>OX375878.1:22906199-23632865 GCA_947359465.1 Metellina segmentata | reverse complement strand
CAATAAACAAAGGCTTGTCTCGGAATTTGAAATGAAGTCTTTTTTTTTATCGATCATTGTTGATATGCCCTTATTAAAAGTTATATTTAATGTCAAATAAAGAATTTAAAATCAACATTGCTGAAAAAAAATTGCCTCTGCCCTTTATTTTTGTCTAACAGCGTTTTTAAGTGTTGAAAAACTATTAGTACTTTTGTGTGTGCTAAAAGAATACTTTTAAAGTCTATATTGAAAGATCAAACTATTGCAATAGATGACAGAGAGCAACAGGACTGGCCTTAAAAAAGTGCAATTCTATATTTTAATTTTAATGGGTCTTAAAAAAGTCTTAATTTTTACAAGAACACTGGAAATTTTATTTGATCTGCATTCAAAGATCAAGATCATTTATAATTCCACCTTGCAAAGAATTTATTCTCCAAAGCATTTTATTTTAAGGAAAGGAACAATAGAATCTCTCTCTCTAAAGATTTAATAAATCCAATTCAAGATGTAGTTATTTAGTCAAGTATGTTGTGGAAAAAAACAATTCTACACTACTCTCATAATGGTTAAGAGGTTGAAGTATTACGATCTATGTTAAATGCAGCAATTAAAAATGAAAATTAGACTTGACAAGGCCTTAATATAAGAGTCTGAGATGTGGGAACTCTGAATGGAATAAAATTGTTGCTTCATGGCCAAAACCCTACAAGTTTCGAAAAACCTAAAAAAAATTGGTAACAAGGAGAGATTAATTTCAATGAATTTATAAAATGTCTTGCTATGTGTAGGTATTCCCAACTGCACATAATTTAGTTCTATGTTTCACAAGTACTTTTTGAAATTGTTACTGACAATCCTTTTTGAAAATGAGAAATCATCTTTATGTTTTAAAGGTTAATAGACCTGTAACAATGCAGCAGCCACAATTTTTTTTTTCAAAATTACAATCAATGCCGAGCTCTCTAATACATTTTTTTACCGTTTCTCATTAACTGCTTTAGCTTAATTAAATTTTAGCTACTTGCTATTCTGGAATATGTTGCTTATTTACATATTAAAAGCCTATTGAATATATTTCGTAATCTATTCATTCACTTTGAAAATAGTGCAAAAATAAACGGAAAAAATATGCAGTATTTTAGGAGCAGTGGCGTTTTTATTTTATTTCATGAAGATATCAAAAAGAAATTGTATAATTAAACGAAGAGTTGTGATACCACATTCTTGGTACTTTTTATATTGGATTATTTAGGAGCATATTGACATGACACACAGATTGTAATTTTTTGTATTTTTTTCTTACAGTATGCATGCTATGCCATTGGAAAAGATGTACAAGCTATAAAGGCTGTAGTAGGTGAAGAAGCTCTAACTTCAGAAGATCTTTTGTATCTGGATTTCTTGACTAAATTTGAAAGAAGCTTTATTGCTCAGGGTATGTATTGAGTTTAAAATGAAATAATTTAATTTACACTGGTAATTGCTTTAAAATTTTGAGGAATACGTTTGAAAGAAATTGGTAAAAATTGTATTTGCCAAAAAGCTCATTAGGTTTATATAAATAAGTAAAATGTTTCATGGAAAGATTTTTCTACAAAGAAAATTTTGTTAGAATCAGAATAAATGAATGGTGCACATTGTGCAGTGAATATGGCAAATGAGTCAACTTCTCAGCCAAACTAGCAGTTTTTGCCTGATCTCCAAAGTAACATGTTGGCATACAATTGTACCCTTACCCGATGTATTTGAAAGAAACTACACCTGTGTCTGTTTATGAAATGAGAAAATAGGAAGAATTAACGTAATACAACCATAGCTGTCTTCAATATATATACAATGGAATTGGGATATCTTCTATCTGCTCACTTTTATGAAGAAATGAGTGAGCAACACCTTATTAGGTGACTATTCATGCAGTTAAATTAACTTTGCAGCTGCCACACACACACAAAAATATTTCAAAATTACATTCAATGCCGAGTTGTCTAAGGCCGCTATTACACTATTAAGTTATTTGTCAAAGATCTTTTATAAAATAAGTTTAATGACTAAATATGACAGTGTAATGGTCAACTTTGATAAAAGACACGCTTCATCAAAGTTTCTTTTATCTAAGTTAGTCTCCTCATCCAATATTTGATAAAATATTTATGTTTATGCAGTTTCAACTGCTGAAGTGTACATACATATAGTTTGGAATTAGGTCTAATAATAAAAAATAAAAAAAACGGACGGGGCTGTGTTTGGGACACGGCTGCTATGTTAAAGGCATTGAATAAGTCAATGAGGCCATATTAAAGAATGAAAGTGAAAGAAATTTGTACAAGACTTTTTAATTTCAAACATCAAATATTTATTGTAGCGCACATATATCCCAATTGGTGTACTCACTGTTGATGTTGAAGGTTGTGGCTGATTATCGACCTCTATGGGTTGGAACTCGTTGGATTTTCAGATTTTGTGTTCTTATTCAGAACTATTTGTATAAAATATTCTTTGATTGACTATATCAGGGCTCGAAATACCCGGGTGCACTGTGCACATGAAAATATAACTGTGCACCTAATTTTTTCCCACTGTACATAACTGTGCACCTAATTTAAAATCTTAGGTGCACCTTGTGCACCTGTATTAAAAAATCTATTTCGAGGCCTGGACTATATTATTGGACGAGTAGATCAATCGGTATTGCATTCCGATTTATTTGTATGAATGAACTTTGGATTGAGAATTGTTTTTTTCAGTGAGTTGTTTCTCAGTTGAAGTTTTGGTCTCTTCTGCATTTGATAAGCTGATTAGGTTGTTAAATTATTATGTTTTGTGTCTGTAATAAATTTTATTTCTATTTTAAACAGTATGGATTTGTTCCGTTTGTGCAATACATGAACAGTAGTCCATCATTCGATTATAAAACGTTTATGTCATCAGATATGCTATTTGAGTCGAGCTGAGCGGTGGCTTACTTGTGTCTGGTATTTGTACACCTTGAAGGTGCAACGCCTATAATTTCAAGCATTTCCTCTAAGCCGGTTGACACTCAACATTGGATACCAGGATCTTCTTGGATTACCATCTCTCGATCTTTCTTCCTGTCGAAGTTTTCTATAATTCTGCTGGTGTTTATTATGCATATGTTTGGAAGTTTTGAAATTTTTGGAAAATTTCCACTTTGAAGTCCAATATCTAAACAAGTGTTGTATATTTAAGCTTTCTTTCTATTTTTAATGCTCTTTTCAACGCGATATTGTTCATTTATGTATCGTTTAATTTTTTTAGATTATTCAGTTTTTCGCACTTATGCTTTTTTGTGTCAATTGAAAATTAAGTGTGATACCCCAGTTTTGAATGGTAAGATGTATGCTACGACAAAAATGAGTGATTGGTGCTCAGTGGGAGCTACAAAGATGTTAATGTGATGATCAGAAATGTGAATTTTTCCTTGATGAACATGCTGATTACAAAAACAGAAACAAACACAGTTAGGTGCTTAAAAAGAAATAAAAAATGTTTTGAAAGAATGGATTCCAGTACACTACTGGAGATGTGAAAAAAACTTAACTGGTTGACCAGCCAGTACCTTGTGGAAAAGTTGAAAGTAATGTGTTTTCCGTGATATATTAAAGGTAACACCTTCAGAGTCAAATAATTGGAAGTAGCTTCACCCATTCTTAAATAGTTCATGTAACTTCTCTGATCTTCAGTGACCAACTCCAGAAGCATGTTATGAACACATTTCAACTCTCGCCAGGCAATCCATGGTCTTACCCACACCAAACTTCTTTTCTTTCTATTTTTTACATTCAAAGTCATTGCTATGAATGCAAATGATAAATTTTTTGCAGTGGTAAAAATATGAGTGTTATAAAAGATTTTCGTCAAAGAACTTTTATAGTGTACTACCGGCCGTATTATTAAATAAAAGAAATTTTATGAAATAAATTTGAATAAAAGTTTTATAAAAGGTCTTTGTCAAAGAACTTTTATAGTGTAATAGCGGCCTAATGAATTTTGTTTACCTTTTCTTATTAATTGATTTATCTTAATTAAATTTGAGCTACTTGCTATTCTGGAATATGGTTGCCTATTTACGTACTATTAATATTGCTATTAATAGTATTAGGGACTTTTCCACTCAAATTTCTTATATCTACTTATCTGCTAGTTTTTGTATGGCTGGGCATAGGTTAAAAGCTAGCATCAACAATATATTATGGGATGGATAGGGCTTCAGTTGACTGCACAATAGTCGTACCACAGAATTTCTTGTTGAAACCAAATCTGAAAATTTTTTTTTTCTCGATTGGGTGTGATATTTTGAGGATATTTGTGTCAAAAGTTATGTGATGTCCCGTTCGCTTATTCGAAATTTCAGCAATAAAAACTCCCAACTCCTTTTGGGATAGTTGGTGCTGGAGAGTTAATCATGTCAACATGTTAAAATAAAACACTTGATGGATAGGCAAATGCAAACGGATGTATTGAACAAGCAGTTGTAGGTAAAGATCTCAGGAACGTCTTGTCCAATTGTAAAATGAACAACTTTTTCAGAAATTTGTTTTTGACAAGGAATTGCATGGTATGAATTTTTTGTAGTTGATTCTAACTGCCCCTAAATTGAACTGCAAGGTACCCTGTGGTTTACCATAGGTTAAAAACTTTGTGTCACCAATGTATTATGTTACAAAAGAAACAACGCGTTTACCCAAAAACAAGCGTTACGTTACCTATTTAAATTTTAAAACAAGCGTTATGTTACCTATTTAAGTTTTAAAACAAGCGTTACGTTACCTATTTAAGCTACTTATAGCAGCTGCTTTTGTATTGAGTCTTTGGATATGCGTGGTTCAGTTTACTAATATGTATGAAAAGTATTTTAATTAGTATTTGTTAGTGTTACTGTTTGCCAATTTGATTCTTGTTTATTAATGTTTTTGCAAAGGCAAGTTTCAAGGATATAATAAAACTGCAATTCACAAATGATTATTTTTACCAATAGGGTTCTGCAAATGTTTTTTTAAGGCTAACTTAATTATGATAGTTTGACCCCCAATGTGATTGTATAACTTTAGAATGCAGTGCATTCTGCCAATTTATTTATAATAGTGACTAGTAGAATTCAATGTGTCAAATTACAAAATTCGCAAGATTAGGATATAATAAAACTGCAATACACAAATGATTATTTTTACCAATAGGGTTCTGCAAATGTTTTTTTAAGGCTAACTTAATTATGATAGTTTGACCCCCAATGTGGTTGTATAACTTTAGAATGCAGTGCATTCTGCCAATTTATTTATAATAGTGACTAGTAGAATTCAATGTGTCAAATTACAAAATTCGCAAGATTAGGATATAATAAAACTGCAATACACAAATGATTATTTTTACCAATAGGGTTCTGCAAATGTTTTTTTAAGGCTAACTTAATTATGATAGTTTGACCCCCAATGTGGTTGTATAACTTTAGAATGCAGTGCACTCTGCCAATTTATTTATAATAGTGACTAGTAGAATTCAATGTGTCAAATTACAAAATTCGCAAGATTAGGATATAATAAAACTGCAATACACAAATGATTATTTTTACCAATAGGTTCTGCAAATGTTTTTTTAAGGCTAACTTAATTATGATAGTTTGACCCCCAATATGGTTGTATAACTTTAGAATGCAGTGCACTCTGCCAATTTATTTATAACAGTGACTAGTAGAATTCAATGTGTCAAATTACAAAATTGAAGCTATGTAGTATCTTTAGTGTTGGTTTCTCTCGTTTGCAGGTAACTATGAAAATCGAACAGTATTTGATTCCTTGGATATCGGCTGGCAGCTGTTGCGAATCTTCCCCAAAGAGCTGCTGAAACGTATTCCACAGAGCACGTTAGAAGAGTTTTATCCAAGGGATAGTCGTCATAATGAGAAGAAGGCCTAAATCACTATCATTCGAAGATGTAAGTGTATATGCATGGAATTTTAATTAAAGTTGAATCCCCTGTTCAAAATAGCACAGTATATCCTATTCAAGATATTGTGCCATAAAACTCAAATCATTCAACCCTTGTTAAAAATGTGATTCTTTTTTGTGCAGCTTCATTCGAGGCTATCAGAGCAAAAGTGGCCTAACCCACAAAAAACCCCAAATTTTCATTACTTTTTGTTTTTAATGTGCAGGGTGATGCCTTCTAAAATTACAAAATAACTTATTGCTGATCACTGATTACAAAATTTTAGAATCTTAAATCATATTGTAGATAAATAAAAAATGATAGAGCAAGAAAATCACACTTATCTCCATTGGATATGTTGACAGGTTAGGCACTCTTGCTGTGATAACTTCATACAGGTGGTCATAGTTAGAATTATGTTTGGTTAAGTCAAAAGAGCAGTTGGGGGCTACACACAACTAAATTAGGAATAAATACTATTTAGACTATGACATTTCAAACAACTGGTCAGATTTTTGCCATATGAAAAAAAACCTAATTAAATAGAGTGTACAAGTACTATGCTGCAATTGGGAGTTGTATGAAAGTTGATACGTGTTTGAGTAACTCAATAATTTTATTTGCACAGCATTCATGAATAATGTAATGTTTGTTACACTTGCAGGAAACATGTTTTTCAAAAAAGTAACTGAAGAAAGAAATCTTAATATGGAAAAATAAACTGCAATATTGATCTACATCTTTTCGATTGAATGTTAGGGTAATATGGTTCAGCTTATAATAGGCTCATTTCCATCTAGTCAATTGATTGCCATGTTTGAAGAGTCATGGAAAGGATTTCTGAGATGGTATTTTTAATATTTCAGACCCAGTTTCAATATCTACTATTGCTTTGGAAATCAGTGCATTTATTTAAAGAAAAGTTATCTGAACTTCCACTGCTTAAAATTTTAGTATCTTTTAGTTTTTATGAAAAGTGGTAATCGCCATTTATTTATTTTTTTATGGATTAAACCTCTTGTGTGTGCACGTTATTTTTTGAAAACTAAAACTTTCAGAAGATTTGAATAAGGGTGATGCATGGTGGTTAGTCAGTTAAAAGTCAGGTTTTACTGTATGTTAATTTCATCTTGTCAAAATTCTCACACATGCTAATTTATTGCTATTTTTTCATCCTGTACCACATAACTTTACAATAATCCTTGTTATGTAAGATAATTATTATTGACCTTTTATATTTTAATTACGAATTTTGCAATGGTAAAGTAACAAATTTTGACCATAAAAAAATGTTCATGCCTTAAGGCTCTGTAGAAGCCCAATTCATTTGATAGAAGTTTGATTCATGCCCAGTTTTTAAATTTCTAGCCAATCCAATTAAGCATTATTTTCCTCTGCAAATTAAAAATCATTTGAGGCTATTTATAACTGTGCCTTCTTTTTTTATTTCACATTGACACCTCAATTTGACCTGCACTAATAGTTTATTCATTCCTCTCCAGGTCATGAACTGCCATTCCAATATACTAAGTAGAAAAAATTCTAGTCTGAAAGTTTGATGGGAAACCCACATCTTGTATGGTTGTGATAGGTTCTACTGAACAAAGGAGACATTTATCTGGTTTACAACGAAAACAAAATCCTAATTATTTACATGCGCTCATCCTATGACTGTCTACAAATTTCATTGTTTTCTATGTTTCTACTTTTAATATTGACGTCGGTGAAATTATTTATATATTTATGTTTGTCAATTTGCATAATTTTTTGTTCATGATTTAAGAAAAACGTTTTTACGTACACACCCCTTGATTGTTACTTATAATGAAAATTTAAAAAATCCCTTTAACTAAGCAGCTGGTGCTGATTATGGTCTAAACCACTTGTTGTAATCATTAAGTTTTCATTGGATCTTTTGGATACAACATGGCCGATACTGTTTATTTCTAGGCCAATGAAAATATTTATTGAGTGCTTGGAATCATGACTCTTACAAGGTGTAAATATATTTTCATTTTAAACGTACAAGGACTTGGTGTTTACATTGAACTATGGATTGTAATCCAGGATGAGAATCTTTAATCCAGAAATAGTACTAGTTGGTGTCTGTATGTTAATGTGCCTCTGTACTTAATCCGGAAAGATTATCTGTGTTTTATGTTGATTATCAAATTCTATATAGAGAAATAAAGTGTTGGAACAAACATGCTGCATTCTATTTCTTTTCTTGTGTTGTTTTTTAGGTATCCATACTTCTAAAATCTAGTGGGATCAAGGTTTCTATCCAGAATATTGATGCATGCCAGTTGTAGTGCATCAAACTAGCTTTTGGAATATCCAAAATTACAGAGCAGCATAGTTGTTTCGGTGAAATTCAAAATGCTATAGGCACAGCTACTACTTTTACGATGTATTAGTTTTCCAGAGGAGTGTTAAAACAAGTTGTTTTTGGAAATGAATTGGCAGATGTAAAAAGGAGATATGTTACAAAACTCAAATTTTACAGGAGAGATAAAAAACTGTACAACTTTAATTGTGGTGCTCATAAACTAAAGACAACAATTTCAGATAATTGATATTATATAGCTACTTATAATCCAAGTAATTTATGAGATTTATTACTGCCAGAGCCCCCCACAAAATTCGCTCATATTCACACCTTTTTTTACATGCCGACCAACCGGTCTGGTGGTTAAGGTGTTAGCCTCTAGATCGGAAGGTTCGTATCCGGGTCAGGGCATGGATGTTTGTCGCGCTGGTGCACCCTAAATGTGACGTGGCCGAAAGTCCTCACGTTAGGTTGGTGTGGAAGTTTGGAGAGTGGGGTGCCAGCTCAGGTGTTGCCTCTTCAGCAGACTAGTTCAAAATTACGTGGTGGTGTCTTTGGATCTTTCTCTTACGGCCGTATTCACAAGTCCGAGTTAACTCGAGGATCAACGATAATCCGCGAGTTATCGAAAAAACCGTATTCACAAGTCCTGATCCGTGGTTTAAACTGCCGTTTCGGCGTTACATTTTGATCCTCCGAAATCGGCGAGTTAACTCGCGAGTTACATTTAACGCATGCGCAGTACCATCTTTTTGGAAAATCAAAATGGATGACACATTTCATTCTATTCTCAATTGCAGAATTCTTGCGACGACTGAACTGGATCTGTCATTACGGAGCACCTTCTGCATAGCAGCTAATCTCCTCATCATAAAATTGCTAAAATGGAAAAATTTATACATATTTTTATTGAAATTCAAAATGAAAATAAAAATAGCTGCGTAATCTTAACCAAGCAGCTTAGCGAAAAGATAGATGGCGCCACCTCTGTCCTATAAACCAGAGATTCGAACGGTAGAAAACGACCATGGCAGATACAAATTCGTCGTAGAATAAAAATTATTCTGTTGGTTTATTACGAATGAAAAAAAATTGACAATGCAAGTCACTTTTCACACCACTAACACACACCCATACTGACAAGTACAAAGATAATCGGATTACATACATCTGTCAAGACATTGTGTACAATTCTTTCTTGCAAAATTTAGGTTTCCATAAAAATCCAATTTGAAATTAAATACCTTTGCATTTCTTTTCCCAAACCCATATTAAAATGCTGTACGAGTCCTATTTATTCACAATTTGGAATCAATTCTACGGCGAAGTACGTGCTTGATCTGTATGAATTAGAGATGTGCGATCCGCTCAGGAGCTGACTCAAAGAGTCGACTCTTTTGACGGAGTGAGCGAGCGCTGATTCGTCAAAAAAGAGCTATAGCTCTTTTTTAACCAATCAGGGCTGAAGAGCGGTAACTCTTTTTTAACGAATCAGCGCTTCCACTCTCGAAGAGTCATTTCCGCATGCGATCACCAGCTCAGTGATTCTTTTGGGAGTTGATTCTTTTCGGAGTTGATTCTTTACGAGACTTGGCTCTTTCGAAGAATCATTTCCGCATTCGATCGTTTGCGCTCACTGATTCTTTTGGGAGTTGATTCTTTTGAGATTTAACTCTTTGGCTCTTTTCGATAACTATCGCTCTCGAAGAGTCAATTCCGCATTCGTTCTTTTGCGCTCCCTAGCTTTTTGTTACTTTTTTGAAGTTTCAAATTTTTAAATATCTATGTATTATCATAAATGTTATTTTTTATAATTTAATTCAATTTTAGATTGAAAGGGTGTTTTTACGGCTTAAGTCATATCACGCCTTTTAGCACTAATTAAAACTAGTCTTACGGTAATAATGAAACATATTCTAACAGTTATTATTCACTTAACATTAATATAATAATAACCTTGATTTCTCGGGAGTGATATAATTTTAATAAAGCTACACAAAATTAAATTAAACGTAACTCGTTTTTATTGTATTGCCTTCACAAAACAAGGCATTTTGAAAATATTTTATTAAAAGACAGGGAGGGGACTTGGATTTTGAAAATCTTTGGGACAACAAGTATTCGAGGGTATTATATACCTATATCTTAAAATAAATAGTTAAAAATCTTAAGTACTTCAATAAATTATTAATATTTTTATTATATGATTTTAAAATATCATTTAAATTATTAGGAAGTCTCATTTGGTAACTAAGTGGTTTTAGAAAGAAATCTTAATGTATCCAAACACGTCCAAGACACTTTTTTTAAATGTGGTATAGAAACATTTTAATGATATTTTTATGTTTTAAACAATAGCAATGGGCTATAAATATTAAAAGTATATATTAATAATTTTGTAAAAATATGATAATTATGTATGAAATTTTAAAGAAATGTGTCAAAAACTTCAAATGTGCTACATGAAAATCTATTCAACCAATTTGAAAAATGATGCTACCAAAATAAACTACATGCATATTTCTAGGGAATGAACTAGAATAAAAGGATATTTAAATAAACAACAATTTTACAAGTGATTGAAAAATGAATAGAAGATTTTTTATAGTTTTACAGTCCTACTTCTTAAATAAATAGTAATAATTTAGAAACTTTTGAACTCAGCATAATTATTCTAGTTCATTCACTTGACAACATTATAAATAACAAACTCTCAAAAGTTTACTAGAATCCAGTTATAAGTTTTTGTATTATAACATTTGAAGTGAAGAAATAATGCAAAAATATTAATTTAGAGTTAAAGGTAGTTTCAAGTGCATCGCTTGCTCCCTTGCGTTTGCTCTTTGTGTAAACAATTTTGTTCTTCCTTCTCTTTAAAAAAGTTCACTCCATTTCCAAAAGAGAAACCATTTAAATATTTGAAAAAACTTTCTAAAATTATATTTGCAAAAAAAAAGTCAGGTTTAAATTTAGATTTTGCCATGTTTTTGGCCTTTTAATGGCCATTTCCAGTGTTTTCCATTCTTACTTCTTGTTTTCCCGCCTTGATTAAAATCTTAATACTACTTCAAGTAATTAACAGAGAAAAAATGAAATATGTTTTGGAAAGTCAAATAAATACTCTATCCAATAAAATCGAAAACTTTTTTAGAATTCTTGGTCAAAAATGAGATTTTTAACGTGTTTGGATATTTTAATTGCTACTTCTGTAATCTCAACGGGTTCATGACGGGAATTACAAAAGTAGAAGTGTCCTCAAAGTAATTTATTCTTTATGGACAATTTCAAAGTTTTTGAATTGACATGGTTTTGGGCCATCTTATGCCTTAGCAATTAAATTTTACGGCTTAGCAGCCCTATGCTGCAATGTCTATCGTCCTCGTGCCCCGTCTCCCTCCTTTAGTTGATTTTAGAGGTAAACTGCGCAATTGCTGGATGAGTGAGTGTTTCAAGTGTTGTGTGCGTGGGTGTTTCAAGCACGCTTGGCGCCTCTTCGTCTGGACACATGCGCTCACGTGACAACGAGGGATGTTCGATGGCCCAAACATATTGTATACATTTCGATGCGTTATATACATTATTATATATCTCAAAGGAGCGAAAGTGATCAAAAAGAGCTAGCTCTTTTTAGTGAGTGAGCGGTTCCGATCCGATCCCTGAAAAGAGTCATTTTCCCCATCACTAGTATGAATGCAGATTCGATGCGTCGTAACCAATGTAAACAATATCACGTGATCGTGAGGTAGCCAATCACAGCGAGCGTCTCATTTTAATCCCCGGAACACTTTACACGCTGTTTGAGAATACCGTTCTTGCTAATCCTCGAGTTAACTCTTACGGCCATATTCACAAGTCTCGAGTTAACTCGAGAATCAGTTGATCCGCGAGTAAGAGTTAGCTCGAGGATTATCAAAAACGGTATTCTCAAACGGCGTGTTAAGTGTTCCGTGGATTAAAATGAGACGCTCGCTGTGATTGGCTACCTCACGATCACGGGTTATTGTTTACATTGGTTACGACACCCCAATATGCATTCATACTGATCAAGCACGTACTTCACCGTAGAATTGATTCCAAATTGTGAATAAATAGGACTCGCACAGCATTTTAATATGGGTTTGGGAAAAGAAATGCAAAGGTATTTAATTTCAAATTGGATTTTTATGGAAACCTAAATTTTGCAAGAAAGAATTGTACACAATGTCTTGACAGATGTATGTAATCCGATTATCTTTATACTTGTCAGTTTGGGTGTGTGTTGGTGTCGTGAAAAGTAACTTGCATTGTCAATTTTCTTTCATTCGTAATAAATCAACAGAATAATTTTTATTCTACGACGAATTTGTATCTGAATGGTCGTTTTCTACCGTTCGAATCTCTGGCTTATAGGACAGAGGTGGCGCCATCTATCTTTTCGCTAAGCTGCTTGTTTAAGATTTACGCAGCTACCTTTATTTTCATTTTTCTTTTGAATTTCAATAAAAATATGTTTAAATTTTTCCATTTAAGCAATATTATGATGATGAGATGAGCTGCTAGGTAGCAGGTGCTCCGTAATGACAGATCCAGTCCAGTCGTCGAAAGAATACTGTAATTGAGCATAGAATGAAATGTGTCCTCCATTTTGCTTTTCCAAAAAGATGGTACTGCGCATGCGTTAAATGTAACTCGCGAGTTAACTCGCCGATTTCGGAGGATCAAAATGTAACACCGAAACGGCAGTTCAAACCACGGGTCAGGACTTGTGAATACGGTTTTTTCGATAACTCGCGGATTATCGTTGATCTTCGAGTTAACTCGGACTTGTGAATACGGCCGTTACTCGCTTTCAACTGATCCTCGAGTTAACTCGAGACTTGTGAATATGGCCTTTAGGGGATTGATCATGGACTGTCGTCAATAGCCCGTTGTGTTGCTCTAGTACAACGTTAATTAAAATTACCATTACCCCTTTTTACTCATTTTACAAAGTGTTGCACTAAAATTACTGGAAAAAGAATTAAAAAAATAATATATATGAACAAAATTATATTTATTTTTAGGAATAAAACTTCAAAAATACTTTTGTGACATTAAAATAGGTAAGTTTTTCGTATGAAAAAGTTAAAAATAAGTGACAAGTGGAAATATTAAAATTTATCAGCCTCACTATCACTGACTTCTGTGCTGGTGATTGGCCACTGCATTATAGACGAGTAAAAGTTCGTGTTGGCCTGGGATGTACTGGAGGCTTTTTCCAACATCAGAGACCTTCTTTTCATTGATTGGGACCTTTCTTGTCCTGTATGCTGGTTGGTCGGGCAATCCAGTGAGAACGCTTGGTTTCCTCAGCGTAAAAGTGATCTTACTTAAACCATGAATGTAGGTCGATGTTTTAACTTTATTTGGCTCGTTGAGATGGCAATGTTGCGGACAGAAGATAATCTCGAAAGCTACTTTGTCCTGTTTTTTATATGTCTGCCATAACTCTCATCAGAAATACATGCCTTCTTATAAAATGAGGTACTTGTGAACCAGCAGCTGTTGCTGTGTCACAGAGTGATCTATTCTTCAGTCTTTGCTCAAGTTCCTCGTATGTAACGTATGCATCAACTTGTGGTCTACAAAAGGAATAGTCAAAGTTTTCATTGAAATACAGACAAAAGTAGTCATATCTCACTTTTGCATTTCGATTGTCCACTTTGAATATTTGATATAGTATTTTGACACTAAGACGAGCATTTACGTACTTTGTTTCTCTCCCCGAGTATCGGACCACTTTCGTTTCAAGCGATGTCAGAAAATCCTGAATTTATTTTGATGTGTCGGGTTAATGGCATTGAAACCAGTTTTCTGTACCCTCATCTCATCTCTTGGACATTTTCCTAAAGCTATTAGGTTGCACAGTGGCCCAACTCTTATTGTTATTTCGTGTATAGAAACAAATGCCTTTTTGCAGACATTTACTGTACGCTTTTACCCTGACGCTGTACAAGAAAAGATGTATTTTTTTTAAAGTCTGGATTGCACAGATCCGTATGTAAATGTGCCTGTATCACTCCTCCTACGAGTCGCATCTCTTTTGAATATACACTGCCCTCCAAAAGTTAAGGTACATGATGTTTTTCGATGCTCAC
The DNA here is from genome assembly GCA_947359465.1 of Metellina segmentata. Lineage (NCBI taxonomy): Eukaryota > Metazoa > Arthropoda > Arachnida > Araneae > Tetragnathidae > Metellina > Metellina segmentata. The sequence continues at coordinate 23,618,492 of OX375878.1, read as the reverse complement.
CATTAAACAAATTGCAGCAACAATAAAATTCATACTTTATACGAATGATACTAATATACTCTAAGGACACTTACGCCAAAAACGATAGTCACCACTTTTATATTTATAAAAATGGATACTTTATAAAAATGTGCAAAAATTAAACTTTCGTAACTTCGTGTGTAAGTTTTGCGCACGATGGTTGATCTTCAATTGTTGCTGGCAATTTCCAGGAGTGTCTAGCAATGACTGGGAGAAATCGTTTACCCGATTCGTTAAGGTGGCAAGCGGTCGGATGAATGGAAATGGGGTTGTCTCAAGCTGATGCTGCTAGACGTCTCAATGTGTCTCGCAGTGTGGTTCAACGACTGTGGGATCAGTTTCAATCCAAAGATTATGTGTCTAGAAGTCATGTTCTAGGCCGACCAAAAGTTTCAATACCTGCGGGAGACCGTATTCTAGCTCTTTCTGTCCGAAGGAAGATAAGCACTACTGTGCCTGCCTCAGCTCGTTGCAGATCATTTTGTCGCATCAGGAACAAGAATCTCCGCTATCACGCTGCGAAAACGCCTTCACAATGCAGGTCTCTACGCAAGACGACCATTTGTGTATACCCCCTGAACCAACTTCATAGAAGTGCCAACGTATGTTGGGCAAGATAACACATTTCCTGGACTAGACATCAATGGGCTTCTGTACTTTTCACAGACAAGTCCAGGTTCACACTGGAGAGCGATTCAGGGCGTCTGCTGATCTGGAGGGATCAACGCACCAGGAACAAGCCATCCAACATTGTTGAAAGACACAGTTACAGAGGTGGTGGAATCATGGTTTGGGCAGGGATCTCTTTTGGTGGTCACACTGACCTGCATGTGTTCCATGGAGGAACTCTGGCTGATAGTAGGAGTGCTATACAGTATTTCAAAAATTGGCCACAAATTTTTGACATCCCAGACCAGGATATTCTGAAGCTTCTCTGCGAGATTGGCCTGAAAACACCAATAAGCCTCCAATGGATTCCATCGCATATCGGGGTGTATGGCAACGAGACAGCCGATGTACTCGCCAAGAATGGCTGTGATCTCCCTATGGACTGTTTGAATCGCCTCACTCCCACTGAGGTCCACTCCCTGGGAAAACAACGTTTGCTTTCCTTGTGGCGCCGTACGCCATCCCACCATTGGTATGCTGGCAATCACCCTGGACTCTCAATCACATGCTGTGGTCCTCGGCCTTTTCAATCGGCCATGGCCAGATTTCGAAGTGGCCATCTTAAAAGTATCAAATTTCAGAACGGGGAGAGAATTTTCCCTCCTTGTTCCTGTTCCCTACCTGCCAGTCCTGATCACCTTCTTCTCTGTCTTGGCGCTTCGTATAAGCAGCTGTTGGTTGATCAGGACTTTTTGCAGGTATATGGGGATCTGGCACGACGGGGCCTTCTGGACCTGGTGTAGGCTTTCCTACACCAGGGGGATGTGCAACAACAACAACAACTCTGGCTGGTGTGAGATATCGGGATGAGATCTTTGATCAATATGTCCGCTCATATGCCGCTGCTATTGGTAAAGGTTTCATTCTCATGGATGATAATGCTAGACTTCACAGAGCAGTGTTTGTTGAGGACTATCTTGAGGGTCGCGGTTCGGAGCGAATGGAATGGCCAGTTTAATCTTCAGACCTTAATCCAAAAGAGCATGTTTGGGACTACCTCGGCAGACACGTTGCTGCTTTAAGTCCTCCTCCAAGGTCGTTTCATGAGCTGGAACAAGGGTCACTTCATGTCTGGTTCTCGCTTCCCATTTCGGTGTCCGACAACTTAATTAGCAGCATGGAAAGTCGATGCCGCCAATGCATTGTAGTTAGGGGTGGACACATTCCTTATTATAACCCATTTTTTTAATGATTCCGAGACATTTTCCCACATAAATCTGTGATGTACTGTTTTCTCCAAGAATGGACTTTTCTGCCAAGAGCACTTTGTTAGTTAAAAATCATGTTTGTGTTGACCATTTGTAAACTTCTAGGTCGCATTCAATAAAACACTGTTTAGTGCACATTTCCTCCAAATTTTTTGCGTCTATGTTCATTTATTTTCAAATTCGACATAAAAAACATCTTGTACCTTAACTTTTGGAGGGCAGTGTAAGTGAAGTTAAAAATAAATCTTGCACATCTTTATCAAGCAATTCGCTAAAATCGATTGTTATTTTTGAAAAATCTTCCTCCGCGAGCTTGGAGAAACAAGCCAGTCTGCATGCACAGGTCGCATGGTCGGAAGGTCGCTCCAGTGAAATCTCTAGCGCCAAACGATACGCCACACAATTCTATGAAAGGAAAGCGTCAGTCGTAAATGCCACTCAAGTCTCTATCGCTCAAGTTAGATAAGGGGGGGGGGGGTCAGACATGCAGCGAAAGAGCCGTTCCTGTAGACTATTGCACAAAACCTAAGCTCTGCAGTGTAAAGGTTAAATATTTTAGCATAGCAAAATATGAAAAAATAATTTTGGTGCTACTGACAAAAATGCTTAGTCCAAATTAAAGTAACAGTGATACAAAAATCAAGGCTTTCGCTATAAACATTAAATCAACTGTATTATTTCTTTTTCAGCTTAACAAGGTACCTGAGTGAGTGACCTACTCTCTTTTGCTTTTACCCTCGCCTTCTCTTCCTCCATCGTGTTGTCAGCTTGGCCGAATACGGTCCTGTGCCATAAAACCCCGAAAACTAACATGCCTTTTCGGCTTAGTTATGTTAATTCCAATTCATGTGTTTAAAACCCCATGTAGTCATTTTTAAATGTGGTTGGTTTCACAAAAGGCAAGTGGCAGCACATTGCAGTGGAGTGTATATAAAGGATGTCCTAAGGCATCGGAAAGCATTTCAATCATTGGCGTAATGCAGAAACATAGCGATTTATCCGACGTCCAAAAGGGCATGATTATTGGCTTTCGGGCCAAGGGTGGAAGCATTTCGGAAACGGCTAATTTTGTGAACTGTTTGCGTGCCGCCGTGGTAAAAGTATACCGTGCATGGCAAAATGGCCAAAATCAGCGGAGTGGCACTTGTGGTGCACCAGGGGCTATAGATGACAGATGCGAATGAAGGCTACGGAGATGCGTTCGAGCGAATAGACGTGCAACTGTTGAGCAATTGACCGCCTAGATGAACCAAGGGGCACCAAGAGTGTATCCTCAACAACGCTTCAGCGAACGTTGCTGCGCATGGGCCTCCGCAGCAGACGCCTGGTTAATGCACCTATGCTGACTGCTGTTCATCGGCGATGAAGGCTGGAATTTGCACGCCAGTACCGCAACTGGATGTCCACAGAGTGGTGACAGGTGGCTTTTCCCGATGAATCACGTTTTATGCTCCATCGGACAGATGGACGTTGGCGTATACGGCGTGAAGCGTCTGAAAGGAAACACCCTGCAACAATTGCCGGAAGGATCCAGGCTGAGGGCAGGAGAAAGCATTATGGTTTGGGGAATGTTTTCCTGTCATTCACTGGGTGCACTCATCATTGTGGAAGGCACGATGGATCAGCACAAGTACGCATCTGTCCTTGCGGACCATGTCCACCCCTACATGCGAATTATTTTTCCTCAGAATGATGGAATCTGCCAGCATGACAATGCGAGGTGTCATACAGCTCGCAGTGTATATGCATAGTTCGAAGAGCACCAGGATGAGTTTACCGTACTCCCCTGGCCAGCAAACTCACCGGATCTACCCAATCAAGAATCTGTAAAACCACCTCGATCGGGTTGTTCGCGCCATGGATCCTCAACCGCGTAATCTAGCGCAGCTGGCCATGACACTGGAGTCGGCATGGCTCAACATCCCAGTGAACACCTTCAGAAACCTAATTGACTCTCTTCCTGCACGTCTCGCAGCGGTCCTCTCTGCCAAAGGTGGTTATTCTGGCTTTTGACAGGTGGTCACATTAATGTGACTGGACTGTGCGTGTATATATATATATATATATATATATATATATATATATATATATATATATATATAAATTAAATGTGGAAAATATAAATTTGGTTTGAATAGTTATTGCTTATTCCCAAAATTTCAAGGGGCAACTGTGGCTAGGTTGGAAGAGTAATGTAGGGTTGCGGGTTCGAATCCAACAAACACCGTCGTGTATGAAGGGAGCTGGTGCACGTTAAATCTGTCGTGGCCTCAAATTCCTCAACGACGTCACATCTAAAAAAAACCTAGATTTTTCAGGAGAGTGATTTTTTAGTTTAAAAGCAGAATATAATGTAATTAAAATAAATATTACTTCTGCTTTCTAGCGGCTAAATAGCGAGCTGTCAGATATGACGATCTTGCAGGGATATACAGGGGTTGGACAAAATAATGTGAACACCTGTGGAAAGAGAATTTTTTTTGTATTAATAAGCCGTTGGTCCTTCTTTTGCATGAACTACAGCTTGTATCCGACGTGGAATTGATAAATACAAGTCACGTACAACATTCAGAGATATACGTTCCCACTCAAATTGCAAAAAAGTCACTAATTCAGAAAGTGTCCTTGGAGGGGGAAATCGACTGCGCAGCTTGCTTTCCAAAATACCCCACAAAGGTTCAATTATATTGAGATCAGGGGACTGAGGGGGCCAGATGAGGTGCACTATTTAATCGTGTTCATAAAACCAGTCTCGGGTAATTCCACAGGTGTGAATGGGGGCATTATCCTTGGAAGACTGGTCGTTTATCTGGAAACACAGTTTGCATCATTGGGTGAAGATGGTAAGCCAGAAGACTGACATAATCCTCTACTATAACACGACCATTCAGAGCAACAAGTGGGCCAAGACCACGATGTGATATCGCACCCCAGATCATCACTGATCCGCCGTCATACTTAACCGTAGGCCGAAGACAGTCAGCTTGATAAGCTTCTGGTGACGTTCTCCAAACGTAAACACGTCCATTTGTCGGGAATAATATGAACGACGATTCGTCTGACCATATTACATTCTCCCATTGTTGTTGTGTCCAATTTTTATGCTCGCGACACCATATTCGTCGCTTCAAGGCATTGCAAGGTGTAATCAATGTTTTTGAAATAGCCGCTCTTCCATGAATATTTGCTATATGCAGTTCACGCCGGATAGTTTTTGATGAAACTGCTTCCTGTAGATGTGTGTTCATCTCAGATATTATCTGGGATGTTGTTGTCTTGTGTTTTTTTGCCACAATCCGCTTCAAAATCCTTCTGTCTCTGTCATTCAGCTTCGATTTTCGACCACTGTTGTGCTTTTTAGAGGAAGTTTTTCCTTGTTTCAAATATGCTGACATTACAGTCGATACTGTACTTTTCCCAACACCTAGAAGGGTGGTCGTTATCGTTACTGAGGCTCCAGCAAGACGGGCCCCAACAATCATGCCTCTTTCGAAATCAGAGAGAACAGCCATAACGCAATTTTAACACAGAAATATATTTCGCATCCGACTTCTATCACTGCTAGTAGCAGACTGATGTGTGTACTTTCTCATCCGCTAGGTGGCACCCTTCACCGTTAGAGGGCAGGAGTATACGAGAGGTTTCTTTCGAGTTCTATTTTGTCACAAGTGTTCATATTATTTTGTCCAACTCCTGTATATTCTACTCTATCGTGGAATTCATAAAACAGGCATAACTAGAATTTGCCGCTTTTTGAGATATGACGTTGTTGAAAGGAGTGAGCGAAATGTCCTCACGTTGGCGTAATGTGAAAGCTTGTGAAGGTGGGGTGCCAGCTCGGGTGTTGCCTCGTTATCTGACCGTGGTTCAAAATTACGTGTTGTCCTCTTATCTTTCCCTTAGGGAATTGATCCCGGACCGTTGTCAATAGCCCGCTGTGTTGCTCTAGTATGACGTTAACTAAAATTACCATTACCATACGCCTAAAGGAATTCTAAATTCAAACATGGTAATTGGTAAATACCAATTAGATTAAATGCCAAACGTCGGTAAACTACATTTTAGGGTAACCTGGGTATGTGTCATGCGAAAGTATTTTGGGTAATGGTAATTTGGTAATTTTTTGTTAACGTCGTACTAGAGCAACACAACGGGCTATTGACGACGGTCCGGGTAATGGTAATTATAGTTAACGTCGTACTAGAGCAACACAACGGGCTATTGACGACGGTCCGGGATCAGTCCCTTAAGGGAAAGATCCGAGGACAACACCTCGTAATTTTGAACCACGGTCAGATGACGAAGCAACACCTGAGCTGGCACCCCACTCTCCAAACTTCCACGCCAACCCAACGTGAGGAATTTCGGCCACGACAGATTTAAGGTGCACCAGCCGCCTCTACACCATACGTTTACAAACATCCATGCCCGGACACGGATTTGAACCAGGAACCTTCCGATATAGAGGCTAACACCTTAACCACTATACCGGTTGGTCGGCAAACTAACTAATGAGAGAAATTTTCTGTCTAAACAAACAAATCAGTTGAATTGAATTTTGCAGTGTTTTGAGAAGTTTTTTGAAGTCCAATCTTTTACTTTTCGTATTTCTAGATTTAATATCTATTAGTAACTTTTACAAATTGCTCTCTGGTTTCAATTCATTATTGAAATTGCCTTGTCTGCAAATGTGGGTTTGCACTTGACGTAGGAGTGAAGTTATATTTAGAATTTTATGCTTTTATGTGTTTGAATGAAACCTTTGAATTCAGAAAAAAAAAATTACCTGATACATCAAATTAATTACAATTTTAACGAAATCGGCCGAGTTTTCATTGTTTTGTTAACACCTATGCATGTCTTTCGTCTCTCAGAATTAAATTAATGTAATAAAATAAGTATTAATCGAACACAACCCAAACTATCCTCTTACCTTCGTATTTTCTGCGTAACATCTTATTCTTTATGCTTATTATTTAAAAAAAATTCATTTACAAAGCAGTCAGAATAGCTAATATTCTGTAGGTAGTTAAATTTACATCGAACTGGAGAAACACAACCGGCTATTAGTGATGGTCCAGGATCAACCCCGAAGGGAAACTTCCTAGTGAAAACTCATTGCCATTGCGGATGAAGAGGTCAGCTCTTTTGCACTTCAATCTTCTACACCATACCAATGTCAGGACAATTGAAACCACGACCATTTAACTTGGTATCATGTTTCAGACTCCCAAATGTCAATGCTTATAGTCTTTGAGCGTGATATGTATGTGATAGTCATTTTAAACCGTCATTGAATAATTTAAGGGTCTAAATATTAGAGCAGGTAATTGGTAATTTTTAGTTAACGTCGTACTAGAGCAACACAACGGGCTATTGACGACGGTCCGGGATCAGTCCCTTGAGGGAAAGATCCGAGGACAACACCTCGTAATTTTGAACCACGGTCAGATGACGAAGCAACACCTGAGCTGGCACCCCACTCTCCAAACTTCCACGCCAACCCAACGTGAGGACTTTCGACCACGACAGATTTAAGGTGCACCAGCCGCCTCTACACCATACGCTTACAAACATCCATGCCCGGACCCGGATTCGAACCAGGAACCTTCCGATCTAGAGGCTAACACCTTAACCACTATACCGGTTGGTCGGCATATTAGAGCAGGAATTCCTGAAGTAAGTCAAGATCAACTAGTGGATCTTAAGTCGAGTTCTGGTGGGCAAGGAAGAATTTGAGGTTGTGAATTTTAGCCAGAATGGTTCATGTCTGCTCATGACATTTCTTTACTGTCCGTTTCTGACAGACGACATCCATGAAAATTGAGATCATGTACTCGCTATTTTTGGAACACATCTTGTCGTCAGTTCAACAAGTATATTCGTTAAAACTCACATAACTTAATTCCAAAAACATTGGTAATTTGGTAATTTTTTAGTTAACGTCGTACTAGAGCAACACAACGGGCTATTCCAAAAACATTGGAATACTGTAGAACCATTATTTCAGCTCTTTTCATACTATCTGTGACTAAAAACAACTATTTTGAGGCAAAAACAATTTGTGTAGACTAATAACAGTGATTATTGTGACAATATTCCGAAATCGATTAAAATGGGGATAAAGGGCAAGATAAGTACTTTTTACTGAATGTTATTCTTTTATTTATTGCATTTTCAGATTTGGAAAGTTTAAAGCATTGTTACAATCTATTAATTCTATTTTCAAAACAGGTATTTTATCATCTTTATTCCAGGAGATAGCAAAACTACAACCTTTTTGCCAAGGTGTAGTAAGGCACTACAAGATATATCACAACAAAATTTATTTTGTAGATAACTTGTTGACCAAGTATCAAATGATTAAATTTATAGACTTCTGTGAAGTGTGGTTCCCGTCAAAATCAGTAGCCAGAATTGCCGCCATTGTTGGAGATCACCGCTGCCACACGTCTCGGCATTGATTCAAAGAGACTTTGGATGTGTTCTTGGGGTACAGCAGACCAAGCAGCTTCCACACGTTGCCAAAGCTGGTCTGGTGTGACAGCTGGTGATGTAATCTGGGTCAATCGTTGAGCAACCATGGACCACATGTTTTCTATCGGCGAAAGATCCGGAGAGCGAGCTGGCCAGGAAAGCAATTCAATCTGGCGATTGACGAAGAACCCTTGGACAATGCGTGCCACGTGTGGTCGTGCATTATCCTGTTGAAATATGGATGTGGACAAGCCCTGAAGGTAAGGAAGGACAACTGGGTCCAACACCTCGGAGATGTAGCGCTGGCTGTTTAAAGTACCGGCAATGCGTACTAGAGGAGTGTGAGAGTGATATCCAATACCGCCCCATACCATAATACCCGGTGCAGGACCAGTATGGCGGTGCATAATGCAGCTGTTCAGCATCCTCTCTCCACGGTGTCTCCAGACTCGAATTCGACCATCGTGGTGTTGCAGACAGAAGCGTGACTCGCCAGTAAAGACAATTTCATTCCATTCTGCCGTCCACATCCTTCTTTCATCGAACCATTGGAGGCGGAGACTTGTGTGGTTCTGGGTCAAGGGTAGACGAAGCAATAGACGTCTTGCGGACAGACCACTCTGCTGTAAACGGCGTCGAATGGTACGGGAAGACACTAGATGATGCGTTACAGACTGAATGTGCTGTGCTATGGTTCGTGATGTGGCTGAGCGATCCGTCACTGCCATACGCACAATATGCCTGTCATCACGTGAAGTGGTGCACCGAGGTGGATGCGATCGAACACGTCGGTCCGTCGTACCCTCCTGCATTCAACGATCACATATCCGCATTACAGTTGTTTGGTTTCGTCCAACACGACTACCGATTTCCCTGAAAGATAATCCACAATCTCGATAGGCCACTATCCTTCCTCTGTCGAACTGGGATACTTGATCAAAAGATGATCGCTGTTTTCTACTAGACTTAATTGATCGGTTTTTTGAAAAAACCACAAGAAAAACACAATTGCCGTACTTGAAATCGTCGAAATCTCCAAGCCTTAAATAGCGCTTTGAAGTGGCGCCACAGACGCGCGTGTTGTGCGTCTGCGCTGAAATTCTAATAATTTGCATTGAGAGTGTGGTGCCAGTTCAGGTGTTGCTTCGTCATCTGACCGTGGTTCAAAATTACGAGGTGTTGTCCTCGGATCTTTCCCTTAAGGGACTGATCCCGTCGTCAATAGCCCGTTGTGTTGCTCTAGTACGACGTTAACTAAAATTACCATTACCATCACTTTAGAATTCTATGGTGAAAGTGTCTGTTCTTGGCAGTATTTAATACTCGATATCTGTCTCCAAAAAAACTGACATTGCTGTCGTCGTATCTGAGAGATTCATAACATAAGAACCATAATAGATACATTTTTACACTACTATTTCAGGGGTAATTGGTAATTTTTTAGTTAACGTCGTACTAGAGCAACACAACGGGCTATTGACGAAGGTCCGGGATCAGTCCCTAAAGGGAAAGATTCGAGGACAACACCTCGTAATTTTGAACCACGGTCAGATGACGAAGCAACACCTGAGCTGGCACCCCACTCTCCAAACTTCTACGCCAACCCAAAGTGAGGACTTTCGGCCACGACAGATTTAAGGTGCACCAGCCGCCTCTACACCATAGGCTTACAAACATACATGCCCGGACCCGGATTCGAACCAGGAACCTTCCGATCTAGAGGCTAACACCTTAACCACTATACCGGTTGGTCGGCCGACTCAGAAGAGAGAAATACATTCAGGGAGGAATGCAACTGACACGGAAAACGAACCTGCACCACCTACAACTCGAAAGTTGCTAGCACAGTCGACATACCCACTGAGCCCACATGCTACGGTCTGGTGGTTAAGGTGTTATCCTCTAGATCGGGCCGACCAACCGGTATAGTGGTTAAGGTGTTAGCCTCTAGATCGGAAGGTTCCTGGTTCGAATCCGGCTCCGGGCATGGATGTTTGTAAACGTATGGTGTAGAGGCGGCTGGCGCACCTTAAATCTGTCGTGGTCGAAAGTCCTCACGTTGGGTTGGCGTGGAAGTTTGGAGAGTGGGGCGCCAGATCAGGTGTTGCCTCGTCATCTGATCGTGGTTCAAAATTACGAGGTGTTGTCCTTGAATCTTTCCCTTGAGGACTGATCTCGGACCGTCGTCAATAGCCCGGTGTGTTGCTCTAGTACGACGTTAATTAAAAAAATAGCAATTACTAATTATCATTCATTTTTTTCTTCTTGGTTATGGAATCTTGGCGGTGTGATTTCAGTCCACGATTCCTCTACGCCAAGTGTTGCCAAGCGGTGAGAGCGACTGCCCGGCTATCGCTTATTCGCCGAGCATCCGCTAGGGAATCCACTTTATCCCGGACATTTATCTTACTCGTGGCGACCGACGGGGTGAAAAAAAAAAAAGACGGCCCGCAACTAATAACGAAAATTGTTGCGTCTTCTTGCCCTTATACAATCGACGCTAATCGATCGGGGGTAATATCGGGAAGAGCCTTATTCATCAGAGCCCCAAATGTCAGCGTTCTTACTCCTCCCCTAAAAGAATGCTTATTACGTTTTCTCTTCTATCTCTTCTAGTCCTCTCACCTGTAAATAAATTCTATAACAAAACAATGTCGACGCAACAAGAAGGAGTTGTCCGATCGCGATAAAAATTGGTGGATGTGAAGAACATACATAGAAAAACAAATGATTAAATTTTCAGAACAATCGAATGATTTATTTCATAGTTTGACCGTTACAAAGGGAGGAAGTCCATAAGGCGTTGGTCCACCTCTGGCCTGGATGTCACGACTGAAGCTGTCACGACTGAAAAAGTTCCCGGATGGTGTCCAGCGGAATTTCTTGCTGACTCTAACTGTCGGGTTAAATGACCAAAATTCCGGGATGGCTGCAAACGCCTTCCCATTACGTCCCAAATTGTTCTATGGGAGACATCAGGAGACCTAGCTGGGCAAGGAAGTGTTGGGAAAGCTTTAAGACAATTCATAGCAACATGTGCCGTGTGCGGCAGGGCATTATCTTGTTGAAAAGTAAGTCCGGGGTGTCGAAAAAAGGAAAGGTAACACAATAGGTCGTAGAAAGTCGTCTACGCACAGCTGTGCTATAAGTGGGCCAGAAATGATTACCAATGGGTTCCAGCTATCAATAGATATGGCACTCCAGACCATAATGCCCTGTTGTGGGCATGTGCGGCGTGCGATATTAAGGGCAGGATCCTCACGCTGCCATGGACGTCTCCAGACAAGTCTGCGGTGGTCGTAAGGACCCAGTTGGAAATGGGACTCGTCACTAAAGACTATACGTCTCTAATCAGCGCCGTTCCAAATTGATCAAGCCTGGCATACTGTAATTCTGCACCTTCTTAGTGTGTCGATTTTTTTTAATAGAGTGTAGATACAATCGGTCCAATCCCGGACAAGCGTGTTTCTTAAGGGGCTTCATGCAATTGGACAAACTCTTGCGGTACAAATACCTCAAATTTGAAATTAAAAAATGAGAGTTGGAATGCTTGAATTTTGGTTTTAAGGGTGTCTTCAGAAATCGGAAGTTTGAAGATTATATTTTATGAACTTATTGTCTCAAAACGATAAAGAAAACTATGGCTTTGTATGAAATACTGATTTAAAAAGATGTTAACATTTTTTTGACTTGAAAATTTTTTAACTAAAGACTTGTCAAAAGCGGCAAATTTATAAACGGTAGTAGACATTGTAAAACTACAGTAGAATCTTCATTGTTTGAGGTAAAGTGGACAAAGGCTACTTCGCATAACTCGAAATTGTGGTAATACGAATGTAATTACACAAAGCAGCCAATAGACGAAAATGTGGAAATAATTTACTATACTCCATATTACTAGTTATGCTATCAAAAGATTCATAAGGCAATGATTAAAAATAATCTAAGCTCGGATTTGTATCATAATATTAATTATGATTAGTTTGCATTTAATTTAGATGTGAGTTACGTATCTTTAAATCTTAAAAAGTCCTTAACGGTTTTCTGTTTCGCAGTACTTTTTTGGCTCTTTGAACAGAATGCGCACATTCGCTCTCGACGCTTTATTTCAAGATTAAAAAAAAACCACCCTCTGTATCAGATTAGGCTTGGATAACACGGTCACTCGGTTTTTCGGAGCTCGAATAATCGAGTTCCTACTGTATTTACAATAGTGCTTTGCTAAATTTAGTAATTTTATTGAAAACGGTTGCCTCTCTTGTCTAAAAAAATGACACTCAAGTGACAGAATTGGGTACAATGCGATAACAATCAGTTTATTCCCATAAAATTTACATTTGTTACTGTACATTTCAATAAATTTGTTACAATATTTGTCAATTTAAAGCTTGGCTATAAATCTCCAAGGTACGAATACCGTAATTTCGCAACTATATATGTTTGAAAGCCATTTTTTAATTTGTGTTACACCTGCTAAAATAAAAGTTTTCAAAGGATTATTTTGTTGACATTACCTATAAAAAGGTCAGAAACATGACTAACTTTGGACCATAGTTGCGTCATGAAGTACAGTGGTACATCTATACCAATATGTTCCTTTAATAAATAGATCTAGGACCATAGTTGAGAGCATGTTTTGCATTAGTATAGCTTCATATACTATAACAACATCTTTCAATCTTCGCTCAGTTAATCATAACTTAAACTGCTCACTAGATGTCGCCCCAATCCCAAATACAGTGGACTTCCTCTTAACCGGCCATTTCGGACCGGGACCCAGACCGTATGATGATTTGTCCGGTTATGATTTGATCGATTCTATACGTAAAAAACGATGGTTGATCGTTGTCCCCACAATTGCATTAAAATTCACACCCGAAAGCGTTTTTGTTAATATAAAACTAAGTATATAGCCCACTTCATTTGAATATGATAAGTTTAATTTAGAAAACTTACCCCAGGAAGAACTTCCTTTATTGGAAAAAAAACTAAACACACATGTAATTGTAGGGTACTGTATTATAGTACATATAATTGCAGCATACATATTAGGCCTTACTAAACAGGCCATTAAATCTCACATTTAGCACAGTACAAAACTGTAAATATCTCTCTATATTAAAAAAATGTTACCGCCGCCGCAGGATTGAAAACTGTGTAGTTTAGCTCAATTCTTAGACGGTTTCCCGAGAAAGTACTGATCGGAAAAAAACAAAATTAACATGGTTTGTTCTTCATCGTATTCCCTGGACAATTATTAAGATTTTTTTCCGATGCGGCTATTTGTTTAGGGTTTATTAAGTGTCAAAATTGAAGAAGCGAAATTTCTTCCGCGAGTGAGCAAAACAAATTTTCAGTTTTGAGTCGTGGTTTTTTTTTAAGAGTACCTCTCAACGTAAATTTTCGTCGAGTTTTTTTTTAAATTTCAATTTGGTTCTTGATAATATTTTTTTGAAATTCGGGAAAAATCGGGACATTTTTGTTAATTTTTTTTAAAACTGCCGTATCTATATCTTATTACTATTAGTTTTTAATTTTTAAAATATCGCAGTATACCTCAGAATGTACTCTTTCTTACGGTACTATTATATTTGAAATCGGTTAATAATTAAATTGGATGCGATCAAAAGTTGGTCATACAAAATTCGGAATCTTTGGATATTTTCGCTACTTTCTGCTAAAATCGTTATATCTACAGCAAAAAACATTATTTTTTAAATTTGAGAACATCACTGAATACATTACATTACACTCTTTCTTATGGTACAATTATTTTTCAAACTGGTTAATAAATAAAATCGAAATGCAATTAAAAGTGTGTCATACAATTTTCGGAACTTTCAGATCGTAATTTCCAATACAAAACTAAAACTGTCATATCTATATCGTATTACTATTAGTTTTTAATTTTGAAAATATCGCAGTATACCTCAGAATATACTCTTTCTTACGGTACAATTATTTTCAAAATTGGTTCATAAATAAATTCGATGCAATCAAAAGTTGATGACACAAATTTCGTATTTTTTATTTCGCGGAGCAAATTTGCGGATCTGATGAGGGTTGTATTTCTTACTATCGGGATTGCTAGATATCAAATTTATCGTAGCAACAATTGCCATGAAAACGATTTCTTTTTATTTGGCGAGGAAAAAGGCTCGCGTTTTTCCCTCTGTTCTCAGACGGTTTACCGAGAAAGTACAAAGTACAGATCGTAAAGTTTGGAGATTAACATCGTTTACTTAAAATTGTACAGGGAACAAGATGCAGAAGATTTTTTACTGATGCGGCTATTAGTTTAGGGCGCATTAAGTGTTAAAGTAAAAAAAAAGTGAAATCACTTGCCAAAGAGGTATTGGTTTGAGAAGCAAACCAAACGGGATTGCGTAGCAATTTCCGGGGGGTCGGCGAGCGTAAGCATGCAGGTCGCGAAGCCCTCGCTGTGATGTCATGGACCGGAAAGTAAAATTAGGATAATACGAATTATTCAGTTTCACTCTGCGAAAGGAATGTTGGTTTGCGAAGCAAACCAAATGGCATTTCGCAAACCAAATGGGATTGCGTAGCAATCCCCGGGGGTTGGCGAGCGTAAGCGAGCAGGGGGCTGAGCCCCCTAGTTGTATAAAAAACTCTAAAAGTAATCGTCGATTTTCTTTTGTTTATGCATTCTTTAGTTATGTGCATTGCTCTTTCGAAAGCGAACTCATGACAGAGATATGTTGGAAACGGATAAAGCGGAGGTCGGTTAAAAGGTGGCCGATTAAAAGGGAGTCCACTGCATAGGTATTTCCGTGTTTGGACCATAGTCGTGTCTAAAAATACTTGCACAATCGGAATTTTGTAAAACCACTGAAAAACGCTCATACACGTTTAAATTTGTTGCGCTTCAACAATTCTTGCATCAATATACTCAAACAGATTTGAGTTGATTCAAGCTGTTGTGGAACAACCTAATCTGTTTCAAGTCCATGACCTAATCAGTGCCATGTTCATACGTTGACACGACGTCGTTTGTTACCCAAATTCTTGGAATTGAGTATGTGGGCCCCTAAAAGCAGTGTCTTGAGTTAAGTGTCGATCACCGTTTTGAAAGAGACTGCATTTTCGATTAAACCCATGAATCCGGTGTTAAAGAAACCCGGGCACATCTCCCGATTTTCCTCGAGTGAAGACAAGGACGTATTGGAAGGCTCAGTGACGATGTCAACACCTAAAGAGCTTAGTGAATAGCAAACTGTCGAAAGACCAACAAATCTGTCGTTTATAAGAGGATCTTAATCAACAGCATATACTGAACTGCTGAAAAGTTAATCGGTACGTCAGAACATAAGCTGGTTTAAATTGAAAGAGAAAATAATTTTCAACCATTTGCGTTTCACATTTTCAGTAGATTCTGTTAAATGAAGATGTTCTGTGAATTTAAATGAAAATACACTATGACCCGCGTCACCAACTATACCGTAAGGGCATAACGATGCATTTTTATGTGAAATCTTTATAAGTAAGATATAAACGGATCATGTGGGTTATGTGAGGTAGCAAAATCAAAAATATATTTGTAATATGGGCAGAGGGTGTTGCAGTGGGTAAGAATGTCTTGATTCTTCGCCTTGAGGTTGCTAAATCCCAATTAGTTTGCCATGGTGTGATTAGGTTTCCTGTTAGATATTTATTTAAATAGTAACAGGGACCCCATCTCTCTTCATTACAGAAGGAAGAAATTATCGCGAATTGTTCAGTTACCACGTTGGCATAGATGTCAAAGTGCGTTTTAACCAATTCCAATCCGAAACAAAATTAAATTCGATCCAACCAAAGATCATCGTGTACGTAGAGCATCTGGAACTTATATCTGTCGTGGCCTGAAATCTTCTCACGTTGAAGTAGTGGGGAAATTCGGAGATTGGATTTCAGCTCAGGTGTTGATCTCGTCATCTGACCATAGTTCCGAACAACCAGGTGATGTCCTCGAAAATTTCCCTCTGTGAGTGATCCCAGACATTCACTCGTCATCTGACCGTGGTTCAAAATTACTATCCCGGATCGTCTTCAATAGCCCGTTGTATTGCTGTAGTGCGACGTTAATTAAATTTCTTACCTTACCTTACCTTACCTTACCTTACCTAAACATTCACAAATAGCCCGTTGTGTTGTTCCAATGCGACGTTTATTCAACAGCCTACCCAACCGGAAGAGATCCCTATGCTTTAAAATTTTTGCCTCAATGCTAATGATAATGTGATTTGTTATGACTGGTTTTAAGGTCATAATGGCACTTCTGCTGTCAGAATATTAACCGACATAATATTTGTCATGGCCACTCGATAGCCTTAGAATGGCAAAGAGTTGAGCCTGAAAAATGATATTGAACATTGTTAATTTATATCAGATTTTGATCAGTATATTATCATTAAAAATACACAAGGATGAGCCTATGCTATCAGCAGTCCTGCACTTGCTGAATAAACTTCAGTGTGGGTCTAAAATGTTACCAATAAAAAGGATTGTACAGTTAACAGTATTAATTACATTTTGGGGAATTCTGAAGTCTAATTCCTTTTGAGGGAAGCATCTTCCATCGGAATTGTAGTCAGCCTTTTCCAGCAGGGTAATCTGATATATATATTGTAAGGGCTCACATTCAGAGGTGGTGTATCAAGATTTACCTTAAAAGCATCTGTTGGAATTGTGACATAAGATTTGGGTTTTAAAGTAAGATGCAAGGAGTTGAGTACATTAATCTGCCCGATGTCTAAATTTTTTCATCCGAAACCCCAGCCTCATGTAGTATAAAATTTTATGACACTGAATTACCAATTTTGTAGTAGTTTCTATCACTTTATTGAAACTGGGTTATCAAAAAACACTTGTCTGTTAAATAAATCATATGTAGGCTTCATGTGAGTCATCTATTATCAATCCTAAGTAATTTTGATCGTAGTAATTTGAATTAATTAGTTTTTAATTTTAAAAATAGGGTTTCCATTGAGTGAAATCATTTACAATGGTGTCCATAAATTAAGGGAGAGTTATAATTTTAGAGAAAAACAAAACTCTGAAATGAAGATGTTAAATATTGAGATACGCTTAAAGAAACAGGCGAACTTGAATGTACCAGTAATACATGCTAAATTACCAAGCGTATCATTTTTAGCTAAGCAGAAGCACCCGTCAATGTTTAATAGGGTATCTGTCCACCTCTCTCTACAAAGCACGAATGGCATCTGTTGCGCATGCTCTTTCCAAAATTGTCCAGAAAATCATGAGGCAGGTTTCGCCATTCCTGTTTCAGCGCAACAGCCTGGCTTTCTTTGGTTTATTAAGATATATGTCCACCTCTCTGTACAATGCACGAATGGCATCTGTTGCGCATGCTCTTTCCAAAATTGTCCAGAAAATCATGAGGCAGGTTTCGCCATTCCTGTTTCAGCGCAACAGCCTGGCTTTCTTTGGTTTATTAAGATATATGTCCACCTCTCTGTACAATGCACGAATGGCATCTGTTGCGCATGCTCTTTCCAAAATTGTCCAGAAAATCATGAGGCAGGTTTCGCCATTCCTGTTTCAGCGCAACAGCCTGGCTTTCTTTGGTTTATTAAGATATATGTCCACCTCTCTGTACAATGCACGAATGGCATCTGTTCTGCTTGCTATTCCCAAAATTTTCTAGTAAATTGTGAGACGGGTTTTGCCACTCCTATTTCAGCACAACAGGCCGACTTCCTGTGGTACGAGATGGGACATTTCGTTCTGCCATACCCTTCTAACAACATCTTATACATGTTCTATGGAATTAAGGCCAGGAGGGACCACTTCATTTGGAATATTTTTTCGGTTTTCAGCAGGTCAACACCGGGACAATGAGGTTGTAATCCATTAAAAAAAAGGGATTTCCAACAGCAACCCCTAAAATTGCAAACTTGAGGAATAATATCATGACAATAATGCTGAACACTCATGCTTCCACTTTCCAACACGTAGAGCTCGATCCGTTTATTCATAATGATATTACTCCACCGCCTCTGTAATGATCTACGTCCAGGATGTTGGAAAAATAGGCACTGCGAGGTTAACATTAGATTTACTGATGCCTTGTATCGGACGAGAATCTACTTTCGTCCGTGAACAGGTAGGACATTGCCCACTGCTCCTTAATCCACTTAATGTGTTCACGACAGCATCGAAATATGTTTTCTTTGTGTGAAAAAGTCAAAAGAACGCAGTATGGTAGTTTGAGGGTATATTAACTAAAACGATTCAATCACATAACAGTCTGACTCAATATTATGCTCCCCGTGCTTGCTGAAGCTCTCGTTTGAACCTTCCAACATTTATATGGCGACATGTTTTCGTTGAGTAGTATGATGGTCTTCAGCTGGGTTTCTTGTGGATGGTAGACCACTGTTGTACCTTCTATCAGCAGTTTCGTTTTCGGAAAATTGTTTCTACAGCTTTAGGACTACGTTTTGGTTCACTCTCGCTTTGTACGTCCTTATTACAATTTCCATACAATTATTTCACGAATAAAATAATCGAGATGAGTTCTTAGTGATATTGTGTCATTCGCTATAGCAACTAATAACCACATAGACAGTTGAGCACATGAAAAAGAATCAATCAGTTACCAGACACCCGCTGTAGTTTTTATCATATTTTATCAATCCTGTTCTGTCACGTTACTCCAAATATGTTAATAATGGTCAACCAATCGTTCGTTTCTATTTTGTATGTCTGTTGCTACCGTCAGTAATTTTTCTCCACTCAAATTCAGTACACATCTCATGTGACCATAATATATGGACATCAGTGTAGATAAAAGTAGCAATAAATGAATTATTGCAGTATTACTTAAACCGAGGTTGAAAATCTTAGTGCGATTCAATTTGAAAATTACCATGACCAGATAACATTCGTTAATTTCTGAACCAACTATTTTATGTTGTCCATCGGACACAAGGCACCCGAATACCTATGGAAAAGACTAAATGACTGGCATTTATTTCCACAGCTATTAAAGTCACTCATAGTGGTAATAATCAAGGCCAAAAGACTAAACACCTGAAAACTTTTCACACGGGATAAATAAAAAAAACCCGTCTGTTTTTTACTGCCCTTACCAGCAACTATCCGAGTTTTCACCCGGAACAACACAACAAAAAAGGGGAGACTTCGCCGCAAAACGAAACTAAGGAAAAAGTGATTGCCAGCCTCCACGATTTGTTTTTTGTTCGCAGTTAACGCTCCATTTGCGCTTTCAGGGTTGGCAACAGCATTTTTGATGGCTGCCATTTTCCGAGGAATGGAAGTTTTTGTGGAAGGGAAGTACCGACCAGTTAAGAAAGTTTTTATTGTTCCACAGGATCTTTTATATAGCTGTCATGTATCACATTTTTTTTGTTTCACTTGATTTTTGTTTTTGAAGCGGTACACACATATTTTAGATTTTGTTATGGTACGAGTCGTCACGCCCGTTTGAGAAGCCAGCATGTTTGAATGCTCAACAACTGTTTCTACGACCCGTTATTAAGTCACAGTACATCGCGTCTCTTCACAAGTGAGGCATATCAAACTGCGTCACTTCTGTAATCATTGCGATAAAATAGATATAATGCTCTGCGCATTTACTTCTTCCAATTTCAGAATAGATATTTCTTTTGACCAGTTAACATCAGTACCAGTTTAGTTACTTTCATGTGACGCAATTTCCAATCTGTCTGAATAGCACTACCGTTCAACCTTTTGAAGACTGGATGAATGGACTGATCCAAAATGGAAAATTACATTTCGTGATACTTAATAGCTTGAAGAAAGGTTATTATTATATTTGGAATTTAGTTCAATATGACATAGGGGAGACCGGGGCTACTTCGTATAAGGGATAAGTTGGAATTTACCTTGCATTTTTTATCACAGTGATTTCAGAGCAGTGATATCGCCACTGTTTAACTACACGAGTATGTTGTATCATCCACTCTAGTTTCAGTGTGATCAAAGCTTCTAGAGAGAGAAAAAAAATGAATTTTTGTTTTCTTGCAAGTAAGTTTTTTTCCTGTAAGTGTTTCTTGCAAGTAAGTTTAAAATGAATATGGTGAGGATTTTATAATGATTGTGATGGATATAGAGTGAGTAATAACGATGGTATTCATGTACTGGAATTGCTTGTAAAACGTATGTGGAATATTGAGGCAGCCATCTTGTCTTAAAAGTCCTGGTTGGGCAAGTTGGTACTTTAGTCGTGGGGTCGTGGGTATTGGTCGTGGTGTGTTGTGGATATTTTAGTCTAGGTATTTGTTAGTATAGAAAAGATAGTGGGCATTGACGGCAGTAAATTTTATAGTTCCATAATGGTGAAAACACACAAACTTGGGAGATTGCCAGAAGTCGCGGACACAATCTGGTACAAAATTTTACAAAAATTAAGCCACCAATTCCCTGGACGATAGTTCTATTTTTTTGATAGACATGAAACGTTAAAAATTTGTTCTTTTTGTTTCGTTTCCTTAGTTTTCCTTGTTATGTATTAAAATATAAATTTAAAGCGATTAACTCGCCTAATTGCTTAGATTCTTTCGCAATGACATGCTATGCCAACTTACTCAAGGCGTTATGCCAACCTACACCATATCAGGTGTAAGTTGACATAGTTTGAATACTTTCGTAAACAATATTCAACGAGTAAACTACTATTTTTAGTGATGTTTTCTTCCTTAATGTGTTGCTAAGGAGTTCCACCATGAGCAGCATTGACTATATTAGATGGAAGTATTACTGAAAAAAAAAGTATGCCAACTAGCCCCTGTCTCCCCATTATAAAATTTATGTGGCACATAGAAAGGTTAATGCTAAATCTATCACAGCGCTGCTGCTTCTGTAGGATTTTGAATGTTTGATGTTATTCACTTAATTGTACTTATTACAATTCTGGATGATAAATGACTTTCTGGACGTTCATAAGCATTTAGACACGTGTACTGCGCTTAATGGCTTTAATTCTATTGTTAAGAAATATCGGGAAGAAAGAAGGTTAAGGGCTTAGGTATTAAAAGCCTACGAATTGTGGGTAATGATAATGGTAATTTCAGTTAACGTCGTACTAGAGCAACACAACAGGCTATGTACGATTTGTGGCAAAAAAACAAAACAAAATAATTTCGCAAGGAGATCCAACCCATGTAAAGAAACAGGAAAATTTTGTTTGCAGTCCATTTGGCGTTTCTTCTGAATTATACTTCATTTATTTTTGTACAGACTGCTGAGATTTTTGAAATTTTGTTCTCAGGAACGATCATATATGACTGTAAATCAGACAAAGCCATCTATATTTCAATAACACAACCTGGTTTGACGCTCCTGATACCATATGTGTTCTTTAATAAAAACTGAGCAGCAGTTGAATTAGTATTTTATATTATAGACGTAAACAGAGACTTTTAAGGGACGTTTTTGAATATGGAAAATAAGTTTAATGTAATTATTAAAAAAATGTAAGAACATGAAATATATTTATTTCATTTTAATTAAATATAATTTAAAAATGAATTTTTTGTGCATAAAAGTACAATTTTGTGTGTTTGTGACAAAGTTTTTGGTGTTAGATATGAGATATCATTTCTCAAATCAACGATGTTCACTTATACTTTTTTCAGTACAACTCAACATTTTTTAAGCTTGATGAATAATTGTTATGTCTAATTCTGTGAACTGAAGTACCGAACCAGCTTCAAATAAATATATTTATTCCGTGTCCTTGAATAGAACAACACTAATGGAATAAGAATAGCTGAACAAATCGTTGCTCGACAGAAAACATGAATTTATATACAGGGTGATCATAAAGTAACTTCCCTATTGTTACGAGCGTCTAGTGATCACAATTTAAAACAAATCGGAATGAAGCTCGAGATTTAAAAGGTTTCAAGCTGTATGGTTCGATAGTTGTGTAGGTAACGTTAACAGGTTTCAGAATATTCTAATAACAATATCCAGTATTTATTACATCCGTATGATCGGCATAGCGGAAAACCAAAATACTGCAGTTGAAATTTTACCTTTAGCGTTAAAATGACAGCACAAGAGCAATGTCAAAGACATGAGTATGAACGACAAAAGAGGATAGAAAAGTAAAAAGCAGCTTTGAAAATGCATGTATTTTGCATAAATCATAAACACCATCACAAAATGCCAATTTGCAATCTCCATTGTAATGAAGGTAAAATGTTATGGTTTCTCGTTTGCCTTTCTTTCCTGTCTTTCATACTCATCTTATGTGACACAGCTCTTGCACAGTCGTTGTTTTAGAACTTAAAGATAAAATTTCAAATATACTTTTTGGTTTTCCCTTGTCACATTGCGATCCAAAAAAGCGGGTATTGGTGTTCGAAATTTGTAAACAGCATCAATAATAGTTAAATCTCGATTCTTTTTATTTACATAATTCCCAAGTTCATATCTTGAAGTTTCTTTTTCTTGAGTTTCATTTCGATTCGTTAAAAATTGTGGTCTCAATAGGTTTTTTGGGAACGTATGGGTATATAGGGACTTTAGCGTATAAAGCTACTTTATGACCACCTTGTATACAACATCAAGTGATGTCATATCCACATCATGATTTAAATGCACGAATAGCAATTCGAGTGGTAATTGGTAATTGGTAATTTTAGTTAACGTCGCACAACGGGCTATTGACGACGGTCCGGGATCAGTCCCTTGAGGGAAAGATCCGAGGACAACACCTCGTAATTTTGAACCACGGTCAGATGACGAAGCAACACCTGAGCTGGCACCCCACTCTCCAAACTTCCACGCCAACAATTCGAGTGGTGCGAACAGATAATTTAATACATTACAATACCATATTCACATATGAATCTTAGTTAATTTGCCGAGGTTTGACGTTTGATTAATTAAAAAAAATCATTTTGGAAATTTTTTCAAATAAGTTGTTAAATATTATGTATATATTTAACCTACCTATCACCCATAATCAGAGACAGAAACTACTCACTCAACATACTCAATATTGGTGGCATTAGTAATGAAACATTCCATCTCTAGAATACTTCAGTACAGCAAACTATAGATCCAGACTATCATTAAAGTTCATACATCTCATCTTCGATGTCTTGAACTCACACTTCGTAATAAATTATTTTCGTGTATCAATTGATTCGTCTGAAACTGAAAGCCGCCTAGAAAGCATTTACGAAAGGAACACTTCTAAAAGTCGTAAAAAAACGTGCTCTGCCTAAGCTGCGTGAAAAACAAACTCTTCTCTCACTCTTTTAAAGGATTTCGAACGGCACCCTGCGAAGAGATTCCGTTTTCAATTCCATAACTATCGTCTCATAAACCCGAGAATTCAGATTCAGCTGAGAGTAAAGTAATAGAAAAATTCTCCATGTGTTTTACATCGTCTCCTTTCGAAGCCCACTCATTTTGTGTCGAGTGTTTTTAAAATTTTCTTTCGAGAATGCACACCAACGAAATTTTAAGTCCTTACGTTCTTTTCCTTCAGATTTACGATTCTTCCGAGTCCCGGCGTGATCGCATTTTTATGTCCGCCGTGAGGTACTTTTTTCGGTAAATTCCACTCGAGATGGGACGAAAGTGGTACAAAGTCCTCGTCCAGTGCTAGAAGAAGCGAATTGTTTACTGACGACTAATCCAATGGGACGGTTTAAGGGCTTTGTGCTGAGTAAACAGACGCTTTTGATCTCCATCTCTGCGATTGAACTTCTACCGTTGTAATACGTTACCGTGTAATACATTTCGAGGCACTCTCAGATGCGATAGGTCTTTCTTAGACACATTCAAAAGACCATATTGTTGCGTAGGAAATGTAGCTTTAGGGACTCTTGATCGTGTAAGTGACGTAAGGGATGTCTCCGAGGTAGAAATCGGTTCTTTTATATTAAAAAAATGTAAATATTTTTTGGCGATTTTACTGGTAGGTAGATAGGTAGTGATGAAGATTTAAGAATTTCACATTTCGCTGATGTTCTTACGTAACGTCGCATTGGAACAGCACGATGGGCTATTGGTGACTGTCTAAGTGACTACATCTACAAGGACTACATCTCGTAATTTGGAACTAGTCAGATGCGGAGAACAACACCTGAGCTGACGCCCAACTTCCACATCACGCCAACGTGAGGAGATTTGAGACCATTACAGATTAAGCTTTGCATCAGCTACACTTGTACACGACGGTCTTTGGTTGGATTTGAACTCGAACCCTCCGGTTGCTAATTCGTTGCTCTTTCTAATAAGATATTGGGGCCCTTGGCGATGCGCTAGATTTCCTCTATTAAGTTTGGTGGTCTCAGATCATTCAAACTGCTTTGACGAGAAACAAAAAGACACGTTAAAAGTATGCTTTGAGTTCGCAGAGGCAAGGATTCTACATCTAGCCATTCTTCTGTCTAGACTGTAAGTCCTACAGAAGTTCCTGTCGGAATTGGTGTCTGGATTTATTAGTGGAAAATAAAAAGGAAGTAGCTTCTGTCCTGCTCAGGTGAAAAGATTTAGAGACCCGACCCAGTAGTTTCTACACCAGAGGATATACAACGATATAAAATTTTTGGACGCAATCTTTCTGTTTGTGAAACTTGGTGTTTAATCTCGGTTTGGTTTTATGGACCATATTAAGCGAAGTTGAGCCCAACTCAACAATGTCAAGCAATGAACGCACGCTCACAAGGAAATTCTTACTGATTAAGAAGCGAAGATAGAGAGACAGAGTGATTGAGAGAGAGAGAGAGAGAGAGAGAAAGAGTACCGAGTCACATTTCAGGAATCGAAACTGCACTACTTACAAATATATTCAATCTCGACAAAATCTATATATATAAAAAAAGGATGTGTATGTATATTCTCTATAGAAATCTTCACCGTTTGACCAATGCACACCAAATTTTATACGATTATATTTTAGAATACTGTGGAAAACATAGGCTATTTCTTTCCTGACTTCAGATCAATCTGTAGCCATGAAAATTGGCACACAGGTAGTACGAAAAAAGTACCATCGAAGCCCCAATTTTTTAAAATCTAAAGTTTGTTTTCCTGCAATAAATGGACATGGACAAGGAAACACATTCTACAGGGTTTGTGTATTTGAGTTAACACGGGGAAATGTCGCCGTCATATTATAAACCCTAACAACGCCGGGTTATTCTACTAGTAATCACTAAATCAGAACGAGAGGCTTTTTCTGCCAATCTAGATGTAGATGGTGCTGTTGGTTTTCTGGTAAACGAGCTTCCTGTTCGTATTCTTTATTGAGTAACCGGAAGTAAAATCCTCGAATTCAGGTACAGTAGAACTCCAATTATCCGAATCAATTGGGATCGGACCCCATTCGGATAATCAAAAATTCGGATAATTGGATTTTTTCCGAAAAAAAGGGTCTAGTATGTATTTTAATTAATTACTATAGGTATGTATGTTGAAATGGGAGAAAAAACTATTAAAAAAAATAACTTTTAGTTACTTAAATGAAAAGCCAAAACATTTACATGTTAAGCGTACTTACAAGTGCTGTACATTAGTGCAGTATATACGTACCGTACTGTAAATGAAAGTCATTGCTTGCTGAACAACTCTGTCAAAGTAAGCTGTTTGACTGTCTTCATCCTTTTTCGGACAGTCAAGTCGCGCATCCGCTTGACAGTGAGAGTTGCATGTAGTCACACTCGGGCTGACGCTCCATCCACTTCAAACCAGTTTCAAGGCCAGCAAATGCTTCACTAACAGATGGCATTAAGGTCATCTTTTTCCTCGACACTTTCTTCTCTCACACTTTCAATAAGTTCATCATCATTTAGAATTTGAATCCCAGAATCATTATTTTGCGAATCGCAGTACGTTTCAGTCTTAATTTTTTTCTGAAATTCTGAAAGCGATTCGGATAATTGGAGTTCTACTGTAGTTTGATTACACTGAATTTTCCAGTCTTTACTTATAGCCCTTAAAAAATTCCAGATAAATATAATTGGGTTTTGTATCGAGTTCTTAATTTTCAAAGTACGTAGGCTTCAACAGACTTCGAATATGCTCATCATTTTAGTTGGAGATTTAAAGAACCTTAAAAAAGGAGGAAGTACAAAGTGATGATATTTGTAGTTCAGGCAACTGCCAACTTAAAATTGTTAAAACTCAAACTGCCAAAAAAAAAAAAAAAAAAAAAAAAAAAGAACGTAAAAATACATATTTCTAAGCAGTTACCTACCTTGTTGCATAAGACTATAAAATTTCATCCTTCAGAAATTCCTACGAATTTCAGGAATATGAATTGAATTCAGATTGCAGAATTTCAGCTTAAGAACATTGAGATAACACTCGATTGCAGTTTTTTAATCTTTCATTTATATGATATCTGAACCATTCCATCTTTTCCAGAAACTGTGCCACGATTGGAATATGAAACTTCAAATTTGAAATATCTGAAACTTATCTCATGCGATAGTTTGTATGCCATATATACTATTAAGTATAACTTTATTTTATGTAAATAAAGATGAATAAAACTTGCAAAGGAAGGAAACGTTTTACTTTTAGGGCCTTCGGGGAATCTCAGTGTGTGCAGGAATCCAATAAAATGTATTCAATAAACATGTCTTCGAATCAGATGGAAGGGTAAGCACATCTTACACATTCTGGTGAAATTCCTGTTGAACGGATGGGATCAATTCTTCGTTTTTCTAAATCCGCTACAAAAACAGCGGCTTTCCAGAGACCTTTGAAAGGGAAAATAAAGTTCAACTGCACATTGAACACTTCAGAAGCGAGTGTAAACGAAATGAAAAGCGTATAAAAATTGGATCTATAAGAATCATTTTGCATTCCGAACTCGAAGCAAAGTTCGATTGAATTCCAGTCATGAAGATTTGAGAATTTTACATTTCGCTCATAATATTCTTGCTGGGCATAAGTGGTGTAAACAAATCAATACGGATATTTTCTGAGACTTGTTAAATGCATCATGTGGGCCAAGTTTCAGGTTTCTGAGAAAGAAAGAGGACTCATACAGAGGCGAGGTTAGACTTTTAGAAAACAAGGGGCAAAGAAAGCAGATGCCATCATATCCAAAATAGGATTTGCATATTTAAAATGATGATAATTTAGAAAAAAACTTGTTATTTGTTCCATATTAATTTAGCTAATATTATAATGCTTTCACTAATATAATTTTTTATTAGATTCAATTATTGATGTTCGGTGTGATACAGAAAATTCAAACATGTAGACTGCATGGTTAAAACATGTTTATTTACAAAATTCTAGGTACATCTAGAGAGGCCGAGGCTTTAAAATAATGATTTCATGCGGGGAGATTCCTTGTTTCCTTACAAAATTTGCACTAAGACCACTGTACAGTAAATCGACGAATTTTTAACACGAAAAGTTCTAATAACAAGATTAAAATTTTAAGAGATATCTTTTAAAATATTGCTACAACTGGGATCTAAAGAATAAAACTGAAATAACTAGATTGCAAGAAATTCTAAGTTTTTCGCGAATCAAGGTAACAATGCTCGCGCGCAGACGATAATTATCTGGCACTCGCGCACAAACAATTGACTGACGCCCGGTGAGTATATTGGTTACCGCATTCGTCTGCCACGCTAAAGGCTCTGGGTACGAATCCCGGCTAAGTCATGGTCGCCCACTGGGTGCTTTTTCACAAGCGGCCATCGCTTCCGGAATGGTAGTGTCCAATGATTAATAATCAAAAATGCCCGCCATAGGAAAAAAAACCATTGGAAAAAATTGACTATTCATAAAAACTAGCAATAAAAACTCAGACAGGAAAGAAACTAGCTTTTTTAATGGTTGCCCTCAATGGATCTCCAGGACGAAGTAAGGAAAATTGGTCACCTGTATTTTGTTGTGCTCTTCAAACTTCAGAATAAAATTTAATGATGATACAGAGTGTACATATGTTGTGATCATATTTACATTTTTCAGAATAAAGAATGTGTTCTTTTCATAAATAAATCATTTGTCTTCGTTAATACTGTTCAAAAGTATTTTTGCGAATTTTTTTATTTTTAACTGGACTTTGCGTGGCCAGCACGGCGTTGACTGTGACAGCGCTTTTCGTGGAGTCAATGTCCTCGTCATTGTCAAATGCGACCAAATTCGACTTGCGAAGAGATCCAATCGGCGTAACGTTGAAGCTGCTCTTATGTAACTTAGACATTTCTGAAACATTCGTTGAAATCAGTGATTTTTTTTGAACGCTGTGAAATCAATATTCTGTTTTTTGAAAAAATTGTAATAGATTATGTTTGTTTTGTCTCCAATGATGACCTGTATTTTTAAAACAAACTCCATTATTCAAAGTGCCACTGCATGGATATTTCAAGAAAAAATACATTTGCTTCCAAATTAGAACAATTCGTTACGACACTGATTTTCAAGAAAGATTTGGACTCAACATTTTTGATAAATACAGTAAAGGATTTATTAGAAAAAGAATACACATGTATTTATAATATTTAGAAATTCTTAAATATGACTACATCATTTCACTGTCTTAACTCAAATACACAAACACCGAAATCTAAATCTAATATTTTATTTTCACCCAGTGAAGATTCATAAATGTTACATACAGCATACGTAATCAGGAATACTGTTGCATCATCCATGTGAAATAAGGGACACGCAATCTGAGCGATTATTGCGTCATCTACTTGATCGGGACCCTAGCAACAACATAATTTGAGTCAGCAGTAACCAATACGGAGCCAGACAGCGTTCGCTACAAAAACACCTACGCAGGTGAAAGAGGAGAGGTAGAGTAGGATGGTATACTAAAACTGACAAATACTAGATGGCTTTCATTTTCATCTGTAAATACCGATTTATCTGCAAACTGTTTAATTTCATCAATTAAAATTGTTTAAAATTATGAAAACTCTCGCCTCAAACCCATCAAAACCAGAGGATGGGGTAACTCGTTCATAATACATGTGAGCCCGGCCTAACTCCATAATACATAAACTATTTATATTTTGGAAAAAAATAATTCCTTCATAAGTATTATAATTAAAATTCTTGAAGTATAATTTTGTTTTGGAATTTTCCCGGCCAAAGATACTAATAAAACAATTTTGAGTTGCGTAGTGCAATCGTTATCTTACTAAATGTTATTCCAATTGAGATTTCGAATTTTTTAGCCACTCTGCATACCCAAGACAAACAGAACAGAGGTTAAAATGTACCCGCAGGATTCAAAAGAATAGGTGTTCCAAATTTGACGTGGATTGGTGATACGGTGTAGTTTGTATAAAGAACAGATAGAGAGATGTCAACTGCTTTATGTATATAGATATACTTGTTTTACCTCAATGGGAACGTGAAACACTAAGAAATAAGAAAATTGAACGAGCGATCCGAGTAATTGAAATTCCGCTTAATAACTGGTGTTCAGATATGGAGTTGTACGCTAACCTTCGTGTGCTCTCTGGGAAAGTCAGAAGTAAAACCCCCGAGGCAGAGAGACGAGGACTCCCGGATTGTATCAGGAAAATCAGGAAAAAGGAATATTTTTTCTTTCTTCATTCGTTCGAGAAACTAGGAACAACAGCTCGAGTGATCTTCTGAAACCCACTTGGGAGGGCCACCGCATTCCCCCTCCCTCACGCGAAAAATCTTCGTGTTTTCAATTCGAGAGCGCACTTCTCTGCCCTGAGACACTTTTTAAGAACTCGACGGAGATCTACGAAGATAAAAGGGAATATTTTATTCTCGAATCTGGCAACAAAAAAGAAATCCGTTTCTTTCTCTCCTGTCTTTATCAAAGGCCGATTCATGTATTTGAGTATGAATATTTAATAAATGCATTCCTCTAATACATTGTTTGGGCGTGTGGGGGTATTAAAAAATCCCGTATTTTACTTACGACTTCATCCATTAGCGTTCCTTTTAAGAATATTGGAGGAAAACGGGAAATGTTACAAAGCCAAATAGACAGTAACAATCTCCGCTGTTTGATAAAAAACGTGTATACCTTTAGATTTCTTTTAAAGACAGTCGCAACGTACTGGGGTGGAGTGGTTTGTTGAGAACGACAAAGCCAAAATAGAATTAAGGATGTTATTTATCATACAAAGTATTTTACTTTATTTATATTAGAATTTTCAAGTAATGAAACTTTAAAGTACGCTCCAGGAAATATTGGGACTTGGGGCCCCTCGATTGTGGGTGCTGTGAAAAGGGTTAAACATAAAATGATCTTCTGAGCGTTACGAGATTTACGAGTGATGTAGTATTGTTTTTATTCCACAACATATATTGTAACTAAATAACCGCATTAATAGGTTGAAAGAATCGTACGAATGATTGTTTTGGGCAAAAATGTCAAAACGGGTTAGAATTCATCCATGGAAAACTGCAAGTCACAGAAATTGTTTATGCTTGCGTGCATCTCATTAGGTTAAACTATCATC
Organism: Metellina segmentata; assembly: GCA_947359465.1. Classification (NCBI taxonomy): domain Eukaryota; kingdom Metazoa; phylum Arthropoda; class Arachnida; order Araneae; family Tetragnathidae; genus Metellina; species Metellina segmentata. The sequence continues at coordinate 23,587,660 of OX375878.1, read as the reverse complement.
CATGGAATATAGGATCTTGGATCCTTCGACTGTATGTTCTGTGAAAAGGGGTAGAAGATTTTAGAAGACTCAAATTAAAACGGCCGTAGATAGGAACTAAAATCCTCCGTTCTGTTCGAGGGTTCGAAGTCTTCTGTCGTTCTTCTGTGGACACCGAGGAACAGTGAATTCAAGAGGGAACGATCTGGATGGTAAGGTGATCTTGATGAATAGGTTGGTAAATTTACGACCGGCGGTTAGGGGAGGACAGGCCGGTATTGACACCTGACTCCGAAGCTGTTGTCATGGATTTAAGATGTCTACGCTTGTTTTAGCAAACTCCAGTTTTACGAAATCAAGTACTTGGCATTTGCTTAAATTTTACTAAATTTCAACAAGTTGCATCTAAACCAGAAGCATTTCACCAAAAAGTTCCTTTCCCTTTCAACGAACCTTCCAGTTTTACGAACTCAAGAAGTGCCTGACTTTTGTTTCATCTGACTAAAATTCAGCTAGTTCCATCCAATTAAGAAACTAAATGATCGTTTCTGGCCGTGTCGCAAATATGAGCTCTTTCGGTGACATTTCCCACTATATTCCAGCACATTATCGGGGGATTTGTTCATTTTCTTAGTGCCATTTTGATTTTCTGCCATTTCTCTCTCCGTCATTTGCCGGGATTTGATTTTCGTTGACAACATGTCAGACAGCACACGCATCCATACAAAGTCTAGAAGAAGTATTTCCTGGTCGAATAATTTTAAATTCTTATGATGTCGATTGGTTCTCTTCTTCCCTTCTCTGATTTGACCCCACTGGATTATTTTTTCTTGGAGACAACTTAAAGGAACGGGATGCCGTTACCAAGTCAACAACCAATTAACAGCCTAAGCAAAACTATCAAGAAGAAACTGAACAACTGACTTCGAAAAGGTCTCAAGCATAATTGTTAGTTGGGTTTTATTGCACAATGACCATATTTGGTCAAGCTGAACCAAAGTCACATAAATGGACACATACACAAAGGAAGTTTGTACTGGCACAAAAGTGATAGAGTGAGAAAAGAGAGAGAGAGAAAGAAAGAGAAAGGGACTGAGAGAAAAAGAGACATAGAGAGAGCGAGTCAAAAGAGAGAAAGAGAAAAAGAAAGGATTTTGTGTTGGCAGTGCCTGTTTGCAGTACTTCGACATCAATGAGAAAAGTTTTGTAGAGATAGTTTAGCCAAATGTCACGGACGTGTGAAGTCACAGTCAAATATGAAGTGGATGGAATCACCTTCTAGGAAGCAGATTGTACAGTGCTCTTGTTCTTAGATGGAAATGTTCTAGGTAAACCGGAAATGGAGCATGGGCCTGCGAAAAATTGTACCAGTTTTTAGTTTTGATACATAAGGTCGTTTTGAAATCTTCGGAAAAAAAGGGATCGGTGTGCCTTTGGCAGAAACATCTCATTCTGCTTTCCAAGATCACTGTATCAATTGAACTTAATAATTTGTTTCTAGGTCACTATAAACTGATCGTTTAATGGGAAATCCCATTTACTACAGACATCGCAAGTAAGCCTACTTGTTTATTTCCCTCAATGCCAGCTGTGTTTGACCTCATTGATGATTTGATTTTGGGAAAACAGATTACCCAGAGCGGCAGTACTCGATGAACTGTCTGTCATGGGTGTTGGCTGCCGTTCTCTCTGAAACACAATAGTAGGCTGTGCTTACTTAAAAGCAAACAGTTCAACTTGGTATGCAGAGTTGTAAGGTTGTTTGTAAGGTACTGGCCTAACTATGACAGATTGCGGAATCCTCAAAAAGTACATATTCGCTGCCAAAGACTTTGGGAAGTTTTGAGTCGTCCGTATAAATTATTGTGGTCCTACAACTGATTGAAGAACTAAGCCGATTGGGTGTATTGAAGAAAACACCTTTGTTCATAATCTGTGCAGAAACACCACTGTGTCCTTTCTTATGGCTTAACGCTTTCCTGAAGTTTCAGGATTTTTGAAATAACAGCTTCCTTTTGTATGATAAAGTGCAGGGGAACAATACCAGCCAGTATCTGAAGAGATGCCACTGAAGTCTTTCTGTAAGTTCGGTTGATCAAAAGAGCAAATCTTCCTTCGAAGATTATTTAGATGATTTTTCATTGCTACAGTAGGATTCCTACCCTATAAACTTGCTGCATAGCAAGCCACTCTCCCAATTACTATTATGTACAAAGTCTTCAAAATTTATGAACGAACATCCCAAGTTTTATCCTTGAATGTCATCATATTCATAGTTATATTAAGTGCGTTTGTGGGATCGTAGGTTCTTAACATGTGGTATCCATGAGTTGTTACTCAAGAATGACTTGTATTTTACTTGTAAAGTACTTGCATTTCCTTGTATTTTAATTATTTTATTATTGGAACGCCGGTGTCTTCAAATTTAACAATAGATTTTTTATAGAGTTTTGGGTTAAAGAAGACTGTTGGTTTAGTTTTCTGAAGAAATATTATGTTTTTCATCTGATATATCTGGATACTAAATTTATTTAGTGTATCTTGAGCAAAGTATCTACTTCGCTGCGTGTAGATCAGGTTATTATTGTTATTACAGAACGTCTGCAAATGCTTGATTATAAAATGGGAACCCCCGATCCATACTCAAGATTGTATCTGCGATGATGCTCCATAAAATAGTACTCAAGCAAGATACTTGAGGACTTCCTTTTTGAAGTCTCTTAATAACTTGAATATCTCCGTATTTTTGAAGATAATTTTTCTGTCCTGAAGATAGCTACACCACAGGTTCTAAGGGATACTACTTAGATATTATTTTTTTAAAAGCTCGTTTATAAGGGAAGGACACCATATATTATCAAATGCATCTTCAATATTAATGGAGATAAGAGCGTTGTGCTTTTAAGATTTAAAATTTTCACACTTATGCTTTTCATTAGATTTTTTACGGCGTGCTATGTTGATTTACCTTCTTGAAAGCCGTATTTTTTTGCGTCCGTCTCATGTTTTCTTTTCATGTAGTTATTTTTTGTTTGAACATGAGATTTCCAGTGTCTTTCCCCAAGTAGGATGAAGACAAAGTCATTGGCCTATGTCAAACTCCGTAAATACTGTTATTCATTGAAAAAACTACACGTAAAATGTTTTATTTATAAGTTATTCCAAATCAGAATGGACACCTTCACACGAAAAACACCCTGAATTTAGTATTACTTATGAATATATTGTGTTACATGCAGTAAAAAGCAATTCTTCGGATTCTTTCGATGCATCATAGATTCGACTATGTCCTCCATTTTTAATATTCTCGATTTTTATGTATATACGACCCATTCTAAAAAATATATATATCCATCATCTATGCATTTTCTCAAACATTTGATATAAAAGGAAGTGAAAATCTCGAAAAGGACTAAAACTAAAGAAACATTGTTAGTGAAAAAAATACTACTGTTAGAACCTTTAACATCAAAGATTGCTACATGCGCTATGCACATTGGAATGAATTTGTTATTGAGGAACACTATGTTCTATACAGAGGGGACAGTTCTAATATCTTGATTGCTATATAAGTGAGCCACACTGAAACACATTTAATCAATTGTTTCAACCTTCTAAGCTTTCAAACACTTTCAGTAGTTTTGTATTTCTTCTACCCCACAACATATTTAATTTAATAACATCTACTAAATATCCAAATCTGTCTTCTAAAGGTTGACAGAATTCATGGATTCTCTTTTTCTTAGAGAGGTATACTTCAAAAGGATTTTACTGCTCATTTCCTTCGGAAAGATTCTATTGCACCACTGCTTAGATTAAAAGAGCCATGGAAGCACAGTTGGAAGTGTTACATGCAATGGATTAGAAAACGGAAGGTTGCGAGTTCGAGACTAGGTTCATCCAAAGACCATCATTAACGTGTGGGCTGGTGCCTGTTGAATTCGTCGTTGCCTCAAATTTTCTCACGTGTGAAAGTTTGGAGAATGTGGTGGCAGTTTAAGTGTTGAACTCATCATCCGAACGTGGTTCAAAATTACGAGGCGTTGTCCATGGATTAGGGATTGATCACCAATAACCAGTTGTGTTGCTCCAGTGTGACGTTAACTAACTACTTACCTATCTTAGATTGGAATCCTTTTGAAAAATACAATTGGTCATTTCTTTAGAATATAATATTTTGGAACGATTCTATTCCTCCTTTGCTTAGATTATAATCCTTTGGAAAAATACATTTGGTCCTTTCCTTAGAATTTATTAGAAAGATTCTATTGCTCATTTCTGGAGAAAAGAATCCGTTGGAAATATTATATTGGTCAAGAGGGTCAAAATTGATTTGAAGTCAAGCAGCGAAAACTGAAAAGTGAAATTAATCAATTCAAAATTAGTTGAAATTGGGCTTGCAAACCCTCAGAAGGTTCAATTCGTCATCGGACAATCAAATGGTACAAAATTACTAGGTATTGTCCTAGGATTTTCCCCTTTAGGATTGATTCCATACTGTCATCAATAGTTCGTTATTGATCTAGTGCGACGTAAACTAAACTACATACCGCAGAGGATAAAAAATAAAGAAAAAGAATTCACATACAATGTGTAAAATTATTAAAGCATGTTTTTCCCTTTTATTTTTTAAAAAAGAACCAAAGGCTGTTTCTAAAATGCAATGAATACATTTTAATTACACTTTTCGTAGAGAAAGGCGCAGAACTAAAATAAACACCAACGAATGTTCGTCATAAAATATTCTTTAAAAGATTTTTCAACGTGTGTGATAGGGATTTAAATTATGGCTTTATCTATTATTTACCCAGTGACTTTTAATTTAAAATTTATGCACCAGTTGGTCCAGGCGCAATTCTCTTTGCTAATTCAATATTCATTATTAAGTGGTTCCATTTGCCAGCTTTAGGAGAGCGCTGTTTTAATTGGCTGCTTTATAAATTCTTTTTGAGAATTATCTTCGTTTGTATTTAACGAAAACCCACGAATATTTTTCATTTAATTGCATAAAATAATCTACTGCTGAATTTTCAGGATGACTCTTGCATAAAACACCTAGCTTGTTCTACATTTCGAACTAATATAGGTTTCATAAATTATTTAGGTTAAAATAGTTTTCCATTATGATCAAATCTGTTACATTCTATTTGCAGTGTAGTAAATGATTAAAATTTCATGCGTCTTACTTTACTAATTAAGCATGCAGTATTGCATTATAAAAGGATATTTTTCAAGAAAACCACATTGAATCAATGATGAATCAATCAATCATCAATGATAAATAATTTAAAGTGTGTAGCGTTTCAAGTGGGTGGGACATTATTATAATGTTAGATACCTTCTTTATTTTTAGCGAACTGTGTGTGAGCTGCCTTAGGTAATCTTCAATGTAAAAGTATGTTTAAGGTATCTATATACCTTCGGAGACAATATTTTGTAATTATCGCGGAACTTAAATTGTTTTTTATAGATTTTGTTATTGATTTTTTTCTCTTCTCTCTAAATAAAGCATTTTATGGCAAAAAACATAGCATTTAAAATTTATTTTTATAAAAACGGAGAAAAATAGTGTGTGTAAAAAACAGCCAAATATACCATTTACCCAAATATCATATTTTACAAAAATAGTTAACGTTTTTCAGTTTGTATAGTGAATTATCTTCTAAAAACATTGATTGAGGTATTTAAATAATATACTTGAATTAATGTCGGAGTTTAACAATCATCCCTGAAAAAAAACATTACTAAGAGCAAAATTAAAAGAAATATTCAGATTTACATACTGCTCAATTTTTTAAACGCATACTTCTTTATAGAAACAGTTCAAACCTTGTTTTATGATCCTCAGAAAATGTAGAACAATTTACAAAAGAAATTAATAGTTGCATTCGGAGATATTGTGTTTTGAGGAGAGTAATGTTTATCGAAAATTACTTTTGAGGGAAAAACTAAAAACAATATAAACTTCACATCAAGATAAATGGATTGGAAGTCAATACTTTTTAAAATTTTATATCTCCACTTCTAATGGTCATAGAAGAAAAATCTGAAGTGGTTTTAAGAGCCAAAGATTGTAGTATACTATTATGCAAAAATTGGAAAAATGTGAAATTTGGGTAAAAATTACGTTTTGAAGGTATACAAATACCTTAAGATAGGCAAACACCAATAATATATATTTTTTAAATAGCTTGGAACCTTTTCATATTTTTATCAATGTTGTATTAGTACAATACAAATGTTTTAAGGGTAACATTTAATTTTTATAAAAATAATTTTTATTAACCATCAAAATTTAATAAACAATTATGACAATATGAAGGGTTTCTAATAACACTGATAGCAATTTAAATTTTGCACCTATTTTTTTGTACTAAACTCTTTGTTTACATTTGGCAAGTGCATTAAACTAAACTAATTAGGAATAATAATAATACAATCTGAATACTGGAATGAAAAATGGAAATTATCCAAAAAACTCTAAATAAAAGTATGACTTTATCACATTGTCTTAAAAATTATAAATTTAATTACAATTACATTTATTTTTTGAGGTCCAGTGCAAATAATGACTAATAAACATTCATGCAAAATATCTAAGAAAAATATTAAATAGTTTTTTAGATAGAGTTGTTAAGATAATGGTAAATACAGAAAAACTTATTTTGAGTAAATGGAACATTTTACCCGTAGGCCATTGCTTTTTAATGTTACCATACTTTCGAAAAATGCCTATAACTTCGCAAATACTTCATGAATTTTAAAACAGCTTCCAGACATTGAAAAATAAATGTTTAACGCACATTTTTAATAAATAAACTCAAAAAGGATTTTTCTTTTGTAAAATTTGGGTGTTTACCTACCTTAAATACAATGGTGTGCACAATATTAGGAAAGAGTAAGATTTTCAGCTGCTTCTTTACAGTAAAGTGATCTGCATGTGGGAAACGGATACAAAGTACATCGGGAACCGACAGGTACAAACAAAACGAAACAAGATTATAAGCAAATAGTAAAACATTTTAACTGAATTGGTTACGCTACACCGGTTACCATGATACAAGGGTAGCTGAGAAAACTTAGAGAAAGAGAAGAGACGGTCCTTTGTAGGCTTTATGACCATCTAGATCATTGGTGTAGGCTTTGCACCGCATTTGAATACAGAGAAGGGGATCTTGGATGAGTTCATGCGTCAAGAGAATCGGTTTCTATTTTAAATAATCTCATGATTTAAAAGTATGAATATGTACCAGCTTTTCTACTGAATATCTACAGTTATAGAAATCGTCACAGGCTGTTTCTTTTAATTTTGAGGTAATGATTATAAACATAGTAGTAATTCCTAAGTTTCGCACCCTAGAGTTCTTATTGTTTGCTACATTTTATCGCATCAGCAAATACTTTTGTTGCGAAAAACTTCCGTTGAAGGAGAATAAAAATGATCTAACGATTCTACTTTTTAACCCCTTTGAAAGGCACTGTATTAAATAAAGTTTGAGACAGCTTTGTGGATGTGATGACTTATTACCCTATACAAACGCATTTTGCACTTCAGAGCAAATCAGTTTTTCAATTTAAATTAGTTTTAAGGTATACTCAACCTGTATAGAGCACAACAAGACCATCAAAATATTCCAATCAAAAACTTTTCATATTCCTCGATAATACTGGAAATCAAATTATCTGGATTATACAGACTGCCCTACAGGTAGGTAAAGAGTCTAACAAGTGTTAATGGGCTCTGATTTGGATATTAATTCTGCGTCGGTTTTGACTAACTTGGATATTGATTGGTCGTGCAAGCATCGACCTTCCAATGAAACATATAAACCATGTGGCCGGGCTGAATCGCTGTCTTGGAGGGTAAGTCACGCGAGCTTATGAATCGACTCGGTAATTGAATCGCAGACAGGTGTTTTTAAACACGCCGGATAATCATTTTGACATATAAATCCGTTGTCCCACATTAGGATTCATTCTTTTTTCCATCCAAAGCGGGACATCTTCAAACTGAGTGATCGGGAGGAATAACATACAGTTGCACACACATGCTATGTCTGTTTCATTAGAATGCCAATGCGTGCAAGAGCACAGTGAAAGAGGGATAGAGCACAGTGAAAGAGGGATAGAGCTGGTTGTCGGGAGGGGCCTTGCATAACTATCGCTCAAATGATCAGTTGGGTTTTTCGTATACGCTCAACTTTTTTATATTATCGTGAACGGAACCAACAAATTGTCGTTCCGGTCTACAAGACTTAAACAAGCGGCGCTCTTAACCTTTAGGCTGGCTGAAATAAAACAAGGAGACCGTAAAATAAAAGGACAAATTGTGTGCCACGCCAACATTTCATTCATTCTGTTTCTCTGTTAGGGTTTGTGGAAGAAAATTAATGAGCACCTTCTAGGAGCTGATGGTTGTGCAGACATTTCAATTAGATTCCTTAGAAATTATGACGCAGTAAATAATATGGTAAAATTTAATTAAAAACAATTAAGCATTTATTGTTAAAATAAGTATTCCATATAATTTTAAATTGTATGTAAAATTTCAACCACCATTTTTTCATATTGAGATAAATTCGTAAGTTTTCAAGCATACATTTCTGTAAGGATTCTATACCACATGCAATATAAACATGTATGAATGAATTAAGTTGACTTCAAGTATAGAAAATTTAAATACTATATTATTGCAAGGAGTTAGAATGTCCCCCAAACCGGCGATATTGACAAAAAAGAAATATAATCAATATTTATAATCACACTTCTAATGCATGATGATACACGCTTATGAGAGGTTTTTCTGTTCACTTTCAGACTTCCAGGAAGGCCTCCCTCAGCACTGGCAACCTTTTTGTTTGGTGATAAAAGAGTTCCAATACAAAAAAGTTTCTTTTACTCCTTGTAAGCGCGTATTAGGTGACAAAATAGTTGTCACACAGTTCAGTCTTTAAATGGATTTCGAAGAAACTGCATGTGTTTGTGCACTAGTTCTAAGACTAGAAAGTAAACTAAGATACAAGCGATTTGGGGCATATCCAATATTGAATAAAATACTTATTGGTGGTCAGTTTAACAAATTGGTTGAGATCTTGGAAAAAGTATCCAATTATTTCCGGATGAGTAAACATAGCTTTGGTTGATACAGTTTGGACCACATATTTCTTATCATAAACATCAATGCGATTGGCTATACCAACAGAAGTAGTAATTTAAATAGCCTGAAAAATACTTTTTGCCAAATAAAGATTAAAATTTTTTTTCTAATAAATGAATTTTAGAAGAGTATTACACTCAAGATTTCAAGAAGAAATTGGTAATAATATTTTGTTAAACTACGTGTTGGATAAAATTAAAGTGGTATATAAATATATATAATATGTATATAAATATTTATATTTTTTCTCCGAAGATTCTTCCAGTCTTCTACAACGTTCTCATAAACTTTTATCCACAATTTCTTTTTTAAATGTTTATCAGAATATTCCATTATTTTGCAATCATATAAGGGTAGTCTTTTTTCAATTTCACTAATAAAAATTATTTGTCCATCGACTTGATGTTTATTAAGTTTACAATAATAAAAGAGAGGTATTGGAAATGGTAACACACTAGTTAATTAAAGCAACAGAACGGGCTATTGGCGAAGGTCCGGGATCAGTCCCTTAAGTGAAAGATCCGATGACAACACCTCGTAATTTTGAATCACGGTCAGATGACGAAGCAACACCTGAGCTGGCACCCCATTCTCCAAACTTCCACACCAACCCAAAGTGAGGATTTTCTATCACGATAGATTTCAGATGCATCAGCCGCCTCTACGCCATACGCATACAAACATCCATGGAACGGACCTGGATTCGAACCAGGGACCTTCCGATCTAGAGGCTAACACCTTAACCATTACACCGGTTGGTCGGCAAATAATAATAGGGAAGAAGGAAAACGATACGATGTCCACTTGTTGCAGGCAAGTAGACTACAAAATAATCACCCGTGCGCTCGAACATCCCTGAGCATGTACGTTCTATTCCCTCAGATGCAATACTAAAACAATTTCGTCATCTTCAAAATAGAACGGGTTGTATTTATTTAGTTACCTCAGCTAAATAATCCCCAATGCGCGAGTCTACATTGAAAACAATATGTTTCATTCTCGTTACTAAACAATTTCTCCACAAAATTCACCAATGCGAGGGCAGCCTAAATATAGATGGAGCTAAAGTTTCGCAGCTGAGTGTACTTCCTATACATATTACAGACGTTAAGTTTTCAGGTTTGGTTTTAAAATATGATTTCAAACGTTGGCAATAAACATTTCAAATAATAAATTCCGAATTGAAATATACCCCGACATTATATCATGTGTTAACCTTCCTCCCCATTTGGGTAAGAAGTAAAATATCCGTTTTTTCCCTAGTTTATCTGTTTACAGGGCAAAATCTCCCCTAATTTCGCATTGGGTAACTGGATGGAATAGTTTCGTCTTCCGGTAGTATGTTTACATTGAAAATCCCTATAATGACCATGAGAGAGGGATACCAAAATAAAGACAGATATTGCAGGATGTAATGATCGCTGGTTCGTCAAATTAGTAGTGCACTGAAACTGTGCTCTTGTTTCAAAATTAATCCGACGGTGTACGTATAGGGTCAGGTGGGTAATTGTAAACAAAATTTGTGTGTTTGATGAATTAAATTAAGCACCGTTTACCCTACTAAAATAACGTGTCATTATTCTACCTTAATATTTCACCTTTAGGAAGATTCTATAAAAGAAATTTCAGACTGTACTCTGTTATTTACAATAACCCCACATATTTACAATTAGTCATGAAAGTAGGGGAAATTGTAAACTACGATTTTCCTCCTGATATTGAATATGGAACAAGTGACAGTACGAGCAGTAGTCATGGCAGTAGAAGAAACTTCAATGGTATTTTGAACCTTCTAATACCATGTTCACAATTTTCCCGATTTGATGTTAACATTTACTCAAAACTCCCACTTCTTACCCCTGAAAAATATCGTGACACTTGAAGGTTGCATTTGATCATGAAGTGAACTTCCAGGTTTACATAAGAATGAATAATTTATCATTTATTGAACAAATAATGCATTTAATGTAAAAAACAGAAATTACAAATTTTGAAATCAAAAATTGAAAAATACAAACTTGTGTGTGTGTGTGTGAGTACCAAAGCAAACATTACATTTCTTGCACGTTGACAGTGCCATCAAATTGGGAAATTTCTTTACGGCCTTCTTGGCAACAGGTTGGTGAAGTTAAAACTTTGACATGGTCGTTGGTAACTTTGTCTTTTTCAACCAGAACGAATTTAGTCTTTGCATTATCAATGCTTTTGAGACCGGTGACCTAAAACTCCTTTTGAAACTAAACCCACCCTTCACATATATGAAACATGGGTTTTCTTTCTCTTTCCCTCCCTTAACATCTACAAGCAGAAACGTAGTTGTTTCATTGTCTTTCATGGATGGCTCCAAATATGTAACTTCCCCTAGAAGCTCGTCTTCCATATTTTGCTTGAATGTTTTGAGAACTTCAAACTCTTCATCGTCATTGTCTGTCAATTCTTTCAATAGTTCCTCATCCTCATTGTCCTCGAGTTCTACGTACTTTCCTTTCCATTTGCTTCTTTCTTGGTTTCTTGCTTACACCTGGCTCTTTCACTTTCTTCTCGCTCGGCTTTCTTTAGTTCTTTTTCTCTTCTGCCTCCTTCAGACGTGACAGAACTTGCTCTGCTGTAAGAAATTCACCATATGTATGATGTTTTAGTAAATCAGTCTTCTTGCTCCCCAAGAACACGAAAAATGCAATAAAACGCAATTCAAACGTACTGAACGTACAAAATGACTCAGAAAAACACACTGGTTTTCAATTCAAATTGAATGAAACTATTGGAAAAGTTATGTTTACAATTACCCCGTCCATTAAAAAATAAGGGTAATTGTAAACATTTAACTGTAAGTGCATTAAAGTTCCCAGAAGCTAAAGGTTAGATATAAACATAACTGACAGTAGTAAAGAATTGGAACAACATACCTTTCAAAAGATTATGGAGGACAGCAGAAAATGCAGCATACAACAACTTTACAACCCAAACGTTCAACCACAATTTTTTCAACTAAACAGATTGCTATCAGCTGGGGTTCAAAGAAATACGAGATCGCCATATTACATCTTCAGGGCTGCCAGCTTTCATATTTCACAACTTTTTAGTTTCTCAGAATTTCAAGTGGGCGCTTGTATAGCTTGTTTACAATTACCCCGCCTGACCCTAACTTCCACCATTTGGAGCCCAAAACTTGTCCTGATCGCCAACTTGGCAATCAAAGTAAAATTGACCAGTTTTAATAAGTGGACAAAATGGTTTTCGTTGCGCTTTTAAAGTCAATTCACCGCAAACATAGCAGAAGCTATCGGGATGATTTTACACTCTGGTGGTATAATTAAATAGTAAATCAATGCTCGGTATTAATCACAACTTACACTCACGTATCGTTATTTCATTTGAAAAAGCCGGAGCAAAAACTTTAGAATGTTTTACACAGTTTAAACAACTTGGAAACACAGAGTCCCCGCCTAGAATACCGAAAAGTTGACTCTACGATCACGAAAGATGTAATGAGGGAAGGTAACGATATCAGTTCACAGCTATATTGATAAAACCAATGGAAGTTTAAAATTTTCAAAGCATGAATGCTGACTATTCCATACGGGTGATATCCTCAGATTCAAGGCATTTATTTACAATGTTTGCACAGCGAGGACGGGCGTTGTCATCCATAAACACAAATTCTGCCCCCATGGCACCCCTAAACAAACGTACTTGTTGTTCCAGAATTATGACCCGATAAATTTGGCCTCTCATGGTTCCGATTTGAACATGTAGATCTGTTCTGGAGCCCAGTATAATTCCGCCCCAAGCGAGTAATCCTGCACCACCGTAACGGTGTCGTTCAATGATGTTGTCTTGGTAGTAGGTACTTGGTGTTCTCCATATGAATGCCCGCCGTGAATCAGACAGCAAGCTAAACCTAGACTCGTCGGAAAACATCACACAAGCCCACTGTGACGATGTCCACATTGCATGTTCTCTACTCCCGGCTAACCGCTGGCGAAAGTGATTTGCCGTGAGCGGAACACATCTGAAAGGCCTGCGAGCATATAGACCAACATGTCCCAAACGTCTGTAAACGGTTTGTCTTGAAACTGTCGTACCCACCCGTGGCTGAAGATAGCTGATAAGAAAGGTCGGATGCTGTGCTCCGTCTTCTTCTTTTTGCAGTTACTGCCAAATACCGGTCGTCATTCGGCGCTGTAACTCTGGGGTGACCTGTCCTGTAACGTCTACTGACATTTACATCATTTCGGAATCGTTGCCGAAGTCTAGAGATGACACTTTGGGCGATTCCAAGTTCCACTGAAACTTCCGTCTAAGTACGCCCACATTCCAGGCGGCCGATAATTCTATCACGTAAAAAATCATCGACATGCGTCTTCTGTGCCATAACTATTCGGTTGTGGCACTGAGCGGCTTACAGAACGCTTGTGAAAAATTTTACTTCTTTGCTACCATTCTTTATATACACCTCTCTTACACTCTCGTCATTGTGACGTACTATCGGCGTCATCTGATGGCTTCTTGTAATTTATATATTATTCTTGAAGATATGTGCGATAATTCTACAGGTGAAATTTTTACTTTAGACTTCGATTTCTGTGTGATTCTGAATTATCCTTAATTTATGGACATGAGTGTAATTAATTATCTAATTAAGATATAATAAACAAATTTGCATGCTTTTTGTAGCATGATATCGCAAATTTTAATTTGTTCAGAAAAACGATTCATGTTGAAAATTATTCCTAATATTATTCTTTCTGTTTTTTCTCAAAATTTTTTAATCAAGGAAGCGTAAAACTTTTTTTTCCAGGAATTTCAAGGAAATTCAAAATATCCACTGTATTATACAGGTAATAATGATGCATAAATAATTATGATTAGATGTATTCATTGTGGAGCTATAACGTTTGCACAAAGCATCCTATTGCAAAAACGCAGTTCTTCAGAAATCGTGTTTAAAGTGTTTAAAACATGTCTCTTTATGGTGACAGTATCTAACGAAAATCCTTGTAACTATAAATCTATTTTGAATATTTGCAAGATCTTGGCATCTTTTGAAAGCTAAAAAATTGAATTAATAAAAACATATTGATATTCTGGTCGGTGATTTCTGTGATTTTTAGAGTATACATACACCTTAACAATTTTCCTGCACAATCGAGTAATTAGCACAAAAATTATGTTTTGTTTGAATTCTTTTGAAAAATAAATTTCAGTAAATAAAAGTTATTACATGAATATTAATATGAAAATACTTTTCCTTATCGGATCAAAATTACATAGGTTCCACGATGTCCTTTCTCTGAAAAATGTAATAAAGACGTCTTATATCATCATGAATATAATTCCATAACATCGCAAAATTCCTTAATATCAGGACTAGCCATACTGTTGCCCAAATCATAACACTCTCCAAGCTTTATATTTGTTGTCCCTATGGCAAATATAAATTTGCAATAGGGACAACATAGCATCACGTCTTATCGACAGTAGTGACAGTCTGGGCAACTTTCCCCCGCCACTTGTTTCATAGCTTTGGCGTGTAACCAGTTCATATACTGTCATTCATTCTTCATTCTGCCGAAAACATTCGTGCTGTCGTTTTTCTGTAACTTAGATTTAACTATTTTTCTAGGTCTTTGTACTCTGTACAAATGGTGCTGAGGTACCCTATCCCAAACTTTCCTTTTTGTATTAGGGGTCTATTTCTCTTAAGATAATTAAGTGAATTTCCCTCGGGCAAATTCAAGGAACAACCTGTACTCGCAATCCGTCCGCTATTTCATTACTCGGTATCCCGACATAAGAAGGAATCCACAACAAATGCACCAGGAAATATATTGAAAGCTTCAGTTCTTTTATAATCGCAATTAAAGAAGGACCCCTTACTGCTTAGGTTTCAGTGTTCTAATGCACTGAAGCAATCTGTCTCCCTCGTTAACCAGATTTCCTCTTCAGAGCTTCCAATGCTTTTAAGTGATTTCAAGATAACCAGCAGCTCTGCTCTAGTTAAAACTATTGTTTGGGTTTCTTTTACTAATTTTAACAGAATCTTTATTCGTTTGGAACGTTACATATCCACTTCAACACATGCCATATTCAATTTTCTTCTTTTATTGAAGTCTGAGTGACCTCCAATGGAATAACAGAGAATCTGTCTGGTTTGAAATTTTCATAATTAGTGGACTTTTATTGATCTTATAAACGAGGTTTGTAGAAGAAAGCATTGGACAGTTTAAAAACAGAATAATGATACCAAATGGAGGTTAATTCCCATCTTCATATTTAAATACTTTGCATATCTTGATTATAAAACGTAGTGCATATTTCTTTAATCTATGGTTAATTTTCCAACTATTTAAATAATTTTGTGGTTGTGGATTACTGTGGTTGTATTCAAGGCTGTACAATCTGTTTTTATACGAACAACGTCATACTGTTACAGCAAGTGTTTTTTCTCATCTGAGGAACAGCAGGTGCAACTTTCTCCCGTTCCATGATATATAGAAACATTATAAGAAAGTGTGCTGTTGCGCATAGCTTTCCGCAGCATTATACACTGAAGGATTATAAACGATAATAGTGCTGTCCATCCCTTCTACACAGTCCCGACAATTTCCGCGGTAGCTTCTAACACGCCCACGCCAAGAAGACATTATCAAGTCAACGAATTCGTACATAGTGGTAGAGTGTTGGTAAACAAGGCCGTTAACATGCCACAGTTGTCATCTTCTCCCGGGAAGAAGGAAACGAGATAACTCCTCTCTGCCAAAATTGAGAGAAGTAGTCTCGGGACGAATTAAACAGAAGAGGGACATTTCAAGAACACTCGACGGACAAAGGAATATAAAATCGGACTGACTGAGAACAGAACAACACAGAACAGATCAGACAACGACCCAAAAGGAGCGAGTAGTGAATTCGACTTCGATTTTTGACGGTCATCAACCCACGATATCACTATCCACCATGAAGCGCAGAGCAGACGAAGGGGAAATAGACCCCTACAGCTACTAGGAGAGCGACCCCTCTTCAGTAGTCCAGCAGGACAGCAGTTCTCTCACTCTATATGTCCGGCCAATGGGATGTAGTACGGGTCCATCATCCATGGTGATATGTAGACCTCTGCCACCTACCAGATAGCCTAAATTGTAAGCGAAGTTGGTATTAGTCTAGGGTAGGCCCGGGGGGTGGGTAAAATATCCAATCAGCCTAGTTTCACAGTGGCACCTCGTGGAGGTTCTTGCCGCTACTTGACCGAAAGGTCGGTGACCAGCCCCTAACCGTTAAGGGGCACTACTCCCAAACGAGCCTACAGCCACCTGTAAGCCGGTCCGAACCGATAAACAGCCGTTGAACCAGCTTTGAATCGTCCAAGCATTTACCGGCAGCCCCCCCCCTCCTCCCAACAACCAAGCGCCTACGCATGAAATGACCAGCTTTTGGTAAAACCTAGTGCCTATACAGGGTGGTCCCGAATTCATGGTACAAACTTTAATGGTAGGTACAGGACATTGTAACAATGATTTATTGTATAGGAATGTATAGTCGCAAGTGACGCGGTGAGGCGAAAACAGGGGAAATAACGGCCGAAAGGAAAAACAAAGATTTTATTGAAAGCGTTGTTGACAAGTGTCATGTTTACAGTAATTGTTCAAAATTGCGTCCACCAGTATCGATACATGCTTGACAGCGTCGGTGGAGCGATTGGCGTACACGTTCAAAGATGCCTGGTATTTCACGCACACCTGCAGCAGTTACAGATAAGCGAGCGACGAGATCCTCATCTGAGTCAACTGGAGTCTCATAAACAAGATGCTTTAGATGTCCCCATAAAAAGTAATCGAGGCTCGATAAATCGGGAGATCGGGGTGGCCAAGGGACTGGTCCACCACGCCCAATCCATCGAGTACCAAACGTGGCATTCAGGTAATTCCGTACATCAATGCTGAAGTGTGCTGGCGCCCCATCGTGCTGAAACCACATGCGGTTACGAATGGCGATCGGAACATCATGCAGCAGTTGTGGTAACACTTCTTTCAGAAAAATAAGATAGCTTCCGCCAGTGAGCCGCGTGGGTAGTAAGTATGGGCCAATCAAAAAGTCGTTCACAATACCAGCCCACACATTAATACTGAAACGTTGTTGAATCGCCCAACCGATCACTCCATTTCTCTTTCCTTTTATTTCCCCTGTTTACGCCTCACCGCGTCACTTGCGACTATACATTCCTATACAATAAATCATTGTTACAATGTCCTGTACCTACCATTAAAGTTTGTACCATGAATTCGGGACCACCCTGTATAATAAGAGTGGCGACAAGGGACCAAATTTGGCCCAATGCGCATACGCGGCAGCCATTTTTCTATCAGAATCTTCTCAAAGAAGGCTGCTGGGCGAATTAATATATCATTTCAAGGAGAAAAAAAGCATATTATTGTTATAATATGGATACATTCGGTAAAAATGAATCATATAAACGCTCAATTACATGCGTAATTGACAAGATGGATTACACATCGCGCTAACTTAGATTGCGGAAAACACCACGTTGTTAAAAAAAAGCTATTTACTTAAAAAGTCTTCAAATTTATACTGACAAAACACTAAAATAATGATAAATAAACATTCTAGAACACGAAATGGAACATGAATAAGCTATATTTTCTTTTTTATTTAATGCACACACGTTTTTCTCGAATACACAAAAAGTTCCCATGTTAAGTCTACGGGAGCTAGGAAAAGGCCACCTCGGGCGGTAGAAAAGGTCTCTAAGCCAATCAGAAAGTGTTTCCCATATGTCGCCACTCTTATTATATAGGCACTCTAGTAAAACCGAACGTTCAGCACCTACCAACGGCTATTCCGGTTTCAGACCGGTAGATCTGGGCAGCCGAGTGTACCGGTGAAAATAACATCAACCGGCATTCCGCTGGTCGACAGACCTCACAAGCTTGGGCAGCTGAACGCTTGCCGGCTGCAATTCCGGACGAACCCGAGCACACGGCTGCCTTTCGGCGTCCCCAGCCAATGCCTGAGCGATATCTGGTTAGAGCGGTTCAGCCCAAGGCTACTAAAGGCCCTTAAGTAGCATTGGGTTCAGCCACTCCCCCCCCCCCCCTACCAACCAGTGACCTAAACGACAGCATGTCAGTTCGCTCAGCAATCATTTCAGGACCTAATGCCATGGTCATTTAATAAAACTGATAACTAGATAACTTGTCTCTTTCTTTGAGGTACTATGTGGCATCTAGGTGATTACCAACAGATAAAGTACAGAAGGAGAACAACCTGGTCACACAATTTCATTCATTTTCTACCACTATTTAGATTATGTTTCGGCCAATTACATAAAGTTAATTTTAGTCTAATCCAAATTCTAAACAGTCATGATAAAAATTGATACTGTGAACACCTCATGACAAATTTATGTAGTGCTCCACCATAAATTGGTATCGTCCTACATCACAAAAAATTTGACACAATCGAGGATTATGTATAAAAAATGTCGCCATTGCATCTCTTCACCTCACTATAGCAAAAAATGATTAAAATGAGACGATCCCAGACGTATATAAGAATATTTTAGTTTGGGGTAATAATTCAAATTAAGTTTTTACCTATTAGTAAAGAATTCCTGAAACTGTAAATTTTTAGTAGCTTATGTTAACTTCTATAGGAAAATAAAAACTAAATTAACTACCATTCGAATTTCTAAACCTAATCATCAGTCCTTTGCATTTGTTAATATCCCACTGCGTGTTATTTAAGAAACGAAAATTAATGTTTAAAACATTATCTGCTGCTCTTCAAAGAACATGCATGTTGAAAAAATACCCTGTTCAACTTGACGTATTTCAATTCGAAATATTCATAAAACTAAGGAGCACACGAATAATTCCAAATCCTCGGCACATTCATTTTATGATGTGTTATAGATGCACTTATGAATATTTATTATTTAAAGGTTACACAGTACTACCAATTTTAGAAGAAGGAAGAATTTTAGACAAGGAAGACAACTTTTTGTATACTACTTATAATCCACTTAAACATGTGATTCCTGTAAATTTTAAAATGTTGATAGTTATTCGAGGAGTGTAGTGGAAGAGATCTTGTACAATTGTGTAAGAAATGTGTGAAGTTTTATAGTTATACTGTCTCAGAAACGAATTAAAATTTATATTTGATAATGAGGGATACCAACTGACTTAAAAGCATGATATACTAAATGAACAAAATGGAAATAGAATTATTAGTAATATAGTTGACAGAAGTGAGACATCAAGCAGGTAGAGGGGGGGGGGTTGATGGGCTCCAGTCATCCACCAAATAATAGATCTTAGTGGTTGGCGGAACATTACCGAAAAAACTGTTGCGGCCTTTAAAAAAAACTTTAGGTTGTGAACCATACACATAGATATTCATATCGAATGCATTCCATCTAATGAATACATCAGATTTAATGAAATTGCAGAAAGAATTGTCATGAAAACCACGACCAAACCTTTTCACCGATCTCGTCCACTAACCTATCCAGAAATATTCGCCACAAAAAGAGTTCAAATAATAAAATTAAGAGAGTGCTGCCAACTCATATCTCGTACCATAGAGGCTATACTGGAGCTTAGCTCTAGGTACAGTCTATATAGTAGTGCTAGGTATGAAAGGTCTCTATAGTACTGATGTGAGTGGATATGATATGATGGCATGTTGATCTGGTGACAGGAAACATCTGACTGACCATTCTAGACTTTCTAGCCGGCGCATTCGATTTCTATCCTTCGACTAGGGTCATAAGACTTTTCCACCTTGTCTAAAGTGTAACACTAACACGCCTCCTCAAGTTATCGTTTGATCTGTGTTGCTCTGACAAGAGGATCTCTGTGGGTGTTCTTATCTACCGCTTGGGTTTTTTCAGAGTGTTCGGATTCATGGACTTCATCAAGCAGCTTAGATAGGACTTATGGCATAAATAACACTGCAATACTCTTGGTCTTCTTTTTGCTTTCTTTCGATGTTTCCACAGGAAAAATAAATAAATATTATAGTTCTGTAGAATAGTACTTCCATGTAAGTGGAGTAAAATTCCACCCATATTTGCAACGTTGAATTGTACCTGACGGTGGGATGAAATGATCAATTGCACGGCATACTGTTGAAAAAAAAGGTATATAAAACTGAGTAACGTGTAACATGCATTATTTTAAGAAATGACGGTTCGTTTCAAACAATGTAATGCTTAAAGTCTTCAGAATTGAATATATATGAATGTAAGTTTTTTAATATTGCAGAACTAAGGTTCAACATTCTCAACCATAGAAGGTCTGCGTATAAAATTCACAAAAAAAATTTTCATCTTTGCACTACCGTTTGTTAAAAATTCAACGTCATGAAATGATCATGCGATTAGAATGAAATTTCAATACATATTATTGATATTACTGTGCGTAAAAATAATCAAATAGTTAGAACAATACAACAGTTATAATATGAAAGATTCAGTATCTCCACAAGCTGCAACGAAAACTGCTAGGTGTCGTAGCATAAAATCAAAAAGGCTTTGGATGTGTTGTTAGGAAATTCCCTAAAAGGCTGTTTGTATACGAGTCCATGGTTCATTGATATTTGCTGCTGAAGGAATTTGACGAGCTGGTTGCCGAATGATCATTCACCAAAAATGTTCAACAGGCGACATGTCTGGCGAACGCGGTTGCCATGGAAGAAGCGGTCTTCGCAGTACTGATAAGTAGAAGACTTTGACATTCCTGTCAACAAGAGGTTGTGATTTTCACAAACAGTTGCACGATTACTCTGCAATTCTAATCATTTGCCATTTCGTACCCGTCTCTGCATATCCTATAAGCTTAAAATGGTTACCATCATTCATTTCTTTATGTTGATGCAATTTTCACAAACAATAGTTTGTATTATTAGTATTTTGGTTTTCCTAACCCACTTACATCAACACAAGAGTGGAGTACTGTTGAAACAATGGATCTGTCACAATTCCTTTTCTTTCATCACATTGGTTACGATCACAGATATGTTACAAGAACAATTGTTCTTGTGTTCTAGTTGCTATTGTTCTAGTGGATGTCAGTGCATGTGTTCTGATGCGAATCAGAATATGAAATATTGGGTGCTATTCTGAAAAAGAACACGAATAAGGACCGATTTGTTGCACACTTCAGAGGAATGAGACCGAGATTTGCATCAGAACACATGCACTGCCATCCACTTCAACGATAGCAACTAGAACACAAGAACAACTGTTCTTGTGACCTATCAGTGTTCGTAACCAACGTAGTGAAAGACAAGAAATCGTGACAGGATCATTTTCAAAGTTTGAAAGGGAAGGAAATCTCGCCTCTCGCACAAATAATTTCGCCGTAGTACCATGCTTATGAGCACTTTATCAGCCCCTTCCAAAGAAAAATGGTGTGTGGGATTTAGCTGGAAATAAGAAAACGACGTGCATATATGATTTTTAACTATCGCAAAACATGTATAATTCATGACCTAATTATTAATGACTTTCGTTGGCAACTCAAGCATAACTTATGCGTTATTCCTAACACATTTCTCCATCTCTCTTTTCGCAATGCTGTTTCCAAGTAGGTTTATTAAGTTGGAGTTTTGAATGGTCACATTTCGAGTTCTGTTGAATGCTTCAAAACGTTGATTGAAAACGCGTTTTAAAATGTACCAACTCTTTAAATTAATTTATTGCGAGTATGTTTAATAAATACAGAATACTCCACAGCAAGTAATTTAATAAATGAATGTTGTTTAATGTAAGATTATGACGAGCATCTCTCATATACCAACAAATAGGGATTAGGGTTGCCAACCCACTGCAAAATAGTAAGTACTGTTCCCTGTACAAGTTTCATTTTGTAAGTTAATAAATCTATCGAAATAAATGCTCAACTAAAATTGTAATTTTGGAACTTCGTCAATTTTAACAGAATTAAGCTAATTTATTCTTAGAACTGAGGCATTCTTCGAAACTTTGCTTTTGTGGAAATTTCTTCAAAAGTTAACCTACAAGTCAATGGTAATAGTCGATGCTAGGTCTCCTCAAAATCGGCTTTTGGACCTGGTCAATCTTAGACTAGGCCAGGTAGAATAATTAAGAATCATAAGAAGTTAATTTATTTAATAGAATTATTTATCTGATAAAAAAATAGTGAAGATCGTAAAAGTAAAGTTACTTTTTTGAAGGTTAAGAACTAAAACACAATGCTATTCGACGACAATAGGATAAGTTTCAAAATATCAGTAATGCTTTGGTTATTTTTGCATTTAGTAGAGGTTTTTTAGGGGGGGGGGTCCTAAGAAAATGTTTTTAGTATTTTGGGGGTATTTTTGAGGTTTTAAAACATTTTACTGTTTCCGGAACATTCTGGAGAGATCATTCTAGGGATGGAGATCCAGCATTACCACTTGCATCTGTCATCAACTCGTAACTTCACTATTGAGGACATATCCACAAATGCAAAGAATGTATCTTGTAGTTTTCAGCCACTTTACTACTTCTGTTTTTAAGCTACAATACTTAAAATCTGCCATCGATGTTAAAAATCGTTCAGTAGTAACTCATTCTGGCGACTGTTTAACGTTGTGGTTTTTCCTTCATACACAACAGAAATTTTACATGTATATATCAGAAGAGGAAAGACAAAATTACAACCGTAACAATTTGTACAATAAAGTTGTTTCAGAAACATATATCTTAAAGGTAGCTATGATCAGTATGGACCAGGGAAATGGACTGGCCAAGGGCCTCCAAGAGAAACAGCAAGCTGAAAAGAAATATTCAGTCAAAATCAAGTAATGGGCTAAGGAATAGGACCAGATAGATGCCTTAAACTACAGAATTGTCACAATTACAGAATAGTGACTCGATGATGCTCAAACAAGTAGAAATTAGTGCTTGCATGGCAGGTCTGTTTAGAGAGAATTTACTTAACATTCCTTTGGAAGTGACTCGAGTTATGAAAAGGTAATTACACTTTCACTTTTCATCAAAGATTTGCATACGAATTTTGCATGAAGAAAATAACTTTCTTAATTCCTACGAATCGCAAAGAACAAATTTATTTAATTCTTTAATGA
Organism: Metellina segmentata; assembly: GCA_947359465.1. Taxonomy (NCBI): domain Eukaryota; kingdom Metazoa; phylum Arthropoda; class Arachnida; order Araneae; family Tetragnathidae; genus Metellina; species Metellina segmentata. The sequence continues at coordinate 23,564,409 of OX375878.1, read as the reverse complement.
AATTAATACCAACTGTTTTAGTATTCAAAGGACACTTTTATCGAAATAACCTTCTGACTGTCGCGAGAATTAAGAAGAGCGTGCTACTGCTTTTAACTCCCCACCACTCTGAATGATTAAATAATTATTCATTATATTGGTCGAAAGATAACATTGGTACTTAAAACGTAAGAAAGATTATATTCTTATTTAGTTTCGAATAGAATCAATTCGAACGATTCCATTGCTCATTTGCTTAGAATCGAATCATTTGGAAAGGTTTTACAGGTCATTTTCTCAGAATAGTGAAAGATATATCGGTCAAGAAGGTCAAAATTTGGTTAGTAGTCACTAAGGTGTATCGAAAAAAGTTTTTTTTTTTAATTCAAAATTTCCAAAAAAGTTTCAGTCTAATTGAAATATGTTTAGGTCTCCCGCATGTGCCTAAGGGTTCAAATGTTTTCAAAAATGTGATTATTTAAAAGAAAAAAATAATGTGAATTTCAATTTTCAAGTTGAAAAGCCTTTGCCTGAATCTATGATTTAAAAGCACATACAATATTAATACTGTAAAGTAGTTTTTAGATCACTTGCATTCGACCTAAACTCTGATGATTTTTTTTGTTCTTGCAAAATGTGCCATTATTATTAATTTAGGAAAAAATACTTCCACTTTACTAAGTTTCCGTTTGATTAGATAGTAAAATGTAAGAATTTTGGCATTTTAAATGTACGAGAGTCTTTTTTATATGTAAAAGCAAACATTACGCTCAATTGGATAGTGCCCATTTGCAGGATCTTAATGAAGTAACTAATGAAAATCAGGTCGCAGTCATAGATGACAAAGATTTTTGGTAAAAGGTTGAAATCTCGCTATGCCATCAGCACAACTCGTACCTCAGATTTCATTGCACTTTGACGGACGTAAGGATGAAACAATATCAAAAAAAGTTATCCATCGTAAGTCTTTTCGAAAAACTGCACAAGAACACACATCTTTGGTTGAAGAACCAAATTCAAAATATGTTGGACACATAACTCCTTTTTAGTAAAACTGGGAAAGAAATTGTATCATCAATAAAATTCAACTTTTGAGAGAAAATTGCAAAAATGAAAATACCATTTAAGCTATTGGTTGCGATGGCACCACAACAAATACAGGAACCTCTAAGGGAACAATTCCACTATTTGAAGTAGCCTTAAAACATCCATTGCAAGCATGTTTGCTTCGATTAAAGGAATTGCCTCTTAGAAAAATGATGGTTGCCCTCGATGGTCGAACTTTTGGACCTCATTCATTCAGTGGTCCAATTAGAAAACTTTTTAATAATTTCCAGGATTTACCAGTGGTTGAATTTAATAAGAGATATAATGTTTTCTAAAGGGGTAGATATCAAAGACTTAAGGCACCGACCAAAAAAAAATACCTATGGGATATATCTCAGGCTGTAATGACAGGGGAATGTCCTCAAGATTTAGCTTCAAGAAACCCTGGAAACATCTCTCATGAAAGAGGGATAACAATGGCAAATAAGATTTTGCGTATATAAATTCCACCAAAAATCAAAATCTGCATCTTAAAACGTTAGCTGAGTATGTAATGAAGGTCTGTAACGTTGATTAAAAACGTTACATTTATAATCATCACCGCACCTACACGTAACCTAAAAAACACCCAGACAACACCAATTTCCAAAGATTGACTCCCTAAGCTGGCCAAAACGAACACTTTCTGAAGGTCACTCGTTTTCCCAACGGAAAAGTGCAACGCTACAAGCTGGAATTCCCATGCGTTACCTCTGCCGACAAGGGTGTGAGAGAGAACCATTTCCAAGAAAGAGTGGGCGAATTAAGTGGTTCATCCCTTGCCAACTATTCTTCAACGGTTCAATTATCAAAAAGGTAATTAACTTCATCATTTTTTGATCGTACAACTTCGGAACTTCTGCGGATTTTGCCTTAAGACCGTGTGATAATTTTGATAGCTGTTCCAGGTCAATGTGATAAACGGATGATTTTATAACTTAATTAATTCAATAGCATTCATTTGGACCCATAGAGGACGCGAAGTGGGGTTGCTGCTTGGCGGTTTTTGGTTAGATTTCGTATGGAGAGGAACCATCAAATATGGAAGTTTGGCGGCCCAATTTTCGAGAAAGTCGTGGGTCTGGACCAAAGTACAAAACCAGATGCTGGCGTGAAATTAGTAACTCTCCCAATTTTTTTTCCACTCGGAAGGACCGAATTTTTACGGTCTGGATTTCTAGGGGTGACTGTATGGATTGCACGGGAAGGGAAACGTTCAGTCGAGGGAAGTAAACATCTTGCGGATCCACTGCTCTGGAAAACTCTCCAACAACGTTTTTGTTTCCTCAAATTTTTCGCTGATCCCACAGTCACCTCGCCCCTTTTAATCATCATCGAGGAGTTTGGATTTTCAAAGGAATACTGTCCCGGAGCGACTGCTGATTTCCGTGTATCAACCCCGAGAGTTCTGCTTCAATATATCTCTTCACGTGACAATATCTCCCCCTTTTTTTTCTTCGAGGAGTCAAAACCTTAACAACCTAGGAGCGGTTACCAAATGTTCGCGAAACAGTTGTCTGTGGTTCTTTTCTTTGACTAATTATTCACACAAAGCATAATGAACCTATAGATCACCAGAATTGAGGTGCTCCTGTTTCCTTCCGATACAACAAAAACTGGAAAAAGCCTTCTCATATTTTTTATCATCATTCTCCAACTATCCACACCAGAACACACCATTATGGATAGGGAAGTATTTCATACGTCCCTTTTCAATTTGTCAACTCCGAAATTGCTCAAGTTTGTCCTCAAAAGTAATCACTTCATCTTGAGGAGTGTCTAATTCCCGCGACCTGCTCTTCATCGTATATCTACAACCAAAAAAAGTGGGAAGTGCTCGTCGTCTCCACTATCCCCACAACACCTCCAATTTTTTGAGGATGCAACACTCTGGAAGTCTCCTGGTTCGAGTCCGAAGACAGCACATTCCATGACCCCAACATTATTCAGTCTCCTGGTTCGAGTTCGACAATAGAACATTCCTGGACCACAAAATTATCTTCCCGTTTAACAGGAGAGGCTGCCATTTAACTTTCATAGAGGATCAGGTCGTAATCAAAGATTTTTTATATTTTATTCCTTTCCCTCAAGAAATCATCTTTTATAGGGGGAGACCTATTGTTGTTGCTTCGGAAGTCCTCATCCTACATTTAGGAAATCGGGAATTAACTTCTGACCATAATTGGCACAATCGCAAATAAATACTACCACTAATGATCACCCACTTTTCTTCTTTTTAAGAGAAAACTACTTTTATTCTTTAAAATATAAACTAAATAAATATAGAAAAATACCACAAGGTCTATGCACCCACATGCATGGTTCACACGCCTTTGTCCAAAAAAATTCAAGGACTTTTAAGGACTTTTCAATATCAAAAACATTTTTGTAACTACCTAACAGAAGCCATATGCAAAAGTTGACAGTTAAAAAAAATGTGAAAACTAAAAAAAAACGTAACTTTTTTTACTTTATTTTTTAAACTACTGACAGTCAAAAAAAAAAGAAAGGTTACCATTAATTTTGGTTATTGTTGCGTCGATGGTGGTCAGTGGGAATAAAAGTGGACTGTATAATTTAAAAACATTTATTTACAAACACGGACATGTAAAAAGGCATTTCAGTGGAGCAATAGAAACTAACAAAGGTAGCGAACATTTTAGTTACACAGCACTGAAGATTTACTTCAGTTCAGCTCGTTCACGTCTTCTGTATTGCCAGATTCGAAAGTGCGAATGGGCGCAAACAGTTATAATTTGGATTTTCTTATCTCACAGAACCAAAGATTTTTTTTTGCAAAGTGGGCTTCTCGTTTGAATGCTAATTATCAGGCTACTTGCACACATATCAATTTCAGTGGTACGATAAAATATCGAATGTGTGATAAATTCTTTTGGTGGCACGAAGAAGAATATGGGAGCTTGCACATGGTTCGATCTATACACCACACAATCTCCATTTTGCTGTTGTCCACTACCACTACAACAGATGACTGTGATGGTTTATTTTGTTCGAGAAACAAAACAAATTAAATGTTTAGACTAACGTTAGGGCTTTTTTATTCTCTAGTCGAAGTTTCTATCTTTGCAATCATTAAAGATGGTAAAAATTTCAACGGATTTGAAATCTGCGGAAAATTTTACAACAGAGACAAAAGACGCAAGACGAAATTACACAATTATGTACTAGTTAAGAAAATTCAAGTAATTTCAAGGACTTTTCACCAAGTTCCATAATTTTCAAGGACTCACAAGGGCCCCTAGTTTGGAAAAAAATTAAAGTACTTTCAAGGGCTTTTCAAGGAACCTTGACATGGTTTACTATAAAATGTCCCCCTTGAAATCATTCATGCATTCAAAAATGTCTTTAAATCAGTACAATGCAGCAAGTACCGTTACTCCACCTGACACTTACGCCTGCACACTGTCGAGCCAGATTACAGAGGTGCTTGGCTCGATCAGGCTGGAATGATAATGACTGGGGACGTATAGTCTTTAGCGACGAATCCCGCTTCCAACTGTGTCCTGACGATCATCGAAGACGCGTCTGGAGACACCCAGGGCAGCGTGCCGATCCTGCTTCCACTATTGCACGCCACACGGGCCCTCAACAAGGAGTTATGGTCTGGGGTGCCATTTCCCTTGATAGCCGGACCCTTTTAGTCGTCATTAGATGTACACTTACTGCACAGCGGTACGTTGACGACATTCTGAGACCTGTTTTGTTACCTTTCCTTTCGCAGAACCGTGGGCTTATTTTTCAGCAAGACAATGCCAGACCACATACGGCACGTGTTGCTATGAACTGTCTTCAAGCTTGTCAAACACTTCCTTGGCCAGCCAGCTCACCAGATCTCTCTCCCATCGAGCAAGTCTGGGATATGATGGGAAGACGACTGCATCCGCTAGGGAATGTTGGTGACGTAGTCCGACAATTGGAGCACATTTGGCAAGAAATACCGCAGGAGACCATCCGGGAACTTTATCGGTCTATGCCTCTATGCCACGCCGTGTGGCAGCTTGCATCCAGGCTAGAGGCGGGTCAACACCTTATTGAGCTTGAGCGATTTTTTTGTTATAGAGTGTAATTATTAAAAATAAATCTTTTTAAAAATACCTATTTTTATATCTCAATTTCTTCACAATTTAGGTACGATTGGCATAGTATAATAATTTTAATATAAAACTTAATTATTTATATTCATATTAAATCTCAATCTGTGGTCATCAAATCAATTTTTTTTTCATGAAAGTTAATTTCAAACAAATAAATACGATTTCTAATATTTAATGAAAATACGTAGATAATTCTTTTTACGGAGTAGTTATCGACTAAATGCGGGAGTACTAAATGTTACACAACACACACTACCAAATTTAAAATTATTTCACCTTTAATTAATATACATTAAAGTCATCCTAGATTAAAGTTAAGGGTTTTTAACTAGAAAATAAAAAATCAAACAATTTTCATTGTAACAAAACATCATAAAAAATTACGTTTTCAAAAGAAAAGTCGAAACTTTAGGACTCATGCGGGAGATCTAAATATATTTCAATTAGAATGTGGATTTTTTTCTGGTAAATATCTATCTGGCACCAGGAACAACTTTTTATCAACTTGAAATTTCGAATTAAAAAATAAAGTTTTTTCGATACACCCTATTAGTTATGTAGGAAACACTTCAGGTTACAAGGTGGACTTGTAACCTATCAAAGGGTTAAGGGCATATTGCTTCTTTTAACTATCTTTTTTAGGAATTTTAGTTAATCAGTTCCTAAACATTTTTGTCCTAATTTTTACAGGATGCCTAAAGAACCAATAAAAACTACTATAAGGAACTTTGGGTTTAATGAATTCTTAGCGCCAATCAATCTGGCCCACAGCAGCCTTTAGTGTAAATTTAGGGAAGCGTTAGGGTAAATTCAGTGTAACTTAAGGGGTGAATCTCCCAGGACATCTGCAGAGTCTCTCCCGCATCAGACAGACAATCTAATGAGGGAACTGTCACGCGCAGACCGTCTCTCTTTCTCCTTTGATAAATATTTAATGAAACCGGGAGAAAAAACTGTTCAGAGGAAGGAAATCAATTTGAATCTCCTTTGTCAAAGTGCCGCTCCGCCCCTAGAGAGATGACGGCTGAGGTAGTGTTGGGGAAGATTGAGCTTATTTCTTCAGTAAGTTCACCACTTGTTGATTAATTTAATAATACTCGGAAGATGATGAAAGGGACTCTGTGATGAACTTATCCACCACTACAAAAACTAACTTTCAACGCAATATTATATTATATAGCAGTATAAGCTAATTCCACTATCGAGAGTACTCGATGGAACTAAAAACACCACCATATGATCGGCTGATAACCGTAGTTTACCGCAATAACTATATTAATGATGAACTCGATATACACAAATTTAAAAAGTTTATTTAACGCAGCACCAATTGCTAACTTAAACATCCTGCCATAACCTTAAAACTCAGATACGATTACCGTTGACTAAATTCAAAATGATCTTGATCAAATTTAAATATTTAAATCGTATACTATAAATTCCTTTTCCAGTCCAAGATTGGTGCAGTGTATGCCTTGCCTTTTCATGTTCTTTCTTCAGTTCCACTGACTGGATGTACTTTCGAGTACCCTGCTTCACCACTCCTCTCTCATCGTCATCAGATCCTCTCCGCGCCTTCCTGCTCTACTTTGACGGAATCATTCGAACATCCAAGCACATTCAGAGCACAAAAGAAGTTTCACTCGGAGACAGAGGGCCTGCGGCCCTTGAGCTTCGCCCACATCCATCTTCTTCCAGTCAAGAGTCTACTTTGGTAGAGGAAGTTGAAATGCCTTTCACGTGTCTTGCTAAAATAGCAACCCGAACGTGACGTGAACACGCCGAATTTTCAAAAACAATCCAGATGGTGTTCCTGACAAATACCAGATGGCGCGCACCTCAATGGATGGCCCACGATGAGTAGAATCACCTATGACGTATTTTCTCTTTGTTGTCACCCAGCCTTCTCTTCACAGAAAGCCTCACCCTTATTCGGCTGTTATAGGCAATACAGGGTAGTCAAACGGTCACTGAAATAGATTGCACCATCTTGCATACCTAAATAAATCCATGATCGTAACATGGCTCTCATGATCTCTCGTAATCGGTAATCAGTCTACTAATGGTAGCATCTATCCAATTCAGCCAATCTAAATTCTAGATGTATTTGGACCCACGTTAGTAGTGGACCACGATGAGTAGAATTTACTATGACAAATTTTCTCTTTGTTGTCACTCAGCCTTTTCTTCACAGAAAGCATCTCTCTTACTCGGCTGTTATTCTGACGGCTGGTAGTCAGACGGTCACTGAAATAGATTGAACGATCCTGCATATTTAAGTACGAGTACATCCATGATCGTAATATGGCTCTTATGATCTCAAGCAATCGGTAATCAGCCTACTAGTGGTAGCATCTATCGAATTCAGCCAATCGAAATTCTAGATGTATCTGGACCCACGTAAGATCTCTTCATTCTACGTGTTGATCCTTTGATACCCCCTAAATATTCTCCTCCCGCCTTGAAATTCTATCTTCCTCTCCACAAGACGCAGATGTCTATCGCAGGGTCACCCTGTCTAAGTAAATTGGGTATTTAATGGTTCCTTCCGGTCACCATTCCTTCTAGTCTGGACTAGGATGGGCACTTTGGTCAAAGTATCCATATTCTGAATCGATCCGTTTCGAAGCATGTAGTATAGATACACCTTAAATATCGCACAAAAAATTGGGAATGCTGTGTCGGAGAATGTCAGAAAGGTTTTATGTGAATACGTCTCGTTAGCACATAGCTTTTGTTTGAGTGTAATAAATGAAAGGGAGTAGTCAATTTACTGTTCATCAAAAGCTGACGAATTGCTCTTCTTCGTAGACTAAGTTCGATGGATTCCTACTTGGCTTTTGGACAAGATATGTCGACATTATGAAGATTTTCAAAATTTTCAAATGCACTCGGAAGTTTCACAACCAACACTGCAGTTGATTTCTATCTTACATCTAATATCTAAATTGACAGATTTTGGCAGAATCTAGACCTAATGTCTTTCATTGACAGATATTGATGGTAGCTTTCGTTTCAGATCGACTTCGACGTCGTAGCTCTTCATAGTTCCTAGTTGTACTGATTTGGATTCTTAGCCGCGTAAAGGAAATCCCTCAAATGTCCCATTTTTTATCGACAAATTCAAGGTCAATAGCACGTATGTTACATCAGCTATCGAATGACAGTAGGTTGGTTTGGTTCGCGTTGATTTTACAGAAACTCTTAGATCGAACTCTTATTAACGTAACGCTTAATTTTCCGTACTAGCCATTAGTATTGGTCTGTTTTTAAAGACGTACTCGCGTTATTAGTATCGATAGTGGAAACCTGCAAAAAAGTTTTTTTGTTTCAGAGTATTCCTTATTTTTTCCCGTTTCCTCCTCCCTAAGTTGTACTGGTAGATTATGTGACCTTGCATCTAGTTGGTAGTTCATGTGACCACCTTGCTTCTAGTGGGATTAGCATCTATTTGAAAATGATCGATGCTTTACGATCTTTTTAAAATGAATGTCAGTCCGATACTCAATAGGAATGCTTTAAAAGCATAGGTCCCCATACCGGTACATATTACTTGGTATCGGACTACCATCTGGGTAAATTTTCGGCCCAGTCCCATCCGATTAGAACGCATGCCGGATACACGGATTTCACGAAATGGCGTTTCGACGTTCTGGATAATTCGGCCTTGCATACACTATGGGGATACTAAGGTGATGATGGCTGTTTCTTCCAACAGGATCCAACTCCATGTCATACTGCAAAATGTGTGTTGGGCTGGTTTCCTGAAAATGAGGTGAATTTGCTTGACTGACCTGTTCAGAGCCCCGATGTCAATTCAATCGAGCACTTTGCGGGACGAACTGGAGATTACGACACCACCATCTTCACATCAATCTCTTCTTATGGCATTGCAAGAGGCATGGCAAGCTATTCCCGACCACACTTACAGAGAACTTGTAGAAAGTATTCCTCGACGTGTTGCATTTGTAATACAAGCACTAGGTAGGCCTACCCATTACTAAATAAAATAAGAAAGCACATTTTCAGGAAAACTTGCAGTGCACAAATACTTTTGTCCATATAGAGTATCTATCCACTTACCAGATCGATCTAAAATATCAAACACCGAAAAATGAAAGCATTGATTCACTTTTGTCTATCTCTACCTCAACGAGTGTCCATCAACTTGGCAGAGTAGATGAGTCTCTAACACAATCGCCAAATCCTGGATCCCCTAATGTTTTAATGTTTGGGTGTGGTTGGACGTGAGGAATAAATATTGCAAGTTCACTGATACTATGGGTAGCTAATATGCAGTGGGCTCGAAGTAAGTCATTAGGTCGTATCACGCTGTATGAGGTGACAGAGGTGCCAAGTCCTAATATCTCAAATCCTTTGTTTCATCATAAGGGCTATTTGTTTTGGCGACGAAGAATCGATTTTGTATTTTGCACGCTCATTTTTCAGGGTCTTAAGAACACACGTGCCAAATTACAACTTGAAACTCGCAAAATTTACTGAGATGAAGGCAATTAAGAGACACGTAGCGCAGGTGTAGAATTTAAACGCGTGTTCTCAGAACAGCTTTTGCGAGTGGTTGGCATATCTATAAAACTTTTCGATTGATCAACTCGAACTTTTTACATGCCAAGCGTTCATTCTTTTATCGTTTGACAACTTAGGAAAATTAATATTGCGTTTTGTATATTTCGATAGGAAAAACTACGTGTGTTGAAGCAAACCGCCGCTCAATTTAATTTTGTTTAATATCACCTGGAGTTGAGAAATTATAACCAGTGACCATGAACCTTCATTTGGCGGTACAAAGTTTAGAATTATATGATTTCAGTTTCATCAGTCAAACCTCCTCCCTCTCAAGGAAAAAAATGATAAATTTAGCAATACAAGAAAATCACCTTTAATATTTTTATGGTACTCCAAACAAGAAGGATAAATATTACAAACATGCAGATAATGTAAGTTGTGAAATGCGAAAACAAAGATATTTCGATACGTTATGTAAGATTACGTGAGGTTAAAAACATCGGTAGTAAAAATTTTCAAAATAATATTAAGTATGAAACAATATTTAAAACTACCTTTCTCAAACTCACGTGACACCTAAATCTCTCTAACCGATTAGGTTCCAAAAATTCATTTGGATCACAATTTTGAGCCTATAGATTTATATAGAATTAGATTGATATACATATATTTTTCTATTTGTAAATTGAAAAAAAAAAAAAAAAAAATGCGTTGGGAGACAAGCATATAGGAGAAGAAACCGAATGTGCAATTTATTCAGGAGTTACTGTTTTAAAGCTCTTGAAGGAGAAATTTTATAAATGTGTGAAGACCATTTGCAGTGATTAGAACAGCATATTTTGAAATCGTTTTCTTGAGAACCTATGAACACTTCTTCCGCATATTATGTAATCCACTTCTTCTATCACCGAACCTGGGTTGGATATAACAATTAAATACACAATTTGAATCAAGACTCGACTCGTTTATTTCAACTCCGCAATCTACATGTCGTCGTCCAACGTTCTAAGAGGACGACTCTATATTAGAACTGAACTTATTTGTTTTTTGGCACAAGTGACTCAAAGCACATTTAATTGCTCCAACATACCGTTTCTAGAAAAGCATTCCAGTCGGGTGTGCCTTATTAGAAAGCTGTAGTAGAAAACCGAAAACCAGTCGTAAAGCGAGAACTCTCCAGATTGGGTTACCATAACTCAACACACGACTCCAAACAACTTGTAATTGGAGGGAAAATCAAACTAAGAGAGCGCTTCTGTAAGGATCAGGTTCCACAACGCATCCTTTGTAGGGACTCTTCTCGACACCGGATTCCAAAAAAGGGCCTCCCCAAAGATGCCGCACTTGACACTCAAGGGGCAGACATAATTAAAAAAGGGTTATAAAAATACACACTCGGGACTAAACGCTTGTCAATCACTCGTCGGTATCGCATGACTCCCCAAGAGAAATTCTGTCTCGCTCTACTTCATTATGCTGACACATGTGGGTGCGGTTCTTGTCATTAGGACAGATGTCAATGCATGTCGCAGTTTGCATTTGGTGTCAACGGGTCGCTAATCAGCTTTCTGTCTTACGTCACCATTCAAAGAATGGAGTCCGTCAATCCTAGGGTTATAAATAGTTGGTTGAAGTCGAGGAAATGACTTCTCTGTGAGCTTAATCTAGGTAAATATTCTTATTCCAAAATTCAAATGGTTGACTTTTCTGGATTCCAGACGTTTTGAGTCATCCTCTTGTTTAGGTAGCAAAAAATGAATCAACAAGCCCCCCTATTAGTTGATAACTATTAATCTATACGATTGTTGCTATTTATATTTCTGGCCTAATAATGCAAAAACAGATATTGATGAACGAAATTGGTTTTATTGTTTTTCCGAATATTCTACATATAATATAGATCTAATAATATAGATCCATGATTCGTCACCTGTGTAGATGTTATACACAGCCTTTGACGCACCTTGAATGTATTTTTTTAACATTTCCTTGCACCAATCGACAGGAGCCTTCTTTTGAGCGTTTGCCAGATTATGCGGGATCCAACGCGAACAAATCTTTTTTACTGCCAAATGTTCATGTTATATCTTATTGATGTTTGTCATACTAATGTCCCAAGATGTCTCAATCTCACGGTATGTCACATGACGATCTTGTTTTATCAGTTAATGCACAGCATCGATATTTTCTGGCACAACAACCGATTTTGGACGACCTTCACGGAATTCGTCCTGGAGCAAACGTCGACCACGATTGAATACGTTACACCAGTTTTTTACAGTGCTGTAGGATGGTGCTTTATCGCTGTATAAAGAATTAAGTTCATCAAAGCACTCTTGTCTTGATAATCCACGTCGAAAGGTATGAAAAATAATCGCACGAAAATGTTCACGAGTCAATTCCATTTTTTGCCCGAGATGAATTTTTCAATTTACTGTAAACAATACAATTCACGCTAATATGACAAAACGTTCTAAAGAAATTATGGTTAAAAATATTAATTTATCGTTTACAAACGTCAGCGGTTGCTTAGCAACACTTACTACAACACTTGCCAAGGTCAGAAATATAAATAGCAACCCTCGTATATATAATTCTGTTATGTGACACGCAAAAAAGACGTTATTTGTTATCGCGTTTTGGCAACATTGTACGATTGTTTGTTTACCACGAAGCCTCGAGCCTCAATTGAATTAATAGCGTTATCGGATGAAATTTTATAGAAAAAAATTTCATTTAAGTCGAGGTGTTGCAGTTTATTATAGAAATCAAAGAAGGCGGAGGATTATTTCAGGTCCAACAATTATAATTCAACAAGACACTTGCACTACAACTTTCGGCAACAAACTCAATGAGAAAGTGCGGTTGGCTCGAGTGCTGGGGAAATGTACATACAAACATGCTGGGTATTCAATTTTCAAAGCAGCAATCACATTTCGAGTCAAAATTTGCTCAAAGGTTTCATTTGATTTCTGATCGCAGAGGCACTGTATATATCTTTTCTGCAAAACAGTAGCGGATTAGCAACTGGATGGTTGGGAGCTCGAAATTAGATCCAACCAAAGATCTTCATGTACGTAGGGAATGGTGCACTTAAAATCTGCCATGGACTCAAGTATCCTCACGTTGCCATGGTGTGGCCACGTCATCGAAATTCAATTTGTACGAATGTGGTTATTCCTCTTGGTGGTTGCATCGATGAGTCTTTAAGTCATTAAAAGATTTAACCTGATCTTGATAGACGAGATATTTTGTCTTTAAAAAGAAAATGGACCAGATCTTGATCGTGTCATCATTGAATCATCGGCAGTATCTTGATGACTAGTTTTCTCGTCAATACAAAATTGATCAGATTTTGTTGACGAGTGAAATGAAAGGATCTTGATGGACGAGAAGTCTTGTCGAATCTTCTCGGAGGGTGAAGCTGGATTTACGGATTAACCGTACTCAAAATCATTATGCTTATCACTCTAGAGGATAATTTAGGGCCGCTGCAGCTAAATTGTTACTGTCGCGTATTAAGAGCCAGAAGGTTGCGAGTTTCGAACTCGATCCTGAAAGACTGTCGTGCACATAGGGGCATATGCACCTGAAATACGTCGTGACTTCAAATGTCTTTACGTTGGAATGGTGTGGAAGTTGAATGAGTTGGGTGCCAGCTCAGGTGATATGACCTCGTCATTTGACCAGGGTTCAAATTTACTGTGATATATTGAACCTTCGTATTGTGATTTATACATTTACATCGTGATGTCGAGATGACATCACTCTAAACGTTGTATATGAAAACACCTTTGTCTCCAGCCGATTGCGGATTCTGTTTGAATTACGCTTATGTTCATGTTCAGTCAGTTTCGATGTGTTCAATGCCTGGAATAAATATGTTTTCTTAAGCTGATCCGGCTAGCTCAGTTCTTAGAAGAATGAGACGTAATTATTACTAGGTTCAAATTTACTCATATTTTGACTCGTGGTGTTGTTGTTTCTTCGGGTTTGATCCCGGATCATCGCCAATGGCCCACTGTGTTGCTTCATTAAGACGTGAATATAATTACCTACCTATCTAGACGATCATTTGTTTTTCACTGCTAGGCTTCAGGCATTGAACTCTTAACTCGAAGCCAGAAACCATTTCAGACACCAATAAAGAGAACGTATTGTTTACTTTTAACATACCCCCAAGTTTAATGAATAGACTCTACCATACCCACTTGACTAAAATGCCAATTCGACGGAACACTCTGTCACTTTCGTGGTGGTGATTGTCGATACATATCGACATTTCCTACTCTGACAATTGTCAAAGTGGTGTCTTATAATAGATTCAAATCAGCTGCTGTACAAATAGAAAGGGGTCCACGTGTTCTGCAGCAGGTATGCAACTCAACTCCCGACTGTATATCTGAAGTCCCTCTTGGGCTCGTGTTGTTAAATTAACTGAAAAAAAAAGTGTTTTAAATACATATTTCTCCGCTATAGTTCTTTCTTATGTATTGTGGTGTCTGCGTATTTGTGCTGTAAATGGAAATAAATGCGTCTGGTAAATTCTCCTGAATAAAATCTCGGATTAGTAGGATTTGAAGCAACGTGTCATCTTAATTATCCCCAACAGGTGGTGATCCGGAAGATACACTTTTTGGAGATAAATGCTACAAATAGTTCTGTAGTTCTTTTATGTTTCGAAAACGATTTGCTCCACTTGAATTGAAGTTTTACAGGCCTCTGATAATTGTTTGCTGGTTTGACTAATCTTTCTTAGGCAAATGAGAGTATCCACAGAACCTACAGATATTCGTCCGATTCGTCAATTGCTGTAGATTGTTGGTTGCCTTTTAGCCATGCTCTTGCATGGGGGGAAATCTTTCTGTGTCTCTTCGCAATTAGGAAAATGAGTGAATGAAAAGTTTTATGTTGTATTTTTCGTGACTAATACGATCCTAATGTAAAAAGAGTTGCTGTGAGTGTTTGTATATGGCATTTATATAAAAATTGTGATGGCTGCAACTGTGTTAGGTAGGGTATCAGGGCAGACTCAATTAATACAAAGAAAGATAAACTTTCCTAAATAACTAATTCCTTAAAACAGTGACCTTTGAGAAAGTGTAAAACATTACTAAAATAAAAGAGGTTTATCGTTAAAATGAAAATATTTCCCATGAGAGGATGAGTTCACTCTGCTCATAAAATATCGCAGTTTACACTCTCACATTTTCATATCGCCATCCAAAATCTATCCATTATGTCATTGCACTTGCTGAAGAATTGCTGTCGTCTTATCCGAATCGAAGCATCCATTAATGGAGTTGCATTAGAAGTACTCGAGTTAAAAGAGATGTCGTCTATTTCACAAAAGGAGTGAGTTGTTTTCACGCTTCAAGAGTGCAGCCTTAATTGCAGCGATAAACAGGCTTTCAAGCAATTGCGAATGTTTTTCAGCTGTTGTCTTGATGGTGTTCATTGCTGCTGCATAAAAATAAATAGCTTTAAAGAGCTTTAAGTGTTGTAAAAGAACGCAAAATGTAATTTCCTCGTTAGTGTAAATAATTGTTAATCACTTACGGCTTAATGATTGGTAGGTGCTATTATCCTAGAAAGAGACACAATATGTAACTGATTTACTTTTTTATTGAGTCCCACAGATATTTTCAAATGTTTTGCAAGTTAAATGAAAGATATATTGCAATCTATTAACTGTGAAAGAGATCCACAATTGTACAAAAAATACAAGTGTAGCGTACCAAATGAATTAAAATATAGTAATCCCTAGATATATTGAGCTTCTTTGAGAGCAGGAGACGACTGGGAGAAAATAATGAAAAATAGCGAGTGACAATAAAAACTTAATTACTAAAATGAAAAGGGAGAGATATTTACAACAATAAGGATGATTTTAGTTTTAGTTATGTCACACCTTATACTACTAGTTAATCACAAAACCAATAGTGAAACCTTTTAAAATAATACTCCTCTATTCCTATACATGTGTCAAAAGTAACACTCGAGTTTTGTCCTGAAATATTTGTCATATTTGTAAAAAAAGATAAAAAAGAAACGGTTGTATCCTAAATTAAAGGGGTTTATTTTTCTAACATAGCTAGGTTTTTCATATTAGGAGAGTGTTTGACTAATATCGAAAAAGGATCTTTTTTTCGCTATTTTTTTAATACTCATTGTTAACAATAAAAAAAATTGTTCGAATGGAACTCTTAGGTTGTTTTATATTTAGAAAATGTTATTCTCTATGGTACAGTTAACTTCAGAACTGAAGAAAAACTATTAATATTCGGCGGAAAAATGTAGAAAACTGACATTCATTTTGGGATTGAAAGAGTACAAAATGAAGTAAAATGTTAACAAAATAAATTTCTTCCTAAACTTTCGAGACATCTAAATCTGTTTTAATAATTCATCTTTAAATCCTAATTCTAAAGAATGTAATTCACATTTTTTTGCTGCTTTCAAACCAAGATTTCATAGGGGAGGAGAAAATATAATATTCGAATGCGTTACATAACAATGGCCTCTATTTGGACCACAGTTTCCACTGGAAAAGTTGCAAAATTAAAAAAAGAGCTTTCGCATATGAGCCAAGTAATGCTTGAATATTTGTAAACCCCAAGCAGACATATGATTTTGTTCCAGACAGTTGGATGATTTTAATACATATAGTAACAAACTTTTCTGTTTCAATGTTCATCTCTACTATTATAAAAGAAAGTGTTTCCACGTGTCTTTGTTTCTCTCTTTGTGTCTCCGTATGCAATGTCCTGACGAATGTGCGGCATTTACAATAAGGAAATTTGGCACGCAGGTAGTCCTAATTATTTGCGAATTTTGTTTCCAGCCCGAATTTTAAAATTTAATCTAGAACATTTTTTAATTAATTTAATGGCATTTAATTATTATTATTTTCGTTACGATGGCAACAGTGTAGAGATCACAGATTCTAAATTTATTTTTTTCCCTTTCTTTTTCCGTTCAACTATTTCAGCGGACGAACAAAACAAATAAACAGTTTTAACTGGAGTTATATAGTTCTTTTTTTCTATCTCAGATCGTTAAAGATAGAGTAAAACTTTCAACGGATTTGAAATCTGCGGAAAATTTTACATAAGATCGATACCTAATAATGTGATTTTCTTAAAATAAATAGTTTTTCAACTGTAACTTTTATATGTTTTCCAATACGAATTTGGCCTTCGCGATAATTATAGTGTAAAGAGATCACACATTCATTTCCTGCGCACAAACAATTCGAGAGAAGGGAAGCAAAATAATTAAAAATTTTTGACTGACGCTGTTTAGTTCTTTTTTACAAAATCGGGATCGTCATAGATTGAAAATTTCAACGGATTTGAAATCGGTGGAAAATTTTACACCAGATCGATCGATACCTTATACCATTTGACTTTCTTTAAATAATTATTTTTTTTAATTGTAACATTTTTATTTTTGCAATACGAATATGGGCGGATTAGACAATGATTCCACGACTTTTTCATCCCTTGGAATGATCTTCGTGATTGTTTTTGTTAGGCATGTTTAATTAACGTCGCACTGAACCAACACAATAGGCTATTGCGATCGTTTTTGGATTTGCTTAGCAATCACCGGGAGTTGACGAGTGTTATAGGTTTTCTTTTTTATGATAATGAAATTTCGCACGCAGGTAGTTCTAATTTTTTGCGAATTTGGGGCCCAGCATGAATTTTCAAATTTAATCTAGAAATTTCTTAAATGAATGGTTGGCGAGCGTCAACAAACAGTGGTCACACCTGACCTTACGAAAAGAACTGTCAGAGTCAACGAAGTGCTGGCCAGGCAGTAGCTAGTTATTGATAAGAGAACACTAAAAGTTACATTAACTAACGTTTCATAAAACGCCAAAAAATTGTAATTATTACCCGTTGAACTTGTCCCAAACACGTATTGGAACAAGAATGCCATGCAAGAGTATATCTAGGCCGAGTGATTACGTAATCAAGTAAATATTACTTCACAGTTGAAAACTTATAGAATTTCGACAAGTCCATTAAAATTCGAATCAAATTTGCTGTTTTTATTTTCATGGCTTGTTCCAGTTAAATAAAAGCCATTGTTATTTGAAGAATTCAGTTTCCATTTTGAATTGAGTCACTTTTCTTGAGTACGTAATATCTAAAATATTTCTCTTTTGTAGCTAAAATATCCGTTTGCACTTAGTATAGTAGTTTTTTATTTTGAATATTTCTCACGCATTTCAATCTTTTACTAGTATAACATGTTATTTTCCCTTTAACTTTCATTTTTTTTGTAAGGAAAGCACACATAGCGAAAGCACAAGATAATTTTTTATTTTTATAAAAAAAATCACTGTTTTTTTTTTAGCTATCACTTACCAGAGATTCTTTTAAAATTATGTAGCCCTTCAGATAATATTTTCCCCCTATAATCCTTTGCTCTTCTATTACACAACATCAGTCTTTGAAAACCCAACCACAAGCGCATGTATGAGAGATTTTCAATGTAAACAAGCAAACCATCGAAAGGCGAGGATTTTACTTCCAATTATCCAAACGGAATAAGGACAGGAAGCAAAACATATCACAAGGAGCGACATCTACATCTAATTTTCAAAGCGTGGAATACGGGTATTACTCACTTGTTGTGAAATTGCAGTTAATTATATTTTCGGGATTATATTCTATTTTGGGAAACTAAACCACAGATTGAAAAATTAATATCTCTCAACAAAGCATATAATTATTTTTCAATCATGTCAGCTCCTGGAATTTCTTTTACTAATTTTAAGACGATATTGCGACACAAAAAAATAGAAATGGAGATGCACTACTTTAAAAATGGCGCCTTAATTTTTACAAGTAAAATCACGTCAAATGATACGTGTAAGGGATTTGTTGTCTACAGTTGATATGAACAATTTTTTTATACACTTCAGTTTCTAATTGCTGCAGAAGTAATTATGAAGTGTTATGGAATCATTGTTATCTCTATTGAACACGAGCCATTTCGTCTGGGTTAATTCCATGTTTGATGAATTTGTGAAAGATTTTATTTCTGTCAACTTCTATATAAAAAAAATTACCAAATTTGCAACAGTTGTTAAATTCAACAATTTGTTTGAAAGCCGTACCACCTCACCATTATTTGAAACTCATGCTCGGTTGATGACCAAAAATATACAGCCAATGTATTTTAACAGTTCTTTTAAATATACGGTATTTAAACTAGTGTAATACTGCATTCGTTTCCGTATAAAGTACTACCGTGTTCAAAATCGTAACAGGAAAAGGTTGTATTTCATTGGAACAACCGGAAACCCTGTCAAGTCATTTTTATTAATTCGACCTATAACACTGACTTACAACACTGCAATTGGTTTAGTCGAGACATCTCGTACACCAAGATCTGACCAATTTTGTTAATGACGAGATATCTCGTTATTATTATCGATGACAGGATGGGAAGATTGATGATGAGAGATCCATATCTGGTAAGCTTTGCTAATGATGAAATATCTTGTCCATAAAGATAGGGTCACTGTTTTTTCAATGTCAAAGAACCTTCTCGAAAAAATTAACCACCAGGAGGGTTGAAATGTTAATAGGAGGATGTTACTTCCGATTTCAGTCTTGAGAGAAGCTGCTGGTATTTACTACGATACATTACTTTTTATGCAATTAACATAATTATTATTTTTTTATTAAAGAAAAATATCTACTTCGTATTCCTAATTTTATATTCCTTTTCTTATTCATAATAAGTTATAACTTTTTTTTTTGTGTGACATTGAATAAACTATTTTCACATTCCTTCTTGCACACAATTCTCTGAATTTAAGATGGGTTGTAGTTGTTTCGATGGTTTACTCATTAGAGGTTATTCAAATTACTTTTCAACCAAAGAAAACATGGTGCAATTCACTGCTTGTGTTTATTAGCTAGACTTTGATGTGGGAACCCCAAAGTTACTTTGCAATACGATTGAGGAATTTTTGGCTGGTTTTTGTTTTACTACCAAGTCTATTCTGTTAAATACATCCCAACTAGAGGTTGGGCGAAAAACTTTTATTAAAAACGAGAGCAAGAAAAAATTCATTATTCATACAAAGTGCATACATCTTTCAGCAACAGAAATAAAAATACAACATAAAAACAGATATTTAAATATATGAAGTTTTAAAAAGACAAGGATGAAATAAATACACGAGATGTCACCCAGACACACATATTTACCAGATGGATTGTTTATTTTCGAGGTACAGCTTTAGTCTACGTTTATTCCTATGGCAACAATCTTGACGTGTTTATTGGCGCACTTTTAGTAGCGAGTTATGGCAGATTAAAATAACTCATCTTGGCAAGATAGTTTCGGTTTTTATGGTAACCTTAGCAAACGGATTTTACGGAAAGTCCTGAAGCGGCTTTTCTAAAATATTTTTCAATTATTTCCTTGGCGACATTAGAAATGCGCAAAGGGCATTGCCACCGGGATAAACGTAGACTGAACCTGTACCCTTTTCAATAACAGTAATTATCAATTGTGATTGATTACACTGTACAACATGAAAAATGTCCAAAGATGAAAATATGTGTTTCTTGTATATTTTTGGTTAAAAATAATGAATCTGAAACTTTTTGTTTACCACGCACCATTGTCCAAAAATCCACTTTTTGCCGGAAAAACAACCTACAGGCAAAGGAAAGGTACTCTCATTGACAGTGGGACCGTCGACAACTTGGCGACCATTTAGTCTGTAAGACAAAACGACACATTAAATGTGAAGTGTACACGTTTTGTAAGGACAAGTGTGTGGCAAACTTACATTGACGTCTCAACAATGTAGCTTACCAGGCGAAGGATCTACAACCAGCATTTTAGCAATGCAACAATCACCGATCTAAACTGCCCAAGAAACCTCTCCTCTATAATAGCTAGGCTACGTACTGGACATTTCAAAGGCATGAAGATTTCACGAACTAATATAAAATCCTATACCATCTGCAAATACTGTTCCCAATCGCAACTAACTCCAGATCATGTTTTTGACTGCCATTATCGGTTCCCTCTTTCAACTTGGAGAACCCTCAATCGAAATCCTTCATAGCCACATCGAGCTCCAGAACTTGCAGATCTTGTCACCAAGGCTTTTGGAGGACTCTAAACTTTTGCACTAGTACTGTATGCATAGACACGACAACAACAATGTAGCTTGTCACAATTAGTTAGAAAGGCTTATGAAATGTACTTTGGATGTATAGTTGGGGACCAGGATAAGTTTCTGGGCTCCACATAGTATATGCTGCAATTCATGTTCCAAGAATCTGTGAAACTGGTTACAAGGAAATAGTAGTAGAATGAAATTTGCAGTACCTATAGTTTGGAGTGAACCGACCAATCACGTAACGGATAGTTACTTTTGTTTGACAGATGTCAAGGGGTACTCTTCAAAATCCGAACATTGTATTCAATACCCAAACTTATACTACGCTATGGGACCCGTTGACCTTCAACCATCTACATCTATGACATGTTCACATCATGAAATCACACAGGCAGAGCTTAACGATCTTGTACGGGACTTGAAACTCTCTCAAACAGACTCAGAATTACTGGGTTCTAGGCTTCAAGGTTGGAATCTATTAGATAAAGGTGTAAAAATAAGTTCAGATAGAAGACGACAAAGCCATTTTGTAGGATATTTTGCGGAAAAAGACTACATTGTATATTGCTGTGATGTGAATGGCCTATTTCAGGCATTGTGACATGAACACTATCCAGAAGAGTGGTGCCTGTTTATTGACTGGCCCGAACGTAGTCTCAAAGCTGTGCTCCTCCATATACGCAAAGTTTCTCCGCCCGTTCCTGTAGCATATTCTACAAAAACAAAGGAAACTTACGAAGTTTTGAGTGCTATACTGAAGTTAATTTAGTACACTACATTCAAATACATATGTTGAGATTTGAAAGTCATTGAGATTGGAAAGTCACAGGTATGCAACAGGGTTACACTAAATTCTTCTGCTTTTTCTGCGAATAGTACAGCCATGACAAAAAAAATCACTACATCCGTAAACAGTAACCTCCAAAATAAAACTGCATTCCTGGTACCAAAAACATATCACACGAACCAATTGTGAATCCGCAATGCGTCTTTCTTTCACCTTTGCACATTAATCTCAGTTTGATGAAAATATTTGTAAAAGATCTGTTCAGAGAAGGAGTGGCTTTCTTGCACATCAGAAACATATTCAAAAAATTTAAGTGAGGCAAAGGTAAAAGAATGGATCTTTATTGGCCCACAAATTAAATCAGTCTTTAATGATGAAGAGTTTGAAAATAAATTGTCAGAAGCAGAAAAAGGAGCCTGTCTGCAATTCAAATCAGTGTGCTCCCGTTTCCTTGGAAATGGGAAAGCTGAAAACTATGAAGATCTTGTTGGTGACATTTTGAAATGCTTTTGAGTGCAATATATCATTAAAACTACACGTTTTAGACTCAAATCTGGACTTCCTTCCTCAAAACCTTGGCGCAATTAGTGATGAGCATGGGGAAAGGTTTCACCAGGACATCTCTATGTTTGAAAAGCGTTTCAGTGAACGATAGAATGGAAGTATGCTAGCTGAATATTGCTGGCCTATTTTCAGGGACGCACCAACATATGCCTACAAGAGAAAATGATCAAACAAATCATTTTAGTGTTTGTGTTTTCTATAATCAAGCCTCTGTGACATTTCTCTGTTACCAATTTATATAAATATAAGAAGTGGGTCTCCTACAAAAACGGTACTTGATGGGCCATTTTGGTTTTGATATATGAATCAAGCACCTTTTATCTATACAGAATCACATAGTTTCATACAAAGGACAGGAAAAAAAGTTACAATTTGTTGTACAGTGTTATCAGTGGATGGTTTAAGCAAGTGAGATTCCTTAGAGAAAACACAGGGAAACGTAGTGATCAGTTCAGGGAAGTTCTTTTAATCTTGATGCAAATACAGTGTCTGGTAAAAAATGACTGGTTTATTTTTTTATATAATAAGAACTTGTATTGAAAAATTGTATTAAGGTCTCTGGATCTCTGCATTGTGGCCAAATTCCAATAGTGGACATGGTCCGCAAGGACTGATGCGTACTTGTGCTGATCCATCGTGCTTTCCACAATGATGAGTGCACCCAGTGAATGCCAGGAAAACATTCCCCAAACTATAATGCTACCTCCTCCAGCCTGGATCATTCCGGCAATTGTTGCAGGGTGTTTGCTTTTAGACGTTTCACGCCGTATACGCCAACGTCCATCTGTCCGATGGAGCATAAAACGTGATTCATCGGAAAAAGCCATTTGTCGCCACTCTGTGGATGTCCAGTTGCGGAACTGGCGTGCAAATTCCAGCCTTCGTCGCCGATGAACAGCAGTCAGAATAGGTGCATTAACCAGGCGTCTGCTGCGGAGGCCCATGCGCGACAACGTTCGCTGAACCGTTGTTGAGGATACACTCTTGGTAGCCGCTTTGTTCATCTGGGCGGTCAGTTGCTTAACAGTTGCACGTCTATTCGCCCGAACGCATATCCGTAGCCTTAGTTCGCCTCTGTCATCTATAGCCCGTGGAGCACATGTGCCACGCCGCAGATTTGTTATAGTACTATTTTGCCATGCACAGTATTATTTTACCACGGCGACACGCGAACAGTTCACAAAATTAGCCGTTTCCGAAATGCTTCCACCCTTGGCCCGAAAGCCAATAATCATGCCCTTTTGGACGTCGGATTAATCGCTACGTTTCTGCATTACGCCAACGATTGAAATGCTTTCCGATGCCCCAGGACATCCTTTGTATACACTTCACTGCAATGTGCTGCCACCTGCCTTTTGTGATTGGTTATTACACGTTGACGTCGAAAGTAGGTGGTGGTCACATTAATGTGACTGGACTGTGTATATTACTCAATATAAGTGGTGTTTTTCAAGAAATCTAACCTTCGTACAAAAAATTATTTAGTTGATTTAACCAGACTAAAGACTAATGTAATTTAGGAAAGTTAAAAAACTAATATAATAAAAATTTTGACTTGGTGTGTTTCAATCGTAAAACGACGATATAAATAAAAAAAAAGTTTGCATTCTGAAGAAATATCAAATATTTTCACCAGGTTTGCGATTAAAATTCTCTTAAACACACTAACGAATCATTACATTCATCACAGAACCAACAACTAACAGAAGTAATACAAATAAAAATGTTTTATTCAAAGACTTCATAGCACAAATAAAATTTAGAAAATAAATGCTCAATGTCTGGTTTTCGATTCAGATGGAACTGTCTACAATGAAAATTTCTGAGTACATTACCTTTGTTGTGTGTCACGTGATACGACAACATTTTGTTTGACAGTTACATGGCAAACTCCATGCCTTGCATACGTATTTCTGTATTTTGTGAAATAATGTATTTCCGAAATAATCAACCTGCAAGTACATTTTTTCACAGATCATAACGGAAATTGTACTACATTGGTAAATATCCAGGCTCTAATCTATTTTGGTCAAGAAGCCAATATTTCCTAGCTGGGTACTTAGGAACAACGGGTGAATATATTTTGAACTGAGCCATATGTTTTGAAGCTGATTAGGGTATAACGTTATATTATTTCAGGATGACGTTCCAAATGCACCTTGGCTAAACTACTTAAGTTTAAGTATAATAGTTTATAGCGGGGCTCCATTGAAAGAATTGCGCCTTAAAGTCCATTTGTGCAAAGGTAGTTAAGCTTGAGGGTAAAGGCTGTCAAAGTTCTCAAAACTATATATGGCAATCACCACAGATGATTATTTGTTTCGCCAGTTGGTAATCACTGCTCTATGACTGCCTGGCATCCTAACAATAACAGAAAATATTAATTTCGAATTCTTTTCGGTACAGCTTCAGTCTACGTTTATCGCGGTGTCAACGACCTGCGCGGCTTTTTTTGGTGCGTTCTAATGTCACCAAAGAAAGAATTATTTCAAAAATAGTTTTATTTTTACAACGAAAAATAACAAGCTTCAGAAACATATTTGTAAACTTTTAAAAAATATATTCCATACGTAAATAATATAAGCACATGTAAATAAAATATATAGAATACAACTTGAAACGACAGACCTATACCGTGACATAAATTACAATGAAAGAAAATTCCACAACTGCAGAAAAACCATTAAAAGAACCAATAAAAAATCAAGGAAAAAAATTTAAAAGGACGAATGAAATCAAAGGATAGTTTAAAATTAAAATAGCTAAAGAATCAGAAAAAACTTCAAACGAACCAATGAAATCAAACGACTGCTTAAAGGATTTTGAAAGAACTTTCTAGAACATTCAAAATGAAAATTTACACTTTCAGCTTGCCAAGGTTGCCTTAAAAAACGAAATAACCGTAATACAGATGGGTTGTCTTAACTTGCCATAACTCGCTACTAAAAGGACGCCAAGATAGGTGCCACCGCGTAAACGTAGACTGACACTACCTTATTTTCTTTCGAACTGAAATGATGGCATAAATTCGAGATAGCAACCACGTTAATAAGTTCCACCCAGAACACATTTGTACACATTCACCTGTGCCTATTATTTTGCACAGCAGTGAATGAATTTAAACACCATAAGGCATCACTAGGTATAAGGCATCACTATTCAACATCATAAGGGTAGATCACAGTTCAAGGGGGAAAATACTAACAACTTGCATGTTTTTTTCGTTTTCTTTATTGAATACAAGTTTAAATGTTTAAAAATAAATTATTTTAGACCATTAGTAATACTTATAAACAGACTTTTTTATTGAAAAAACTAAGTTTTTATGTAAAGAGTCGTAAGTTCAAGAAAATCACGAAAACCAATTGAACATCTCCGTTTTCACTCATTCTTAACTGAAGGTACTTCGAAATCTTAAGAATTGGGGCGAAGTTAGGCATGGTTGACCTTGACATCAAAGTCGTTCTGATAAAACCTTCCCTAGACTCAACTCCGAAAACTTTTCCTCATGCTTCTGTCACGAATTGCACACATCGTTCAACTGCATGTGTGTGAACTGGATATGCCTTGAATGTTATATCCCAATTAGGGACTGAGCCACTTTGAATTTGTGATTTAATATCATGGTCACTGATATATTTTAATAATGGGGAGAATATAAATACCAGTCCATCAGTTAATTATTTCCTAGTTGTCTTGATCCTTGAAATTAAGTTTTGGAAACATGAATGTTCTGATAGTTGTTCTCTTTAGATTTAACTGCCTCGCCTTCAGAATTCGTCGAAGTCCGAGCACTCTGATGTGTTTTATATTATCTTTCTGTCATGGTATTTTGAATTATCTATCTGTTATGGCTAACATTAAATGTTCTGGATGAGCAAAAAAGCCATTTCGTTTGATCACAGGGTCGACACTATTACGTAAATCTTCAGGCAGGTACCTTGAAGATTGTATTGATTGGTATACAAGTTTTGGTCCCTCTGTAAAGTATTTACTTGTTTTAATACTAAACCACATTAGCATGTATGACTTCAAAATAAATACTACTATTTCTTGAAGTTTAGGTGTGGGACTTTCTTCACTTAAGTACAATCTGAGAGTTTGATTTGCTGTTGTCAACCACCTCGAGTGTGACAAGGGACCAGGATCTTGAACAGCCAAATCCTTTTTTCTGTTTCCCGACTTTATTGCCATGGAAATATCGAGTGAATATTACTGATCCTTAATTAGTATACTTCTGTCTATTATGGCTATCTGACAGCCAATGTTTGGTATACAAGTTTTGGTCCCTCTGTAAAATATTTACTTGTTTTAATACTAAACCACATTAGCATGTATGACTTCAAAATAAATACTACTATTTCTTGAAGTTTAGGTGTGGGACTTTCTTCACTTAAGTACAATCTGAGAGTTTGATTTGCTGTTGTCAACCACCTCGAGTGTGACAAGGGACCAGGATCTTGAACAGCCAAATCCTTTTTTCTGTTTCCCGACTTTATTGCCATGGAAATATCGAGTGAATATTACTGATCCTTAATTAGTATACTTCTGTCTATTATGGCTATCTGACAGCCAATGACTGGAAGTTTTTCGTAGCCACTTAGCTTTTCATTGATTGGCCCTCTGAAAGATTTCGGACCCGTTGATTTACCGTCTAGGTATTGTGACAGATGCCGGTATGGCAGTTCATTGAAATGGAGAAGACAAACTGACTATTGCAACGGTTTCCCTTAATGTATTTTTATTCGGCGAATCAGACCGTTTTTCCAACCTGTATTAATAGCAGTGCCATTACATCCTATGACAGCTAATTTTTCAAGATAAGTACCACGACCAGACAAGTAAGAAATAATAGTGACAATATCTTCAGAACTTCCAGAAGTTAGAGTAACATGGCCGATGTAGACTGAACCAGGTTCTTGAATTAGCGAAGTAATGCTCCTCCTTTTTACTCTACGGAACCTTTTCAAGTGAGCTGGATCTACCACTAATGTGTCGTCCTTCTTTCCATCTAAATAGAGACCTTGTAGTAGAAATTTCGTCAGATTTACTATACAATTCATCCCTAACATTTTGTTTTTCTCTTCTTATTTTGTTTTTGTCTATAACATGGAAGACGTCAGAATCGGCAATTAATCCAACGTCATGCAAAACACTTGATGCTATTGCAGCGGTAGTGCGATCAGAAACTTCATAACGATCGCTCAGTAATGCAGTAGATTTTTACCGAATTCTCATCTGCCAATTATTAGAGGACACTTTTTTGTGCAATTAAAAAATCTGGGTCGGTACCGCTATCTTTACTAGAAGTAAGTTGTTAGTTGTTGTAAGCTGTTAGTTATTTTTTCCTTTGAACTGTAATTTACCTTTATTTTTTTTTTCAAAATTACATTAACTTTGAAGGCAATGCCCGGCCGGAAGATATTGATGTATTTAAATAATATTTAAACATTATTTTCTGGGGTTCTAATACATAATAATTTGAGCTATTACATTCGGGAAGAGGCTAATTGAAATATCTTGGAAAATTATCGTAAAAATGTAAATTTTTCCAAATTTTGGAAAATTTTCCAACACGTGCGCGACCGAAAGATATAAACCGATTTTATTTCCTTTTTTTACCCCTTTTTAGTCTCCCAAATTCGTAACTTTTTCAGCGGTATTATGATTTGAAATTTGTTTTGATTTTTTTGGCCTACCCTAGTGTAGATAGATATGTATACTAAGTGTATGAGGCTATATATGTGTGTAATGTGTATTTAGATACTGTTTTACATACATACCTGTATATATATGAAGCGTTGCGGATACGAAGGGTGAACTCAACAAAAGTTGGTTTCCAAAAAAACGCATTTTACCACTTTTAAAAGATGAGAGAGCTACTTTCAGTCCTACTTTTATAGGGTTAGAAAGGGCGAACTAAAAAAAGTTAATACCATCAATTCACTTATGTCTGACAAACCAAAATATGAGGAAAAAATGTTTCACTTACTGTTGAGTTTGTCCTTTGTATCTGCAACGTCTCATATACAGTTGTATACAGATAGAGGTTTATACAAAGTATATATAAATACAAGCCCAGGTGCATAGTTATATTCAGTGTTATGCAACACAACTCCAAGCAACTGCAATTATACCGACATTTTGTCCGAATTTCGAAAACTGCAGTAAAATTAAAAACAGACGTAAAACACAATTATCAGCTAAATATGTACTACATATCTATAATAAAAAGTGTATTTAGGGTGTTTACAAATGCAGATATATACAGGGTTTACAGATACAAGTGCATAACAAGGTGATCGTGGTGGTAGAATGACGGATTCGCATTTGCCAATCCATCGAGCCTCATACGAATATAATTTAATTTTGTTTTCTTTATATCCTTTTACAGTTCATACAGGAAATTCTGAAATAACTTGCATGTATATTATTTGTTGAAGAGATACACAGTCGAAATGCTCGAACGAAATTCAAGACTACCCCCCCCCCCCAATTAGTTTTTGACTCTTTCATCTTGCTAAGCTTCTTTTCTGAAAGTCACTCCTGAAAATACTTTTGGATATGCATTGAACCAATTATTCTACAAACATGCGGAATGCGACACTGTTTAAAGTTTTATAAACTTCTGAAAACAAAACTGTCCTGAAAAATATTTAAATACGAGTTATTATATTATTAAGTAGACAAAATTAAAATAATCGAATGAAGATGATTTAAACACTTTTTTTTGGAGCAAATGAGAGCTACACTAGAAACAACACCCAAACAGAAGAAAAGTGATATCATAGTTATAATAATCAACAGTATAGAATATAATATACATTGTTTGAAGTTTTATGAGTCGTTAAAAGATGCTTCTTTGAAGTTCTACGATATCATTAGCAAAAAGACAAGCTTAATGTAAAATATAGTAATGGGAAAATGTCGTCTGCCATTAAAGTCTAATGGAGTTTTTGAAGCAGGAACTCTGTATTATTGCAGTTACTTATTGTCTGTCTGCACATATCAGCACGTGACAGTATTATATTTATCAATTTTAATTTGAGAAAATGAATCAGTTGAAAAATTGAACATTCTCAACTCATCACGGTATGGTAACCATATAACTGTAGTCTGTAGGGACTTTTAACTTACCCAGTTAGATTTTAAGGAGTATAGTTTAAAACTGTTTCGACTTTTCTTCTTTGGTATCAGCCCAACATTAAAATGAAAATGAAACGATTTCCTCTTTTCAAATATATTTTACTAGGGGGCCCGCCCCCTGCTCGCTAACGCTCGCCAACCCCCGGAGGATTGCTTCGCAATTCTCATTGGTTCGCTCCGCGAACCTATGCTCGCTTCGCTCGCATCAATGAAGACACGTGTCCTAGCAGAAGGGATTGATTACAAAATATATTCCAAAAAAATATTTTTCAAATCTAAATTTGTTGTATTACATAAAAGATATATACAGTACCTCTGGAATCAGAATTTAGATGAAAACTTTGAGCAAATTTTTACTCGCAATGTGAGCGCTGCTTTGGAAATTGAATACCCAGCATATTGTTTGTGTGTACATTTCCCCAGTACTCG
This sequence comes from Metellina segmentata, assembly GCA_947359465.1. Classification (NCBI taxonomy): domain Eukaryota; kingdom Metazoa; phylum Arthropoda; class Arachnida; order Araneae; family Tetragnathidae; genus Metellina; species Metellina segmentata. Next base: position 23,534,612 of record OX375878.1, on the reverse strand, counting down.
AGCCACCCATACACTTTTTGACTGAGTTTGTTGTCGAAAGTTGTAGTGCACGCGTCTTGTTGTACTATAATTGTTAGCCTTGAAAAGGACCTTTTTTTAAATAGCCCTGAAAAGATCCTCCGCTTTCTTAGATTTCTATTACAAACCGCAACAGCTCGTCTAAAATTCATTTTTTTTCAATAAAATTTCATCCGATAACGCTATAGATTCAAATGACTCGCGAGGCTCCTAGTAAACAAACAATCGCACAATGTTGCCAAAACGCGGTAACAAATAACGTCTTTTTTGCGTGCCACGTAAGAGAAATATATATATAGATTATTTAAGAAATTGGATTGTATTAACAATCTAAGGGTGATGCATGCATTATTCCATCATACAACTTGTAGTTTTCCCTGCATGACCAAGAATTCTTGTTCAATAAATTCCTTTCTAAAATTATTTCAACCAATAGAATATTTTCTATTATTCTTTCAACCAATGGAATATTTTTTATAATTCTTTCAACCAATAAATATGGCAATTTAAAAAGCATTCTACTCTACTCGTAAATGTCAGAGGGTTAACCCTACTGGCAGTTTTCTCGACGAGATATCTCGACATTAGAATAAAACTGACGAGATCTAGATCACGTCATCATCAACAAATCATCATTATCTTGATGGTAAAATAACTCGTCATTAGAAAAGCCGGTTAGATCAGGATGGACGAGAAATTTCGTTATTAGAAGAAAACCGAGGAGATATCGATTTTACCATCATCAACAAATAGTCAAAATTGATGACGAGATAGCTCGTCATTCAGAAAATCGGTCAGATCTTGGTAGATGAGATATCTCATGTGAACCACTTGTGGGAAAATAATCCTTTTGATAATGATCCTCTATTGAAGATTTTAAGAGGGACGTACCTGGCTTTATTTGTAGATTTGAAGGGGGCTTAAAAAATAATGAGTACTGCTGCCCTAAACCCTCTTGAAGTTTTCAAATCAATTCCAGTCGACCGATTAAATACTCAAGAATAAAGCATTGAGCTAAATTTACCCGTTTTATTTAGTTTGCACTTGAAAATATATATAAGAATGAAATATATTTAAATAAAGTACAGCTAAAGAAGCTAAAAAACTCCAAGTGAAGCTGTGTTTACATTTTTCAGGCAAATGCAATTTGATGCATCGAAAACTTCACCGATAAGTGGTGAAGTATTAGTTTTGAGCTGATATCCAGGCCATTAAGAGTTAATTGACACTGTCGGAACTATTAGGCTTGTGCGCACAAAAGAGATCCCGCGGGGGATTGTCTTTCATTTTGAATTTACCCCAACAGATTTTAACAGCGACACAATGTTGCCGGCAGCAATATCCAATTATGCCAAAGTTTAAAAATGCCTCAACATGAATGATACTTTAACCCTCTCAGCATCACGAGATATCCGAATAGTATAGGATTGCTTTTTACCTCAACATTCATAATGACTAAATAACTATAATAAAAATTTATCTATTAGTCGAAAAAGTCCATGAATTTTTATCAACCTTTAGAAATATTCCGTTGGTTCTTTTTTAGAATATTTTTACTTGGAAAGATTCTATTGGTTCTTTTTTTTTATTACAGAATTATTTGGTAAAATTGTATTGGTTAAAGAATGAAATCCTTAGGAATGATTATATTTGTCAATGAGGTAAAAACTGGTTTGAAGTCAGGGAAAACTGCACATTGAATAGTGGAATGTGTATTAATGAATAGTGGAAATGCTTGTGAATCGATCAGAGGATTAAAGGGCGAGACTTAACTTCTTGATGAGGAACCTATATTTGGTTTAGAGATCGGGGGTCACTTGTATCGTCATGAGAGGACCATATAATTCAATCTAGGAGGCCAAGCTTTTGTTGGTGGGCAATATTCAATACTAGCTACTGCCTGGCCAGCACGACATTGCCCGTGACAGCCCTTTTCATGGGGTCAGGTGTGACCACTGCTCGCTGACGCTCTCCAGTCTCCGGTGATTGCTACTTATTCCCATTTGAACACCGGAAGTCCTCGAAGTGGCTAGTATCAACAAAGTAAATCAAAACACGCTAGAATCGGAAAAATTGGCATGGTTCCAAAGGAATTCGGACTAAAACCGCTTGTTAGGTCAGCGGTCGAAAATCGCAAAATCGGCTCCCTTCTTCATTTGAGGTAAGGGTGACGTCATATTCCGGAAAAATAAAAGAAAGGTGAAAAAACTAATAAATTAATTTTAAAATGTTCTAGATTAAATTTTAAAATTAGAGCTGTACGCAAAAACGCAAAAATTAGGATTACATGTGTGCCAAATTTCATTATTGCAAGTGCCATAGATTTGTCAGAACACTACGCACAATACACAGAGACACTCTTTCTTTTATAATAGTAAAGATGCATAATTTCTAAAGGTTATGAAATTAAAACCAAAGGCTATCTTTAAATCGTAACTTGGTTACGATACGATACATAGTCACACCAACTACAGTAGCGTGCAAAATTTAAAGTTTTGAGCTGAAACTGTGCAGTAAAATTGTCTAGATGTGAGAAAATGATAGAAAAGTTACTTCGAGAGTTACCAAACCAATGATTAAAATTAAAACAGTGAAAACAACAGAAAGTAACTATAAAAAAGTCTTTGAACTACAAGGACGACATTGCACCAGCGTACCGTAGGACTGGAGATTAACTGTATAGGGTACCATAAGACAGAAAGGTAACTGTGAAATCTTAAGAAAAAGAGAGGAGACGGTCTTTTTTTATATTGTATGACCACCTCGTATACTCATGCAATCTTTGCACTGCGTTTACATATAATGAGATTGTGAACAAGTTCCTGCGGTTGCTGAACTAGAGCCTCTGACGTCACGATTTCAAAATTTGATTCCTCTCAAGCTTTGTATCGAATGTCCCCAGTTATGCATATCCACAGAAGTTATTTTATTTTATTTTGAGGCGGAAACTTTTAAAAGTAATGGCGTTTATCAAGTTTTGAATAAAAGTGCACAAATTATGCATAAAATTGAGCTATTTTTTATTTAAAATTATGCTAAACTACAAGTTAATACTTTTTATCTGTGGTAAAACATTTCAAAAGAATACCGAATACTGTAGTATAATAGATGCAAATTAAATATGTATTTCCATCCGCATTCTTGAGATCACACAAATCGTTTTTACCTCTTCAGTTTAGGTTGGTTGGGTGTTATGGTATAGGTCCAAATTTGGACCGGCTAAGTGAAATAAAAGATAAAATACAACCGAATGAGATACAAATAAAATACTCAAAAATAAATAGTCCAACCAACAATAAAAGATAGATTTTAAAATATGGAACACTTGAAACATCAAGTTAAGTAAAACGTTTACCCCCAAATTTTTTTTAAATTTTAAATTTATAAATACATACGAAAGCAGCAAATCTAATGAGGATAGTAATCTCCGTTTAAATCTACAATCGTCTGCCAATGTTTAGGAAACTTTTCAATCCCTTCTGCAAAGAACTGAGGCGTGCGCGAGAGTCCAGAATGAGATCGACCTCCTTTATGACCTCCTCATTTGAATTGAAGATTGCGCCATCAAGATATAGCTGCAGATGTGAAAACAGATAGAAATCAGAAGGGGCCATGCCTGGGCTGTATGGTGGATATTGCATCAAATCCCACTCCAGCTTGTATAGCGTCCAGCAAATCATCGTACTAACATATAGCCGGGCAATATCTTGATGAAAAAGAACCCCACCTTCTTTCGGAACTAATTTCTTCGTTTTTCGCTAATGGCATCACGAAATTTAATTAACAACATGTTGCTGTATATTGCACTGTTTATAGTCTGTTCTCTTTTCAGGTACTCTTTGTTGATAATTCCGCGACAATCCCACCAGATAGAGAGAAGCCCCTTCTTGTTAGTTAGGGCTTGTTTAGCAACCGAGCCTGTTGATTCCCCAGGCACTGAGCACCCTCTTTTACGGTCTGTATTGTTGTAGTACACCCATTTTCATCACAGATCTCAATTCGATACACAATTTTATCTTTCCTTTGATATCTGAGCAGAGCCAAACAGGCCGCTTTTCTCTTGCGCTTGTCTTCAGCATTCAATTCGTGAGGCACCTAACGGTTGAACTTAAACGTTAGATTTATGCGTTTCAGAGCGTTAACTATTGTTTTTTGACAAACGTCAAGCTTTAACGCAATAGTTTGTATTGAAATATTTCTATCTTGATCGCTGATTTGCTTTAACTGCTCACAATCAACTTCAATAGGGCGGCCAGAACGTGGTTCATCTTCAATGTCGAAATTTCCAGCATTAAATTTCCGAAACCAAACTTTGACTGTATCATAAAAAACAGTATTGATGACAAAACTTTCACACATTTTTTGGTGGCATTCAGTCAGACTGAGTTTGTTACGGAATTCACAGTATATAATCGATCTGATCTGTTGACGTGATAGCTCCATTAAAATTTTTTTTTGACGCACAAGATAATATATTTTGAACAAAAAAATTAAACAGACGTGTAGTTCTAATTTTCAGCTTTCGAATGCAAAAACCTGTTAGTGGAAAGGCTAACAACCACAGAAATGACAGCTGTTGGGCCGGAGGTATCTCCCCTTAGCGGAAAACCTTTTACTCAACCCGATTCATGGAACACAAAAATAAGTATTTAAACCCTCAAACGGGACGAATATATAATAGGGTGGTCACAAAAAAATCCATTTTCGAATTTCTACCGGGGCACCCCCCTAAAAGTTGCCAATAGGCTAGAAAATGTGATTGGCAAAATTTAACTCATTCTGATAATACTAACCCGTGCCTCATTGAGGTTACTATTAAGAAAAACAACGATTTTGAGCAAAAATTCGTAGTTTTTACTTCTTAAAATCGAAACTATTCGTCCTAGAAACCTGATTCTTGTTTTATTTCATAGGAAATTTTATTGACTTGAAGTTTGACCTCATCCACTTTTTTTGCTAAAACTGTTAGAATGGAATTTTGCATTTTTCAGGTAAGATCGTAGTGGATATCCTCAAAAGTGAATTTTCATTGCAAAGCCCTAAAAGCATTAAAATATTCAATTACATTTGCTTTCCAGATTTTGCTTTTTATATTTTTCATTTTGTACATTAAAAACGCTTTTGTTAGAGGTATTTTCAAAAATAAATCCAACAACATTCAAATTCAAAATGAATGAATTAGGGGTAAAGAAGAGGAAGCAAGGACTAAAAATGACAACACATAGTGTTCAATTGCATTTACTAATTATACTGCTGAATTATACATCATTACTATTTAAACATACAAATTAGGTGGTAATTGCAAATTAAGGTGGTAATGTCTCAGATATTGTAGCTCTTAAAGAGTCTTGAAAAATGTGACTGCATGCTGATACAACTTGTAAAAGTACTTCAGATACAACTTGTGAGTGGTATTTAGCATTTATCAGGCATTAAGTCATGACCCACCGAATTTAATTCTTGGTAGAAGTGTCATCCGACTGCGCAACTGATCTCATCAAAAATAGATTTAGAAATTCCGATTTAGAGGGAGCTGTTGTACAGTGGGATGGGAAATTGCTTCCAGATTTGTTGAGTTAAGAAAATGTGGAGCGGATAGCGATTTTGATCACTTGTGGCGATAAAGAACATTTGATAGGTGTTTCAATCCTTGAAAATACTACGAGGATAATTAATGCAAAAGCTGTATTATCAGCAGTTGAGCATTGGGGGGGGGGGCAGTTGGGAAAATCCTAGCAATGTGTTTTGATGCCACGGCAGTAAATACTGGTCGCCTTAGTGGAACCTGCGTTTTGCTAGAGCAGTTATTAGATAAAAACCTTTTGAATTTAGCATGTCGCCACCATGTTTTAGAAGTTGCTTACAAAGCAGTTTTTAATTGCAAAATGGGCACATCCACTGGTCCTCAGACAGATACTTTTCGAAAATTCCAGACTGGGTGGTCTAAGCTAGACAAGAAGAAATACAAACAGGTATAGAAGATGAAAATATTAGAAATAAAATAAGCTATCCAGACGAAATTTCAAGTTTTCTTTTTGAACAATTAAAAAACCAACAGCCCATTGATAATTATAAAGAATTTATCCAACTTTGCTTAGTTCCTCAAAAAGACATTACTTTTAGAGTACCTGGTGCTATTCATCACGCCAGATAGATGGCAATTGCCATTTATTCTCTTAAAATGTATGTTTTCAGGGATCAATTTTCGTTAACTGATTTAGAGAGAAAAGGTATTGCAGATATTTGTTTATTTATAGTCAATATTTATGTAAAAGCATCGTTCAATGCCCACAAACCCACTTTGGCCCCCAAACTAGACCTACAATTATTAAAATCTTTAGTTAGATACAGGAAAATTGATAAAAAAAGGTTGCAGACAAGGCCTTGTCTAAAATAATAAACCATCTGTGTTATCTGAACTCGGAGCACGTTGCATTTTCATTTTTCGATGATACTTTGGGAAAAACTGTCAAAAGGAGCATGGTTGAAAAATTAAGGTCCTAAGTAGAAAATGATTGTGATGATAGGGATGTAAAACCAAAACTCAATCTCTCACAAGTGGTTCAATTATTGTACAAAGAAGTTAATTATTTTGTTTCTTCTCGAATTCTAAATTTTTTTTAGGGGTTTTAAATTGATACAGATTTTTTAAATACTGATCCCGATATATGGTGTGAAAATCAACATTATTTAAAAGCTAAAAAAATAGTGAACGGTTTAAGGGTTGTTAATGACACTGGTGAGAGAGGAGTAAAATTAATTGAAGACTTTGATTCCTCTTTGCCGAAAAACAACGGCAGTTCCTTTTACAAGTTGTATCTGAATGTAGACAAATTTTTCCGGACTCTTCAAAAGCTACAATATCTAAGACATTACCACCTTAATTTTTAATTACCAATTAATTTGTATATTTAAATAATAATAATGATGTATAATTCAACTATTTAATTAATAAAATACATTGGAACACTATTTGTTGTCATTTTTACTCCTTGTTTCCTCTTCTTTACCCCCTAATTCCTTCATTTTGAATTTGAATGTTGTTGGATTTATTTGTGAAAATACCTCTAACAAAAGCCTTTTATAATGTAGAAAATGAAAAATACAAAAGCAAAATCTGGAAAGCAGATGTAATTGAATATTGTAATGTTTTTAGGGCTTTGAAATGAAAATTCCCTTTTGAGGATATCCACTACGATCTTACCTGAAAAATGCAAAATTCCATTCTATCAGTTTCAGCAAAAAAAGTAGATGAGATCAAACTTCAAGTCAATAAAATTTCCTATGAAATAAGACAAGAATGAGGTTTCTAGGATGAATAGTTTAGATTTTAAGGAGTAAAAACTACGAATTTTTGTTAAAAATCGTTGTTTTTCTTAATATTAACCTCAATGAGGCACTGTTTAATATTAGCAGGTTGAGCTAAAACTTTGCCAATCACAGTTTCTAGCCTATTGGCAAATTTTATGGGGGGGGGGGGTGCCATGGAAGATTGGGCGAAATTGTTTTTCCCCATATACCTTGTGACCACCCTAATATATAACCAAAATATAGGATTAACGTCGTCAGGAACATAATGAATGATCTTTTAAAAGTTTTGACGTGATGATAAAATCACTAAATAGCATTTTAAAATTTCATGGCTTGCGAAAATTTCTGATTTGAATGGAATTTTACTCCCAATCAAACATTGCAGGTTTTAAGAGGATACGTTAAAAAGTATTGCCAATGACGACTAAAAGCAGGATAGTCAATAAAAATGTAACGAACAGAAAGAGGGATTACACAAGAACAGTTTCTCCAAACAAAAGAAGGCCGACCAACCGGTATAGTGGTTAAGGTGTTAGCCTCTAGATCGGAAGGTTCCTGGTTCGAATCCGGGCCCGGGCATGGATGTTTGTAAACGTATGGTGTAGAGGCGGCTGGTGCACCTTAAATCTGTCGTGGCCGAAAGTCCTCACGTTGGGTTTGCGTGGAAGTTTGGAGAGTGGGGTGCCAGCTCAGGTGTTGCTTCGTCATCTGACCGTGGTTTAAAATTACGAGGTGTTGTCCTCGGATCTTTCCCTTAAGGGACTGATCCCGGACCGTCGTCAGTAGCCCGTTGTGTTGCTCTAGTACGACGTTAACAACAAAATTACCAAATTAATTACCAAACAAAAGAAGCCTGTGGGTGAAATATGTGTATTTTACTCGAAGTCGATTTAAATGTACATCAGAGTGCCGTAAAGGTAAGGTGAACCATGTCGAAAAGACTCCAACTTAGGATAGTTGATTGAACCAAGCTCTTAATTCTAAAGAAACTGATTTCCTCTACGGTCCTCATTTTAAAATTTAATCGAGGGCCCTAGTAAAGAAGCGATAGGCAAGATTTATCTAGGGTTTACTGAACAAAGAAAAAAAAACATACAACTCTCTCAAATTTATAAAACAGACAGGCACATCAACACAGTGCAAAAGGTTGTACCGTTTCCATGGCCTCGATACTTAAGGGGATTCCGTGTCAGTAGCGAATGCAATAAGCGCCATACTGACAAAAAGAACGATCTCTGCCAATGCATGACTCGAGACAGAATCGCAAGTCAGTGCAGAGGAAAATGTGTTGCATATTAGAAGATAAATAAAAAGCGAAATCTCTCGCAGCACGTGTTTTTGACGTTTCGCTCTCACGTTTTCTCTCTCTCTCTCTCTCTTGTTTTGTTTTTCTACCTCCATCCACTTTTCAGGCCGGCCTTTTGAGTGAGATGGCAGTGATATACATGCATAAATGGATTTCGTTTCGAATGCAGTGGAAAAACAGGCAAAAAAGTGGAGAGGTTTGTCGTATCGTGGGTGGGATTCCGTGAGTTCTTGTGCGGGATATGGCAGAAGATATGAATACTTGCCCTCTTTTTCTGCTATGTGAGTTGTGACTTATATAAGTTATTTCCTTGTAATATAATTAATGCTTCCCGAGTTCTATGAGTTATGTAATGTATCGAATGAAAAAACTATATCCCTTCTACACTGGTGTCCAAAATTATCTTTACATGCATAGAATCACGGATTTCTCAGAAACTGTGAACTAGAACTTAATGAATTGATCTGGAATGAGACATAACTTCATAACACCTAAATAGAAAGGAAACAATTTAAGAACGCTACATATGAAATAAAACCTTAGCATTAAACCATAAAAATGGCAATAATATGTGACAAGGAGAAATAAGAAAAAAGTGAATCACTGAGACAAAATTACGGTTTATGAATTTAATATGAAATGTGATCGTCCCTGACTTGTACACACATATCACAACGTGATTTGATGCTGGCAATGATGTTGTTAACCACGTTTGGGGAATTAAGTTCCACTCCTCCAGCAATGTGGTTTTCAGGACATTTATATCTCTAGGAGGAGGATGTCTCCTTGTAACTGCTTTTCCAAGGTAATCCCATAAGTTCTCTATCGGAATCAGTTTAGGAGATTTTGCTGGTCACAGTATTCGCTCAATGGCTTCATTTTAAAGGAATTCATCAACGAGGTTTGCTCGATGTGTACGAGCATTATGGTCCATAATTAAAAAAAATCATATCTATGTGCACCTCTAAAAAGTCTTATAAAACGTTCTAAGACCTCATTCTGGTATCTCTGGCCGGTCAAAGATCCTCTGTTGAAAATATGTAGTGGCCTACGTCCATCGATCAATCATAATTCCACCATACACCATCACAACTGCACTAACAAAACGGTCACATTACATAATCTTCGGTGGATGATTTCACGTTCCTGACTACCTTCAGATGTAAAAACGCTTAGAAACAGATGTTTAAATAAACATCGACTCATCATAAAAGAGTACATGGGTCCATTGGTGTTGACTCCAGTTCTGATGTTCTTTGCACCTATTAAAGCGATCTTTCTTGTATTGTGAAGACAGCGAAACACATAACCATGACTTTCTGGCATAAAGGCTGTTTTCAATAATATATTCAGTGTACCTTCTGTATGCAGTTTGCCGTGATACAACAGTTTACATTGCGGCAGCAAGCTCTGAACTTAACTGTCGAAAAGTTGACTTCCTGTTACGACGAGTAGTTATTACTATATATCGATCTTGAGAATGAATGGTTATGTGTTTAAGTCCCTAAATACCCATGTAGAGGATTTGTCATTTCTATTAACAAATTAAACTAATTGTAGTTAGTAGTCTCCCTCTGTTTATAGAAAGAAAATGGATACTTTAGAATGTGTTTCGTAGTAACATAGTGAACAAGATTATATTCTCCAATCGTCTAAAATAAACTGACTAACATGATTGACAAATCCTGTCGGGACATGTTTGTACCTGAAAGCATCAGACACTGGCCTTGCATTATTCAGATGCATCAGACTGATCACAATACCCAGAATTTGGAAACATCTCTTGTACGTGTAAGAAAACCCTGCACTTCATTTATGAATGGTAAAAGGAAATCACTAAAAGAAAAGAGTGCAATACTCGTCTTAGAATACTGCAATACATCTTTTTTATTTTATTTTTCTCTTCTTGTTTTACAGATGAACACTGATTTTTTTTACGAAGAGCCGTTGTTCCTTTTTACTTGAATGGGATGCAATGTGACTGTGAATAAAGTACCGCTAGCGTGCAGTATTTTCAGTAACAAATAAAATGGCAGACTCGGCGATAAGAATATTTTCTTTTACTGGTTGAGATGTTATTATAAGATAAATACATATATCAATAGCATGTAATCGAAAGATCCTAATAGACGAGTGGGTAAAATATTTATCTCGTCAGTTATAATTGTTTTGTAGTAGATTAGTGTGATGGTATATTTAAATTAATTTCACAGATCTGCTTAATGAAAGTTCATCAGTCATCAATTTACAAAGCTCTCAAAGTAATTTTACGTAATGTTACATTAAATTACAACAGGATGGAATAAATAATATCGTAAAACTAGACAGACTAGATAAACATTTTATTCAGACTCGGCGATAAGAATATTTTCTTTTACTGGTTGAGATGTTATTATAAGATAAATACATATATCAATAGCATGTAATCGAAAGATCCTAATAGACGAGTGGGTAAAATATTTATCTCGTCAGTTATAATTGTTTTGTAGTAGATTAGTGTGATGGTATATTTATTAGATAGCAGCATTTATATAAGCTGGGAAAGGATTTTAAATGGCGAGTCCGGAATAAAATACTGACTTAGTGAAATGGAATATGTTTATCCGTTACCCAGCAACAGTAAACATCAACAGTTCACAAAAGAAACAACATTTTACAGCCCAAATCCGAATAAAACTGTGTAGTATATGCATATATACATAGATATATCCACCAACTCTCACTGGAGACTTCCCGGATAAGACTTTGACTCTGAAACATCCTGTGCTGGAGCCACGAGACGAGATGAAGAATCTGGTCGCTTCTCTTTTAATCCCAGGAATGTTTATTTACTCTTAAGGGGACACGAGATATCTGGGCTTGATCTGGAAATCGGGGCTTTTGTTTTTCTCTATGCCCCGCAAAGGAAGATAAAGGGATTTGTCGAGTCCCGGAACAAATTCCTTCGACAGAACAGCTTTGGGAAACGACAGACGCGAAAGTAGTGCTGTCTTCTTCCGCTGGCTGGAACAGAGTCGTCTGCAGGACCCTTTAATTAGGGACGCCGGTACTACCATTGTACCATGATCATGGAAGTGCGTTGTTTTTTGTATTTGATCTATCGTCAGTTGCACCATATATGACCGGTGCATGGTGACAGTTTTTATTATTTGTCAATGTTACGCAGTGAAAGGAACATCAGAAACATGCATTACAATATAAAATTTGATCAACAGTAAAGTTTTCAGGTAATTGACCTAATTTAACTAGTCCCCTAATTTAACACTCGTTCAAAACCAAGTGATTAGACAGTCTTTCCAGACCTTGTTATTATGGTATCGATGGACGGACCCATACCTTACGTGTATGTGCGTGGCTTGCTGTTGTGTATGTGTGGGCCACATCATTAAGCGTTATTCAAGCTATTAAACGGCGACCATAATACGATGCGATGGTCCAAGGCCGGTCCAAATACTACACGGGTGTCTGTCCCACGCGTATTGGTTCCACCTCATCACGTGCCCCCGTGGAACGATCGAGCAACATCAACACGAGCGCTCCGGTTCCGATATTACCTTTCGCATTAATGAATTCTACATCCGAGCTTATAGCCGGTCGTTACAGGTCGTAAAATTACCTCAAGGAGAGCGCAATCTCAATAAATCCATCTCTCGTGTCGCCTGAATACGATTACCGACTAATGACATGCCACGGACGGAAAAAAATGGCTCTATTTTCATCGAGTTCCGAATGAGGATGGGATATGAGTTGTGCGTAAAGCAGGGAATGTGATTGGGTTTGAATCTTATTCCATCGAATGTTTTGAACTTGTTAGGATTGCACTGAGTAGTCATAGAAGGATTTGTAACTACATCAGGTTCCTTCTATTGTGGTGGTAATGGTTACAAGAAATGCAAGACGTTATTGTACTGTAATAGATAATTCTAAAATTAAGTGATGAATCTTCCCATTGTATGTACGTCATGCATTTTAGGAAAGGAACCCAGTTTGCTTTGGAATAACTTATATAAAACCCTTTGAATCAAATTTTATTTTAATATTTTTATCTCAGTCTCGACGAGCTATCTCGTTATTAGAAAATGAAATGTAATGTATTAGTTCTTCACGAATGATATATCTCGTAATTACAAAAAACGGACCAGATCTAGATCTCGTCACTGGAAAAAAAATCGGCAAAATCTTGATAACGAGATATGTCGTCTTTAGCCAAATTGTTCATGTCTTGATGTACGAACTATCTCGTGGAAACCATTTGGAGTGTTAATGACAATATTTATGGAATCCGTATTTTGACATCGAACCACCTCAGGCCACGCTGCGAATACGGGTTCTTTCGAACATATTCTCTACTACGTTTGAGCATGTTTGCAGGAAATTTTGCTCAATTTCTTTACGAATGTGCTTAAACTTTTGAATCGTTGTCGGCTTGTTGTGATAGACTCATTCCTTTAAGTAGCCCCATAGAAAAGAAATGGCGCTGTGAGATCAAGGAAACGACTGCGTCATTAAACACCACCAGAGTTTATTCGTCCAGGAAATGCGTCTTTTAGAATTTCCTTGGTCACACAAGCTGTATGACTGGTTTGTCCATCTTGTTAAAATATAGTTTGTTATAAGCCTTGGCGAGAGATCAATTTTAGGCAGAATGAGATTGTGTAACATCATTCACAATTGACAGTAACCGTATTTTCATCATCCGAATAAAAGGTTTATTACTGTTTTAGTCCTACCAGAGAATTGTTATTAACTGAGCAAACATCGTGTAATACAGTAAATTAAAAAAGGTTTTACATAAAAGATATTCCGAATCAAAATGATGCCAGCTGCTGCATTTGTTTAGGTTATAATTGCTTGTAAAGCATTATGTATATTTCATGAATGGCCGTCATCTATTTCAGTACTAACGATGTGTGACCTATAGTTTACAACTTTCAGCCCCAACCCAGTTCTTTTTAGCTTAAATACTTAAGCGAAGTGGCTATTTAAAAAAATAGCGTCAGCTTTATACGTTGCCCCGTAATAAAATAAGTAAACTTAAGAATAAAAAACTGAGAAGGCAGTTCAAATATATCAAAGAATAGTGCTGAAACAACTCATTTTTTCAACTAAGCCTTTCCAGGCTGCGTATAAAGGCAGAGAAGCACTACCGTCATTAACGAATGTGCTCGCAAATGCAAAGATAGATAAGACTTCTCTGATGTTCATCTCGAATAGATCTCGTAGACTATCTTTCTTTTTTCTTTGTTTCTTTTTCTTATTACGGAAGACTTCTTTTCCATATTTTGTTTTCTGGATGAGAATGTATGCTTTGGTTTCGGAAAGAGAAACATCCAAAAGTACAAAAGGAATACACACGGTTTCATGCAATACTTGAAAGCCAAAATAGCAGTTAACACTCTGTGGAAATCACATGCATGTATACGGTCTAAAACCTGAAGTCATTACTACATGACTCCTAACTTTGTCAAGTTTTTTTTTTTTTTGGCATTTTGTCGATTTAAAATCTTCTACTTAGATAATTTCTTAAACCACAGAAAAACTAACGGTCAAGTTTTGAATGATTTCTTCATTTTTATTCCAATTTTTCGGTATAAATCTGTTTTAGTGTATAAATAAATAAATAACTAGACGAAAGAGTAAAAATTAATATTATTTGATGTTTTAAATACTTTTTGGAAGTGAGGGGGAATAGTTAGTTATGTTGTTAATTATTCAGCCAATTTCACCGCAAACGCAATTAGGTCTTGATTTAGTGTTAAATTACTAAGATAAGATGGTAAGATAACACGGTTAATGCAGAACTGAGGTTATCGATGGTGGCAACTTTTAAGTCTTACTATTTGTTTAATCATCTTAAGTACTCTACATGACGGATCAGAATGATATGATGGGAAACGGCTGTAGATAGTGCAAAGCTGGGGTAATACAGTGAAACCCCTATTTAACGTATTTCAAGGGATAGGAACGAAATTACGTTATATGCGGAAAAACGTTAAATCGGGGTCGTCGTAGAAAAACAAAACGTAGAGCATGAAATAAAGACTAATTTAACTAACATATACCTTGAATTTCTTCCTTTACTTATTGTTACTCCTTTGCTTTAGTTTATTGTTTAAAGAAATCTGTTTTTTGGGTTGGCGTTTTGCTTTTGCAAGCTAAATCATTGACATTTTTTCTCCACAGATATGTGTTTTTGTATGTTTTTAGTACTACAATAAAACCCCGATTATCCGAGTTTCCGCTTTAACCGAGCTATCAGTTATTTCTAGGATTTTTTAAAATTATGATTGTTATTATTATTATTTTTTTTTTTGGGGGGGGGGTCTACATTTTCCATTTTTAAAACTACCGAAAAAAATTCTGAACTTGATATAAAAAATATTCAAGAAAACGGAATCCGTGACTGGATAAACGCTAACGAACAAGGGATTACAGATAAAAATGATCGTCAATAAGGAAAAATATTTTAGCGATGATGATGACGACAGTGACGATGAAAATCGACATATGAAAATCTCCCATACAGATGGCCTATAAGCTATCGAAAGTGCTATTGAATATATAGAACAACAAGAAGCGACACCAGCAATCCTGTTATCCTTAAAAAAATGGCGAAACATTGCTGCAGAAAAACGCCAAAGTAACGTAAAACAAAAATCAATTAAGGACTTTGTAAGCAATAACTCTTTAGTTATCGTAACAATGTGAATTGCATGTGGTGCATCTGAATAACTTGTATTTGTTAAAATAAATATTTAAACCTACACGATTTATTTTACTTACAATTTTTGCTTTAGCCGAGTTTTTTGGCTGTCCGATTTAGTCTTGGTCCACATTAACTCTCATAATCGGGACTCTACTGTATATCTAATTTACAATTGACGCATTTGACGAAGATATTCATGACGAACACAAAAAGGACTATTTGAAGTTTTGTATCTTCACGATCGTTAAAGATAGAGTGAAATTTTCAAGCGCCAGATCGATACCTCAGGAAGTCCGAATTTTAAGTGAATTTGCTACATGCTCGTGTCATGTCGGGTGGAGGTGGAACTCATTCTTAGAATTGTTTTTTCTTTTTAATGTTTTAGTAACAGTAAGGACACGAAAAGAAAAATCACGGGCAACGCCACGCTGGTTTGCTAGCATCTGACTATTTTAAGAAAGTCGCTTTGAGTTCCCGCTGAAAAAACATTAAATGCGGGAAATATTTCGAAGTGTTTACGTTATTACACTGAAAGCAAAGTAAATTATTTAGTACCAATGAAAAATTATGTTTTATGAGGGAAATCATTAAATGCGGTTTGCGTTAAATAGGGGTTTCCTTGCAGATTTCAATTTGTATCAATCAACAGATTTCAATCTTGATATTTAAAAGTATAGTACGTAATGAATTAAATCCAGTACATTAATATTCTAAAAAATAGGCTTGATTTAATGTTAATGGAAAACTATTGTAATAACTGTTGTAACTATTGTATAAACTAAATGTAAGGAAAACTATTTAAATAAGATGGGAAGGGGGCCATAGTTAATACAAATCTGAGGTATCTTATGGCGGAAAATAATAGCTAGATTGCTACAGTGCAACGTTAACTAATTTCCATTACCTAACTGCCATTAACTGTTATAAAATTACCTACGGCTTACATGTTTAATGTTGCTAATTTGTTTATAGTACAGTACTTGAGTCAAATCAAGTACATAATTGATCTGAAAAAAGTGGCTCGATTCTTGAGGTGTCACCCAGGCAATTACGGCAATGTTGACCAGGAGAAAGTACTTAGTCCCCGATAGAAAAAGGTAGAAGCCCTTTTGACAGTCATGGGGGGTGTAGTTGGAAGATTTTTAGGGGGTTGAGGGAAGAATCTCAAAAAATGGACAGTGAAGATGTGGGACGTTCTAAAAGTCCCACAGATGGCATAGTTAAGAGATTTTGGAACATATGAACTTAAGAAAATGAATATAACTATGCACTGGTAAGGTAATGTAATTTTTAATTAACGTCATACTAGAGCAACACAACGGGCTATTGACGACCGTCCAGGATCAATCCTCTAAAGAAACGATCCGAAGACAACACCACGTAATTTTGAACCACGGTCAGATGACGAGGCAACACCTGAGGACAACGTGAGGACATTTGAGGCCACGACAGATTTAGGGTGTACCAGCCACTTCAACATACGCTTACAAATATCCATACACTGACTCGAATTCGAATCAGGAAATTTCCGATCTATAGGCTAACACCAAATATGCACTGTATAACTGTTAATTGGAAATAAGTTGTTTAATGTAAGAACAATGGGGAAGCGTCGTAGTTAGAGAGAAACAAACGAATCATCATAGCTCTTTATGATGCTTCTTCAACTTCAAGACAAAAGACTCAGCCATTTCTACCGTCATAACTTTTACGATTCAGATCCTCTTCATTCTTACAATGAAATCATTCAACTGCTCTGCAATCCAAAACGAAAATGAGTATAAAACTACGTAACGACTGTGTAGTATTAAATTTTTCTTTCATTTGCGTCGTTTTTTACCCAACAAGATTTTATTCCATTTATTCATTGTATTTGTTATATTTATTAATATTTTACCTGTTGTATCTAGTATACTTTATTTTTTGTACAAAATTTAAAAAACATTTTTTTTTAGCTTTTAACAATTTATTTGGTAAGCAAGTAAAACATTCTTTCAGTTAGACGGAAGTCACAAAAACCAGATAGAAACTAAAATTAGAAATAAACTGGTCTAAAAGGTTTTTCTTTCATTTATTTTTTCTATCCAAGAGAGAGAGAGAGAGAGAGAGAGACACACACACACACAAAACAGAGGGAGAATAAGGATTATTTTTCAGCTCCAACAGATATCTAGCTCAAATTTTACGAGGTGAATGAAAATGTTAATGGCAACATATAAAAAATTTCTTCAAAAGTATTTTTACATATTTTAACATCATATGAAAAGGAATGTAATTCTAGTTTTGTGTAGCTCTTTCTTAATTACGCAACTTTGGATACAATGTGCCGAGCTGAAATAAAGTTAAGTGAATTTGTCTGTTTTTTCTCATTTAACAAAATACACAACAATGAATCATGTTACATCTTCAACGTTAAAATGTCGCTAAAAAATTCCGTGGAAATCATTTCTCGATTTTGAAATAAAAACGCAGGCTTGCACATCTCTTTCTGCTTTTTTTACAAAATGTTAATTTAAAACGACAGGTAAAAACGGGCTTAAGAAATCTATTTGTATCTTTTTATTTATTGTAAGCAAAGAAAAGGAGATGTTTAGAAAGCAGTTCTAATGAACTCTGACGAGAAAACTTTTAACAAAAAACAAAAAGAAAACGCTTTCAATATTAAATTAAAAATATTGGATTAAGAAAATCTGCTTTTGTTTTGTGCTTCGGAAAACACGAACGCATATGTTTTAGTAAAAATACTTGTAGCGGCATGAATGTTTATTGGATTTGAAATGAAATATCTTTTAACAGTTTATTCAAAAGATTTTTTTTATGAATAACTCTCTCCTCTATGTAAGGCCTCGGTAGAATTTGTTAGTAGAGTCGCGGATCAGAGAAAGAGGAGGATTGCGAGTTCAAAACTTGACCGTCATGTTTGTGGGGGTTGGTGCGCGTTAAATCTGTCGCTGTTTTAGATATCCTCATTTTGGTGTATTGTGAAAGTTTAGAGTTAGAGAGAGAAGCGTGAGATCATTTGTTGACGTCGTCATTTTACCGTGGATAAAAATGACCAGGTGTTGTTCTCGGTACTTCCCCTTCGAACTTGTTCTCTGACCGTCGACAATAGTGCAGCTCCACTGTGACGTAAATTCAACTATCTTCCTCCTTCTCGAAATCGCGGGAAAATAATTCTCGACTCATCTCTAAAATTATTATTGCTTGATTACTTCCCGATCCATTTTAAGCAGAAAAGTGTGCAGCAATATGAAGCATATTTAAAAGTATTGTCAGGTTTCTGTGACCTATATTTTCAATATTGGAAATAATTGGTATTGATACATTTTTTTCTAAACTATGATTTTTATAACTGTCATGAATATTGCTTGAAGCAAGCTTGCATTCTCCGATTTCATCCTTTGATGGGCTCTATTAAAAAAATATCTTTTAAAATAAGGGTGAAGACCTAGCATATAATAAATATAATTTGCACACATTTAACAAACTTATTGTTTCTGAGAAACATTTAAAGAAACTTGTTTGTCCGCGTGTCCCACCGCCCTTATAAAGGACTTCTTTACAATAGAATAATACCCAATGAGATAATATTTAAGCAAAGTGAGGCGAAACTCCCTGGCCAAGTTTTAAAAGGTACCAGAGTCCACCAAATAAATTTTTTTGTCAAAGAATGTATGTTTGAAACCGCTGCATCGATGAGCCGTTTGTAAATTGTTCAAGTTAAACTTCGTCATTTCCACCTCATATTTCACTATTGGTGGATAATTGATGAAATTCTTTTAGATTCATTTAACATATGGGCTGTAAATGGAAACCGATTAGTTGCTCAAAGATTTTGCCTGAAATGCTTCCCCAAGGTGGATTTACCTCTACCTCTCATAAATTCTTTCCCTATCCATAGTGCTCCAACTTCTCAACCAACCCACATCATGCCTGCTCACGTGAAATGTTCACATTGCTGGCGCTCAAATGTTCGTTTGGGAATTATCCCTGTTGGAGGTAAGGTCACAGTATAATATTTGAGCAGCACTTCCTTTGGTGTGGCTCGCATATTTTACCAATGGGTTTATCCATTGCGCTCAGCACAGGTTTGATTTCTTCAACTATCCGAAGCGTATTTCTCCCTTTCCGAGTCAATCAAAACATGCCTAGCGAGTATGTTTAAATTGCTTGAAAGAAGAAAATTGCCTGGTGGAGCTTTGCCAGATGTGGCCCTCTTGTGCCATGAAAACTCAATAAATCAAACAATCAACCGTTTCTATTGATCCCAATGTGTTGGGTGTATGTCAGCCATCTTGGAATTAGTGGAAACATTTCAGTTCGAATGTTCTTACCCAGGCTCACACTCGGGGATACATCGTATGTGTATACAGGTTTCAAGAACCCGAGGTACCCTAAGTATATATTATTTTCCCTTGAGGTTTACTGCTTCTGAAACACATGCATGATCGCGACCCAGGGTGCCCAAGCGTCCATCTCAATTTTCTTCACAATTATTTAATATTGTCTGCCTTGTGTTTGGTGTAGCTTTGCCAAATATGGCCCTTGCACCACAAAACCCATAACAACCTTACCCAGCCTTTTGTCTTTGATACAAATTCAGCTCCATAGACATGTTCTGTCTGGCCATGACCATTGTCAGATAAGGAGATCAGAGAGTAGCTGCCTGCTGTAACGACGAGTAGAATCCGACTCACCATTCCAAACCAACTTCTCGAAACAAATGATAACGATTAAAATTTAATCACGTCGTGTCTTTACGCACGATATGTAATGCATATTGTTTAAAACACGCATTACGTGATTTTCGTACTCCCAATGATTGAAAAATGTGATATTTCAATCATTGCGAGTACGAAACACTTTAGTAAGGTGAAATAAATTTGTATGTAACTGCTTTCACATCTGGTGACTGATGTGTTAAAGTAATTCGCACTGTTGAAACAGAAGCCCAAGACCTCTAAGAGACTTGAAATGAAGTTAACGGAAGATGTCTGAGAGAATGTATTAGGTCTATTTTCGGTGCAAGACGTTTGCCGACGCAGGGCGTTCCCTGGGGCTGCGAATGGGGCTACTCCCCAGAGGATCGTCGTAATCACATCTCCGTGTCCACTCCTAAGTGATACGAAGAAGGATGACTTTCTCCAGGGAGCAAAGTTCGGTTGGCAGACGAAGGAAGTTGGACTTGTTGCGGGAAGAGAAGTTGCGATTTTTGTTCATCCTTGTCTGAGCATAAAGTTACTCTAAATAAAACTCCTGCTTTCCGTGATCCGGATTGTTTGTTCAATTCTTGATAGCTTAAGACCGCGCACGGCACGGGTGCTTTAATGGATGTGCAGTTGCTGTACCAGAAAGACCCCAAGAATGTCCATTTAAGATACGTATCAGTTTGATATTCAATCCTGGGTACTTTATTCAAAAGGAAGAATAAAATACAGTATAAAGTCCCAAATCCGGACGTTTTGCTAACCGGCAAAGAATTTTTTCTCACTTTTTTACATCTTTCCGACAATTTTTAAAGAACAAGGAGTTAAACCTTGACCCAATTTATGAAGCAACATAAAAAAGCGGACATGTTCAGAGTAAATATACACAGAAAAATTAGTTTTGCAAGTAAAATTTGTTGCAATGCAATAAAAAGTTTTTTATCCTTTTTAAAAAATTATTCCTAATTTCCTATTGCAAATGCAAAATTTTCGCGTGGGTGGTTTAGATTAAAGTTTGTTTTGACAAAAATGCAAATAATCCGAAATCCGGAATGGCTTTGTCCGGAGGATTCCGGATTCGGGACTTTGTAATGTATAATCGTAAATTATTTAATATTAAACTACAATGTGTACGATAAAAAAAAAATTCAACACTGATATTACAAACCCTTTCACAAACAAAATATGAAAGAACAACAAGATGTTGCTTGTTTATAAAGACTGAACTAATGTTGTTATTTTATGGTAATGTTTCTTCAGGAAATGGATTAGTTTACAGATTTGTTTATTTGCCTCTAGGTGGCTAAATATAATTTTTCTCCAAGCGCTCTTTCGTAACAAAAATTTGAAATTTGCAAGTAAGGGAATAATGTGTGGTCTGGTGAAGAGGGGTGGTCGCAAAATACTCAATCCTCCAATAATGGACCGGAAGCCAGCGGATTTGCATTAATTCATTTGCATTTGTTTGCATCATAATTGCATTTGTTTGGGGTGTTTTCCGAGGAATGGTCTGGGATCTTTGCGTGTTGTTCCTCGTAAATTGAAGGCCGACGCCTACATGAACATTTTGGACAATCAAGTTCTTCCTCCGCTCTGCCAATTTTATAGAATCGTTGAATGTTACTTCCAGGACGATACAGTTCCATGTCATGTTTCAGCCTCTGTCAAGCAATGTTATCGAGATATGGATGTATTTAAAACGTCTTTACTGGCCTGCTCAGAGTCCCGACCTAAACCCCATAGAACATTTATTGGACGAGTTAGGGCGATGCTAACGGAGCAAGGAACCACGTATGAAATCTACAGCTGATCTGGCGACATTCTTGCTGCAGGAATAGACACAAATACCCATAGCTGTGTATCAAAACCTAGTTGAAAATATGCCAGAAGTGTTGCTAGTGTTATTGCAGCACGTGACGGACCATCCCCCTATTAAAGCATGTATTCTTTGACCTATACAATCACATCTTGTTGTTCGGTTCATTATTGTAGGGTAGCGTATTTTGAATAATTGTTCGAAATTAAAAATATGTTTGAAACAAACGGTGTTGAAGAACTGGTATAAAATAAATTTTCCTTTAGCGTATCCAAAATTAATTCATACGTTTTGCGTATGACACAATGCTGTAAAATGCAGTCTTTATTTCTAGAGAATAACTTAAGATGATAATACGCTTAACTAATTTTATACGGTATCTAATTTCACTACTAGATGTTTATGTAGATCCAACTGTTCTGGTTCAGTAAATAAATAAGTATGTAGGGGATTAGTAAAATAAATTGAAGTTACCTGAAATTTAGATTTTCTTCATCTTGAAACCTTTCTCCACCTTTCTTCCTGGGCATCCGAACGCAACCAAAGACCATCGTGTACAAAAGAGGCTGGTACACGTTAAATCTTCCGTGGAATTAAATTTACTCTAGTTGGCGTGGTGTGAAAGTTTGGAGAGTAGGGTATCAGCTCGGGTGAAACCTCATCATCTAACCGTGGTTCAAAATTACGAGATGTTGTCCTTTGATCTTTCCCTTCGGGTTTGATCCCGGACCGTTGCCAGAAGCCCATTGAAATGTTATTTAAATACCTACCCATCGTTCTTCTTCTCCCAGACCCACCCCGAATTGACATCTGCAGCATTACACTTGGCCAGTTCTTACTCCATGCTTCGACGCTGTCAGACGTGCCTTTACTGTGAATGATCCCAACTAAATGAGCATCTAATGTGAAACGAAAATGATACAACTTCTTTCATTCAAACTGTCAAATTTATACAAAGCATAACCTAGTCAATGCTCATAAGTAACACAATTTCCTTTACATTTTATGATGACAACTAAAAAACAATGACAACAAAAGCATTAAACTAGTGAGATATTTGACCTTGTTTTTGTAAAGCTAATGTACCAATGTCTGGTTTGATGGAAATGGTTCCGATTCTTTATAATTTCAAGGAGCTCATCCAAAATTTTGAAATAATTTTGCACTTCGGTGTATCCTTCGAAATGTTTCTTCACTACTGTACGTACAACTAAATAGTGATGACATGATATAGGCTCTCATCAATCATGTGTCTATGGGAAGACTTCTTCGAGTTATGAAAGAAATACCGCTAAAAATCACACTACATTAAAGGTTTACGATTTTGTGGTGGTGCATCACTAGCTTTCCAATTCGCGGATTGAACATCCCGGCTGTGATATCTGGCCGCTGTTGGCGATAATTTAGGAGAGTTCTTGGCGACTAACCTCCCTGCGTGGAAGGGTTGCCATAGAGAAAATTCAGTCGGATACTTGCCTCGGTTGAGAGAGGTTGTTTTGTTTTTGAGGTGCGATGTACAGCACCGAATGAAATGATGTTCGTTTTTGTCTGTCTTTTAATCGTTTAATTAAATTGTTATTTTTATAATCTCGAGCTTGGTTATTGAAAGAGAAGAACACTGGCCTTCAAGTTTGTACAGGTTTTGAACACCGGGGAAATACTGGTCGGGATGACCAGTCCGGAACAATGCAGCAATCTACCGACCACAGGTGGAGAAAAAATTTGAATTGTTAAAAATAAAAAAATATGCAATTTTATTGGAGTGTACGTCTTATATAAAATTTTAAACACAAATTATTTTTCGCAACATTATTTCAAGAAAATACCTCTTAGATTATCACCATGTTAAAAAGCTTTTCAATCGCTATTGTATGCCAAATTCATTAAAGTCAATTTTCGCAAAAAACATTACAAAATTGATACAAGTTATATTTTATAAGGTATTTCGAAAATAAGAATTGTTTTAAAATGGCACTATCTGTACTTTTAAACTAAAAAGGGTATGGCGTGTATCTACATCCTTTATCAATATGGTAAGGAACTGACTCACTATTATAATATTTTCTAAACCGAGCTTTTAAACTTCAATTAGTTGAAAGCTTAATTTTTTAAATCACGATCCGCCTTTTTTTCAAGTACAATAAAAAAAACTCATACACCATAAGGAGAAACTTAAGCAAAAATAAGGTTCACGGCTAATACTTTACTGCCAAGTGACTTGGATGTGGGAAAATGATGCAAGAGGTACGTTGGGGGTTAAGGAATATACCAGTAAAAAAGTTAGATGATAGACAGGAATGGAAGTGAACAGTAAAACAGAATCTCTAAACTGAAATGATGACACTACACTTAGTGCCATGAGACAAAAGTGTGTAACTGTAAACTTAAAAAAAGAGGGGATGAGATCCTTCGTGGACAGTACAACGCCTCGAGTACTGATGCCAGCCTTTGTATTGCATTTGTGCACAGAAAATGAAGTTGGAGATGAGTTCCTGTTGTAAGAGAATCCGTTTTCTTTTTTAAATCATCTAACGCCGTGACTCCAAAATTTGAATGAGCAACAGCTTTCTTTCGAATATTCTCTTCTATGCCATCACCCATAATCTGTTAAGATTACTTTTGAGGCTGTAACATTAAATATAACGACGTTCAGAACAAGAGGGGATCAAGTATTTCTAATCAAACTCTGATAATCGCACACCCGAACATCTTCAAGTTAAGTCTGTTTTGCGCTTCTTTGAATCAAGTCCCTAGTTGGGCTTTGGTTCCCGAGCGATGGTAGAAGAAAAGCAGTCGAAAATGAAAACTACACACGAGAAGAAACTCTATCTCGATGTATCTCAAAATTTTATAAAATGGGCTTGATGCACTCTAGTATCGCATTGTTCATATTGTGATAAGCATAGTCGCTTTTATTACTAATCTACAACAGTTTGCTGTTTTTCTAATTGTAGCATGTTTAAATTACGGAATAAAACAAACCTTCATTTCTAATTGCCTCATTATTTATCTATTGAAATCCCTACCGGTCTCTTAGGAGAACCAGCTTCTATGTAATTCCCGGATAGATCTATCCGTCACATTGATACCCTACATAGAGAAGACTGTGACATCGTGAGACACTCCGACAGGAAAATGAAAACAATCATCCGAATCAAGCCCCGTTCACATGAAGCGATAAAAACGCGCGTTTGGCGAGGCTATCAGGGTCCTGTTCTCCGAGGTCGCAGAGATAGACACTTGAATTAGACGAATAAATAAACATAATTTTATAGCGGAACCTTACTAGCCTCGCCATACGCGCGTTGAAACGCCTCATGTGAACGAGGCCTCCGTTGTATTTTGACGCCAGCTACTGTTCTTGTGTCGTGCGCTTTACGACTTGAGAAGAGCAGGTGAAAATAGAAGCGTGCTCCGCAGGTGATGTTCTTCCAGAATGATCTCTGATTGGTCTTTGACTTTCGCCGTTTCACGATTTTAAAAACCACGGCAGAGGCCGTTGGGGAGACGACAGATAAAAGAGCCAGAAGCAACGAGTGAGATTGTTCCCCCCACGCTGGCCTATGATATACATATTTTCATGCATGGGAGTATGTTGAAACGATAATGTTAATAGTGTATGTATTCTTGTTCTCGGAATAATAAGAGCGTAATTATCTGAGCTGTTGATTGTCTTCTCCTTGCGTATGATTCGTACAGTTTCCATGCTACCGTTTTTGGGGCGACGACACCCCGCACTTAGTCGTCGAGAGGAAAATTGACGCTGTTCTAAACTCTGGCTCTTTAATTTTGTACAAACTGTTTGCGTCAAGTTCTTTTACTTGCCCGCCCCATCATTTTAGCATCAATTATGCTTGATTTACCATTCAGATATTTTAACTCCAACGCGCCATTTTTCTCTCGAGACACACCGGCCCCTTCACCGTCAGTGACCTATAACGACGCAACGCCTACGCCCGAACACGTGCTAAGATTATCCATTAATTTTCGTTGCAAACACGTAAAGCCCAGCTCCTTCCTAAGCGGTGAAATTCTCCGATACGAAATGCCGGAGTTGAGCCCGAAACTCCATCAAAATCAGCGAATAATTCCAATTGCTATGTTAATTAACAGAGAACGTTGCGCGATCTACGGTCAGAGGAACTCGCAGACATGCGAATTAAAAATTAATAACTTCACTTTGCCAAGCCGCGTGATTTCTTTATCGCTATTTTAGAGACAAGACTTTTTGAAGAAAGCGTAATAAATACTGTGCAGAGAGCGTACAGCGCACCCCGCAAAGAGCGGAGCACATTTTCGTGTTCCCTAATGCCTTTTAATCTTCGAATTGATTTTACTTCCCGGTTCAGTCGGCATATTCAAAAGGTTCGTGGCTGTTTCTTGTTTTTTCCCTCATGTGTTACCAATGTGCTAAAGACGGTACTTGAAATCGTAATTGTATTTCAAGGTAACGGAAGCAGTGAAATTTTTCGTCCTGTTGCATGTAGTTAGATGAACACTTTGCTTGGTTGTGGTTTATTTAGTTTTACCTTTACGATGCGGTGCTTAGATTTTTTCAATAGTTTCACAGAAATGCTCTTGCATTATCAAACTTGTGCGATAGAGCCTTGAGTGACATTTACGAATGACACTTCCTTTCAAAGTATTGTTTGGCGTATCGTTTGGCGTGAGATAGATATAAACGGAGCGACCTTCTGCCTTCCCCAAAGCGTTTACACCTCACGGTCTACAGGGTAGGGTACCGACGAAAAGGAGGAACCCTTTGGAAGGTCAGTCGCTAACAGCTCGTAAATGGTGACCGATGCCAGCGGTCACTTAAAAAGGAGATAGCATTCACAATAGAAAGTTGTATCTATGCCGCTGGTGTAAACGAAATTTTAGTGGTAATAATTGTCTATCTGCTCCAGCGTAAAGGTTAAGTTGGTAACAAGAAAGTATACAGTTTGTTTCAAAGCTTAATATACGTACTTTGATGAGAGGTAGAGACACAAAATTGGCAAATAACTCAAGTATCTATCACAAAATAAAAATTGATAACCATGGCATTATACCTAGTTTTTATTTGTAACTGTACTTTTTATATTTTTCTGCAATTTGATTAATGTTGGATGATGCAACACAACGGGCTATTGGCGACAGCCCGGGATCAAAACACGAAGGGATAAATCCGAGGACAAGACAAAACATTTTGAACCATAGTCAGATGACGAGGTTGACCGTGAGCTGGCACCCCACTCTCAAAACTTCCATACCATGCCAATGTGCGGATATTTGAGATCACGACAGGTTTAACGTGCACTAGTCCCACGTACACAACAGTCTTTGAATGGACCGAGTTCTGCACTCGTAACCCTTCTGTTGTTATTCTGTTACTCTTCCAACTAGGCAACCGGAGCACTATTTTAGGTTGGAAGTTTGGACAGTAGGATCTCATAGCCTGTTAATGGTAATTTTGTTAATTTTTAATTAACGTCGTTCTATAGCAATCCAACGGGCTGTTGGCGACGGTCCGTGAACATTCTCCTAGTTGAAAGATCAACGTAATTTTGTAAAACATCACGTAATTTTGAACCACGCTCATTGCCTGGAGTAAAACAAAATTTGTGTTTCCACTAAACTGAGTAGTGAACTAGTTTAAGCAAGATAGGTAATTGTGATTTATTCAAATTTCGTGCGTTATCTTCGGGTTTGTTCCCGTACTGTCAATAATAGCCCCTTTTGTTGCTCCAGTTCGACGTTTATTAAATACCTTCCTAATTTCCATCCAGTATAACTGCGGCGTGTTACTTTTCTATCCTGTTGTTCATACACATTTTATTTGATATATACGGTACCCTATAATAATGGACCGGACAGCAAGATGTGATGGTATAAGGGAAATAATACATGCTTTAATACGGGGATGGTTCCCCACGTGCTGCAATTACACTAGCAACACTTCTGGGCATACTTTCAACAAGGTTTTGGTACACGGCTATGTGTGTTTGTGTCCATCATGATGCAAGAATGTCGTCAGCTCAGCTGTATATTTCGGACGTGGTTCCTTGGTCCGCATACGTCGCTCTAACTCGTCCCACAAATGTTGAATGGCGTTTAGGTCAGGACTGTGAGCAGGCCAGGGAAGACGTTTTACATTCATATTTTGATACCCCTGCTTGACAGAGGCTGTAAAATCATATATGAAGCGTTGTCGTCCTGTAAGTAACATTCGTCTATTCCGTAACATTACCAGAGCGCAGGAAGAACCTAATTGTCCAAAATGTTCATGTAGGCGTCGGCGTTCAATTGACCTAGAACAACATGCAAAGGTCCCAGGCCGCCATACCACGAAAAAAAACTCAAACAAGTAGTCGCATTTTATGCAAATCCACTGGAGTCCGGTCCATTTTTGTAAGGTAGCGTACATAGTGATTTAACAGATTCCTTCTTTGATCTAAAAGCAACATCTAACACCATATTTGGTTTCTGACTGCACCGATCACATTGAAGTAATAGAAGTGAGTTGCTATTTGGACAATTCTGAAATGTTAACTGCATCCATAAAATTGATAGCCCGATTATTTTTAATTGCACAACTCTAGAGCTCATTCTTCGACATGTCTAAACCTCCGAGAAGTTCTTGCGAGATTCGGGGCCGCGGTGGCCGGGTTGCATGAGCAACCGGAGGTTTGCGAGTTCGAATTCAACAAACACCATCGTGTCCAAATGGGGCTGGTGCGTGTTAAATCTGTCATAACCTCAAATGTTCTCACGGTGGCGGGGTG
Source organism: Metellina segmentata (assembly GCA_947359465.1). Classification (NCBI taxonomy): domain Eukaryota; kingdom Metazoa; phylum Arthropoda; class Arachnida; order Araneae; family Tetragnathidae; genus Metellina; species Metellina segmentata. The sequence goes on along the minus strand of OX375878.1, from coordinate 23,505,985 downwards.
TGGAAGTTTGAACAGTGGGGTGCGAACTCAGGTGTTGCCTCGTCATCTGACTGTGGTTCAAAATTTCATGGTGTCGTCCTAAAATATTTCCCTTGGTATTGATCCCGGACCGTCGTCAATTGCCCGTTGTGTTGCTCCAGTACGACGTTCATTAAATTACCTAAACTTACCTTTCCTATATGTATTTGTACTGTCGCAATTCACAAAATAAATTTAATAAAATGAAATCAGCCGCTAATGGATTCTTTCAGAATGTAACTATCATCAAGAATCTTCGAATTCCTTTTATTAGAAGAAACGGGGGCAGCGGTAGCCTGGTTAGAAGAGTAATGGTATAGAAACCGGAGGGTTGCGAGATCGAATCTAACCAAAGGCCATCGTTTACAGGGGGGCTGTTTAACGTTAAATATGGTGTGGCCTCAAATGTCCTCACGTTGGTGTGGTGTGGAATTTTGAAAAGTGGAGTGCCAGCTCAGGTGTTGCGGCGTCATCAGACCGTTGTACCGTCATGTAAGAATTTGACGGACAGCTGGTTTCAAATTAAACTATTTATTTACATAAATTAAAAATGTACAAGAAAATTTAAAAAGATAATTATGGGCACAGCCATCGACAACCGAAACCTGCTTGAAGCCAAAGTAACAAAAAGGCAAACAGAGACGTCTGTCTCTCGTCGATTCTCGAGTCCGAATCTTCTAAAATCCATCTTCGTTACGCTCAACAGAAACGCAGCTGCCAACGAGAGGGGGGTGAATTCCGAGCCCTCTAGAGATGTTTATGTCCTCTCCAGAACAGAAACACCCCCACACAGATGCGAAAACCGTCTGTCATGCCGACTTGAGTCCCCCACAGCAAAACTTGATCCCAGACATGGGATTAGGTAACCGACGGAAACTCCAGCTGTGTATGGATCAAATGGAACGCCGATGAGCCGCACGTGCAAAGTCTGAAGTTGTTTTTGCATTTCGAAACATTCCAGGTCCACGTGTTAGGGAAAAGGGTCGGCTAGTACCATATGGTACACCGTGGTTCAAAATTACGTGGTGTTCTCATCGTATCTTTCCCTTACGGGATTGATCCCGGACCGCCGTCAATAACCCGTTTTGTTGTTCTGGTATGACGCTATTAAAAATTGCTATTACCATTACCTCGGATGTTTCCCTTGGGGATTGATCCCGGAGCGTCACTAATAGTCCACTGTATTGCTCCAGTGCAACGATAATTAAATAACTTCCAACCTACAAAGAAACGTATTCGAAACCATTTGAATATTTACCCTTAAGGGACTGATCCCGGACCGTCGTCAATAGCCCGTTGTGTTGTTCTAGTACGACGCTATTAAAAATTGCTTTTACCATTACCTCGGATATATTTCCTTGGGGATTGATCCCGGAACGTCACTTATAGTCCGCTGTATTGCTCCAGTGCAACGATAATTAAATAACTTCCAACCTACAAAGAAACGTATTCGAAACCATTTGAATATTTACCCTTAAGGGACTGATCCCAGATATTATTCAATAGCCCGTTGTGCTGCTCTAGTACGACGTTAACTAAAATTACCATTACCATTACAATTGAATACTTACCACCTGTTTCTTGTATATTTATCCACTTTCATCCAAGATAAATATTTACACCAGAACTTTACTTTATGCCAATCTTTTACCACATCATTTATCACTCAAAATGCGGCAAGAATAAATTTGGTAGAGAACCGTTTTCGCCAATTTCTTATTTCAGTAAACATATATATTTCCTGGTTATACACATCCCACCCCTCAAAAAAAAAACTCGACCCCTCGCCACTAGAATCACGTCACAATCTTTCATTCTCGGACATAGCGAGCGATCCCAACCCATTTCGGATCACGTTCCCACTCCTATTTACTCGAGTTTTCTTTTTCTCCCGCGTACCAACACACGAGCGGAATTTCTAAAATAATCGCGTCTAACTGCAGGCCGACGATGATGTATCGGAGCAGCGATGGAAAAAGAAAGTTGGCGTTTAACTTCTGACGGCCGAGATTGAAGAATTTATTTATAAGAGAGCCGTTGTCAAAGTTTTACGTCTCTGCGAATTTTATTTCGGGCTTAGTGTTCCTCGAGTTTTGAACTATTGTTGACACTTCCAATTATGGACGGTGGAAAATTTTAACATCCCTTTGACCGACTTAGCGGGCGTTTGCTATTTATTACATATTTAGTTACCTGCGTGGGCTTCCAACAGCTTTCTCTTCAGCTGGTGGATCTTTCAAATGCTTTGCGTGAATAGTTTGTTTTGCCACGGCGAACTGGATTCACAAAAAAATTGTAGTAGCTGCTGTTCGAATTAAAGATATGCATATGTTAATGTGTAGTGGGGTGTAGTAATTAAAATGGTTGCTTGTGGTGCTGTCCTCCGAGCCTCGTTGAAAGCGATAATTGGTAATTTTTAATTAACGTCGTACTAGAGCAATACAACAAGCTATTGACGACGGACCAGTCAATCACTTAGGGGAAAGATTCGAGGACAACACCTCGTAATTTCAAACCACGGACAGATGACGAGCAACACCTGAGCTGGGCACCCCACTCTCCAAACTTTCACACCAACCCAACGTGAGGACTTTCGGCCTCGACGGATTTAAGGTGCCTTGACCGCCTCTACAAGATACGCTTACAAACATCTAATCCCGAACCCGGATTCAAACCAGGAACCTTCGATCGAGAGGCTAACACCTTAACCACTATATCGGTTGGTCGGCCGTAGAAAATGGAATAAACTACTCTGTGAAAATTCAACTCTGGTGACATGTGAATGGGCTTTTGATGTGTTATTTTCAATCATTTTTTACTTTAAAGTCCTTTGTGTTTGCAACATTTCGCTTTCTGAAAAAACCTAGTCTTAGCTTCTTTAAAAAAATGTATGAAGTCGTTTGATTCAAAATAAAATAATTTTCAATTTATTATTTGGTAACATTAATTTAAAAAAAAGTTGTATTGTTTAAAATCGTAGTAGTTTTCCATATTTGGCGAATTCTCGCCCGACATTATATTTTTTTCAGGGCTATACATCTGGTTTCAACCTTGTCCTTGCCCTTTCGAGGTCGACATCCTTCAGTTTTTGGATGTTGTTTTTTTGTTATACCTACAGGTATTCTTTACCACATTTGTCTCGAGTTCATTTGAGACCTGGAATCTTGCTTTATGAGTATCTTCCTTAGCTTTGGGAAATGGGTCATTTTGGTAGTAAGGAACATACTATTTTGCAATGCTGAGCCAAGTAGCTAGGTATTTTAATTAAGGTTCCACTGTAACGGGCTATTGGCGAAGGCCCGGGATCAAAACAAAAGGGATAGATCCAAGGACAACACCACGTAATACATGCTGAGCCAGAGAAGACAATATTAAGTAATGGACAAACACACACAAGGCAACTTTTACCAACACAAAAAGGACCAGTTCAATGGCCAAACCCACTGAGCCTTGTCTTGGAATTCTGAAGTTTCTAAACAGTACAAAAATAATCTATACACTCATTGCCATAAAAATTTGCGCACCAAGAAAAAGTCGTCAAAATGAAACGAAATTTTATACATGTGTTGTGGCAAGATAAGAAAATATAAATGTAATTATTCAACTGACAATAGTTGGCAACAGCGTTGGCTATAGTCACTTCTTGGCTTGCCTCGCAGCCGCTAGTGTTCTAATGATAGGCTTAACTGCTGACTCTGAAATGCTTAATAAATATAAGGATTTGTTTTATCAGGCTTAATCGTTTTATTGTGTTAGCTGAGTTAAAGTGAAACTACACGCAACCTTATAATATAACCACTAACATTGGTAACTTCGGACTTCACTTTACCAGTTATGTCGCCAAACAATCCGCAAGATTCAGCAACAGGTAATATGGAAGCGAGTGCCGTGAGCATTAAAATCCCACCTTTCTGGGTTGATAGACAAAAAATGTGGTTTTACTAAGTCGAAGCACAGTTCCAGATCAGTGGCATTAAGGCCGAGGAAACAAAATTCAACTACCTCGTTGCCCAACTTGATCCACGTTTTGTTGAAAACATTTGGGACATCGTTAAAGACTCGACAACTGAAAAATACTCTGCGGCCAAAGAAAGACTGCTCAACACGTTCCAGGAGAGCGAAAATAAGAATATTAAGAGACTCCTCACTGGTTTGGAATTAGGCGATTCGCTGCCAAGTCAACTGCTAAGAAAAATGCGATCCCTCGGAGGAAGTGAATTCTCCGACAAGGCCCTCCGTACCTTATGGCTGGAGAAGATGCCAACATCAGTGAGAAATATCCTGATCGTGAGCGAAGAAGCTTTGGAGAAGTTAGCCACTATGGCTGACAAAATTATTGAAATGAACCCTAGAGCTTCAGACCTGGCTGCTGTCCAACAGCAGACTCCTAATATCGTGGAGGAACTGATGGCGAAGATCTCTTCCCTAGAGTTACAAGTAGCCGCCTTGAGTAACCAAAGGAATTCTCGGGACCACCATCGTTTACATTATAGACAACAGAGCCGGAGCCGATCCAGGAAACGCTATGAGCCAAATGGAAAATTCTGTTACTACCATTACAGATTTGGTAAGAATTGCCTTCCTGAAAAATGCAAGTCTCCATGTAGCTGGAAAATGCCGGAAAACCGTTCCCTGCAGTAGAGTCTGCGGTTAGGCCTACTGCGAATGAACCTGATAACCGCAAGTACCGTCTGTTTCTAAAAGACAGGAACACAGGTCGTCAGTTCCTGGTGGACAGCGGGGCCGATGTCTCGATAATCCCACCCTCAACGAATAGAAGCAGTGATTATAATTATAAACTGTATGCTGCAAATGGGACTGAAATCCCTACATATGGAATTCATATGCTTACACTAGATTTGGGTTTGCGGCGTCCATTCCAATGGCCTTTTGTGGTAGCAAAAGTTTCAAAAGGAATCCTGGAATCCTTGGTGCAGACTTTTTAAATAAATTTCAACTACTCATAGATATACACAACAGAAAGTTAATTGATGGAATAACAAACCTTTCCACATGTGGGCAAATTGCAGCCATTCAAGATCAAGACACGATTAGCACCTTAAATAAATCCTGCAAGTACTCAAATTTGTTATCATTATATCCAAATATTACTAAACCAAACCTGTTAAGCAAAATAGTTAAACATAACGTGTTACATTATATTTCCACTAAAGGACAGCCTGTATACTCCCGTGCAAGGCAGCTTGACGCAAAGAAACTGAATATGGCTAAGCAAGAGTTTCAATTCATGCTTGAAAATGGAATCATTAAGCCATCTAAGTCACAGTGGGCCAGTCCACTGCATTTAGTGACTAAAAAAGATGGAACTTTAAGACCTTGTGGTGACTACAGACTCCTAAACGAGCAAACAATTCCAGATAGGTATCCAATTCCTAGAATAGAGGATTTTCATTTAATTTTAAGTGGAAAGAAAATTTTTTCCAAAATTGACCTTTTGAAAGCATATTACCAAATCCCAATTGCAGAAGAGGATAAACCCAAGACTGCTGTAATCACTCCATTTGGATTGTATGAATTCAATGTTATGAGTTTTGGACTTTGCAATGCCCCTTCTACATTCCAACGTTTTGTGAATGAAGTGTTTCAAGGTTTACCTTTTGTTTTTCCATATTTGGATGATGTCTTAATTGCTTCCTCCTCTGAAGAGGAACATAAGACCCATCTCAGAGAAGTATTTGACAAGCTTGATAAGTATGGCCTTTGTATTAACATCTCAAAATCAGTTTTTGGAGTGCAAGAAATAGAGTTTTTAGGACATCTTATTACCTCTACTGGTTCGCGTCCTCTGCCAGTAAAAGTTCAAGCAATTTTGGACTATAAGTTGCCGTCCACTCTTCATGACCTGAGAACCTTTTTAGGTATGATCAATTTTTTTCGTAGATATTTAAAAACGCTGCACAAACTCAAGCCATTTTACATGAAATGCTGAAGGGTGCCAAGAAAAAAGATAGAAGGCAGGTCCCATGGACTGAAGAAGCAATAACACAATTTGAGAAGTGTAAGGTGGATTTAGCAAATGCTGCTCTGTTAAGTTTTCCTAAACCTGAATGTCCATTATCTTTGTGCACTGATGCCTCAGATTGGGCAATAGGGTCTGTGCTACAACAGTATGAAGAAGGACACTGGGCACCAATAGCATTCTACTCCAAAAAGTTAAATGAAACACAGAGAAGATATAGTACTTATGACCGTGAATTGTTAGGGATTTACTTGTCTGTAAAGCAATTTAAATATATGCTTGAAGGACGAGAATTCTAAATTTTTACAGATCATAAGCCTTTAATTTATGCATTTAAGCAAAAAAATGAGAAAGCCTCGCCAAGACAGCTGCGACAATTGCAATATATATCTCAATTTTCAACAAACATAAATCATATTAGTGGGACAGACAATATTGTTGCAGATGCTCTCTCCAGAATTGAGGAGATATCTGTAATTGATTTTGATCAGCTGGCAACAGAACAACATGATGATCAAGAATTGAAAGAACTAATAAATAGCAACAACTCACTCAATTTCAAGCAATATGTACTGACATCAGGAAAACCTTTATGGTGTGATACATCACAGAATAATATAAGGCCTTACATACCACAACCTTTTCGGAAGAAAATTTTTGAACAAATACATGGTTTGTCCCATCCTGGCATTCGATCCACTGTCAAGCAGATGACTGCCAGGTTTATATGGCCAGAAATGAAGAAGCAAACAAGTGAGTGGGCACGAACCTGTGTGAACTGTCAAAAGGTTAAAGTAACCAGACATACCAAATCAAAGTTTGGTGAATTCTTAGAACCTGATGCTCGTTTTGGTGTTGTCCATATTGACCTCATTGGACCCTTGCCACCCTCTAACGGCAAGGTTTATTGCCTGACAGGCATAGATAGATTCTCAGGTTGGATGGAAGTAATTCCACTTGAGGATATCACAGCTGAGTCAGTAAGTCGAGCATTCTATGAAAACTGGGTGTGCAGATTTGGAACACCTCATACTATAATTACTGATCAAGGTAGACAGTTTACTTCGCAAGTCTTTAAAAGCTTGGCTACAATTTGTGGTGCTAAAATACTGCATACCACACCGTACCATCCTCAATGCAATGGAAAGATTGAACGTTTTCATCGAACCCTAAAGACCGCTATAAAAGCACACAATAATATTAAATGGACTGATGTACTCCCTATAGTTCTGTTAGGGTGTAGAGCAGCTATTCGGGAAGATTCCAATCATTCAATAGCCCAAATGATATATGGCGCTAATATCAGGCTACCGGGTGAGTTTTTTGACAAACCTAGTGTTAATATAGAACCTGACAACTTTGCATATAAGTTACAACAGCATATGGCTATGTTAAAGCCAATAAAGACTCAACATACACAACACAAAATATTTGTACATAAGGATTTAACATCCTGTTACCATGTTTTTGTGAGAGTGGATCGAGTGAAAAAACCACTGGAGCCAGCATAAGATGGCCCCTTTTGTGTTATGGAAAGGCATGATAAATATTTTTCAGTGCAAATTAAAGGTGAAGATGTAAAAATTTCCATTTATAGGCTCAAACCTGCGTATATTATTAAAAATGACATGCCAGTTGTGTGGTGATTTACCATCTGATAATATTGCTGATCAGCCTTTACCAGAAACAACTGATAAAATTAAACCCCCAACATACTCTCGTTGTGGTAGAAAAATAAAACTTCCAGTTAGATTCCAAACTTAAATCTGAATCTATTGTAATATTAAACTATTGCTGGAATATTTGGTATATTGTATTGAATGTTTGTTTACTTATCTAATGTTTATTACTATTATAGTGTTTTGTATTTATTTACTTTTGTGTAATTTTTCTTGTTTTAATAACCCTTGAATTCATGTGTTAATTATTTTTTTGAACAACTATTATAGTGTGTAATTGTGTATACAGTAGCATATTAATATAATGGCATTTGCATTATTAATTTCAATTTGCTTATCACTTGTGTTGGTCTTGTGGTAGGTACAAGTAATCACAATGTAAGCAGAAGTGCTGAATTTGAATTGTATATAAATTACAAAAGGTCAAACTAAATATAACACTCTGAAAAATATACTATGATATTATTTGTTGTGTGTTAATAAGCACCTAACTTTAAAATATGTGTTGTTATTATTGTAATTCATACATAGGGTGCTTAGGTAGAAAATGTATTGTTATAGGCAATCTCTTGTTATGGTTATAATGTGCATTAATGTTACTGGGTATTTTCTGTTGCATGCTTCCTATACTTCGTAACTTAGTTACTGGTAAGGGAGTAATGTTGTGGCAAGATAAGAAAATATAAATGTAATTATTCAACTGACAATAGTTGGCAACAGCGTTGGCTATAGTCACTTCTTGGCTTGCCTCGCAGCCGCTAGTGTTCTAATGATAGGCTTAACTGCTGACTCTGAAATGCTTAATAAATATAAGGATTTATTTTATCAGGCTTTATCGTTTTATTGTGTTAGCTGAGTTAAAGTGAAACTACACGCAACCTTATAATATAACCACTAACACATGTAAGTACTACTTTGATATAAGTAAATGATTAGAAAATCAAAGAAAAGGGATCATTTATTGCAGAAAAAAAGTACAAATGAACGGAAGTTTTAGTACTCTGTTGGACCCCCTCTATCGCGAATGCACGATGCGATACGAGAGGGCATTGAGGCATACACGTTCCGTATGATGTTCTGAGTCATCTTGTTCCACAGTTGCTGCAAATGCGCCTCTAGTTCGACCAAACTCGTAGGATGTCCAACTTGCCGTCCCAAATGATCTCAAATTTGCTCGATTGGTGACAAATCTGGGGATCGAGCAGGCCAGGGAAGGGTGGTAATGTGTCGGAGGCAGTCTTGTGACATCTTTGCTATGTGTGGCCGAGCATTGTCTTGTTGAAAAAGGGCTCCTGGGAGCCCTGCCATGAGTGGCATCACATGTGGCTGAAGAATGTCATGGACGTACCGCTGGGCTATCATTGTGCCATGGATCAATATTAGGAGTGACAGTGTATCGTAAGGAATGGAACCCCATACCATCACACCTGCAGTGGGAGCGGTGTGTCGCTGTAATGCGAAGGCAGGATCGAGGCGATTACCACGGGGCCTCCACATACGCACACGATTGTCATCACTGCTCAAATTGAATCTAGATTCGTCGCTGAAGACGACCTAGTTCCATTCTGCTGCAGTCCAATCCCGTCGTGCGCCACACCACTCAAACGGAGACGTCGGTAGGTGGGTGTCATTGGCAGCACACGTAATGGGCGCCGCGATACCAGATGTCCTTCAGCCAGGTGCCTTGTGATGGTTCGAGAAGACACAGGGGCCCGTAGTGAAGGTTCTGCCTGTGTCTGGATAGTGGCCAATGGAGTAGTTGCTCAACGCGTGCGTTTCGTATGATGTGACGGTCTTCTCGACGACTGGTCTGTCGAGGGCGTCCTGAGACTGGTCGCCGTGTAAATGACGTCTCTTCTGTCCACTGGTCCGAACACCTCCTCACAGTAAAATCAGAACGGCCTATTTGACGAGCTACTCGCCGAGCTGACCACCCAGCTTCTATCATTCCGATGATTCTTCCCCTCTCGAACTCTGACAGCTGCTCATATTGTCTTCGATGTCGGCGTAACGGCATGACTACCCCAGCGTTTCCTTTGCAAAAGATTAAGTACACTCAAACAAGCTCTGCTTACCTGTTTTAAAATCCAAGGAGAACGAAGTTCAACGCCCTCTAGCGGCATTCTTCAATGCGCAATCACGCTGCATTTCTAATCATTTGATTATCTGGCCGACATGTGCCTTCATGCCAAGTTTCGTTTCGATCACACAATTCTTTCTTGGTGCGCAAATTTTTATGGCAATAAGTGTATGACGGATAAGGTGTAACGGCCAGGGATCTTTAAGTTATCACTCATGCATATTAAATAATTTCTTGTCGTAATAACGTTTACGAAGGTGTTCTAACTCCTATGCGATCTAACTTTAAACGATATTTTTATTTAAAATAATTATAAAATACTAGGCAATGCGAATTTTTTAACAGTCCTGGTGGTTAATCATCGCGTCGTAAACCTCCTTGTAGTGGCAAGCCTGTGATTCAAAACCTTTTCCTGTTCGGATCATTATCCTCTTAAAGAAATAGGGCGGTTTTGTCTCTACGATATAACTCGCGTCAATCACAAAGCTGACTAGATTTGGATGGACTAGATATCTCGTCATTGAAAAACTTGACCAGATTTCGATGAGATATATATCTCGTTGAAACCACTCAGATGATTAAATGCACGTAACACAAAAATGAAAATTCGAGAACAAAATTGAGAATATTTGCATAATATTTCTAGATTGAAATATATAAAATGTTTAAAAATTGCTCTAAAAGCGTCTAACACGTTAGTAGTGAAAAATAGTTCTTATGATAATTGAGGAATCAAATTCGAATGGATGTGTTCCGGAGCACAAGCACTCTGCATTGCAATACAAATAGGATCCGGAAAATCATTGGAATGAACATCCACTATGAATCCACCCCGGCGCTTCGCAATTAATGACAAAATGTCTACTTGGCAAAGAAGTTCTCACTTCTAGTGGAAGCTGCCTCACTTGACACGGAACATTATTTCCAAAATGAGGAAAGTCATCCGGTGTCTAGGATCCACGCCATTCGCACAGCATTACTGTGTTCGGATGATTGCCGGAGGCTCTTTAATGTAAACTTCCCTTGCGACGTAATTGAAAACACAATGACAAAAAACATTATCGAACAACACAACTTACGTTATCACCAAACAACAAAAAGGTACAGGATCATTGTCCTACCAATTAAATCGTTCTTTATTCCTCTAGTACAGGACTTAAATCCGTAGGTCCCAGTCTAATTAGCCCTTAGGAATGTCTTAAATACTTAGGAATTAGTTCTTAGGTCCTGGGTGTATGTGTGAGCACTTATGAATTTCACGACAATTGCAAAGTTGTCTGTCGAGTAGTTCTTGCTACAGTTTTATAGGTTCTAGTCTAAACACTATATAGAAAAGCGTTAGATTCTGGTGGAAGTTCTGGGTGTAGCAAGTAGCAAGTTCACGAACCATTCGATTTTCTGATACAGTGTCTGACAGTTCAGCCAATTTCGTTGTTGAATTTTTGTTATGAATTTTTAAGTTCTTGCGTTCATATATTATCTTTGATAATGGAATCATAAGAAAATGGGATAAAGTTGATATTTGTTGTTTTCGAGAACCAGGTTTTTAGATGTTAAAAGTCTTAGATTAGGTTTTACAACATGTTTTAGAATTCTTAAGGTTTTGAATGGCTAATTTAAGGTTTTTATAGGTTCTAACAAAAGTTTCACTTTAAATTGTAATGTTAACGGCACTTCTTCCTTGGTTGATATTATGACAATTTTTTAAACAACGTACTCGGATTTCTGCGAATAACTAAGTAGAATTTACATGATCTAGTGCGATAAGAACCAATTAGTACGATTTTAATTTGTCAAAAAATTAATTTACTATGATTATCTAAACGTACTTAAAACCTGGTTAAGAATTAACAATAACAGCTTTTTTTTTTAAATAGAGCAGATCGACCAAATATTAGTATTGGCGTTATTAATCGAATAAAAATTCCGAATAAACATCTGAAACTGAAGACAGATTATAATTCTCTAATTGTACTATGTGGTTTAACAAATCAATCTTTACGTCCAGCACTGTAGTTGTCATTGTCGAAAAATACACTATCCCATTTAACCCTACCCTTTTAACGTTTAGATTAAACTGAACACATCTAATTTAACATTAGTGTATCAAAAAATGACCACCAAGCGACAAAACAACCTAAGCTTTATTTTAACGAAAGTAATTGTTTACTTTCGTTCAGCGGAACATGATGCCAAGAAAGTTTGTTTTTAAAATTTCAATTATGTTCACAGTAGATAATTTTCCGTCTTTCACGAAGAACTGGGAACACATGAGCAATTATTTTAAAGTCAGGGCTGATCTTTCCAGGACAGCTTTTAACTTCTTGGATACAGTTATGACAACCGATCCAGGTGTTAGAAATTCTACTTACTTAGGGATCAAATCTATCACTTCGGTCAAAGGCAATGTTGCTCTCTCCAATAATGTAATGATAAAATCTGTAGTCTAATCTTATAGTTGGCGTAGTGTATCTTTTTATGAAAGCTAGAGCATTAATAGAAGAAGGGACATTTTATGTCTCTTTTGCAGTAGTAATGTCGACTACTTTCTCTTCTGAAAGCAACCACAATACCCTTTAACTATCCACTCAGATATCGGCTTATTGTAGACAACCATGCTCCCCACCTATTAATAATAGGTTACGGTATAAGATATATATATGATAGAACCTCAAAAAAAAATAGCCATTAGATTCGGCGGTTTTAAAAACAGCTTCTTTACTGAATATATCAGAGAATTAACAGTTTGAGATGTTGGGGGTCTTGTATCCTCAGCAAGGCTTTTCGAGACCATGAACTATGCAATTAAAGTGCAGCATCTTCGCATATAATGCATTAAGGCTTTGTTCAGATTTTTGCATATAGACTGCACATTAATTGGTCTCTAGGAACCTCATTTCTTGGTTCCACTGTAAATACATAAAAAAATTCCTCTTCTAAAAACCCTACTCGCCAAAGGAATTCAAGAAAGACCAATACACTTTGACCGTGACCTATTTTCTCATTTGGAAAAGTAATTTTTATAGATGTTTAACTCTCAAATAACTCTTACGATTAATTAGTTATTGCCCTGAGAGATATTTACATATTTTAATAAGTAAAACTATTTTTTAAGTTCAGTTAAAATAAAACTAATTGGGCGTTGCATTTCTTCTTTACGCAGAAAAAATTGCAAACTTATGTCTAGCATCTTTTTTTTTTGTGCATACATTTCATTGTGTATATGTGCATTATTTTTTACATCTATTTTTTGTACATCTCTTTTTTGTTCATCTATTTTTTGTGCATCTACTTTTTTTGTGCCACTATTTTTTGCGCATCTATTCTTTGCATCTATTTTTAATAATTGGTTAAAATCTAGATGATGCGTATTTAAGCGTTCCTCCGTTCACTCTTCAATAATTCAAATTTTAGTATATATGCTTAGAAAAAATTAACTATGCCATTCGTAGTAAAATACATATCAACTGACTACAACTTTCTAGCACTGTGCTTCTAGAATTCTGAACTTCTGTCATTTTTAAAATGACAGTTGTCTTAGAACTACTAAATAAAAATATTCACATTCAAAACGTTAACCAAGATAAATACTTAAAAACGGAATGAAAGTAGCATGACATAGACTCCAAGGATTGTGAGCCAATATTGACTGACTGTGAGATAAAAGCTTATACTATAGTTGGCTTTTTTTGGTTTTATTCTATTTTATTTATTAATAGTTACAAGAAAGTATCACGCTTGGGTTACCGTAAATTACTCAGTAAACCGCTTTGTTTTAAATAAAAACGTATATAAAATGCATTTAAGGTAGAAAAAAAAAAGAATTTGTTTTTCTGTTTCAAAGGCAGTTCAGGTTTTTGATTTTGTTGTTCCCAAACCTCTAAATAGGTATTTTTGTGTGCTATAAAATGTACATGTTTTATGCAGCACATCTAAAATCATCTCAAATGTATCAACAGCTTTGAAATAGAGGGCACAAAACTCAATAGGTAAAAATTTAAGGATCCGAGGCTTTATTATTATTAATATTCAATTAACAAATTCCAAATACTTTTTCGTACTGATGTATTTGTGCGCAATATATTGATTAATTATTTAAATAGCAAAATAATATCAATTAAGATAAATGCAGGGTTTGGATTCAAGAAAACGAAATAGCTTAAATTTAAAAACATTTAATGAAAGACGTGCACACGCGAAACAACTGGACGATCGCAATGATAATACTTACATAATTTGTAGCATGACGTTTAAAGTACACTAATGTTTGCAAATAACAATTAAATCTAGCTAGTTACACCGTCTGCAGAACCCACGTCAGATAACGTTCAATCCCTTTTGTCGTCTGCCCAACACTTCGCGAGAAAAATGTCGACCGGTCGAGGATATGCCATATAAATACAGAAAAAGTTCCCCACTTATGTAATTATTTATAATTCAATTCATGTATTTATATACTTGTTCATCTAGTATGTGTATGCAAATGAAATTAAAACACGAATAAAAGTAATTTGCAGAACATCAAATTGCTACTCTCTCAAAGTTATACTGAACACTGAAGTCAGATCTGACATAAATGTACAATATAAATATTTCAAGTCAAATACGTTAGAAGTTTCTATCATACAATTCTGTCTAAAGATATCAGTACGAGTTTTAGAGACGGAGCTGCCATGGCAAATATGTACATACGAAAGCAATCTGGTAGCTTCTGTTGGACAGATAATAAAACTGTAGTTACATATCTGTACAGGTTTAGAAAATGTGTAAGAAATTGCTACTAGAGTCATTAACATACGAATGCAAAGTAATTATGTATATAAATATTCCAAGTCAAATACGTTACAAGTTTCTATCTTACAGTTCTGTCTAAAGATATCAGTTCGAGTTGTAGAGACGGAGCTGTCATGGCAAATATGTTCACACGCAAGCAATCTGGTAGTTTCTGTTGGATAGTTAATAAAACTGTAGTTACATATCTGTACAGGTATAGGAAATGTGTAAGGAATTGATACTAGAGTCATTAATATCTGAATGTAAAGTAATTATGAACCTACTGTCGTTAAATAGAAAGATTTCCAAAAGAAAATGAATCATCCAGTCGATAGAAAAAATCGTTAAAGTTATGTCGACTTCTTTATTATAAATTTCTTCAAATATTCCTAATACTCTTACCCTCTTCACAACCTTTCCAGCGCTATTGGATACGAGGCAAGCATTTACCGTCAGCCCAAACACACGGCAACCAACAGAAAGGACTTTAATATTCCCTGCAAAAGAAAAGCAACTCTGTTCTCTCTCTAAAGCCTCTTCCCAATCTCCTCTTAGTTGTATGCCCAAGTCTTTGGGGGAAGGAGTATTTTTGTTTGCAGATTATCTTAAGCGGAGAGTCTTTCTTTCTCTCTCTCCGGAGTATCCACTTTATTCTTTTCCTTTTATCTCTGCACGGTATGAAGTAGAATTCGTTAGCTTCCACTAGCTCGAAAATTACATAGAGTTTTCCGCCGCGAAACCCCCGATTGATAAATCAGACTTTTATGGCTCCTTTGTTTATTCGATTAGGTTCCTTTGATGTTCCTTTGCCACCTTTATTGCTCTATCTCAAATGAATGCTGTGAAGTTCCCCGTAGCCTCTCCAGGTTTGAGTAGGGCGGTTGGACACGAAGTTGGACACCACGGGGGTCCCCCTTTTGTATGGGGAAAGAAACCCGTTTGGAGAAGGGGTAGAAATGAGGATTTACACGAAGGCCAGCGAGGAAGTCAGACGCGTTGGTTGGTGCTGGTGAACGATGAGGATTATTCCCGACAGTGTATGATAGACTGAATGTTATTCTATGTATCGTCTGTATAGTAATTAGTCAAGAAGTGGTGCAAATAAATGTTGAAAGATGCACATGGATCAGTTTTACTGTTTGAGGGACGACAAGGCAGAGGATTCGGAAATCCGCCGAAAGAAAGAACCTTTACACATGCCAACTTTTCAGGCGAAGATAACTTATTTAGGTGGTCTACGCGAATTCGGACTGATGAATTCAGTACGATTACAAAGAAACTGAAAAGAAAACATAGTTCAGAATTGCAAATCTAACACGTTTGGTAATAATTACAAAAAGAGTCTATTCTTACAAAACGCAATTTATTTCGAATTAGCAGAATCATCAAACCTACTCGGATTGAAATAGTAAACTGTAGATTCAAAGATTTGACTTGCGTGAATAATCACATTTCACTTTTGTTTGGAAATACTCATCATTTGAGTGTCAGGAAAACAATTTCTTAACTGCTTTTCGACATTTTTATAATTTCTACACCTTACTTTGGAACCACAACGTATATATATTCATATCCATCCATACCATATTTTCCACATACACCGAACCCTGTTGTGGTGTGTTGATACTGCAGATGGTTCTACTACAAAAGTCGATTTTCGAGTTTTATATTTTTGGAGGGAGAAGGAACGCCTTTTCTTAAGTTTATTTTCTGTAAAGTTACCATGACTCAATTCGTACAAATAGGAAACCTACGACGAATATACTCTATCACTTACAGTTTTTCACAAATATATATTTACTTGTTCTACTCTTGCATGCTATAATTTCGAATTTCATCATCCTTTAAAGAATAAAATAACACATAAACTTTATAAGATGTTCATTTATGGCTTTAGCGTATATACATGGAGAGTTCTGTTTGTACATGTATATAAGAACTTTTGAAGCCTTTATATATATCTAAAGCTTCAAAAGGCAGGGATTCAAATTTAATTTAACATGTCTAGCTTTAGGAATACGTCGAATTTTTCGGATAACACGTCTTGTCACGGTCAGAAGCACAATTTGAACTTAAGATTTGTGGTTTGTATTCAATTAAATTTATCTTCCAATTCTAAAAAACTATATTATGAACAACAGACTAAGCCTGCACTCAAGGTTTCACTGATATCTCAGAAATAGTTCACCATTCTACGATGAACTAATAAGTTTTATATCAAAATAAATCTTTTTCGAACTCATGCATTCAAATTTGCTATGACTACATAAAATTACCGATTTCAAGTAGCCACAACAAAATTTTACAATTCACTGTTTTACTCAGTTGAAACACATTTCAAATTAATGCATAAAACAATTTCGCAATTCTAAAGCTATATTATTTCTGAGTTCTTAAAGGAATTCCTGTCAACTTCCTCAAAGCACTCGGCTTCTCGGTAACTCCCCTATGAATACGATCGTAATTGAATAAATTGATAATTAATATCAGAAGTGTTGATCAATGATGTGATGCATAATTTAAAAAGCATAATGGTAAAAGTAAGTATCTTAATTAACGTCACCCTGGAACAACACAACGGGCTATTGGCAACGGTCTTCGATAAATCTCGAAGGGTGAGATGCGAACACCACCACCTAACTTTGAATCATGATCAGATGGAGAGGTAAACACCTCAGAGGGCATCCTACTCTTCCAACTTCCATACCACGCCAGGTGCTGTCTTTTGAGTCCCCGACAAATATAGCCAGCCTCCTCTGTACATGGCTCTCTTTGGTAGGATTCGAGCTCGAAATCTTCCAATTTCTAATCCGTTACTCTTCCAATTGTATTAACGCGGCCCTTAAAAGCATGAAAGTGTAGAATAGTGTAAAAGTTATGATTGAAAAAAATGCTATAAAAGTTTAAAAGATGAGATATTCTCTAAATTGGTGTGATTTGGAGAGTTAGGAAGATAGGTATTTTAATTAAGGTCGCACTGGAGAA
Organism: Metellina segmentata; assembly: GCA_947359465.1. Lineage (NCBI taxonomy): Eukaryota > Metazoa > Arthropoda > Arachnida > Araneae > Tetragnathidae > Metellina > Metellina segmentata. The sequence goes on along the minus strand of OX375878.1, from coordinate 23,488,470 downwards.
ACACGCGGTTCATTGGCGACGACACGGGATGAAACCCGAAGATAATGAAAGCAATGGGATAATAATGCAATAGTTCTCGACTAGTTCACCATTCTATTAGCACAAACTCTAATTTGGATACCCGAAGGAATTGGAGAGAAAAAAGTCATGATGGTATTTTAATTAACGTTGCAGGGGAGCAATAGAACGGGCTATTGGCAAAGATAGGGGATCAAACCCGAATATATTCGGGATAAGCACTAACCCGAATATAAGCACTTATCACAGTGCAATAGTACTTAACTAGTTTACCATTCTGTTTAGGGAAAATTCTAATTTGAATACCCGAAGGAATTAAAGAGAAAAATTCATTTTAACTACATAATTTTAAAAGATGAAACATTCGACAATGGAGTGATTTGGAGATTTATGTAGGTAGGTATTTTAGTTAACGTCAAAGTGGAGAAACACAACGGGCTATTGGCAACGATACGGGATCAAACCCGAAGATAATGCACGCAATGTGCATAAATCATAAGCACTTATCACAATGCAATAGTGCTTGATTAGTTCACCATTCTGTTTAGCGAAAATTCTAATTTTAATACCCGAATGAATCGAAGAGAAAAAAAATCACAGTGACTAGATAATTAAAAAAGGTGAAACATTCGACAATGGAGTGATTTGTAGATTTATGTTGGTAGGTATTTAAATTAACGTCACAGTGGAGCAACACAACAAGCTATTGTCAACGATACGTGATCAAACCCGAAGATAATGCACGCAATGTGTATAAATCACAAGCACTTATAATTTAAGGGACTGATCCCGGACCGTCGTCAATAGCCCTTTGTGTTGCTCCAGTACGACGTTAATTAAAATTACCATCACCATTACAACAAGCACTTATTACAATGTAATAGTGTTTGATTAGTTCACCATTATGTTTAGCGAAAATTCTAATTTGAATACCCGAAGGAATTAGAGAGAAAAAAGTCATAATGACTATATAATTTTAAAAGATGAAACATTCGACAATAGAGTGATTTGGAGATTTATGTAGGTAGGTATTTTAATTAACGTCGCAGTGACGCACACATCGGGCTATTGACAACGATACTGGATGAAACTCGAAGATAATGCACGCAATACGCATAAATCATAAGCACTTATCACAATGCAACAGTCCTTGACTAGTTCACCATTCTGTTTAAAGGAAACTCTAATTTGGATACCGAAGGATTTGGAGAGGAGAAAACAGAACTGGATGTGTCTGGTTTGAACGAAGCTCAATGGAAACGAAGGGGGCAGAGTGGAATGTTGTAGGAAATCTTAGGAAAATAAAGATCTTCTTCCGCACCACCGGCGGAGAATCTCTTGGGTAGGAAACGGACCGGAATCGGGAATCGCCCGTGTCCGAGTGATTCCGAGACTGATAAATAGCGCCTCCCGGTGAGTGATGAATCTACAACAGACCACACACAAAAACAAAGAAAGGGTCACGCGATTAATCGAGCGGGGACGACAGAGGATCGATTTCCTCACACCCCATCGTTAAGAAAAACGGGATAGCTTGTTTTCATCGCTATTTCCAGGATGTTGCTTTTCCGGAATGCCTTGTTGCTGTCTCCACGAGCACACATACACTATTGCGCAACACTCTGAAAGGTTCAGGCGCATAATACAACATTGCAATCTGTTATTTTCAAAGCTTTGCTTCCAATAACTCATCTTAATCTAATCATATTTTAGGTAAGGTAATGTAATTTTTAATTACAGTCGTGCTAGAGCAACACAATGGGCTATTGACGACGGTCCGGGATCAATCCCTTAAAGAGGTACAATACACAAAAATCGTCAAATTTTCGAAATTTTATTATTTTATTATTTTATTTATTTTTATTATTTTAAGAAATTCTTTGTGTTTTTTTGCTTAAATACACGTCTAAATCATGTTTCTATCTTGATTAAAACTAGAGATATAATAATTTTTGTGGTGCGTTGTTTTGAAAAAATCTAAACTCTTGACAGTTGTTTTCATGGCAACAACATCTGACTTTAAAACTTTAAATGCGTTTTTCTCCATGATACTTTTTTTTTCAAGATTTCCTGTTTTCAAATTGATATAAGTCGAAAACCGATAAAGTTTATGGGTTGAAATTTGGAATATATCTTTTTCAAACATTATACTTTAATTTTGATTAAGCAATTTTGAAACAAATATTTACTTTAAAAAATATGACTTTAAAAAAAAAGTACCTTAAAGTTTTCAAAAAGTTTCAATCAAATATATATTTTTTATTAAATTGATATTTTTGAAATTGCTGAATCAAAATGAAAGTTTATAAATTTGTGAATAATTTACTGCAAGAATTTTGAAAATAGATCAAGAATATTTTGAATTTTAGCAATTTAAAATGCCCCCTCTTTTTTTTTCAAAAAATTTTAGTTTAAAATTTTTAAAAAACTTTTGGAAAAAATTTGTGTTGTGATTTTGCTTATTAGTTAGATGGGTAATCACTACAAAAAAATCACTTTTCAATTTGTCCCGGACTCCCTTAAGGGAAAGATCCGAGGATAGCACCACGTTATTTTGAATCACGGTCAGATGACGAGGCAACATCTTAGCTGGCACCCCACTCCCCAAACTTCCACACTAACCCAACGTGAGGACTTTCGACCACGATAGATTTAAGGTGCACTAGCCGCCTCTACACCATACGCTTACAAATATCCATGCACTGATCCGGATTCGAAATAGAAACCTTCCGATCTAGAGGCTAACACTTTAACCACCAGACCTGTTTGTCGGCAATCATATTTTAGACCTTGTTGACTTATCGAATCTTTCCAAAGCATTATATTCCGAGGAAAAGACAAATAGTATTATTTCAATTGATTCTATTCTAAGCAGAATAGTTCAAATTCAACAAACACCGTTGTGTACAAAGGAAGCTGGTTCACGTTAAATCTTTCGAGGCCTAAGATGTCCTAACGTTGGCGTGGTGAGGAAGTTTTTAGAGTGGGGTGCCAGCAAAGGTGTTGCCTCGTCATCTGACCGTGGTTCAAAATTACATGGTGTTGTCCTCGAATCTTTCCATTGTGGGATTTATCCCGGACCGTTGTCAATAGCATGTTGTGTTGTTACGACGTTAATTAAATTACCTACCTATCTAAGCAGAAATGCAAAGGAATGAATCCTATGGATTCTGTTACACAGAATGGACCAATTGAATTGTTCCAAATTATTCTATTTAAAGTTGATGGTCGATATAATCTCTTTCCAAAAGTTTCTATTCCACAGAATGAACTAATAGAAGTATTCCAAAAGATTCAATTTCAAAGAAAAGACTAACATTACTCTTACAAGGGATAATATTTAAAAAAGACCAATAGAATATTTCTAAGGTTTGAGTAATTTATATATTCATTCAATAGACGTGGTAATTTAACCATTCGTTGTGTTGTGTAGTAAAAGAAATACTACACTACTCGGTAATCTCTTGATGCTCAGAGGACTGAAAAGAAAATTTGGCTGAAACTTTTACTATGAAATTATTAACTACTAATAAATAAACCATTTTAGATCCTCATAAATAAGCAATAAAACATCTGTTTGACATTGAAAATATAAAAGAACTGAGGAAACATACAATGGTTCTCCGGAAGGAATCATTTCAACCCCGACGGATACAGTTGAGATTATCCTCTATATGAGTCATATACAGGTCTTTTTAAGGAGTACAGTCTTTGTTTGGAATGGAATCCTTTGGAATACTTTTATTACTCCATTCTGTAAAAATCTCTTCAATCCTTAAGAAGCGAAAATCTTTGCACTCCTTAAAATGACCTGAATGACCACTATCGAGGATAATCTCAACCATATCCGTCGGGGTTGAAATAAAAAACTCTCATATAAAACCCCTTGAGACTATATGAGTCATATACAGGTCTTTTTAAGGAGTACAGTCTTTGTTTGGAATGGAATCCTTTGGAATACTTTTATTACTCCATTCTGTAAAAATCTCTTCAATCCTTAAGAAGTGAAAATCTTTGCACTCCTTAAAATGACCTGAATGACCACTATCGAGGATAATCTCAACCATATCCGTCGGGGTTGAAATGATTCCTTCCGTAGAACCGTTGTTTGTTTCCGTAGTTCTTTTATATCCTCAATGTCAAACAGATGTTTTATTGCTTAGTTGTGTGTGTGTTTGTGAGGATCTAAAAGGTTCTTTAATAGCAGTTATTCATTTCCTGGTACAATTTCAGCGAAGTTCTCTTTTTAGCCCACTGAGCATCAAGATATTTCGGAGTAGTGAAGAATTGCTTTTACCACACAGTACAATGAATGGTTAAATTACCACATCTACAGATTGAAAGAATACAGAAATTCTTCAAACCTTAGCAAGATTCTATTGGTCTTTTCTTTTAAATACTATCCCTTGTAAGGATTATATCAGAGTTTTTTTATGTGAGATGGGACACGAAGAATTTACAACATAGAAGGAGACCGTGATGGGAGACATTAAGTGTCTCGTAGATATGTCTCGAAATTACTGGCTTTTAATAGAAATGTAAAGAGCATGTATGGGATGCATTTATGTCAAAATGGCGGGGTTGTTTCTGTGGCAATACTTGCTTCCTGTACGTATTCTGATGCCCCTTGGCCTGTTCTTCGAATACGGTTTCAGCACGTCAACAATACAAATTTGAAGGAATGAATTCGTAATGGATACATGATAGTTGATTGGTCATAACTAATTATATTAAGGGGACTCGGCACCCAAAAAGCTATTTTCTCATATGTATAAAATTTGTTGCAATTGTGAGTGATAATTTATTTTAATAAGTCTAACTTAATGTTCCTCAAGAAAAATGTCAAAATTGTATCAATTTTTTTTTAATTAAAAAACTTTCAATTAAAAAATTTTTTAATGTCACTCTTCTCTTAAAATTTGATATTTGAAATTTTTTAAGTAGGCTCGTAAAATGTTTCTTTTTACTTGTAAGAATGGAATTTTTGATACATTAAATAGATCTATTTTTAAATTCAAAACTAATAAATCTAAGAAAAATCATGACAATTTAACGTTTTCCAAATTAAAATTTAAGTAAAAATTTTATTTTCATTTTATTTATTCCATTCTTAATTCTGTTAATCATACCTTTAAGAGCATTCCATAGAAATTTCAGATGAATTGGATGATATTTGAAAAAAAGCCTTAGCACATTTTTACCTTGGTATAGTATGCAAAAAGTTGAAACTGAGAAAAAGCAATGTAAAGTTTTTGTAGGAGCAAAAAGTTATCAAACACTCATAAAAAGTTTCATTATTTGTTTTTGAGATTACCACAACACTATGTCTTTTAGAACCGTTTAAAGAAAAATTTTAAAATATTTTGTCTTTAAAGCTCTAACGGCAGTAAACTAGATTTGGAGGTAACACCGATATGTATCAAATGGGAGCATTTGGATAAAAGTAGTATAATCCACACAGACCGTCTAATTTGTTTACACTAAAAGTCCCTCTCATATAAAACTACGCTAATCCTAAAGCAGGAATAAAATGGCTTAATTAATACACATTGTACTATCGTCATCGCTTATAAGAGGAAAGGAAGGATCAATAGAACTTATGTTAGTCTGAGTCAAGCTTGTTTACACTAAAAGTCCTTCTGATAAAAACTACGCTAATCCTATAGCATGAATAAAAAGGATTAATTAATACACATCGTTCCAGCGTCATTGTTCATACGAAGTAAGGAAGGTGCAATAAAACCATTGTTAACATTCTTTCAAAGAATCCGTATAACATGGGTTACTTAATGTCTCAATACATAACATTCCTTACATTTTTATTACTACCACTCAATCCAACTGTCCTTTCGGACTTAAATGTTACAGAAAAGGGATTGGGGGATTATGGTCCAGTCTTCCAAATCCTTACTTCTACATAAGAAAAATTATACGAAACTAACAACCGTTGAGCTCTTACAATATGGTCATTCCGTGGAATAAGATAGTGAAGGGAGAATTCACAAACACCAATAATAACAACGGATTCATTAAACATCAATTGATGTTTCAAGTCCATGAAAACTAAGTTTTTGCATTGCGTTGAGGGTGTCTGAACTAGGGATGCGACATCGACAGCAAAACATCGATGTTCAAAATTAAAACATCGATGTTGATAAAACATCGTCCCAAAAACATCGATGTTTTTAAACATCGATTTTTTTTAAATTCAGTGTATTTAAACTTTTTTCCCCATTTCTTAAAACTGGTTTAGCAACTAAGGATGCTACATCGACAGCAAAACAACGATGTTCAAATTTGAAACATCGATGTTGATGATGCATCGTCCCCAAACTTTTGATGTTTTTAAAATTCAGAGTATTTAAACGTTTTACCCCATTGCTTATAACTGGTTTAGGAACTAGTGATGTGACATCAGCTCCAATACATCGATGTTTTTAATAAAACATCAATGTTCTGAAAACATCGACATCGATGTCGTATCCCTACTTTTCAGACCCTTCACCTTTGGTCACTTTGGTCTAAAAGTACGTTCAATTTGCTGATTATGAAAATTATGCTACTTGGTTATTTTTTAAATTTTTATAACGGTACTTTTTATATTTAAAAATAAAATATCGACAACGTAAAAACATCGACAAGTATACACATCGATGTTACAAAAACATCGATCCCAATACATCGATGTTAAATACATCGATCCCAATACATCGATGTTAAATACATCGATCCCAATACATCGATGTTAAATACATCGATGTTTTTTAAAAACATCGATGTTTTGAAAACATCGACATCGATGTCGCATCCCTAGTCTGAACCTCATCAGACAAAGACAGTCTGCTTCATCGCTTTCCCTTGGTGTATCAATGGGAAGTTTTCTCTCTGTAAGTTCTGTAAGGGCTGTAACATAGCGGGCCGAGTGTTGCCTGTCAACACAACGAAACAGCCTAATTTACAAGAAATTTGTGTTCAGTTTATAAAGAACTATATATAGACTATTTTACAATAGAGATTTGCATCTCTATACTGCATTGCATGCAAAAACTTAATGGCCCCATTAACGAGCATCTCTAAATAAAACCCTCTGCTCAGCTCGAACTCTGCAACAGATATCTCTGTTTAGCCAGATGTTTCATTGAGTCAGCTAAAAATCACTCACTCAAAACAAACGAGACGGCTATTAAAGATCATCTGCGTGTCTCAGGCAGATGTTTCAGGAATTTAGGCCAAAGGTCAGTAGTGGTGTTAGACACGTTACAGGGCATAATTATTATTGTGACAAATAGCGTCCATTTAATTCTCAGGATTGCTAGCCAAGATGGCATTATTTCCAAGTTTGTTCATTAGCGTTAATGGTTATTGAAATTTTGCGTATAGAAACTGCCTCGTAATGCTAGGAATCCAAACCACTCCATCAAGAGTTGGGTACAAGATCATACTGCTATTCGATGATGAGAAAATTTAGATTTTTATATACAACATCAAACAAAATCTTGCAAGAATCAATCGTGGAGATACTGTCTTTTGGTATTAGCAACGGAAGTTTACCGCCGTTCTCTTGGATATGGCACTTTGGGTATGTGTATCTATGTACACCTGATAGCTTAACGTACACATTCGGATTTGATTATCTATCTGGTGCCGATCAACCGGTGAAGTGATTAAGGTGTCAGCCTCTAGATCGGAAGCTTCCTGGTTCGAATCCGGGTTCAGACAGGGATGTTTGTAAATGTGTATGGTGTAGATGAGGCTGGTGCACCTTAAATCTGTCGTGGCCGAAAGTCCTTATGTTGAGTTGGTGTGGAAATTTGGAGTGGGGTGCCAGCTAAGATTTTGCTTCGTCATCTGACCGTGATTCAAAGTAACGTGGTGTTCTCCTCGGATCTTTCCCTTAAGGGATTGATTCCGGACCGTCGTCAATAGCCCGTTGCTCTGGTGCGACGTTAACTAAAATTACCATTAATTTTACCACCTATCTATCTGGTGCTTTATTTTCGTCTCGATTGAGAAACTTTAAAGTTCGTGCAACCACAGTCACGCCAATATGTTTTGGTGTTTTTATGTAAATTTTCGAATGACCGGAAGTGCTGTTAGAAAATGTTCGAGAGAATATTTCCTGGGAAGTCTAATTGAAAAATTGATTTTTCGAGTTGGTTTGCAATAAAGAATCATTGTGCAATCTAATATGAACACGTATCTTAACGATCTTAACAATTGAACCTTAATCAACTTTTGATTGAGGGTTCTTACTATTCTCTTGTGACATCTGGTATCTCTTATTTAAGTAAGTAGCATGTTAAATATGGGTAACTTAGATTTGGAATTTCTGTTTTCTTGATTAGACCCACTGTGTAATTCGTTCCAGATTACTATGATACCAAGGTATACTTAATTTATAAATCATATATCTCTTACACTTACATATAGCAGACATTCAAATTCACAACAGATAATACTTTAGCTTGTCACGCGTTCATTTCTTTCTACTCGAGAACTTACTCAAGTGGTACAAAACGAATTTTCAACTCTAAAACGGTTTTAAAAGTATGAAAATTGGTTGAATGAACTATAAGAGTATTTTAGTGGAAACAAATTATTGAAAGACGATTATTAGGTATTGGAGAGCGAAAGTTAACCTCAAAATGAGGCCAAGTGGCATCTATTACAAAATACATACAGGAAACACGTTCTACCAAAAAAAAAACTAGCACCATCTACATTCAACTTAATAGAAAAACCTCTCATATTTAATGCTATAAAAGAAGCGAAATATATAACATAGTGATACAAAGAAAATGATTTATTATAGTTTCAAAAATTTTTAAACGGAAAGCTTAATACTAAAAATAAAGTTTTTCATAAACAGCTCAAATGTCTAGAAAACGGTATTTTAATAAATATCCAACACTTCGAAAGTAATATACCGTTTTAAAGAAGAAATGACGAGTATTTAGCCGGAAATTGTGTCTCTGACCCTCACTCAAATTGATTTTACGACTGAACAGCTTTTCAAGCACGATAGCAGTGCAGATGCTGAGTTATATATATTGTATTTTCGTCTCCGATATTAAATGCTTTACTTGCGCAAACACGCTTTAATAAAACGCAAGATGTCTCACTCTATTTTAGTTGGAAAGAAGCTTTATAAATCTTTTTTTAGTCAACATTTAACCCCGATATAAGTTTTCTTCTATTGAACTTTTCAATGATTGGGTGCATCTTACAACGATTCAACGCGCTGTCAGAATGATGTTTGTGAAACTAAATTCAGTCCCAATTGTGTACTGCCAAAAACTTCTTAGGGTATGACAAGTATTTAAACATTTAATTAAAAATCAGTAGATATTACATTCTAAGCTATACAATTTCATTCAGTACCTTAGAAATTAACTAAATTTGATATGAAGCTTAAAATTAAATTAAAATAATAAACAAATACAAAATTTTACACTTTTTGTATTTACAGTAAAAGTAGTGGTTTTATAACTCTGGGATAGTTCTGGGAAGAAAATCAATAAATATGCTAATTTCTAACTACTGGTTAAACTATACCGTAAAATATACTTTAATTACAGAACATAAAAATAATTAATAATTATTTGTAGAAGAGTCTGTTCAAGAAATAAATCAAAAGTACAAAACAAAACTTTTTAAAATAAGACGGTAAAATCTTACTTTAACAAGGAAGAAACGTAAAAATAAAGTCATTTTTAAATAACAGATTATGTTAGATAAGTAGACAGTTAATGTTAATATGAAGTTATATATATATTTTTTAAAGACCAGCGACGTTGAAATAATAAGAGCACTTAGAATTTTTTTACATTACTATACAATTACTATCAGTTTTGCTTATATTTATTTTTCAAGTTTCAACTTATATTATTATATTGTATTGAAAGTTGACTCAATAGTCAAACCTCGTCAAAATAAGTATACGTGTTTGTAGTCATGTATCATTCTAAATATATACTGGTTACCATTTTGAAATTGAATACCTGAATTGACTAAGAAGTACCACAAAGAACAGATTTAATGCTGTATGATAGTTGGAATAAAAGTAAGACTTTGCACATTTTGAAATGTTTATAAAGTTGAAATTTTCATCCAAAGTGAAAGAAGGTAAAGGTTGTTTATGTAACGAGTTGAAAATTTTCTTACGCAACTTACTTATCTGAAACATTCGCTGAAAACATGGATTCCAATTTTTTTAAACTCTGTATAGTTAGCCCCTCTTGTTTCTTTAAAATTTATAGTCGATTAACTTTGTTTCATCTACACTTAGACATTTAATTTTAAAATAATCTGTTGTTTCGTATGCGGAATGGAATTTTCATGCAAAAAATGTGTTTGCATGAAAATAAATTGTAAATAAAGTATCGACATAATTTACCAGCCTTCATAATGATGACGAAATTCAGAAACATCGTTTCCCTGGTGCAAGAGTTATAACAGTCAAGAATAATTGATAGGAAATCTAAGTATAATACTCCGCGGTCAAGTTTGCCGTTTTTTGCAGGAAATGGACTTAAGTTCAACCAAACATAAAAATTCACTTCTTTAATAGTCACCTCTTGTAGTATTGCCTTACGGAGTATAGAGCGAAATATGTGTTAAGGGATTCTATGGATGGATGAAGCTAGCATGGATGTTTCGTACAATGTAAAGTGTAGAAGCTATAAAAATTGAAAAATTATTTTTCGCTCACTTCACTGATAAATTCATTATGGCATAATATATAAAAGTGATTATTCTGATCACTTCAAAAACATTTAACAAATTCAACCCGAGAAACTCCGGGTCATTCTACCTAGTAGTTCAATATCCTTACACACTCTACACACTTCTACCAATTAAATAGGGGTCTCCGGGACATGATGTATATGGCCTCATATGTGTCACCCTCGTGACAGTTTCCGGAGAGAAACACCCCTCTCTCCTCTAAGTCCTCTAATTCCCAGATGAGTCTTCTGAACACAGTCACTTCCGTTCAACTGGAAGATGAACCACTGGTCCCTATTCTTCGATGGGGGAGGGGAAGTGAGGTTGCCCAGATAGAAGAGCAACGGAGGGTTGCGAGTTCGAAACTAGGTCTAGCCAAATACCTTCTTGTACACGGGAGCTGGTGCATGTTAACTGTGTCGCGGCCTCAGATGTCTTCACGTTGGTGTGGCGTGGAAGTTGGTAGAGGTGGGGTGATCGGGTGTTGTTCTCGTCATCTGACCGTGGTTCAAAGATGATGCGTTGTCCTTGTATCTTTCCCTTCGGGGTTGTCCGTTATGTTTCTGCAGAGTGAAGTTAATTAACTACCCACCTACCCACCGGAGAACCTCCCAGTAGCCTTTTATGATAGCCAGTTTATTGTGTACATAAGGCCGAGTATCTTTCATTATAATCATTGCATGATCCAAATCTCACTTTCATTTTATTTGCAGTGTTTTCAAATGTAATACGAATTCTAATACATACTACCCGACAATACTGGACTGGACGCGGGCGAATTTGGATAAAATCCGACTACTTGTTTCGGGGTGTTCTTCGTGGTATGGCTATAGCATGTTGGTCCTGGTCAATTAAACGCCGACGCCTACATGAACATTTTGGACAATCAGGTTCTTCCTACGCTCTGGAAATTTTATGGAAAGGACGAATGTTACTTCCAGGACGACTATTACTACAGTTACTTCCTATACCGCTCCATGTCATGTTGCAGCCTCTGTCAAGCAGTGGTATCAAAAAACTGATGTAAAACGTCTTCCCTGGCCTGCTCAGAGTCCCGACCGAAACCCCATAGAACATTTGTGGGACAAATTAGATCGACGCTTACGGACCAGTGAACCACATCCGAAGTCTACAGCTGAGCTGGCGACATTCTTGCAGCAGGAATGGACACAAATACCCATAGCTGTGGATCAAAACCTTGTTCAAAGTATGTCCATTAGGGTTGCTAGTGTAATTGCAGCACGTGGGGGACCATCCCCCTATTAAAGCATGTATTATTTCCATTATAACATCACATCTTGCTGTCCTCATCATTTCATTATGCCATCACATCTTGCATTATTGTAGGGTAGTGTATATACACTAATATTTGGTTAAATGAAACACCTTGAAGGAAGTATAGTAATAATTGGAAAATTACAGGATACACGGAGCAAAGCATGTAATGCAAACAATTAGAAGCACAGAGTGAATACGTGTTCCTGGTCTCTACAACCTTCTCCGAAATGTTGTATTGGGATAATAAATAGGCAGGATAATAATAAGAGCCACACACGTATTATGGACAGTTAGCTATAACAATTTATCGATGAATCACTTTTTCATCAAATGTCCTGTTATCATCAAAGGGCGCAATATGAACAAAAACATAATTCGAACAACGACGAAATGATCGATCTCCGTTAAGATAGATTTTCATTACGAGACATAACGCCACCACATTAATGCGTGTGTGAAAGCATTGAACTGAACAGAGCGAGGATATCGCAGTAGAACATGAATTGCGTAGACACCATGGGATGACCAACATCTTGTTTGCATCGCAATGGCGGACCATTTAGCTTTATCACGAGAGATAACATAACATTGTAGCTCTGCATTGGGTGTGGCATTGTCTGTTTCCACAATTCGACGGCGTCAGCTTACACAGCAATGATTCCATGCATTCATTTACTGAGACTTCCTTTGTTCAGGAACCATCGACATTTCAGGCTGCAATGAACTCGTGAACACATACAATAGAGTGTTGACTGGGAACGTGTGGTGTTTTCAGACGAAGGCCGCTGCTTCAACTTGGGCAACAATGATGGTCGCATACTTATTACAGTAGTCATAATAGGTGACATTTTCCTGTCTGCATTGTAGAGCTTCGTAAAGGCCACGAATTGATACAGCCAATGGCGTGATGTTATTGAGCTTCATTGTGTATCAGTTGCGATCTGGACTGCTACGAAATCATAGATATCTCAATAACAATCGCGACATCAGTGAAGTTGTAGAGGTATAGAGTCATACCTTCTTTCAGAACATTCACGACGCTATATTTCAGCTAGACACCTCAAGTTTAAAGGAATATTACACTTTTCTTCTCAGCACGACAAAAACCGCTTCTTTCATGGCCTCCACGTTCACCAGATATGTCGCATACAGAATGTAACTCAGGTAATTTTGAAAAGTTCGCAACTTCCTTCAAATGCCGGTGCTTCCTTTCAACTGACATCTTCAATCCTGTAACTTACGATATTAGTTGTGAACTCGCATGCAAGTTGCCTGGCAAGCAGCAACCCAGAAACTCAACAGAAGCTTCTTTGATTCGATGACACAACGTATAGCAGCTCGAGGAGGCTTCACAATAGAATGATTTTTTCAAGTTATAGTTGTGATATCGTCATGGAAATATAATGTATGATGAATGTGTGATCTAAATTTTTTTCAACAGGAAGATTCTTTCATGGTGTTGTAGTTTTCATAAATTGCAGTGTATATTACCAATACATTTACTTCAATATTGAAGCTAAAGTCCGTTTGAAAAAATAATTTTTCTCTTGGTGAATACAACCCCAACGTCTCGTGTGAATGCCCTCTTAAACCTCTTACCGTTGGATCGTATTTTCAGATCTCATACAATTTTATAAAGACGAACGTCACTGCATTTCTATTCTCTACATAAAACGATTCAATGTTTTCTAATATTTAACTGTGCAATGTGAATGTTTTTTGCTCAGCAATACTCGTCAACAATGCAACAAACTCCCACGAGACTGAAGAGAAATAAGAACCGCAAACGAAACAAATCTTAGATGACTTTCGCATTGCCCTTACCAAGAAAAAGCAAAGAAAATGAGCTCTTCTTCCCTGACGTCTCATCGGAAAACTTTCCTATTTAGCATGAATAGCACACACACAAAACGCTCCACTGTTTCATCGATAATGTCCCCGTATCGATCTCCAAAGCGCGTTTCCTGACGCCCCGTTGTGGGCAGAGCCCTGGCAAGGTAGAAACTATGTAACAGCGCCCCGAGGAAAACCGTTAATTTCGGTCCCTCTCACCTGCAGGGGCGCACTGCCATTAAGGGCGGAATTTATCGTCATCGATGCCTAAGTAACTTCATACGTTTCCAGCTCCATTCTTTCCGCATCAGAACGCCCTGGCAGTGAGGAATGAGTGTGCCCCTTCATTTGCCACGTTAGCAGTTGGTGGATTTGGTCAAGGTCAACAGGTGCCATGATTCACTGCTTGTAAGAGCCGTTTGAGTGTTCAGGGCAAGGATTGACGAACTCTTTTGATTTGCGAGTCACTGGGTGGAATACTAACAAAGTTTGGAACACGGGATATTAACATTTAATTTGTACTTAGGTACAAAAAGGGCAAATATCCAAATTTGCTGATTCTGAGTGAAGTCCACTAATCACTTCAAGGTTAACAAAGGTTATACAAACGAAACGGCCAATGTCCCTCTGTTAATACATTCGGAATTATACTTTTTAAAAAAGGCAAAAGTCAACCATTCATTAATTTAAAAGGGTCAATATGTTAAACAATTTCGCTACTTCAGTTGATTAAACAAAAAATGTCCAATTTCTAGACATTGTCCCTTTTTGCAGATTATGCAGAGAATAATTATTTGTCAACATTCTACTTCATTCACGGAGAATATAAGTCAGAAAATTGTATTTTATGGTAAGGTAGATGAATAATGGATCTTTAGCAGCACATCAGAACTGATTCTTTGGAAAGGAGGCAGCATGTGAATGCAGCGAGGGTACAGAAGATGTGCACCACGTGATTTACAACTGCAAAAGATGGGACGATATCAGATAACAGTATTTCTCAAGAGATGACAAGAAAGCACCCAAAATATTAATATTGACAAGCCTCAAATCCAGACAAGGACTAAAGTTTATCGTGAATACAATTCTTGAAAAAAGATTGTTAGAAGAAAGTGAATTATAGTTAGTTGTAGATATTGCTTATACTGTACATAGATCTATATAGTTTATAATATAATTGCAACTATCAATTCATTACCGTTATTTCTTATTTATATTTATATGTTATAACACAGTTATTTTTGAAACTAATAAATCTCCACATCTACTGAGGTGAGGTGACCTGTAAGATTATTATTTGGTTGCAGTTACCAACCATAAATTCCCCTATGGAGGGTAACTCTAATACTATTAACAACTGTAATTTAAGATGAAAAAATTTGTAAAAGTGTATGAAACGGAAAATAGACGGGCATATGTACTGAAATGGAAACTATGGAAAGCTACTACTTTGTAAGATATACTATGTAAAACTAAATACTGTAATGCACTTGTTGCAAAAAAAAAACAAATGTAAAGAAATATGTAAAAAAAATGGGAAAATAAATTTTTTTATTTTCATTTTTTTTAAGAATTAAAAAAAACCTCACTGTTTTGATTGTGCTCAGTGGGGTTGCCTTCGTAACCCAACTTCACACCGCATGCCCTAGGGCGGGTTGGTATGACTAGTCGAAATATGAAAGATAAGATGCTTGATTGGGCCTGTGAATGTCGAAGATGTAAAGGACTAATACGACTCAAAGGCATCTCTTGCAAGATGAATTCGTTGAAATCTCCTGCGATGGCCAGGACCAGCTAACACAGTTTTCAAAGTTTGAAATTTGAGACAGTGAATTTACTATTCAAAAATACATATCCAAGGTCATTTTTCAAGAAAGTTCGTTTTAAATCTGGACCCAAGTAGCAAAAGCGCCAAAGTCCAAATTCGCTTATTTTGAGCTATGTACGCAATTAACTTTGATGTTTTGAAAGTTATAATAGAAAAAGTATCACAATGTTGCGGAATGTATTACGAAAGAATTAAAACGTTGGGAAGGATTCTTTGCAAGCTATATTAAAAATACTAATTCAGCTGTTATTAAAATCTTCTAAAATAGATATTCCTCTTTCTAGTAAGGTACATAAATATTCAAGGTGAAACGATCAAAAAGTAGTAAGTTTTTCTTTTCAAATATACATATTGCCATGGTTTAAAATACGTTTTCGTTCACTCGCAAGAAAGTAAGAGTGATGATTGAAAAAGAGAAGTTCCTGTAAGATTTGCTCACTCTACGGCATAGGTAAAAGAATACACTGGGAACACGTTAGAATTGATGACAAAATAAAAGGGTATGTCACAAATGATGCAAAACTAAACTTTTTTTAAACTATAAAAGCCTTTATTTTTACAATTTAGTTTAGATTAACTGATTGAAACAGTTGATATTTCAACTCCTAATTATTAGGAAACAGATTGCAATTTTGCTCTGCTGTTTGCGAGTTAAAAATTTATTAGGGTACCAAGTAAAGAAGAGCGATAAAATGATGGCTTGTCCCTGTAAGAATCTTAAAACTACATTATATATAAATACAAATTACATGACCCACTATACATGTTCCATTAATGTGTGATGCAAATTAGTTTCACATGTTTTCCAATTATTTTTTCTTCAAGAGTGTTTTTATGAAATAAAATATCCTCCTTGTTGTTTCCTCAAAAATATCAATTATAAGAAGTTGACCCAATGGGATTTAGTTCATATAAACATTTTTAGGTTTAAAGACGCGAAGGATGTTGTATGAAAAGGGAAAAAACCTGCCCATTCTCCCGTGAAAGTTACACATAGAAAAACATTCTATTGTAATATAATTTTAAAGAAAAAATAGAACAATGTGTTCATTGAAAGTATTGTAATTTGGTAATTTTTAATTACCGTCATATTAGAGAAACACAATGGGCCATTGACAAAAGTCTGGGATCAATCCCTAAGGGAATGATTCGAAAATTTGAACCACGGTCAGATGATGAGGCAATACCTGAACTGGCACCCCACTCTCCAAACTTCCACACCAACCCAAAGTGTGGACTTTCGGCCAAGACTGATTTAAGGTGTGCCAGCCGCCTCTACACCATATGCTTACAAACATCCCTACACTGACCCAGATTCGAACCAGGAACCTTCCAACGAACCTAACGAGGCTAACACCTTTACCACCATACCGGTTGGTTGGCAAAAAGTATTGTTTAAGGAAATAGTACTAAAATTCGCATATAGCAATACAAATTAAGCGAATAATTGATGTCAAAACAAAATGTAGATGGATTAACATTTTGGATATAAATACTTGTAATATTTTTCAAAGACTTTTTACTGTGTTCCTAAGTCAGCTTGATAATGTATGACATATTTTCAACGAGCCATACATTTGAATACACGACTTTGCGTAAACTCTCCTGATGGTTGTCCCAACGAGGCAGCTGGTAATTAGCAAAAGTGACCAGGACTTGATGGATGAGATGCATCAACCATCAAGATCTCGTCTTCTCTTGTCATTAGAAGAAAACTCACCAGATCCTTATCTCGTCTTAAGGTAAAAGTAACAATTCCTTGACGATAAGGTCTCTCGTCATTAGCAAATGTGGTCAGACTTAATGGATATATCGTCGAAATAACTTGGCAGCTTATTATCACCAATTAATAATACAGCAGTGTTTCTCAACCTGTGTGCCACGAGAGATTGTCAAATGTGCCGCGAGGGTTTTTGACAAACAATTAAATTTGCATTGGTTTTGTAACATTGAAATCATATTTGTAATTACCTCAACGGTTACTAGAAAACATATTTTTATATTTTGTTTTCCCGCGTTTATATTTGATATTATTTTCTTCCCAATTGTAATAGACGTTGATTCAAAATGTCTCTTTCTTAAAATCAAAAGAGTTGTGAAATAAGTAAGTCTTTAAATTTCTTCAATGTGATTGCATTGCTGTGAACTATATAGTACAGCAGTAGTAGTAAAGACGCAAAGATCTGGCTCTGGATTACGAAATTGATGCCGTGGATTCGTCCATTGAAGCGTAGATTGTCAATTTTCACCCATTCTCTCAATTTTCCGACTCGTTTGAAGTGTTAGAACATCGTTCAATAGTAGTGGTAAATTATTCTGGTATCTATTTAACTTGTTCCTTTTGTTTCAGCTCCTGGTTATGTCGGATGTAGGCTTCAACAATGAGCCCTTCTGTCTGATGTCTTCAAACTCTTGAACGATTTGGTATGGGTCAGAGAAATAGATACGATAATAAATTAAGCGCTAACAGAGTGGAATAATGTATACAACGTATGATTCCGATTTATTGTCAAAAGCTGGTTCGGATCTATTGCTGATAGTTGATTTCGTCCAATCGTTGAAAGATGGTTTCATCCAATCTTGGAAGGATGATTCCGACCTATTGCTGAAAGTTGGTTCCGACCTATTGCCGAAAGTTGGTTCCGACCTATTACCGAAAGGTGGTTCAAACCTATTACAGAAATTTGGTTACCATCTATTACCGAAATTGGGTTCCGTCCAATCGCCAAAAGTTGGTTTCGTTCCGTCCAATCAGCGAAAGTTGGTTCCGTCTAATCGCCGAAAGTTGGTTCCGTCCTTTTTTATAGTTTCATGCTAGTTTTATATCATATGCAGTGTTTTTTAATTTTTTTCCTTTGTATTAATGTGTTATGATGTTATGTCTCATTCAAGACAAATTCACAAAATTATAGTTCACAGTTTCTGAGAAATCCGTGATTCTATGCATGCATGTAAAGATAATTTTGGACATGTTACGCTAATATCATAGGCGTTACATTTCCATAAAATCTAACGTGCTTCAACAGGCACAAAATTACCTTAAAATAAACCCAGAAGTAAAATAGTCCCCCTAAGACACTCCAGACACCCACTCTGAAAGAACACCTTCTACCAAGAGAGGAAACTTCATATTGTTTATCCCACATTCCCTTAGTACATGCCAGATAGATGAAAATGGTCAACGCGTCCGGTCCAAAAAGGGACGTCTGCTTGTCAACAAAACAGACCTGCTCTTTAAAAGTAATTAACTCCAAAACTCATGCTAATTTCTCCATTTTTTGTATCGATTTGAAATTACCGTGAGAATATTCACCTGAATCAGACTGAAATTTTGAATGTGGTTTCGAATCTATGCGGCTCGTCAAAATTTTAATATCGTAGATCATTCACGTTTATAACGAATTAGAGAAGAAAAGCTTTCAAGGGAGGTTTTCGGGAGAAAATCTTTGGTGTATTTTTAACGGAGAGGAAGGGTGAGATCTAGGGGAACAGACACATTTTTGGCAGATTTTGTGGGTGTTGGGACAGGCGACAAAACTTGTTGCAAAGCAGATAACGCCAGACTTTCACCTTTTTCTTCATGCCGTGAGGACGGTGGGAGGTGTCGTCTAGTTTTTCTGGCTGGGAGCGGCGACCCCAAAGATTCGTTCGGAGAATCCGTCGATGTGCATGCCCTGCTCACTCCTACCTTGGAGTTGTCATCTGGTTTTTGTTTCGTCAACGGGGATGATTGCTTCTATCGCTTCTTCCCGGGTGAATGCGACGACGGGAGATGAGATGATCAGCTGTAAGTCTGCTGCCTTTTTTTCTGGTTTCTTCATCGAAGGGAATAGCACCCAAAAATCCCGACAACCTGAAGTTTAATATTGTATGCGGAGAGAACAACGGAAGACGCCACCGTGAATCTCCAGAATTTTTCCTCGAAAAATGTTACAACAAACTGTCAATCTCTATCCCGAATGTGATCAGGCAACTCGATTTTTATCGCATCCTTTTTTTTTTTTTGGGGGGGGGGGCGGATAGTTTTTTTGTTGGAATCATTATTCTATCGACGCCTTAGTGAATCATCTTAGGAGTAAATATCGATTCAGAACTTTGATGAACTGTATAATTCAAACATCGATTCGGATGTTTGGTTGACTAGTCTCTCAAAATGCCAAGTCTGATTTTTTCTGATCGACTGAATCACTTACGGATATCATTGTCCCTTTTCATGTACGAGGAGAAAAATTATACCGATCACGATCCTGGGCCGAGTCTGGTACCGAGCCATCACATCCTATCTTTGAAGACCAGAATAAATAGTTATTGTTACATGGGAAAAATGTAAGGAATCATTTCACATTTTTGAGACACGACATAGACAACAAATTTTTAGTAATGATCTTTGAATCTTCCCTTCACCTGGAATGAGATATGGAATGAGATACAGACCTGGTATCTATCAGCTGATGTCATTCACACTTCGTTTTCCTGAAAGACTTGTCTATCGTGAACCCCGATGTATTGGAAATACATGAACGGTCATTATGCGTCTTTTCTATCCGATTATCCAGATGTCGAACAATCAAAAAGACAGGAATTTTTTCAGATGTTTTTTTTTCATCCATAATGTTGATGCATACCGTTTCTAGCAATATGTACGTTTTTATATTTCTATCATATTTTTTAAAGGACTCGTCTCTTCTTCAAGATTTATGACTAACGTGGCCTTTTTCTTGTAAGTCCTTTCTGAACAAATCAAATCACTTTGCATATCCTTCATTGGTTAACATAATATCATGAGCATAGCAATCGGGACTATCATTCGTTAATTGGGTAACCTGCGGTTGTTGCCTGGTGGTGACCTTTCTTGTATTAATTACAAGGAACGGGAATCAACCACCAACATACATGGCACTTCAAGCAATAATATACTAACCACTCCTATTCAAAAATTCCACTATTCCAAATTTAATTCTATCCCAACAAAATAACCATCTGAACAAAACCTATGTACAATCATAAATTTCTTTTCTATCATTCTCCATACAGTTCGGGCAGTCATTGCGTTGTACACTGTTCGCTAGACGTACAAAGTTTCATGGGGGGTCAATCGGCCTGATCTCCTTCGTGCGGCTGCGTTACGTCTTGACAGTTAGTACTGTCTAATTTCATCCAATCCCTATCTACTCCAATCAATTAAAACTAAATTAATATTATAGGACTCCAGTGTAATTGACAAATGTTTTATTAATTTAGCCAAAATGAGAGAACAAATATTTAATAAAATCTGGTGCTTTACAAACAGAAGATTAACAAAGGAACAAACGGAAGTATAAAGATGTCACACGCAATTGAAACAGAAGACCCTCAAATACCATTCTATGTAGTCTTCAAAAAAAAATTGCAAACGAAGCAATCGTTCCTAGTAAACTAAAAAGACATTTGGAAATACACACACACTTCACACCCAAAGGTAAAAAAAATACAAGATAATATTTTGAAAACCTGGTTGCACAGCAAAGTAAAACAGTAAAAAACTTTTAAAAACTATATGAAGATGCAAGAAAATGAGTTGTTTGCCAGCTACAACCTTGCACAGTTAATAGCACAACGTAAAAAAGGACACACCGATGCCGAGTCCATTATTGCACCAGCATTAGCTATCATTATCGAAACAATGCTGGGAAAGGAATCGACAGAGAAGGTGAAGAAAGTACCATTATCCAATGACACAATATCACGCAGAATCGAAGATTTATCTTCACACTTAAAAAACAAATTATCGAGCATTTAGAATCGTACGACAGTGAACTCTGGTCATTTCAGATTGATGAGTCGACATATATCAGTGGAAAAGCACAGCTCCTTGCTTTCATTCGATTTGTTAGAGGTGACAAATTCTTGATTGAGTTTCTTTTGTGCAAAGATTTGAAGAGTACGACAACAGGAAAAGACATATTTGAGCTTGTAAAAGAAATTATTTCAAGCATTTGTTTGCTGTTGAAAAACTTCGTTGGTGTTTGCACAGACGGATGTCCATCAATGTTAGGAAACTGAAACAGATTTATCACACCTGTGCTCCTAGAAAATCAAAATATGTATTATAAGAGTCCAATGCATGATTCACAGAGAATCTCTCGTTTCAAAATCTTTAACTTCAGATGTGTTTATTGTATTGAACCAAGTCATCCAAGTGGTCAATTTGGTCAAGAGTCGACCTCTTAAATCCCGAATTTTGTCTCAGATGTGTGAACGCAATGGATTCCGACTACAAAACTCTTTTATATCATACCTAAGTGGGTTGACCTTCGAAGGAAAATGTATTGAAACGACTCATACACCTGAAAGCAGAGGTGATTTTGTTCTTAATGGTCGAAATAACATATTTTGGATTTTTTTTTCATGACAAGATTGGGTGGCTTAAAGTTTAATTCCTCTCAGACTTGTTTAAAAAGCTGAACTCTGAATTTAAGTCTTCAAGGTCCATTCGAGAGTATCGCCTCATTAATATCAAAACTGAAGTAATTTGAAGAAAAATAACACTGCGGAAATCTGTAATTTCTAAAGGAAATTTTGACTGCTTTCCGGGTGTCAATGAATCTCAGTCTAGAAAAAATTGCAGACGAAATAATAAACTCCATTGACGATCTTCAAACCTCACTTAAAAGCTACTTTCCTTCGCTTTCAGTTGACTAATATGAATGGTTCATCAACCCATTTGTAATTTACAAAGACACCAAATTTGATAACAACAGAGCAAGAACAACTCATTGATTTGAGAAACGATAAGTTTTACCGTTCAACATTCTTCGAGAAAAATTCGGATTAGTTTTGGCTTTCTGTCAAAAATTTGTACCCTGCAATCAGCTTGAAAGCTATTAAAATTCTTTTACCTTTTGCATCTTCATGGTTCTGTGAATTTGGATTTTCAGTATTGACAGAAATCATATCCAAAAAGCGAGAAAGACTTTTAAAAGTTGAAACGATGAAATTCGAACTTGTCTGGCGACTTTGAACCTCGCGCGTTTTGATTTAATTTGTTCACAAAAACAGGCTCAGTCCTCTCATTAAATACATTTTGCAAATAAATAATTTATTGGATTTTTTTTGTATCATTCAATTTTTACATTTTTTATATACAGGTGTGCCGCAAATAATTCCAGATATTTTTAGTAGTCAGTCAACCAAAAAAGGTTGAGAAACACTGATATACAGGGTAGTTAAAGATTTAAATATTGTAATATGATTTTTTGGGCCACTATATTTATAATTTTTATATTTTCCGAAATACATTAGTTTTAGGATTAAATACAATATTGTAAGATAATGTTTCTATCTAAGGGTACCATTGTGCTTTGGAATAATTTTTGAATAAGACCTTCTCAGTTTAAATTTATGCATATTGTTTACTTCATGACATTACTTATGGTATATGTCATTGACCCAATGATAAAATTAAGCTTTATTGTAAATATGGGTTCTTTCGACAAAATTATTTGATTCGAGTAGGGCTTGAACGCCCACTTCACCACTGTAGACCAAGTATGGTGTGCAATTTGGAGTGGAGACATTGGCGGATTATTTATTTTCGAAAAGCTAATGAAATTGTGTTAAGTGTGAATGATATTGTTCGTTGTTGTGTGTGTGTGCGAAATTTCCTTTTCCTGATACCAATCATTATAGCTTACAGAAAATATGCTTTCAACAAGATGGAGCAACATGCCCTACAGCTTGTGCAAACATGCGAATTCTAAAGGACGCATTACATGGCAGAATAATGAATTAGTTTCTGGTGATCTTGATTGTCCCATTCATTCTCCTGGTTTGACTGCACTTCGTAGTCCGGTTGCAAGAGTTGCGGATAAGCAACCAGAGGATTTCGAGTTCGAATCTAATCAAAGATCGCCTGTACAAAGGGGGATGATGCACTATAAATCTGTCGTGACTTCAAATGTCTTCACGTTGGCGTGGTGTGGAAATTTGGAGAGTGGGGTGCCAACTCAGGTATAGCCTCGTCATCTGACGATGGTTCAAAATTACGTGGTGTTGTCCTCGGATGCTTCCTTTTAGGATTGTCACGAGTCGCCCGTCATGTTGCTCCAGTGCGAGACGAATCAAAATACCTACCTACCTCCTGGTTTGACTGCGACAGATTTGTTCTTATGGCTACTTAAAGTAACGAGTCTGCGCTAATCTTCCAAGTGGTATTGACGAGATATTCGGCTAGCAAATTGTGATTAATTTTGCTAATGACGAGGTACCTCGCCATCAAATTACAAACAATTTTTTTGATGTTTTTATGATGACGAGATCAAGATTTGACCTGTTTTCTACTATGAAGTGATGTTTCGCCCATCATGATGTAATCCGTTTTGCTAATGAAAAAATACCACGTAAGCAGTCACCAGGAGGTACTAGTTAGCAAGACGACAACGTGTAAGCAAAACATTTGTGAAGAAATTAAGAAAATCACCTCGGAAGTAGTGATGCGACATCGATGTCAATGTTTTCAAAACATCTATGTTTTTTTTTTCAAAAGTTGTATTGGAGTCGATGTTTTTGTAACATCGATGTTTTTTCTCGTCGATGTTTTTACGCTGTCGATGTTTGATTTTTAAATGAAAAAAGTACCGTTATAAGAATTTTAAAAATAACCAAGTAGCATATCTTTCATAATCAGCAAATTGAACATACTTTTAGACCAAAGTGGCCAAGGATGAAGGGTCCGAAAAGTAGGCATGCGACATCGATGTCGATGTTTTCACAACATTGATATTTTATAAAAAACATCGATTTATTGGAGCCGATGTTGCATCACTAGTTGCTAAACCAGTTTTAAGAAACGGGGAAAAAAGTTCAAATTCAATGAATTTTAAAAACATCGAAAGCTTGGGGGCGATGCATTATCAATACCGATGTTTTAATTTTGAACATCGATGTTTCAAAACATCGATGTTTTGCTGTCGATGTCGCATCCCTACTCGGAAGGGGTCTGAAACGTAATGGAAAATGTGATAGAAAGACCCAGTATTTGCAGCGTGGCCTGAGATAGTCGTTTGGCTGATGTCATATTCCATAAATAGTGTCATTAATTTAGTAAACAATGTACAAAAAATTTATTCAGAAACGTTTCATTTAAAAGTTATTCCAAAACAATGGTGCCCCCACAAGAAGCTAATACGTATTTAAAATATGTAATTAGCTTGACAAAGGCTTCATTGTTTACGAAACAAAGGTTATCTTTTCGAGCCATACAGAGTTCTTAATTAAAATTAGTTTCAGTAATTTATGACCAATTCTCGTTAAAAGTAAATATTAGGAGCTACAACCATTATTTTATTACCAATATAAAAGTATTAATGATGTCGTAAATTCTAAACGAGAAAGGCAAATAGGTCGCGGTCCTTTATCATTTTCCACTTCTTCAAGCATGTTCAAACAGCAAAGACTAATTTTCATACAAATTCAAGAGAAGCGAACTAGTTTCTGAATGAAATTGTTAAACAAGTTTATTTTAGGATTCAAAGTAATCCCTTATAAAATGTGCGTGGATTCCAATTCAATTCGTAGTTTATTAAATAAGCGCATTATTTCCGAACGAAGGTTGGGAATTATCTGTTGTAACAACAGATGAAGATAAGTTAGAGACGATTTAATTCCATTTTTTAAACACACAACTCATTTCACATTTTTATATAGATTACGAAACTCAAGGAAAATCAAATTAATAGTAATTACCAAACAAATGCGAACAATAAAGAATATGTGCAGGTTTGAATAAAAATTTTAATTAAATGCATTTCTCTCACACATACACATACAATTTCAAATAACTCAATTTAAATTTAGTAAGACTAGATACGTTAACATGTAAACATGAAAATTCAGTGATCTGCTGAATGCCTTTAGCAACAATCGAATGTTGTAACAATGGAAGCATCAAACGAAGGTAAGTCAAAAATTATCCGCACTTGAGCTAATAACATACTTTTAGGTTTTTCACACTACTTTCTGCACATGCACGCTAAGGCTGACTCCATGTGCGATTTCTAGTCGAGGCGATCAAAAAATCGTTGCCACAAAAAATCTACATAGTGCACCCACTGCAATAGATGAATTGTTAAATTAGAAAAGTATTCCAATGGATGTCATTAAAACTACTTGTTCGATCACTATTTTGCTTCGGGAGGAAGTAAAAAGTAAACGGATGAAGCATCGGTATTGGGTACATCTAATAACAAGTCAAAGACTATTGAAAGGGCGGTTTTACAAATTATTTGAAGATTTATGTGAGTACCCTGCAAAGTTTTTCCCGTATTACTTGTGATAAAAAGTAGTTTTTATGAATTGATGGGAAAATAACTGATCCATCAATAACAATCTTCAATTTCTTTAAATAAATATTCTATCGAATAAAACGTGTTTATTTCGCTTACTTGGTGTAAAAAAAGTATACTATAAAACAAAATAGACGTTACTGGACACAACCATTTATTAATTATTATTTATATTCCATTTATTTATGAAAACAAGGTACTTCAGACCGGAGAAGCGTGTGCGGCGAGCTGCGGCACCGTGGGGAACTGCGGTACAAATTACACGCAAGTTGGGACTCGCCGACAAGCGTGATGCGCGAAGGCCCGACAAGCGTGAATCGCGAAGGACCCTCTCTCTCTCTCAGTCTACCACTGACGAGAAGATTCAGATTGCCCAATAAATGATATTGCCAAACCATCGACAGTGTAGCGTGCTCTCTGCAGATTAGACAAACAAAGAAGCGGTGCATAAATGATTGGGTGATCAACCGAAAACTTTCTTCTTGGAATGAATACGCAAGATTGTGGACCGCTTAGCCAATTACATCGAAAAAGAAGGACACTATGTAGAAAATAATGAACATGACACGTGCAACACCTACATATGTTTAAATCGATTGGAAAATGAAAGTGCGGAAAATTTCTGACTTCCTCTCGTTTATACAAACCTTTCTAATAACATCGGAATTTAAAATGATTTTTTAAAATTTAAGTATACCATGACAATTACTTTGATTCGGGTTATCACAGTAAAGCCAGAAACATTTCGTTAGCTCCTAATAAATATTTAATCCTGGTCTAAATATGGACGCTCAAAATACTTCGAATTCCACTTCAAACCGTAGATCCCTGTCTAAATAGATATCTTATGGTAAAAAAATGACCAGTGAGGAACACACTTGACAAAAATGTATGTATTGCGTATAGAACAAATCTAGCGATTATATACCTACAAGGAAGGTTGGTTGTTAATTTCCGTCACACTATAGCAATACACCAGGCTATTGGCGACTGTTCAGGATACATCCCGAAGAGAAAGTTTAACGCTTTGCAATTTTGAACCCTGGTCAGATGACGAGATCAATACCTGATCTAGGACCCCACTTTCCTAATTTACACACCACGCCAACATGAGGACATTTGAGGACACGATAGGTTTAACGTGCACCAGAACCCATATACATGGCGATCTTTGACTGTACCGAGTTTCGAAATTTTTCAACCCTACGACTGCTAATATGTCGCTCTTCTAACTGGGCTACTACGACCCCTATGATTGCAAGCATTATTGCTTATAAAAGTAACTGAGTTGAAATTAAAATTATGTTTAAAGAGCATTATTTTTGTTATAATTTTACAAACTCTTAGAAAATTGTAGATTTCACTTCGTTCTATATGTGACCTTTATCGATACCAGAATTTTCATAGTAAATAATGTTTATACTTGATCAACGAAGAAGGTTCCCAAAGTTCCAGAAATTGCGATCCGGCTGAATAATGCAAGGTTAATGATGCATGCTTACAAGTACAGATAAGTTCTGACAGGTTTTACCAACGATGCTATCGAAGTGGCGTTCAGAATGATGGCGAAGACAGATGTGTTTTTAAATGTTCATTTTGCAATAATGGAAGACATTTAAAGCCATTATATTCCTTCTATGGGAAGATGGTTTTAAGAGGGAAACATGGAGGAGGGGGCACCCAGCGACTATCGCCTGTTTCTAAAATTGAAAATCCTCCACCGATTCTAGGGACATGAGCAAGATCTAGACCGGCGTATAAGAGGCTCTTAAAAAGTTTCTTTTTGTTTCTTAATACGAATTTCGCGCTTAGTGCATACATTTAGGCCCGGTGCACGCATCCGGTTTTTCAACGTGCGGCGCCGATGCGGCACCGAAGCCCAACTATGCACACATAACCGTGAAATGACACAAGTAATCATTTCGTGCCATTTGCTATAAATATTCTATCGAATAAAACGTGTTTATTTCGCTTACTTGGTGTATAAAAAGAAAATTATAAAACAAAATAGACGTTACTGGACACAACCATTTATTAATTATTATTTATATTCCATTTATTTATGAAAACAAGGTACTTCAGACCGGAGAAGCGTGTGCGGCGAGCTGAGGCACCGTGGGGAACTGCGGTACAAATAAGCTCGTGCGCAAATTACTCTAGCTCGTGCGTCACCGCAGCCTCACCGGAGGCATATGTGAACTACTCCATTGGATTTAATGTATCTCAGACCGCACTTGCGTTGCTGCGGGAGCGCCGCACGTTGAAAAACCGGATGTATGCACCGGGCCTTAACGGAAATTGTATTGAAGAAATTTAAATCAAATAAAAAATTTGTAACCAAATTTTTAGATCTGTGGAGAGATACCTCGTGGTTTGTCTATTGTAGTTAATATTTGTTTTAGCATATTTTGGGAATAATCTCAGCAAGAGGCAATGTTTGCTGTTTCAATTTCTAGCTCTAGTAATTCCACTAATATCTTCATGGGCCAAGAGCTCAATCTCGTTCCACTTCTTGGGGTGTCAACACAGGCTGTGTTATCATAGTACCGATGGTTCTAAGCAATTCATTTTTGTTTGTGTCTTAATCACGGAATCAAATTAATTGAACGGATCAGATAGATCTGAGGGCAGTTTTCTTCCTATTCCATGGACCCTTTTGATTTATCAAAATCAAATAAGAAGGAATTAACTTTCAAACATATTCGGTTTATATACGTATTGTTTTGAAAAGCCTTTTTTTTTTTCAATTTTCCTTAACCTTATAGTTTTACATAAATATAAATATAAAGCATGTAATTTAAAGCTTAATGTATACGTTTTCATTTGTAATAAACTTATTTTACTCTGCCCTCGTTATATCGTACTGTATCATATACTCCACGAAACACGATATATTGATGTGTTACTGTATATTCCTATCTTGTTATACAAAAACAGTTTAAAAATAATAATAAATCTTACTTATTTGGTAAATCACGAATTAATTTTGCAGTAGTTTTATTTATTTTTAGTTTAGGAAACTACAAATTAAATATCTTTCAATTAATTCTTTTATGAGCAGTAATGTTATCCAACAATGTAAATGTAATTGTGGTTTTAATATGTTTGGTCTTTTTTCAAAGAACGGTTAAGTTTATACGAAATTAAATCTCCTGGCACGCACTGCACCGCAGCTTTTCGAGATTTAATTACGAAGTATTTTGTGTCTGTTGACGGAGAGGGGATGGATGGCAAAAGGCATATTCCGTCAAGAATACTTCACGCCTTAACGACGCGCGCCGGTTGTTAAACAAACTGACGGTGGCGCACTCGCAATTACTTAGCAGTACGCCCTGGTACTTCATTTAAACAACGATCGCGAAGAAGGGGTCTCGAAAACGCTAATGACCGCTCTTGCTGGCGGAATTAAGGACGCTGTCACGGAGCAAAACTTGGACGGGTCCCCCATCCAATTTTCGCCCGCGCGGTTACAGTGTGATTTTCAATTTATGCCTTCGGTCCGAATATAAACCGATTACTAGGTCCCTTCTGGAATGGAATGAAATGACCTCACCCCCTATCAAAACGATAAGGGGGATAGATGTATATACACGAATAAGTGGATTAGCAAAGGACATCCACTGAAATGATCGTTACAGTTTCATTCCAACGGCTTGCTTCGCTAATCATTCTATGTCGATTCTAATGTGGCCGGTGGCAGCTTGAATTTCTATTAAAGGTCACCCGCTCTCAAACCTCAATTTCCCTTGTCAACTGGGACAGAATGAATCTCCGATCGATGATTGAGAACTTTGAATGGGCATTGACATTTTATAGTTGTTTATTTAAGTCTAGATTAAAATGTACTGTAATCGAGATGGTTATAATTTATTATTAATCACACAACGATAATTATCTCTATGTCTCTAGGGTTGTCTGAATCGACCTCACAATA
The DNA here is from genome assembly GCA_947359465.1 of Metellina segmentata. Lineage (NCBI taxonomy): Eukaryota > Metazoa > Arthropoda > Arachnida > Araneae > Tetragnathidae > Metellina > Metellina segmentata. The sequence goes on along the minus strand of OX375878.1, from coordinate 23,458,532 downwards.
ATGCTAGCACGCCAACCAATCGGTCAAGTGGTCAGTGCACTGGTTTCTGTGTGGAATGTTTCCTGGTTCAAAACCTGGGGTAAGGCCTGTATGGCGCATGTGTAAATGCATCTATTGAAGGGCTATGCCCAGAATTCGTGGTATATTTTTGAGGTGTTACGTAAACTTACTCCCGTGATATTCCAGTGTAGTGTAAAGTAGTTTACAAATTCACCTTGATAGCACCATAATGAATAATGATCTATTGGTCGGTAATTAGAAGGAAAATCTTACCATGGGGATTCCCTGTAGGAAACTAATGAATTTTTGAAAAGATGTGGCATCCGGAGATACATACCTACAACTGACCCCCAAGTTTAATAAACACATTCAGATTTGCCATATCTATCTAGTTCTTTAGTTTCGTTTCTTATGGACTCTAAGGTTCCGACAACCCTTGAGATTCGAAAAGGATAGCTCGTTTAAGGTTTTTAGAGACACCAATTTCTTCGGGATGTCAAGTTCAATCGAAAAGCCTACACTTTTTCAGGTAAGATTATTTAGAGTAATGTCTCTTTTCTAAAAGTTCAACATACTGATACAAACTCGTACTAATTGAGCAGTGTGGTTTTTAGTTATTTATTAAGGACCAGTGCTTGAAACAAGAAATCTTTCAACTCCCTATTCCAAAGAAACTCAATTGTGTATGCTTTCTGCTGTTCGCAAACCAAAAAATCATCGGGGACAAGTAAAAAAGAGCGATTGAACTAAATGCGTGAAATATGTAGGAGACAATGTAATAACATATGAGTGACAAACAAGAAACTTTCAGCTCTCAATTCTAAAGGGATGAGACGATTTCTGCTGTTTGCAAACCAAATATTAATCGGGGATACATAAAAAAGATCGATATAGACATCTGTGATCCATCGAGAGGCTTACTGTTATCATAAAGTGTTTACACATCGGAGTGACAAACTATCATCTTCTTTTTTTTTTGACGAATCTAAGTCAGTTCCATGACCTAAGTACGACCTTATACTATCGCATTGCTGTTATGGGATACTTAATCAGTAATAAACTGATGATGCAATAGCGTGCATATAAGTAATCATGGCCAAAGCATACCATTCTAAGGGCAGCTGACCCATTACGATTTACGCATACAAGATCAGACTGTTCCCTCTTATTAGAGGACATTTGAAGCCTTTGAAGATCGAATGGAATTGTAAGCATTTTCCTCTGTACTATATGCAATTCAGTTAAGTCATCGCCTTAGCTCATCATCGGCCATAGCAGGTTCAGAGCTCAGGATTTGCACCCTATTCACCACCGATCGGAAATCATTTCCGTCCAGATGATCTTTAAGGGGTGCATTACGAACCTCCAGGATTCCACTGTCCACAAGGGAACTGGAGAGACGAGAAAGACGATTTTTAAAACTCAGAGCAGAGATGTTCTTTTGACGCTAGGTTGACGACCGTTTTTGAGTTTTTCCCTATTTTCTCTTTTGCAGCACGCACAACCAAAGAACACATATTCCTGATTAATTCTGTACATAAGTTAATTCTGTAATTCTGTAGTGTTTTTAAAAGGAATATCTTAATTGTATTGCACTGTCAAAATACGATTATATCTATAATTGTATTTTGGTAACACGCCGTCTGTTTTAGGCCCGGTGCACACATCCGGTTTTTCAACGTACGGCACCGCTGCCGCAACGCAAGCGCGGTCTGTGATACATAAGATCCAATGGAGTAGTGCACACATGCCTCCGACGCACGTCCAACTTGCGTGCAATTTGTACCGCAGTTCCCCACAGCTCCGCAGTTTGCCATACATGCGTCTCTGGTCTGAAGTACCTTGTTTTCATAAATAAATGGAATATAAATACATGGCTGTATTCAGTAACTTCTATTTGGTTTCAAAATTTACTTTTTTTCACCAAGTAAGCGATATAAACACGTTTTCTTCGATAGAATATTTATTGTAAATGGCGCGAAATGAGTTCTTGCGTGATTTCACGGTTGTGTGAGCATAGTTGGGCTTCTGTGCCGCAGCGCGTTGAAAAACCGGATGTGTGCAACGGGCCTTATGGTGTAATACTATCTTGCATCTTATCCTAACTCAGCTGCCACTCAGGTCAGCTCATACACCCTACTAAGCTGTTCTTGAGGGTAAGTCTCGAGAGGAGGGGGGGGGGGGCAAATTGACTCGGTGTGATTTCATTGATGCTTAGTGACATCGCAACAAACAAAAATAATTAAATAGAAAGACTCAACGAATATCGGAAAATTTATTCTTTGACATTTTTCCACGACTCTAGCTCTGAAACCCCATAATGTACATAATGGAACCATTTGAAAATATTTTATACTAGCAAAATACCCGAACCTAATCTGTTTATATTGGCTTACTCTAGTTTAAAGAGATGATCAAAGTATATAATTACTTATGCCCTTCGTTGAATAAATAATATTTTACACCTTTCGCCATCTTTATAATTTCTACAGCTTACTTTGGGCACGAATTCTACACATGCATATCTATCAATGTAATACATTGCACATACATCGTACCTTTGCTGTATGACAAAGCTACAAAATAACGAAAGGTGACACTAAGGTAACTACTACAAAAGACGATTTTGTGGGAGATTTGGAAATTTCTTTCTAAAGTTCTTTTCATGTTTAATTCAATTAATAAAAATGACGTTTTACTGCGAGTGCTCTCGTCCTCATAGTCAATAAAACAATATTTTTTTACTTGTGACACTCTTATTGTAAGCATGCGACATTGTGGAATTTCGCAATCTTCTCCCATCATTATGACAAATAATTTTTTAATGTTTGAAAAGTTTTCGTTCGGATGTTTAAAACATTATTATTCTTTCAATAACGGCATTATTCTTTTAATAACGGCATAATTTGATTTAACATTTGCTAATATTAACTTGCCTGCAATTTTAAGTCGAATATTTTGCAGTTGTGTTCTGTGTGATGAATAGGAAATACAATTTATTAAAATAATAAATATTTAAAACAAAATAAACAGCGAAATGAAACAAAATAAAAGTTTTTGGGAAAAAAGTTGCTTTAATAATATTAATTCGTGATTCTTTTTTTTATCTCTTGGTCTAGCAGTTACCACTTACAAGTCAAAAGTGCACAAAATTTAGAAATGCGAAATTAATTCCGAGCGAAAGAAACATAAAACATCACTGCGTACGTAATCAACCAACACGATTTTCCGTATCATTCCTATTCGTTGAAAAATATCGTCTGCCCCAAATATTCGGAAATCCTTTCTTCGCACAAATTAAAAAATAAGACTTGTGTGAAATAAATGAAGTATCAGAGCTGAAATTCCGTAAAAAAATTGCTTTTTCAGTAGTACCGGTAAAGCAATCCAAGTAATCGTAATACTCCATATACATTCCAGATTTTCAAAAACTACCAAATTATGGTTGGTCGAAGTATATTTACTCAGCTGTTTTAGCATGAAACTCATCTAAGTATAACACTAAAGAATTGTTTGATATTGTATACCCTAAACTAATATCTAATGTATAAAATAAACACAAAGCAATTCAATCAAATATCTAGAATTAAATTAATGTAATGCCTGTACAAATACGCAAACACAAAATCGAACATAGAACAGAAAGACGGACAGAGAGACTTACGCAACCAAGTTCAGTCACCAAATGAAGATAAGCACTCAGAGTATGCAAAGTTTGATGAAAATATATCGAACCGTGTTGACGTGTATAAGGCACACATACATACAGACCCAAAACTCACAAGAGGCGAATCTGGCATCAGAAGAGTCTACAACGGATAGAAAACAAACTTGAAATGGGTTGAAAATATTCAATGTACAAACTAACACTCCATTCTTACTTATATAGATAATTTATTAATTAAATGAATCTTCCCTATACAATACTCGGTAATACTAACCATCGCTTCGTTAATTTTACAAATGGTTATATTTGACAGTTAAAATTGAGGTATATATACAGTAATGTCCTCTAATTTTTTCTGCCAACGTGCAACTACCAGTACACCACTCAGGAATGACCTTATTTTTTTCGTTTGAATAGCTCCCTTTTAAATTACGCTGAAGTGTGTTTTTTCGTTCGTGTTGGTTGTTTTCATAATTCATGCGGTGTAAAGGCCATATAATTGCTTAAGCTGTGACATTTGCTTAAGCACAAGACGGAAGACACTATGAGGAAAAAGAAAAAGCAGAAGAGAAGGATAGTTTTAATTGGAAATTTTATTTTGAATTCACTTAGAAAATTAAAAGAAATCAAATATATCCTCTCTCTGAAATATGTACTAAATTTTCAGCACTAAAAAGTAAATATATTTTGGGACCTGTTTTTCGGTTATGAAAAATCTTTAAAATAGCAATTTGTGAATCGATGCTATTCAACTGACACTTTTCAAATATAATTGTTATTTCGAACTAAAAATATTTTTCACACCTTGCTTGTTTTAATATAACAATGCGAATAACATAAACCTGTTAAAGTTTGTCTGACATATTGAGGTTCGAGGTACTTTTGAGTATTTTGAAATAATACAGGTGGTTAGCTAAGGTGCACCCAGTTTAGGCTTCTGGAAGAACCTGTATAGGTTTCGTAAGCTCTATATTTTAGTGACGTGAGATGTACGTATAAAGCCGAGTGTACAGTAATTATAGAGGATGATTTAAAAATTTATTTCATAACTTATAGAGCAGTTAAAATACGTGTTAGCAGAGACATGTTGTAGTGGCTTCATAGCAATCCTGTATTGAAAAAAATATATCCGGATTCCTCAAATTAATAAATTATATAAAACATTTTTTAAATGTTTGTATTAGTTTGTTCAACCCTTACTAATTAGAACCTTCAGTAAACGTAAGAAGAATAATTTAGAAATGTTAGTTAATGGAAGCAAGACATGAAAAACTTCAAAACATGACTAACAAAGTTTAAAACAGATAAAGATAATGGTCGATAGCTATTTTGGTGGAGCAAAACGTCCACCATTATCATGACTGCAAGAAAATGCAAGAAAACGCGGGATTAAAGGTTTCTATGAAGCAATGATTTCTCCACTCACTTTTTAATTTAACCCTCCTGGGCCACGTGTAAAGGCGAGGAAGTATTACTATAATTAACTGGGTTGTCAAGTAAAGGTTAACATAGATAACGCTTCTGTAATGTTTAACCAGAAAATAAGTATAGGATATTGAACCACTTTAGTTTATTTGAAATTAAACTAGTGAACAAATTCTCAGGTACTGTTGGGGATGGCGGATTTCTTATTTATTTTTTATTTTTTACCCATCGCATGTGTTCCTGTGAAAACAAGAACACTCGTCTGTCTTTCATGTTTTTGATTATGATTTTCAAAGAACTACACAAGCAATAAGGTGGATATTTTTTACTTTTTTTTTGGTCTGGAATTTCTCAACCTCTCAGAGGCGCTGGATGCTGTTTTTAGCCCTCAACACACTTAATAACAAAATTACTTTACATCTTCCTAAGGAATCTTTGGATTTTTTCGACCCTTTATAAGAATTCTGTTGGTTTTGAAATAGAATCCTTTAAACCATTCAATTTATTGAATATAATCCAAAACGTATAGTTTAAAAAGTACAGTTCCATAGTTTAAAACTTTTTCAACTTTGAAATAAAATCCTTTGGAAGGATTCTATTTGTCCTTTCCTTAAATGATAATCCTATGGAAATATTAAATTATCTTAGACATCTTTCATTATTAGATTATTATTATTAAGACATCTTTCCTTTATTAGATTACCTTGAAAATATTATGTATCTTCTCTTAAGAATAAATAATTCTTTAGAATACAATTTTTACGAATATAATTCGTTTGAGTAGAACTCTTTAGAACATAATTCGTTAGAAAATATAAACATAAATTCTTTAGAATAGAACTCTATATAATAGAATTCTTTAGAACACAATTATTTAGAATAGAACTCTATATAATAGAATTCTTTAGAACACAATTCTTTAGAATTTCCAATTTCAACAATTCTTTAGAATATAACTCTATATAATAGAATTCTTTAGAACACAATTCTTTTGAATTTCCAATTTCAATAATTCTTTAGAAAGAAAAGTTAAAGAATTATGGAGAACATAATTCTTTAGAACATAATTCTTTAGAATAGAATTATTTAGAATATAATTATTTAGAATATAATTATTTAGAATACAATTATTTAGAACATAATTATTTAGAATAGAATTGCTTAGAATAGAATTGTTTAGAATATAATTATTTAAAATAGAATTATTTAAAATATAATTATTTAGAACATAATTATTTAGAATAGAATTATTCAAAATAGAATTATTTAGAACATAATTATTGAGAATAGAATTATTTAGAATATAATTTTTTTGGAAAGATTCTATTGGTCAAGATCAAAATTACTTAGAATTTATGGCAGGGAAAAGTGGGGATTGCAAGGTGAAATTATGCGTGGTAAACTCTTCAGAGGACTAAGTTTACCTTATCGGTGAGCACCTTGTAATAAGAAAATATGTACTCTTATTATTCCATTTCCCTTCATTTCATTCTTATTTCAAGTTAGTTCTAATTTGTGTTGTGCTTTCAAATGTGACTTTGCGAACCGCAATAAATAGTCCTCCGGCCTTGGGTGAGGCAGTCCTGCATCTACAGCAGTGATACGAATCTCAACAACGAAGTACTTTCTGGAGAATGGAATAGCTCTTTCTAACCGCACTCTGCTACTCTTATAGATTTGCCAACATCACACTATCGTTGGCAGAAATCAATGTTGAAAAAAAACGAAATGCTCTCTCCTATTCCCCAAGGCAGGGAAATGCGAATAGAAAACATGTCATTCCTTAAGAATGTTTCTTCATGAAGGCACCATCAAGAACACAATTTATGGGAATAGTTGGAGGTTTATTTGGGACTAGGCAATAACAAGATGGGCAGTAGGGATTGAAAATAACCGAACATTCTCAGTACTCGTTTTTATTGGTCTTGTTCTACATTTTTCCTTAGCGGGAGGTACGTGTGGGTTGTCCTGTAACTTACACTGGATGAATTTCTCTCATATGTTTAGGTAAAACATCCATTGAGTGTATGTCTATTATTTAACTTTGAGCTGTGCTTAGCAAATCTATCTATGGCCATTGCGCCATACCCTTAGTGGGATGTATACTAGTAAAAATTAAAACCCCTTCAAAATAATGACTAATCGTCATTATTCCGTCAGTATAAAAAGTACATTTTCGATTTAAAGATCGTCTATGGCCGCTTTGGTGGAGTAAAGAAGTTCATCATCATGACAGAAGGGGGTACCATGAAGAATCGGGAGTTCAATATGTTATTCAGGAATAGTGCGGCTACAACTTAGTTTTGATCCAAGCCTTTCCATGTGAGTTCTAACGATTCACGCTAGTGCTTCCTCGTCTTTACTTGTGGTTTAGAAAGGCTTAGTTGATAGAGCGAACTTTCTGTTACATACATCGTAATCGTCTTTATGATGTTGGACGTCTTGCTCCACCGAAATGGCCGTTGACGATCTTTTAAATCGACGAAGCATTTTTTTGCATTGATGAAATTTCTTGAATCCTGATTTGTTATTGTTTTGAAGGGTTTTCGATTTGTTCTTTTAATTTTCCCTGTTTTACACGTTTTTAACAATTTACCAGAGATACTCAATGAGTGTGATTACAAAACTTTAAATAGAGTGTTCGTGTTGACCTACAATATCCAATGGAATTTTATTTCAAAAGTGTGAGGAGATATGTAAAACAATATCAGACTTGGTTAATAGTTATTTTCGTACAGAAAAAATACACACCGCATAATGATATCATTCAGGATGACAGTCTGTTTTGAGCTTCGGTAAGTTCAAAATGAACAACTTGGTCCGGATTATATTACTAGAAAACGTTATGTCAGAATGTGCCGCTTCAACTGTCGTATAAGAAGGATTTCCAGTGTAAAAAGAAACAAACCAGTCGCAAGATAGATTTTATTTCCTGCTACCCAAACCCTCTTGCACTATATACGTATCGGGAATTTCCTTAACCGTAAGATTTTGCTATTTTTGGTGTTTAATGTAATTGGTTATGATCAATCAACTACCATAGTCAAATTCGGTGACCAAATATTACCCATATGCCTTAAAACCCTCACAAATCAACCATATTCAAGTTCAGAATTCACTCTTTCAACTTTCTCTTGAGGATTTGATGAAATTGTATTAACAAAAACAAGCCAACTGATGTCATTTTTGGAAAAAGGGCAAGAAAAACCTCCCGACACGCAAAGACTCTTGCCACCTACACAAGGGAAACAAAGCTAAAATAATAATACATCAACTAAGTAACATGTAATGGTATTTCGGAAACGAAAATTCCAACACATGAGAAAAACGTGTATTAAATGGATTTCATCTATAAAGGTATATTCGTATGATTCCATCCTGGAATCTGTAATTTTTCTGCCTAACTTCTAACTAACTAGCCGACCAACCGGTCTGGTGGTTAAGGTTTTAGCCTCTAGATGGAAGGTTCCTGGTTCAAATCCGGGTCAGTGCAGGGATGTTTGTAAGTGTTTGGTATAGAAGCGGCTGGTGCATCTTAAATCTGACGTGGGCGAAAGCCCTCACGTTGGGCTGGTGTGGACGTTTGGAGATTGAGGTGCCTGCTCAGGTGTTGCCTCGTCATCTAACCGTGGTTCAAAATTATGTGGCGTTGTTGTCGGATCTTATGATTAATTGTGTATGTGTGTGTGTGGGGGGGGGGTGACTCCAAAGAGTGACTTACAAAAATCTATATATATATTTCTCTTACGTGGCACGCAAAAAAGACGTTATTTGTTACCGCGTTTTGGCAACATTGTGCGATTGTTTGTTTACTAGGAGCCTCGCGAGTCATTTGAATCTATAGCGTTATCGGATGAAATTTTATTGAAAAAAAAATGAATTTTAGACGAGCTGTTGCGGTTCGTAATAGAAATCTAAGAAAGGTGAGGATCTTTTCAGGGCTATTTAAAAAACGGTCCTTTTCAAGGCTAACAATTATACTACAACAAGACGCGTGTACTACAACTTTCGACAACAAACTCAGTCAAAAAGTGTATGGGTGGCTCGAGTACTGTGGAAATGTACACACAAACAACATGCTGGGTATTCAATTTCCAAAGCAGCGCTCACATTGCGAGTAAAATTTGCTCAGTTTTCATCTAAATTCTGATTCTAGAGGTACTGTATATATCTTTTATGTAATACAACAAATTTAGATTTGAAAAATATTTTTTTGGAATATATTTTGTAATCAATCCCTTCTGCTAGGACACGTGTCTTCATTGATGCGAGCTAAGCGAGCATAGGTTCGCGCAGCGAACCAATGAGAATTGCGAAGCAATCCTCCGGGGGTTGGCGAGCGTTAGCGAGCAGGGGGCGGGCCCCCTAGTTCTCGTATATTTCCCTTAGTGGATTGATTCCGGACCATTTCCATCTAACTAGACTAACATAAGTAATGAACTTTTCGAACAATGGAATCTTTCTTATGATTTTTTCAATCCAGAGATATATCAAACAACAAATCTTGTCTGTTTAATATTTTTTTTTTGTGAATTAAGCATATTTTGATGATCCTCTTGAAACAAATGTCCATGGGAGCCTTACGAAAGTCCTCCCTACTGTCTTTCGAGTTATCTTAGACCCTCTGGATAATCTGATCGGTGGGGGTCTCAAAAACATTCCATTGGTGTATGCCAGTAGTATACTACTTTTAAATCACGTTACGTTTAGAGTTTCAGATCCTAATAGACAGGCATTGAAGGGATTTAGTGGCCAGTGCATTTGATACCGTCACGATTTACATGGCTTGGAATATGTCCAAGCTGATATTATACTCTGTATTCTTCAATTTTGCAGCTTCCGTAAGCCTACTTAACTGAAAAGGTATTAGAAACTAACTTGCACGTCCTATACCTCAGTTGTCCTTTCGAGATTCGAGACGCGATCATGTTTGCACAAAACAGATAACACTGTTTTATAGCAAACATCGATACACACCGAAGGAAAGTCGTAGGGATTCTTCAAACAAAAAGCAAACATTCGTGTGTGTTGCAGAAATGTATTCCGAAACCCCTTCTGCACGTCAGTGGGAGTCTCTCTTCTCTCTTATCCATTGGACCGAAATCGCGAAATGTTTTTCTTCGAGTCTTACCGAATGCAGCAAATCATTCTCATCCCGAACGCGCCGTTTCACTTCTCGAATCCTTTCTTTCCTAGCTGCTGGGGAGCAGGAGAACGAGAGGAAAGATATCAAAAACCTTTCGCACTATTTTCTGCTACAGCAAATCCGACGGTGGGGAATTTCGGATGTTTCACGGCCTAGTCCGAAACTATACCTAGTCTGCGGCGGTGAGCTGACTGTGGTCCACGAATAAGTGGTCTGACTTGGACTACTGTACGCATGGCTCAAATAGTGTTTCTCATTGTGCTTTCCGTCTGTAGAGCGGATCCGGTGAGAAGGCGGATGACATTGGGGACGTCAATTTTCACAGAGGGGGGGGGGTAAGATCGCCTGGTAAGGAATGACATCTTCAAACTCTTGTTGAAAGAACACCATCGGTGATTATTTTTTTCACCAAGTCGTCATGACTGGCATGGCTTCCAGAATGGAATTTTAAATTCGGAGCAAGAAAACGCGCTAAAGACGTCAATCGTGGTAACGCTTTGCTTGCTTTTAACCCGTTCCCTAATTGAAAGAATAGACTACTCCAAAGATACGTGCCTCAAATGTCTACTTGAAGGAGGGACATTTCCTACATTTTAGTAGAGCTGCCCCTCTGGTATTGTGGCCATAGCGTTTGTTTGTGTCCCAACTAGTATGTCTCAGGTTCAATTGCCTCTTTGCAAGCCCAGGGAAATGGTTGATCGTTCCTGTTAAGATCAATGGAATCTTATCGTCTGGGTGTTTGCTCTCTCACAAATCCTTCTCAAATTGTCTATTAAGGCCAAAGTAGTCATTGGTCGGATATTAAAATAATCGGGCAATATTACTGCGAAAATATTGTTAACGGTTATTGCTAATTTGTTGTAACAATTAACTCTTAATACTGTTGTTGTTGTTGTTTCTAATCCCACTCATCTGACAGAAGTCAGACGAGCTCCAATAGGTCGTTGACATATTCTCTTAATACTAAGTTCTGTGATGTTATTTTTACAGCAACTAGTAATATGAGTTACCAAATTTAGTGGTTATTTTTCTGTAAGAAACACGACATTAACAATTGATTGTAACTGTCATTAACTGTTTAAACAACCCGTTTAGGTAAGTAGGAAGTAAAATTCACTTCTTAATGGAAAACAGAACGGGCTATTGGAAACGGTCTGGGATCTATCTCTAAGGGAAAAAACCAAAATAATCCAAAAAATCCATTTTGGGCCTATGTTAGATAACTACATCAATACATGGACCTCACTCTCCAAACTTCTACACCACTCCAACGTGACGACATTTGAGGTCACTGCATACTTAACGGGCACCAGCTTCCACGTATTCGACGGTATTTGGTTAAATCGAGTTTAGAACTGGCAACCCTTCGATTTTTATTCCGTGACTCTCCAACTGGGATTCCGCTACCCCAAATCATCCGTTAAGTAAATTTTAAAGAGTTATGCATTCAACTCTTTTGCTTTTAGCATTCTCAAAATAGGATGTGAGAAGTACATGCTGAAACTAATTACACGAGAGGTGATCAAAGTTTTGTATATCATACGAATGAAAGATATGTCTGAGTACGTCAATAATCTGAAAACAGTCGAAAATACACTATCCTACAATAATGGACCGGACGCCAGCGGATTTGCATAAAATCCAACTACATGTTTTGTGGTGTTTTTCGTGGCATGGCCTGGGACCTTTGCATGTTGGTCCTGGTAAATTGAACGCCGATGCCTACGTAAACATTTGGACAATCAAGTTCATCCTACAATCTGAAATTTTATGGAATGGACGAATGTTACTTCCAGAACGACAACGTTCCATAACATTTTGCAGCCTCTGTCGAGCAGTGTTATCAAGATATGGATGTAAAACGTCTTCCCTGGCTTGCGCAGAGTCCCGATCTAAACCCCATAGAACTTTTCTGGGACGAATTAGAGCAACGATTACGGACCAGAGAACTACGTCCGAAATCTACAGCTGAGCTGGCGACATTTTTGCAGCAGAAATGGACAAAAATACCCATAGCTGAATGTGTATCAAAACCTTGTCGAAAGTATGCCCATAAGGGTTGCTAGTGTAATTGCAGCACGTGGGAGACCACACCCTATTAAAGCATGCATTCTTTCCCTTGTAATGCCATCACATCTTGCTGTCCGGTCCGTTGTTGTAGGGTAGTGTATGAATGCTTATTAAACACAAATTTAAGAACCACAGAGAAATGTTGACCCCGATAGTTCTTGAGTAAGGGCTGCTCTTTTAGAAAATAAAATGTTTTGACGTAAATACATCTTTAAAATCAGACCAGTACTAAGTAGCCTGTAAAGAAAGATACGCTACGATAAAATCGGCATCGAGTACGACTAAGAATTTACTTTTTTATTAACATGAACTAATAATAAATAGTATCTGGTAACATAACGTATTCGTGTAAAAACACACTCCCGTGTTCCGATCCACCCAACCAGATTTGGTTTAGAAGAAGAAAACGCATTGCAATTTGCTCGAGGAGGAACGGCTACTCTGAAGTCCGAAATCTAAAGACACATACGAAGGTTTCATCTGTTGCTACCAAATCATATTTAACCTTTTGACTACGACTTTTGTTACAGTGAGTCCTAAAAGTTCCCGTACTTACGATTCGTGAATTTATGATGCAAAAACAACAAACTTTAAAACAATTATTTTTATTCCAATGATATAAAGCACTTTTAACCTAACGTAGGAAACAAATTTGAACTTACATTGATAATAAATGTTCAAAATTTTTTCTTGGAGGCAAAGCTGAAGTCGTTAGCGCATATTTTTAGAAACGCGTTTCAAGATGCTGGGAGTAACTTGAATCCTTTGAGTAATGGCAATTTTCAGATCACCTATTTTTTGGTGATTATCTTCACAAACTTTGTTCTTTAAATATCCCCACAGAAAAAAAGTACGGGATGCGCAGATCAGGGAACGAGGTGGCCAAAAATTTCTTGAGATGAGTCGCTCGCCAAAAAAATCTTGAAGCATGCCCATGGTTTCATAACGTGTATGGCAGGTTGGATTGATTATATTGGAGCGAAGAGTCCTTCTTTCACTTCTAATAATACAACAAGTATCATTTGGATTTTTATGTCGCCAAAATTCTTTTCATTTTTCATGATTTATATTCGAAATAGGCAGCAAACGGCGCAATTCTCTGAATGCGTGATAAATTCATCTTGCAATAAAGAACAAAATGACGTAGAACTTTATTATCGCACAACTTGAGTGCGAAGAAAATCAAACTATACAAATTAAGGAGTCGATAAAAATGTAAGCACAAGATAAAATTTAATATAATAATTATATTATAATAATTATAATTATTTTAATAATTTTTTCTTTCTTGACACGATTAATACAACTTTCGAGGTAGAACTGCTGTATCGGCCGTAGTCTAAATTCCTTCTTGGCTTGATTCTTATTAACTTTAAAGTAGCACAACTGCTGAATTGACCGTAGTCTAAATTCCTTCTTGGCGTGATTCTTATTAACTTTTTAAAGTAGCACAACTGCTGAATTGACCGTAGTCTAAATTCCTTCTTGGCGTGATTCTTATTAACTTTTTAAAGTAGCACAACTGCTGAATTGACCGTAGTCTAAATTCCTTCTTGGCATTATTCTTATTAACTTTAAAGTAGCACAACTGCTGAATTATAACCGTAGTCTAAATTCCGTCTTGGAGTGATTCTTATTAACTTTTTAAAGTAGCACAACTGCTGAACTGACCGTAGTCTAAATTCCTTCTTGGCGTGATTCTTATTAACTTTTTAAAGTAGCACAACTGCTGAATTGACAGTAGTCTAAATTCCTTCTTGGCGTGATTCTTATTAACTTTTTAAAGAAGCACAACTGCTGAATTGACCGTAGTCTAAATTCCTTCTTGGCATGATTCTTATTAACTTTAAAGTAGCACAACTGCTGAATTATAACCGTAGTCTAAATTCCTTCTTGGCGTGATTCTTATAAACTTTTTAAAGTAGCACAACTGCTGAATTATAACCGTAGTCTAAATTCCTTCTTGGAGTGATTCTTATTAACTTTTTATAGTAGCACAACTTCTGAATTGACCGTAGTCTAAATTCCTTCTTGGCATGATTCTTATTAACTTTAAAGTAGCACAACTGCTGAATTATAACCGTAGTCTAAATTTCTTCTTGGCGTGATTCTTATTAACTTTTTAAAGTAGCACAACTGTTGAATTGACCGTAGTGTAAATTCCTTCTTGGCATGATTCTTATTAACTTTAAAGTAGCACAACTGCTGAATTATAACCGTAGTCTAAATTCCTTCTTGGCGTGATTCTTATTAACTTTTTAAAGTAGCACAACTGCTGAATTATAACCGTAGTCTAAATTCCTTCTTGGCTTGATTCTTATTAACTTTTTAAAGTAGCACAACTGCTGAATTGACCGTAGTCTAAATTCCTTCTTGGCATGATTCTTATTAACTTTAAAGTAGCACAACTGCTGAATTATAACCGTAGTCTAAATTTCTTCTTGGAGTGATTCTTATTAACTTTTTAAAGTAGCACAACTGCTGAATTGATAGTTGTCTAAATTCCTTCTTTGCGCGATCAAGGTACAACTGCTGTACCAGCCGTAGTCTAAAGGTTAACGAAGTCATGTAAAAATGAGTGATGTAATCGAATGCTCGTTATAATAAGGGCTTGCTGTATGCATGTATCATGTATAATCAAATAGGCAAGGTGGCTCTGCCTCATTCATTAAATCTTTTGACTGACGAGTCAGAGGAATCGAGCTCAAGGGCTTCAAGCACCCTAGCACTAATATTTATAGTTGGGCTCCCCTCGTCGGATTCCTGTCTATAGGCACTCTAGTTTCGTTCTTTTCTGTGGGAAATGAATTTCGTCGCCTCTTGGAGAATCTTTATTTCCGAGTGAAGTAACCAGGACCTCTTGGAGCAGAAGAGAATGTCGGAGATTTTTTTTGCCGACTTCTTCCGGTCCCACTCTTCCTATTTCCTCTACCGCTGCGACCCCGGGTAAAAAGGGGGAGTAGAAATTGCCTCTCCGGGAAAAAGAATTTCGATTTGAGCAGTTCCCGGTCATCTGTATCTCGAATAGTTTGCTCCTGTTAGCAAAAATGACCGTAGACCGGGTCTTTTAAAGCCGATAGTTGCTTCTCCAAGTATCGAAGTCCATCCTGTATTTATCGCAATACACAAAAAAATAATAATAGGTATATCTTAATAATGTATCGAAACATACAAATAGTAAAATGCTCAGTATCAATCATGAATATAAATTGGAGAGTACATTATGTTGAGGAAAACTTGCAGTGCTAATTTATGCGGTTTAATTTATACCACTGTACGGTTCTGTGTCCCGTAACCCTCGTTAGGGTCCACACGCATAATTCCACCATGCAGCTCTTAACTAATAGAATCTTCTATATGGATTCTATTCTAAGTAAACGAGCAAACAATAATATCTAAAAGGGATTTTAAGCTAAGGAAAGGACTACTAGAATCTTTCTAAAGGATTTTACTCTACAGAATGGGCTTACAGAATTGTCCGAAATAATTATATTCTACAGATTAAAGCCAACCTAATCGTGCGAAAAAATTCGGTTCTACAGATTGCACCAAAAGAATAGTTAGAAAGTAGTCTCTATTACAGAATGGGGAAACAGAGTCGTTCAAAATAATTTTAATCTATATATTGGGACAACAGAATCGTTCGCAAGAATTCTACTCTACCGATTGGGAAAACAGGATCGTTCGAAAGAATTCTGTTCTGCAGAATGGACTAACAGAATCGTTCGAATGACTTCTATTCAATGAAAGGAACAATAGAATCTGTCTCTATAGTTTCAAAGAATCCATGGATTCATTGAAAAAAATTGGTTATTTAGTCATCAAATGTACTGAGGAGTAAAATCAACACTGTGCTCTCAAATATCACGACTCTTAGAGGATTACAGTTAGTAACATTGGTGATTGAGTAGAGGACATTGGTGATTGAGTAGAGAACATTGGTGACTTAGGAAAAACAGCAAACAGGTTTGGATCAAGAGCACAGCGAAATTTGTGAGCTGGTCCAATCATGTTATATAGTTCATTAAGTTTTTGGTTAATCGTTTGGTTCACAATCATATCTTAAATTTTAATCCATAAATCAAAGGATCGTGGTCGGTCAGTTAACGGGATGGTATTCACTAAATCTGTCATGGCCTCAAATGTCCTCACATTAGCGGTGTGGAAGTTTGGAGAGTGGAATGCCCGCACTGGTGTTCTCGTCACCTGACCGTGGTTCAAAATTACAAGGCGTACTTAGATCGTTCCCTTAGGAATTGTTGGACGCTTGCCACTAGCCCATTGTGTTGCTTCCATGCGACCTTAATTGAAAACCTACGTACCATAAAAGATGAGACGATAAATAAAAATAAGAAACTCGTCAGTGTGGGAAAAACATTTTGTTTCCATTTAAGTTAATTCCATTTGATAGTGTTTTATTGAAATAAAACAATGCTTTCGTCTGCGCCTATCGGGTGGTAACTGGAAAAGTTCCAAAGGGGAACGCAGAATTACAATCACAAGCAAATATTTTTTAAAAGAGTACTTAAATGTTGAAAAGTCTCTCCAAAGATTCGTTTCCGATTCTTGGAATCTTTTGTCCGCGTGCATTCATTAGTCGCATGCGTACGAGCGTCGCCTTTTTGCGGGGAACAAAGCCTCCACCAATTAAGATTCCTGTCCATTCTAATTAGGTATGGGAGCAATAATTAATTTGTAAGATTTCTGCAGCAAATTACCCCGGCTTCGCTCCCTTTTGTTTTCCTCCAACAAGTGATTTCTTTTCGCCCTTCTTTGCAGCGAAGATGACCCGCGATGTTTGATTTCTGGATGCAAAGAACAAGAGCTCCGATTCTCTGCTAATTTGTTGTTTCCGACGGAAAGAAAAAGACACAAAGGCCGAAACGGAAGAATTTTAAGGAGAGTGATTTGTGCAGAAGTTAATCTGTGCTCTAAAAGGCTCGGCAATTAAAAGATGCAGAAATGCATTCGGAACTTTCCTCCAAAGAAATACGAATTCGTTTTTTTTTTGAAATCCAATTGATGTTATATTACGTTAATGGATTTACGAGGAATTCTGTCATTTAGCTCCATGAATAATTTGTTTATTCTGTTTCTGAGGCAAGTTTTAACGTAATTGGTATTAACATTCTTTGCTGAGGGAAGTGACAGTTAGAATTATTTCGATAGCTTTAAGGTTAATGTCCAGAAAAACTATGCAGATGTAATTACTTCAAGCCTTTTGTTAAAGGGTTCAACAGATACTATTTATTTTTTCGATCCATTTCGATTGTTAAAAGTTCATAGAAAAATGTCTGCTCAAAATACCATTAAACAATTAAATTAACATTAAAAATAAAGAACAAAAAATTCATTTACGAGAAACTAATCCTAATTTGACAGCCAAGAATCTCTTTCCTCTCATGTTTTATGCGCATTCCTAAATTGTTTTAAAAAGACAGAAACTATAGTATTAAGCTTTAAAATACGGATAAATTTTTTAAATTACCTTTTGAGATGAATACTAATTTAAATTCATCGTGTGTTGCGTCTTATGTTTACTTTACTTTATGTGTAACACTTAAAAATTCATTTTTTATATAAACCTTTAACCGTAATTCAATTGGAAATCCACATACAAGTATAATATCCACTTGAGAGACAACCATTAAATTAGCATTGTTGCTGTCTGTATCGCTCTCTGCATGGCTTCTAAATAGTCTTAGCTAAATTTTTGCACAGTCAAAAATCTTAGGATTCTTTCAAAACAGGCGTGTTAATTTATGCGTATTTTATTTATCTTCTGTGAGAAAACCGGTATTTCGGACAAATGAAGTACTGCTTTTTCTCCAAAACACACACCACAATAACCACATCATGTGGTTGAAGGAATCCTAGCAAAAATTCAATTGATCTAGCAGGTCAAAGCTAGTTGTCATTCAGTGAAGGACTGTAAGTTGCTGAACGAATAGCGTGTGAACATCTCATATGGTAAAATGTATCCTGAGTAAAAACTTCCATTACTCTACAGTGAACTTCCTCTTGTAATGTTTAGGAGTATGTTATAGGTTTCACAGTTTTGGTTTGTTGCTCTAGTCATCTATTGCTCACGCGGGCTAATAGACCTTATAATTTTGTATAAACTGATTGGATTTGGTCCGTTGAAAACCAGTTGCTGACTTTCAAAACTAGAACAATCAGCTCATCTTTTAATGAAAACATAATTACATCCATTATCCAATTTAAAGCGTACTTAGTATAAGCGCTTTGTTTGTTATCATATTTAATTTCGTAATATTTTAAAGATTCACGAATATTGCTTTCAGAATCAGAGATTTTAAATATATCTTGTGTTTATTTTTCCATTCTTAAAAGGAAACTATGAGAGCATTTCTTCGAAACGTATAGAAATTCACTTGTTCATTTTCAACAAATATTTTACCTTCGTTGGCTACAAATACTATTAGCTCTATTTTTGTTTTAATTGTGTGACATAATTTGAGTTTATTTTATGCTTTATTTGAAATATTTGGTGTCGCTAATCTATACATTCGTAATGTTTTATTATTAATTAATGACAGAATGGATACCACATTTTTCATCTTTATATTCCGTCAATATAATTTTACTAACGCAACAGGTGTATAGTTGTAGATTCTGGATTGATAATGAAAATGCGATATTCTGAAATGTTATCAAAGTGCAGTACCATGTTACGATTAACTATTAAATAGTAAGGCCCGTCATATTGATGAATGTTTGATATCCTAAGAATAGAACTTGAAAACTGGATTGGTTAATGAAAAATAACATTTAATTTTTTTTATCTCGAGAAAAGTCAATATACATTCTCACCAAAACATCTTAATTGTCTCTTCAGTTTAAAACAATAAATCTGAAATCCACCTTTTTGAGAGTTACTTTCGTCGCTTTCATGAAAAATCTATTTTCTGAATTATGGTCGGTAGAGGCTTCCCAACAGCTTGCGACTACAAACGGCATGATTGTTTAATTAATTATTTTTCTTTTATACGAATACTCGCGAGGGTAATATAGAAATTGTTAGATTACTAATTAAAGCATCTGTTACTTATTGGTTTGCATCGCATTGTTAACCATAAGACCTGATGCCATTATTAATTGATAAATTTCGTTCTCAAAGTATCCAACCCAAATTTCGCATTCACAACAAAACAAACCAATTTTATTAAAATTATATCAATCTGTTATACTACTGCTGTGTGACATTTTTAGAGGAGTTAAGTAAGAACTACCTGACGTGTCCACTTTCCACAATCTCAGTAACTCTACTCCATATTTTGGAATTCATATTTGTTCCTGTGGGACAGCACCTGAATCATCAGAAGTTAATCACTGTGTGTTTTGTACAACTCATCGTCTTTGTGAGTCAAACCTTGACCAAGGAAATTAATATCAATACTATGATTACCATTCACTCTTTTAAATCAAATCAGCATGGAGCAGATATTTTTTCAAAACAAGAATAATTAGACATGTTGCTGTTATGTTTGATGTAAGAAAAAGGAATTTAACAAACAAATCCATTTAACCTTTTAAAAGCGCAATATGCTAAAAGAGGTTTTTTAATTTTATGAGTACAGATCTCTCAATTTATAAAACTCCTTTTCTTGAAAGCAACTGGACGTGGACCCTTAAAGTTCAAATTAGAGCATTTCTAGGCACCAGAATATCAAATGATAGAATAATTATGGAGGGTAATTAGAATCGATAACACAGTCATCACAGCATGCGATTACTTGGAGAAAACCGTCCCGAAGAAGTGTTGTCGTTTTCACGATGGAATGCGATATTCCGGAGATATTTTCGTCGAAAGTTTATGAGCTTCAGCTTTAAAAGTACAAACTTTCATTTGGACGTCCCTGGTGTTGTTGGTAACTACAAGACACGATGAAAAATAAAGTGCTAGATGGATATGCAATCACATGCAGGATCATGGAGCTTTTCCAGGTTTCACACATTTTACGGCGAAAACCATCACAACTCATCAACTAAATCACGTGTTTGATAAGTTAAGTGAATTTCTTTTTATAAGCCTCAACATCGTTATCGATTTTCTTTCTGTGGCTCGAAAGTAGGCGTGTAGTTGAATTTATTTCGCACCGGTGAAATACAGCGGGTTGTTGGTGACAGTCTGGGCTGAATCCCGAGTGGAACGATCCTAGAACAACACCTCGTCATCTTCAACCCCATTCAGGGGATGAGGTTAACCCCTAAGCTGGTACACCACGCTCTTAACTTACACAAAATGCCAACGTGAGGCACACGACATCCTTATCTATTATAAAAGATGTCTGTTGGTGACAGTCTGGGTTAAATCCCAAGGTAAACACCTCGTCCTCTTCAACCCCAGTCGGCGGTCGAGGTCAACACCTGAGCTAGTACACCACGCTCTTAACATGCCAACGTGAGGCACGCGACATCTATTGGATATCTCGTCATTTAAAGAAAACTGACTAGATCTTGATCTCGTCATCTTAAAAAGTTCGCAGATATCTTGATGATGATATATCGCATCATTAGCAAAATTGGTGAGATTTTGATGAACGATATATCTCAGAAAAACCACTCTGAGGGTTAAGAACTTACAAGTCTTTCAAAGAAACTTAACTGTGTTACAAAACATTTTCAGCTTATCATTTTACGGAAACCCTGCAAGTCTACTTTGTTCTGGAAAGATAAAACTTTTATCCGCACAATTGTCTAGTGTAACCTTAATAACTGGGGATGTCAAGACTCTATGGTAATTAAATAAAGCAAATAGCAGACTACCTTGGTGTCGGCTCCATTCGCCGTTGTTTCTTTCTGCAGTAAAAATAATTTACACATTTTTGTTACGAGTCTAAAACGCGCAATTGGGTCCAATCTTTTCAAAGGCATGCTCTTACAGAAACATAAAACATGAGAGAAGGACACATCAGATGCAAGGATACGTTGTGCATGTTATCTCGACTGGATATTAGCCGCAATAGGAAGCCTGGTGAAAGGGGAAAAGGTATGTTGTGAAAGAACACATTAAGTGCATAAAAAAGACCATTAATCAATCATAGTAAGAATTCGCGTCCGCATTTCGTGATTGGCTTCTTGAGGAGAGAATTGGAGACGTTAGAATACAAGATGAACGTCTCAATTCGATTTACTTCTCTTTCAAGGTTTATTGATTTTTTGACATAAAAATATATTCAAATTTTATTTATTTTTTAATCAGAGGATACCACGTTTCTGAGCTTACAGGGCCACTAAAAGCCACTATATTTATATTAAGGTAGATAGCTGAGCTTATATTTAAAAAAAAATGGCTATACTGATAGATTTCGTTCTTTGGTATCCGTTCAGCAAAACATAGTGCTATGTCTACTATTAAATAACTGCTGCTTTGATCATTTACTTGTAGTATTGCGTTAGATTTATTTAACGATTTAGAGGAATTAATTTAGAATATCTTTGAAAATGATACTTGACTAAAATCTTTAAGGGAAGGGCAGGGAACATTGGTAGATTTGAAGAGGTTTTGGTTGCAAAATGCTTGTGATCCACATTCATAAAGAATTATTGATTTCTGGGGAACCGATGGATGGTTGTCCTTGAGATGCCAAGTGCAGGACCACCAAATTTGTGTGACCGGACCGGGGGTTCATTAAGGGTAGCGGGGGTGGACGTTGGGACAGACGGACGGTCAGACTTCGAGGCGGGCCCTCTCGCCCGGATGGGAGAGACGGATCGATCCTTCGGTGGGCCGGTCACGTGACTCCACCGGCATCCCCGGCAAAAACGGGACGTCGGGTTGGATGAGGCGGCCTTTTCACTCCCCCAATTCACGGAATTAGCATTTCGATTCTTACTCATCGTTGCCTTTTCGCCTCGTATCTCTTGATATTTATTGTTCCCCACACACTGACCAGTGTGGAGAAGAATAGAACATGGACATCTAGTCGCATTCTCAAACAAATCTTCCACGTCACTGTTACGGCATAAACATTCCTCATCGAATGACGCAACAATGAAACATAAAACAAAGTGTCTTAATACCGATTTGCTGAGCTTTCTCGAAGAGGAAGTGAGTTCGCTCGGGTAGTATCCGTCAGCCCTCTCCTTGAAAATGTCTGGATCCAATGAGTACCTGTGACAACTCCTCACTCAGTTGGGGCCTTAGCTATTTACACTACACTCTGAGGATTTAATTGCCGTCAGAACATAGCGCAAAACAAGGAAGCCAAATACCGACTTAGTGAGCTTGTCCCTTTCTTGGACGCTGAGTAAGAAATTTACTTTGTTCTGAACTTGCAGTCCTTAAGAATATTTAGAACTATAGAGCACCTTTTACAACATTCAAAAGTGATTAGGACTGGGATTGGCTTAGCATATGGGTTATTGTTTTGTATTTAGATTTGAAGTACGAATTGCGTGGAAAATGTCGTAACACACGAAACAAAAGACGCTGAAGACCAACTTACTAAGCTTGTCCGCTTTTTGGTCTATGAGAAAGTAAGTCTTGTCAAGTTGGGTATAACAGTCACATCTTTATGAATGTCTGGATCCATTGATCACGTTTGAAAATACCACACCGTGGAGGGGACTTATATTGGAATTATTTTCTCCACGCTGCGTGTTTAATAGTCGTAAGCCCTCCAATATTTGACATCACAATGTGTTTATTGTATTGCATCGCATTGTATTTAGATTTGAGGCTAATGTTGTAAGACTGTAATACAAAGCAATTAAGCCAAATAAAAAAATCACTGAGCTTGTCCGCTTTTTGGAATCCGTAAAGAGTAAGATCTAAGTCTTCGTCACAGAACTATCTGGATCCACTGAGCAATTTGGCCCCCATAATAGAGTTGATTAAACGGTTTTGGGGCGCAATGGGCTTATTTGGCCAAGCAGAGCCAAACAGTCTCAAGTAATATACACAAGATACGATCGAGTAAATATTTACTAAAACAAAAGAGAGAGTTTTTTTATTCATACACCTCAGGTAAGAATCAAACCAGATAGGAATTGAATGTGTACCACCTACAACTTGCAGGTTGTTAGTGCAGTGGACAAACCCACTAAGTCACAATAACATCCACCCTAGATGGCACTTATCAGGAACTATTTCTACGAAGGTCTGCTTGTTCGGCACTCGTAAAACCAAGAAAAATCAGCTGAGTATGTTGATTATTGTATTCTTTTGGATTAACTTAGATTTTGAATTTTACTAATATTTTTTAACTTGCCTTTCAGTTATGTCCCAGAACCATTCAAGTACAGAAAAGTCTACTGGTGGTATCACTAATGAAATTCCTGTCCATGCTCTCGTAGACGGCATTATCTGCGTTTGGGGAGAGCGAAATGGCAGTCGTCTGTGGGCCGGACACAATGCTTCGCCGGTGAAGTGAAGCGAAGAGAGGTGCTATAAATCGTGGCTGATGAAAGGGGAGGTGGATCAAAAAGAAGGAAATTAGCTCCTTTCAGAGAATCGGTTGAAAGTCTCGTTCGTCACATTCCGTCTAAAGGCTATTCCGGGAAAGAATACCCCAAAGTCGATGCTTGCTTTCAGGAAATTCAATCAGAAGGTGAAGGGAAAGGGGCCGGCTGCAAATAAGATGAAAATCACAGTGGGATCATTACTAGGGGCACTAGTTCAATTCCGGTAGATTACTCAGGACGCATTTGTCTCTGTAAATGGAAAGATTTCCTTGTGTGGACCAATTTACTTGCAACAATTTATAATCGGATTCCTGGATTCAAACACACCACTACTAAAAACCAGACGACGTGGTTTAAATGAAACTTCATGTTTGATTGACCAAACATACATCAATCTTTCTCTTGAAGAGTTACAACTGAAAAGGGAGCATAAGAGTTGGATTTTTCTTGTATTAGTTGCAAGGTGAAATGTATGAATTAAACTCTAAGGGAAATAGACTGTCATTCAAATTGGTTGGTAGAATTGCAAGTGGCAAGATTAAAATAAGACCCACTTGTTCGAGGTACGTATGATATAACAAGGCACGCATGTCTATACCCCCAATGACATCCGGATCAATAAAAATTAGCAATACAAAGTGTAAATAGAAGCAATATAAAAAAAAAGCATTGTAAGCTAAAGTCTAAATTGAACATTTGCGATGAGTTGATTGAATATTATACATTAAAAATAACTATTTATAAATAATTTAACAATATTATTAAACGATGTATATTAGAAAATAATGTATATAGTGTAAAAATATCACTGACTGTCAAAAGAAAAACAATTTTATGACCTCCCCTACCAAATCGGACATTGTGAACACAGTGCTGTCAAAAAACCTCGGGTCACGAAGATTAAAATCCGGACAAACAGTTAAACTGACAATCAGAAAAAGAGGAGTATCCATGATGTACCCAAAAGAGCAGTCTCACAAGCAACAGAATTGACAAACAAACTTTTTTGAATTCCCGAAACCTGGAGAGTAAAATTCTTTGCCACCTGGGCAGCGGCCAAAGTATTCTGTACTATCTCGCCAGATGGCCCAGGGACCAAAAATGAATAATTGATGCTTTGAGAGCGACATTGCTTTGAAAGCTCTGAGGAATGAGTCGGCTGAAAATGCTATAAAGTAGCAGAAAAAGGGCTGGTGAAAAACAGACGGAAATCAAAAAGCCAGGGAAGAGAGAAACATTTGAATGGGCCAATATTTTCAGTTTTTCTGAATTTCTTCTACAGAAGCTTCTCATTTCAATACTATCGGACATATGTCTATCCCAAAAGCTCTACGCCAGCTGTTTTTTCGATGTTTTCGACAGGGTTTTGTTACCCTGTCTCGTACGGCAATAGAAACGAAAATGGTTGTGCAAATTGCGTGAAAGGTAGTGTATAGGTGTTCCAAATATCGCCTAACTTTTTCTCTGTATTTCACCCTCCTAGGTTGGGGAATCAAGCTGGAAACTAAATTAATATCACTTGGAACTAGTCTCCTTTGGTTTCCAGAGATCCTATACCTTCCTTACTTATGTGACTTCCTTACTAGTAAAACTTCAAAAAGTTTCCCAAGATAATTTTAAAGATTGGGTTCCTAATATCGCCTGCCGTTGTTCCTATTACCCCCACCAGGCAAAATTAGGAGCTACTATTAAAAACGAGTTGCTAGTAGAGCATACATACCAATCTTTAGTATTTAGTATAGTACTTTTAAGTCATATAAACGAAATTATGATTTGCAAACACATTCCCTGAATTGATTGTAGACAAAAAATACGTTGTGTGATCACAGTCTCAAATACTTCAGATGCAATAGTGTTGTTGATATAACTGAAAGGAAACTTGCCGTTGGCGCTGCGTATGGCAAAATCCTAGACAGTCAAGGTAACTACCTAAACTCTTAAATGTCGCGCATAGTAACTTACAAACACGAGTAGGAGATATTAAGCACAGGGGTGATATTTGGAACACCTACCTTATTCTAGAATTTCACTACCATTTTCGCAGTCTTGGGATCCCTCCGTTCCCACGGAATTCGGGTCAATCTGAATGCAGTAGAAACGGAGTAATGAGAATGCCGAAAACCACTTCAATTATAAACAATTTATCTCAATCCTCTGAGCGTCACAATATTTATGAATAGTGTAGTATTGCCTTTAATCCATTAGACACATAATGACTTAATAACCACATCAATTATTGAAAGATCCATGGATTCTTTCTTTTATTTTATGACAAAACTAACTTGTCTCATTTCTGTTTGACTAGTACGTACGTACTAATCATGAACAAAATGTGTACTCTCAAGTAAGACGTTTAGACGTTTCATTGAAAGAAATTAGGGTACAGCTTCAGTGTACGTTTATAGCGGTAGCAACGACCTTGGAGCTTTGTTTTGGCGCATTTTTAAAGGGGTCCAAAACACAAAAATCGTCAAATTTTCGAAAATTTTTTTTATTTATTAAAAAAATTCTCTGTGTCTTTCTGCTTAAAATGACATCTGAATCATGTTTATATCTTAATTACAACGAGAGATAAAATTAATTATAGAATAGAAGTAGAGTCCACTATCACAAGGCCTCAGACAGTTTCTAAAACTGATTGGTATCACATACGCAATTCGACGGTTTACCCTGTACCATTCATCGAAGTGCATTTTGAGCGCTGCGAGCGCTTTCTGCATTTGCTAGATGCAACATACGCTTGTTTTTGAAAATGCACTTTTTAATAATCCTAAAGTCCTCACCTAAACAATAGTGTGAACCGTTGTTTTTCAAAAATTATTTTACTATGGCATATATGTTACACTGCGCTATATACACTGAAGAGCCAAAACATTATGACCACCTACTGAATAACGCATTGCGCGTCCTTTGTCCTGCAGAACAGCTGAAACTCGCCTGGGCATAGATGCCACAAGTTCTTGGTACATGACTGGATACAGGTTGGTTGTACCAAATGTCTAAGCAGTGGTCACGCAAAGTCGAGATATTCGGGTATGGTGGTGTTTGAGCTCTGAGCTGCCGCTCCATAGTACCCCAAATGTGCTCTATCGCCGCCTAACTGTGTCACCTAACTCGCCTGATTAAGATCCGGCGAGTTAGGTGGTCAGGTCATTAAGTGGAATTCATCAGTATGCTCCTCGAACCACTCCAACACAATCCGAGCCTGGTGACATAGGGCGTTGTCCTGATAGAAGATTCCATTTCCAGTTGGAAAAACAGACGCCATGTAAGGGTGCAACTGATCCGCAATGATGTTCAGATAGTTCGCAGGGTTCATGGTATGTTCTACCACAGCAAAGAGTCCCATAGTCGCTCATGAGAACGTCCCCAAAGCATAATACCGCCACCACCAGCCTGTGTATGAGCTGCTGTACAAGAGGGGAGCAACTGTACGCCTGGCAGACGGAATACCCTGACACGATCATCGACGTGATGAATGAGGTATCGGGATTCATCTGACCTGGCAACTGTCTTCCACTCATCCATGGTTCAGTATCGATGTTCTCGGGCCCACTGTAGGCGTATTTGATGATGACGCTTGGTCAACAGAGGCACACGAGTGGGACGACTGCTGCACAGTCTCATATCCAACAGTGTCCGCAGAATTGTGTGTTCCGAAACACTTGCGCATGGACCTGCATTGTATTGGGCTGTCAGCTTAGCCATTGTCTCATGACGCGTGGACGACCTACACCTCGGAGTCTACTGCTGGTGTCTCCGTCATTTATCCACTTTCCATGAATACTAACAACGGCAGATCGTGAACATGAGCAACCTACCAATCGTGCAGTTTCGGTGATACTCGTTCCGAGTCTTCGGGCCATTACGATCATGCCTTCTATCAAATTCGCTTAGATCAGCAGCCTTTTCCATCACTTACAAAAGTAAGTGCAAGCATAATTAGTTACCTTCTCCAGCAGCAGTTTAATACCATTCTCACTTAATCACGTGCCCTACAAGTCATCCAGTCGAGTTCATTGAAAAATGTGGGGATTGTCATAATGTTTTGGCTCGTCAGTGTATGTTCTATATTAGGTTTTGTAATAGTTAATAAGTTCGCCACAAATCAAATTATTAACCTTCACGAATGAGAGAAATAATCATTACATTAGTTTTATAAAATGTTGATAACCTTTCTTAACAGTACAAAATCTAAGTGAAATGAACAGAAATGAATATAGAAAACAAAAGACGTATTAAAGGAGTCCGAAAACACTAAGTACCTTGAAACATTCGATAAAAAATAACTCAGTTCAGTCATTTAGGAAGCTATCGCCAAAACAAATAAAAAAATATCTGTTCTGAGAAGATGGACTGAAGTAAAAGAAGTATGCAACAGAGGCATTCGTAATTTTACATACAGAATGTAAATCAGACCTATAGCTACTAACTTACTGCAGTGAATCATAAAAAGTTATTGCAGCAAAATGAAGAAAGTTAGAAATAGCTCAGAATCAGATATTGAGAAATTACTGTGGATATAAAAACAACCCCCATTCACTTTATGCTACTATTACCCAAAAACAACTCTATAGAAGAAATAATTCAAATAAAGGCTTTGCGCTTCTACGAGAAATTAAAAAAATTGCCGACAAATGGTTATTGGAGAAATTATGACTTAAGTCGAGGTAGAAGATTGAAGACAGAACTCAGTACGGCAGAGAATAATATAATTTTCGAAAAAAAATTCATCCTACAAAATCTATTCCTAATCGAATTAATCATTTGATTGCTGGTTGTTCTGAGAGTAGAGTTAATCTAACTGAAGTAACGAATAAAAATATTACCAATGATGCAGTTAAAATCGATTGCCTTGGAAACAATTTACAGTAGATATTCGGAATCAGATTGGATGCATGCATATACAGATGGTTCTCGATTTATGCAACAAGAAAATACAGGTGTTGTAGTTTTTGAACCTGTTTACTTACTACTTAACTCTGGAGCCGAAAACATCCGCTAAGGATGGAGAAATTGAAACTATCAGGCCTGCTATTCAACAACTAACTCTGAGGAATGATAGATTTGAAAAAGTGGTTACATTATCCACCTCAATAGCACCAATTCATGCAATTATTTCACCCTGATTATCAGATACATAAAAGCTGTTAAGTTAACTACTGAAAACTACAGTCGAAAAATAAAGTTATGATTCCACAATGAATTCCAGCACATTGTGGTATTTAGGACCATGAGGTTGCCCACATATAAGCAAAAAAGGGAAATATATTTTACAACTTTCACAATCCCTTGGTAATGTAATACACGAATTATTGTATAAAATACGCAATGAAGAAAAATTTCCAAGTAGACAGGCAGAAGAAATCAAAGATAAATCTTGCGTGGTAGGACACACTTTCAAAAATTCCTGCATCTCCTCGTGGAGATGAAGTTGCTGTCTTCAGATAGAAGAGTGGACATGACTATCTAGCGAAACACCTGTAGAGATTCCAAATTTTCAACAGGCCTAATTGTGTTCTGTGTAGAGGTAGTGACGAAATAGACTCCACCCAACTTGGGGTTTGCCCGAAACTGTCGTAAAGCATTTTTCATAGATACTAGCCGGGCTGCGCCGGCTAGCGCTCGGCGGTGTGTAATAGTGCTTTTTTTTAACTTTTTTAGGCACCGTAATCAAGCATGTTTTGATTTGTATATTTTATTTATTTTTATGAAACAATTCTTCAAATAATTGCGAGCGTATTCAATCAAATATTTAAGGAAAGTTGGTCGAAATATACATATACCGCTACAAAATTATACATGTCTAGTGATATTTTGCAGGAAATAGACATATCATTAAAATCTAACTCCTAAATAATATTTCTACAATAGGTAATATACCAGAACACATAATGCAAACAAAAGTAAAATTCCAATCCTTGAAAAAATGCAAAATTCCGAAGAAAAAAATACGTACGTATCTATTCAAACGTGTTGAATTTCGATTTCCTGAATATATTGTAAAATAGAATAATGCGACAAAAGACTTTTCAACGATATTGACAAAGACAATAATGATTTATTAACAAAAAAAATACATATTTATAATACTTGGGAATCTTCAAATATGTCCACAACATCTCGCAGTCAACTCAAATACCCAAACACGGAATTCTAAATCAAATTAAAAAAGCAAACATTAATTCTGAAGTGGCCAGATACCGGGTAGCAAAATTACGTTTAAATTACTTTTACATCAAAGGAAGAAATAAGAAGTCAGTTCAAACATAAATTTTTACAATTTAATTCTTAACTTTGCATAGAAATTGACCTCGGCTGTTTAAAAACAGCAAGAATTCAAAATATCTGGCTTTTTTTATTTACGGTGATTGTTGCCATTCGACGATACACAAATAACGTCGATTTCGGGTCCACGTACGTTAGTGTTTTATATATATAGATTGGACGGCATCAAGACGGACTATTTAACTGTTGCTTATTTATGATTTTGTACATCGTTCTGATGTTCTGTCTTCTTGATCTTTGTTCCCATGTTTTTGTGCTAACTCTTTAATCTAGTGAATGACCGCATTTCGAGTTTTCTAGCTAGGAAATTTGTATAAATCTTATGAAAGAGCGTATATGAAAGTCATCAACATCGTCACGTATCTTATAGTTAAATTGTATACATAATTGGTTTTGTTCCTGTGAATCTAATCTTATATTTGCTACTCGAGCCTCAATGAGATTCAGACTTACGGGTGTAAAGAGTATTCAGAACTACAAATATCAATTCCTGTGTGAGATTTGAACGCAGGACCTCTTAACATTCTGAAATCACGGTTTTCTGAGTAATATTTATTATTATTTTTACCTCACCAATACACATAATATATAAATAACCACATCTATTGACTGAAAAATCATAAGAAACATTTTCTATTGGTCAAGAAGTTCAGAAGTGGTTAGAAGACAACCGTGGATTTCCTCAGTTTGAAGAATAAATGCATGCATTTGATCCCCTCAATGGGGTAAATCAAGATCCAGAGGACTAACGATTTGTTTACAACGCTTAAATAACTAATTCATTTGTAAAATAAAACGATTTCCCCTTCTTAGACTTTATTACTTCCAAGTAAAATAATTTAATAAATTCACTTAAAAACCCGAAACAGGGTTACAAAATAAAATAAAAAATCGAAAAATAAAATCTCGGTTGACTTTTCCGGAACCAGAATTCAAAATATGGATGCCTTAAATAGAGCGAGATCAATTTTTATGTGTGACCGAGAATTCATTTTTGCCTTAAAGGGAAAAGCAAACACGGAAATTTGAAGGAGGAAAGGAACTTTCTGATATTTACGCTAAGAAGTTTTTGAACATTTCTCATCGACATTACTTCACGGCGAAATAAAAGGCATTGTTTCGTGCACTGTGAGGATTATTTCTGGGGTTTTTATCTTTAATATAGTTTTAGGACTTCGCCATCTCGTTTCGAAAGGTTTAGTGTCGCCATGTTTCACGTTTATTTCTACTCGGGACAATATCTCAGCAGCTAAGCATGGGAGAAGGGAACTGCTATTGTTTTATTACACATTTTTTTATCGAAGGATTTCTATTTTGCGTTATTCTTTTTCTCAATTGACAGAAAGTATAAATTATTGGAGTTTCAACTCTTCTAAGTGATAATAACACCTATGAGAGACTTTTCATGTGAGGCTAAATTTAGATGGCGTTAGTGTTTCTGTGGGAATCCCTGCCGTCGTCGCTATATTGTTGTTGACTCTAGATTTTAGAGCGGGCATGAATGCCTGGATTTATATCGTCTTGGCATCCATTACAGTCCAAACTGTACCATGTGCATTGAAATGACTGTCCTGGACTTTGACCACCTTTAAGACTAGCATCACACGAGCGTTCCGGTGTCCGAACATCAATAAAAACTTGTCACGGAGAACTTTCAGACTAACGTTGTTTAGGTGTGAAAACAGGCAGAATACAGGCGCTTTAATTGATGCAAGGAACATCAGAACTGCAGTCAACACCAATGGACCCATATTCTCTTTACTGATGTGTCGGCGTTTAGTTTAATATCTGATTCTAAGCGTTTATACATATCCAGGGAGTTTGAAACGCGAAATCTTCCTTCGATCTTAATGGAATGTAACCGTTTTGGTAGAGCAGGTGTGATGGTGTGGAGAGGAATAATGATTGATGGACGTAATCCCCCTACACGTTTTCAGCAGAGGATCTGGGACCGACCAGAGATGTCGGAATGAGATCTTAGAGCGTTATTTAAGACTTTTCAGAGGTGCATGTGGATCTGATTTTTTTATTTATGAACGATAATGCTCATCCACATCGAGCAAACCTCGTTAACGAATTCTTTGAAAATGAAGCCATGGAGAGAATTCTGTGGTCAGCAAAATCTCCTGATCGGAATCCGATAGAGAACTTATGGGACTACCTTGGAAAAGCAGTTGAATGGAGACATCCTCCTCTTAGAGATATAAATCCCCCGAAGACCTGCTGGAGGAATGAAACTTAATTTTCCAAGCTGTGGTTTACAACATCATTGCCAGGATGAAATCACGTTATGATATGTTTGTACAAGTCAGGAGC
Source organism: Metellina segmentata (assembly GCA_947359465.1). Classification (NCBI taxonomy): domain Eukaryota; kingdom Metazoa; phylum Arthropoda; class Arachnida; order Araneae; family Tetragnathidae; genus Metellina; species Metellina segmentata. The sequence continues at coordinate 23,426,190 of OX375878.1, read as the reverse complement.
GATCCCATTCCATATTAAATTCGTAAGCCTTAAATTTTTTCTGAACTCTCCTTGTTACATTTTATTGCCATTTTTATTTTTTCATGCAACAGTTTTATATCATACTAGCAAAATACCCGACCTTACTCGGTTTGAATTGGTTTACTCTAAATTGAAGAGATAATCAAAATATATAATGACTTACTTTTTTGTAAAGTTAATATTGATTTGAATACCTTTCGCCATCTTTATAATTTCTTCAACTTACCTTGGACACAAATCCTACACATGCATATCTATTCTTGTAATAAATTTGACATACATCGCACCCTTGCTGTATGACAAAGCTACAAAATGACGAAACGTGATACTGAGGTTACTGCTACAAAAGACGATTTTGAGGGTAATGGTAATGATAATTGTAATTTTAGTTAACGTCGTACTAGAGCAACACAACGGGCTATTGACGACGGTCCGGGATCAGTCCCTTAAGGGAAAGATCCGAGGACAACACCTCGTAATTTTGAACCACGGACGATTTGGAGGGAAATTTGGAATTCCCTTTCTTAAATTCTTTAGATGTTCAACTCAATTAATAAAAATTACAATTTACGGCGAGTGCTCTCGTACTCATAATCAACAAAATAGTATTTTTTTACTTGTGGCACTCTTGCATTCTGTATGTGACTTAGTGAAATTTTGCAATCTTCTGTCATTATGACAACGAATTTTTTAATCTTTGAAAAGTTCTAGTTCGGATTCTTTAAACATTATTATTCTTTCAATAATGGCATTATTCTTTAAATAACGGCATTATTCTTTAGATAATGGCATAACTACACTTAAAATTTACTGAAAATTTATTCTGACTTACCTGCTATTTTTAAGTCGAATACTTTGTGGTGGTGTTGCGTGTGATGAGGAGGAAAGCACATTTATTAAAATAATAAATATTTAAAACAGCAAAATAAAAGATGTCGGAAAAAATTGTTCTAAAGATATTAATTTGTGATTCATTTTTATCTCTTGATCTCGCACAGTTGCCACAACTTACAACTAAAAGTGCACAAAATTTAGAAACGTGAAATTAATTCAGAGTGAAAGAAATAGAAAATATCACTGCTAGCGCGATCTTGTTCATTCCTGTTCGTTTATTTACCTGAAAAATATCGTCTGCCCCAAATATTCGGAAATCTCTTTCATTGCGCAAAGAACAAAAATAAGAAACGAAATAAATAAAATATCAAAACTGAAATTCTATAAAAAAAAATTTTTTTTTGAAGAATAATTACTTTTTTAGCAGTACTGGTAAAGCAATCGAAGTTATCGTAATATTCAATATAACATTCCAATTTTTCCAAAACAACCAAATTATGGCTGATTTAAGTATATTTTCTCAGGTGTTTTAGCATGAAACTCAACTAAATATAACAATAAATAAATGTTTAATATTGCTTCACTAAACTAATAGTTAATGTATAAAATAAAATACATTGCAATCAAATATCTGAAAAAAATTCGTGGGATACCTGCACAAACTCACAAATACAAAATCGAACATAGAACAGAAAGACGGACAGACAGACTTTCGCAAACAATTCCACTCACTAAATGAAGATAAGTACTCACTGTATGCAAATTTCCATGAAAATATATTAAACCGTGTGGACGTGTATAGGGCACATACAGACAGACGGACAGACAGACACCAAACGCGAAAAAGGCGTATTTGGCATCAGAAGGGTCCAAAACGGATAGAAAACTTAAATGGGTCAAAATTATTGAATGTACAAACAAACACTCCATTCTTATTTATATAGACAATGCAGTGTTCTTAATTTTTTCCCCTTGTATTTATGTATTATGGTGTTATGTCTCATTCCAAACATATTCATAAAATTAACGTTCATAATTTCTGAAAAATCTGTGATTCCATGCATATAAAGATAATTTTGAACAACAGTGAATTTTCCATTATATCTCACTAAAACAAATTAACCAAGAGTTTTCCATACTGGTGTCATGTTTTCTTTTACAATTTGTGGTGTGTTCCAACATTTTTTTGTGGTGCAAATACTTCCATTTTTCGGTTCAATGTGATAATTATTACACCGTGATTCTATGTATGTAAAGATAATTTTGGACACCAGTGTCGTTAAAATTACATTCTCCGTCTATTCTACACCGAATATGGAAACTGTAGACGGCTCAATTGACTAAATATTAAGTTTGAGATCTTCACTAAATCTAAAATTGTTAATTTATGAACTAAAAAATATCGATTGCTTGTTTTTAAAAATCTGGTCAAAATGTTTTTCCTAACTATTTTCCTTAATATAAGAAATACTATATGTAACAAAAAAATTAAATATTTTCTTTGCGCAGAAACGAATTGTATGAAATAAAGCAAAAATAGTTTTAAAATCATAATTTCATTAGATCACTATTTCTTTGTGAAAACACACTAATAGGAATTCTCTCTCGTTTTTTTCGAATACATGATCTGTGAAATGAAAGAGGAATAAACAAGTTTAACTTAGCTGACCACACAGAAACCAAGCAATTAATATTTGTTTCCATACTCATATCCTGTTATTAAAAAACAATTTAAAACATAATTGAAGTTGTCTAATTTGTATGAAAACGGAATGTCCATGTTTTGTAATCAAAATATGCTCCCCAAAATAGAAATGCAATTTCCACTTTGAATAGCTAATGAAAGTGTTTAATTTTTTACAAGCGACAAGTATTGAATATTTTGAAACCCTAGAAGCTAATATTATTAGGCCATTGTAATGCATAATCGATTTTTATTTAAGGGACAAAACCATGTTAAGATATGAAAGGAAAATAACCAATATTTAAGAATGCTATAAAATTTGAAAAATAGGCCAAGATAGAATATCTGTAAAAAAAGTTTAGATTTTTATAAAATATATCGAATAAACTGTGTGAACAATATTACTTTCCTACGTATTGCAATATTCTCAACAACTTTTATGCAATACATGCAGATAATAAGCTCCTTTTATACTGAATTGAAAATAAAATTATGTCTTGTTGCTTTTATGTCTTGTAAAATTATGTATGACAGCATTTTCTTGCGATATCAACATATATTTCGTAATCTACAATCTAAAATACTTGACTGAGAGAATGTAATTTAAAAAAAGAAAGGAAATAAGGTTTTATAATATTTACTTTTCAATCATATGATTAATTTTTTGGAAGTGGTTAAGTTACTTCTAACGAAATTGAACCGAGTCCAAATTAAAATTATAACACGTACACATTTCACATTAAGAGCGAACAAAATAGTTTTAATGTTTATATTTGAATTGGAATGTTTAGTTTCATCTCTCTCTTTGAATCTTAAACTTTTCACACACATGAAAGATAAAACGTGAGCTGTTGTCGATGTTTACCCCATATAGAAGTACTAAACTTGGTATGAAGTACTAAACTTGTCATACCAAACATAAGTTACTAAACTTGTCATAACATTTATTATGTCAAGTTTTGAAACTAATCGGGGTATATAGTTTTTCATACATCGGACCCTTTTAAATTTCCATCCTATCTTCAATGGCTATAAAATAAAACAGCTATGTTTCGACAACAAAATATACTGAGTAAAATAATGCTTCCTTCAGATGCAAAACGAATACTTTTTTTAGGTTTACTATATGGAATACCGCCGACAAAATAATTTTTGCTGACAGATCGAAGTTGTCGTCAAGAAAGCACATCGATGTCACGTGAGAATGTGTTCGGAAAGTTCATAACAGTTATTATTTGTTTAAACGGAACATAACAAACGTATGCCGACAAACAAATACATCAAGTGGTTTGGGTGCTGACTTCTGTTTGAAAGGTTCCTGGTTCGAAGTTTGCCTAAGGCATGAATCCGTGTGGAGTGAATACGAGGCCTCAATAAAGGAGTGCTTAGAATGCATGATATGTATGTGAAGTGAACCACCTCCTTTTGGTGCACCTAGGTAGAACCAGGATAAGTGGTTCATTCCTTCGATGCAGGATCATAATGAAATATGTTCAATTGACCGGGCATTTGAAAAAATAATAAATGTGTGTAAAATAATTGGAGTAGGCTTCCAACAGTTATGAGGATGGATGAGTGGTCGAAGTTACAGAATCTCAAAGCTTCAAATCGGCTGTGCTTCAGTTCCTTTGAATAATCTGTGTAAATATAATCGGTTATTGGCGACATTTTCTAACAAAAGAGAAATTTTAAAATTCCTTCTTTCCAGGGTTGCTTTGGTGGTATGTTGTAATAGAAAACACTGAAAGAAAGGGGAAAATATAGCTGTGGAGCACACATTTATTGTTAACTTTATAATAGCCTTTTACTTCAGACTGATGAATGGTTAAGATTGTCACTCGTTCAAGACTGGTTGAACAGCTTTTTTCGTACCCCGCTAGTACCCACTATTGATTAGATGATCGAAAATTACGTTTCCTTTAACAGATCGACTCTCTGGAGTATAAGCAATCGAGAGCAAGTAATTAAAATTTTATCCCTACATATTAATCTATATATTTCAAGTTGGTATTTTATATCGTTCCAAATAAACGGTTAATGAATCTGAACTATGAAATGCTGAATGTTGACAAAAAACCAAACTCTTAACCACTTCTTTGTTAAATTGTATTTTAATTCAAGGAATGATTTATATGTTACATACTTAAAAATTGGATTATTTCTTATACTCCTTCACTTATAATTGTCGATCATAGTCATCAAGTTTTGAAAGAAGGCTATATTTTCACCTTGAAGAATTTGTAAATAAAATATAATAGTCTGCAGAAATGAGTAAAAATATATAATTTAAACTACGACGAAGAATTTGATTCATTTATGCACAATAAATAATTATTTCCTGCAATGCATTTTGAAAAAGAACAAAGTCTCAAAATAAATACAAAACAGCTGTAATTAAAAAGAAATTATAGAATAAAATATTTAAGAGATTCGTAATTAGCTTAAACTTAAGGCTGAATAATGAAACCCTAAGGCAATTAAATATTATTCAGACATAACTTTGCTTATGTCGGTACAATTAAAAATACTTGGAAATCCAGCGTTGGAAAAATACATCTCAGTTTTGTGAGTGGGAGTTTTATTACTCTTTGTATTTCAGAGAAATACAAGTAGATTTCTATGCAAAATTTAATTAGGATGTGTTTTTCTTTTTATGTACGATGGCGATTTGGTTTTGTCGGTTTATGATTATTTTTTCCTACACAAAGACTAATTGGACCAAGACTAGGTAATTGCTCCATCAGTAGCATATGATATTCTTACTGGTTTCAAAGAAATTAAGTAGTTAAGAATTACTCTCCAAACTACAATCAAAAATAAAAATAGGGTGATGTTGAACTCCAAAGTGTAAGAACTGAAAAACAGCTGGAATCACGACGATGGAGTTATAGTACTCTAATGCAGCGATATCAAACTAGACTGGTAGCAGCAAGAATGGCAGATACCGATAGTATCATTTATGTGCTAATGACATAATATCATTTAAGTGTTAGGAAAACAATTTTTGGAATGCCTTTTGGCATTTTCGAATTTCTACAACTTCCTTTGGACGCAAAATGTGCATATGACATAAATATCTGCATATACATATGTAATGTAGAACAATGGGCGAGTCACGTGCCACATCAACAAGCCACATTTGAAGCTGTATTTTAATTAAAAATTGATTAAATTGATCTACGTCTTATAAATATGCAGTCTTAATAAATGTCTTGATTTTTCAAATAGCTTTAAATTTTAGTGTAGTTTAAATGCACCATTCACAGTACAGGTCATTTGAGAAATTCATAGAACACTTAGTTCCTTCCATAGACACAACGATGGGAATTTTTACTCTTACGTAGCCAAATTAATAATCCGATGGAGGTGCAGTGTTGCATACGTTTCAATTAGAACTTTGTAGACATTTGGGTCCTACAGAAATGAATAGTTGTAATCTAGAACTTAATCGTTGAACTCTTAGCATTTCTTCTTTAGAACTCTATTCACAATCGCTATTCAAAAGTATTGATCTGAAGACGAGGAACAATGAGAAGACAATTAACCGAATTAGAATCCTATGAAATCGAGGATATAGATTCAATTGTTGAAATGGAAATAAAATTTAAAGTCATAAAAGAGACAAGTACTTATTTGAAAGAGATCCTAGAGGGATTCTAATTTGTACTATATGATGCCGAAATGGCTTCGAAAAACCATGAATACCTGGCAATAAAGATGCAACATGTTAAAGGTTAGATTCAAGCACTCTCTTAAAGCTCTTAGAGAGTAATGATTAATCATTCCCTCCAAATGAATTATAAATGCATATATGAGACTAAGATTAATGGCAAAAGTCTACTTAAATTTTCTAGTTCTTTTGATGAGTAATACTCATTTAAATCTCAATTAATTTCATTAATTTCTGTCATAAAGCAGTAGACAGATTCCAAAAAGCTTTGCTACTTGCAATCAACGTTATTTAATAATGCTAACCAAGTTCAGACAGTTCATTTAGGTCGCTGTTTAAGGCATTCGAAAACAGGTTGAAAATAAGCTATTAATTGTGATGGTACTCGCATATCTAAAATTCTAAACTTGGTAAATTATAAATACTGAGCCTGCGAAACATCTAAGACGCTTAGGAGACATGTTCGTGAAGCATCTCGGAGCATTAAAATCAACGAGTTCAGATTCTAGTTCATTAAGCGAAATTAGGTTAGTAAGCGTAGTATTGCAAAATATGGATAAAGAATTCAGAAAGCAATTTGCAATATGCTCTTTGGGCTACCTCAAACTTCTGCTAACGATATGAATATGGAGAAATTGAAGCAGATCTGTCTGTAAAGAGTGTAAAAGCGATATCCGAAACATAGAGAAGGTACGAATAAGAGGCACGACTCTCTAATCAATGGTATGCGAATCATCCTCAATTGATGAAAGAAATTTGCCCCCACTCTGATTCGAAATTTTTTTTTGACAGATCACATGCAGATAAACACAACTTAGATTAGATTTGTTTCTGATGCATCAACACCAACAATTAATGCTTGTTATAGCAAATCGTCGTTATTCAATGGAGAGGATATCCAAGATGATCCGTTTTCAATCATGATGGATTGGCTTAATACTTGGCATCATCTTTTGAAAACTTTGGTCACTAATCATGTGATTACCATTTAAGAATTGCATAAAACAGGAATCCAACCTGTGCCGTCTACAACTCGAAGGCTGTTAGCACAGTGGGCATACCCAATGAGCCATGACGGCCCCCGATCAGATCCCATAAGCCAAATTAAATATTATAAATGATCTATCTTATACATCTTGTAATTTTGGAACACAATTATGTGACGATGTTAACAAATGAGCTAGGACACCACTCTCAAATCTTCCACATCACACAAAAGCGAGGACATTTGATACATATTTGATGTTCTCCAGCCCCCCGAACGCGAAGGTCCATCCGAGTGTACAATTCATAATAATTTGGTTGCTAAACCGTGACTCTACCATCCGACCAACCAGTCTGACGGTTAAGGTGTTAGCCTCTAGATTGGAAGGTTCCTATTTCGAATCCGAGTCAGTGCATGGATGATTGTAAGCGTATGCTGTAGAGGCGGTGGGTGCACCGTAAATCGGTCGTGGTCAAAAGTCCTCACGCTGGGTTGGTGAGGAGGTTTGGAGAGTGTGTTGCCAGCTCAGGTGTTGCCTTGTCATCTGAACGTGGTTCAATATGACATGGTGTTGTCCTCGGATATTTCATTTAGTGGATTGATTCTGGACCGTCTTCAACAGCACAGTGTGTTGTTCTAGTACGGTAATTAAAAATTACCATTACCGCGATTTTACCAACTGGGTTACCTCACGGACCCTTCCAAACATTTATATCTGCTGCTGATTGAACATATAAAGTCTGAAACTATTTTAATTTCTTTAAGTGAAATTTAATCGGTAAAAACGAATAATCTCGTTTGAAAGTGAGTTTTTTCGGAAAGGGAGACGTTTCCCTTTATTATTTTCTTCGTTGTCAAAAAGAAAACATATGTATGCGACAGAATCATAATTGTCAATGAGAAGCTCATACGTTTTGATAAAAGTCGCTGTCGCAAATCTTTCGGACTGCCACATCGGGAGAGACAGAGCTCGAGCGAGGACACATCGTAAACATCATGCGTGTGTTCCGAGCTGTCCAGTTGGAGGAAGTTCCCACGATCTGCTCACAGACCAGACCTTAATTGAATACTCCAGAAAAAAACAACCGGCGCACACCGAGAAAATGTCTTCCGAAATAAATCTTCTCAAAAGTAACACTACAAAAGTTGTCATCAACTCCCAGAGAACATCGCTCATAAACATTAAACAATTCAACGCCAAGGGACAAATTGGCGCTCAACAAGGAGCAATCGTCTGAAGACGAGTCGGGAAGAAGATAGATGGGCAGAAGACGTACTTCTCATTCGGGTTGTACCTGGCGTTTTCTTCTTTCTTCGGGCGCCGTTGAGGAGAGAGTCGATGCTTGACTATTTATTACACATGGGCAGAATCGAGTACTTTTAAGAATCGAATACATGGTATTTGAGTTCTTTTAAGAATCGAACAAATTTATTCGAGTACTTTTAAGAATCGAATACATTTGTTCCAGTTCTTTTAAGAATCGAATACATGGTACTCGAGTAATTTTCAAGTATCGAATACGTTTTCGAGTATTTATACATAAAACGATTTCTTGACAGAAAGAATCATTCAACTTCGTAAAGGCTGTGTTAAAAAACGACACTGTTCTGATTTTCCCAGCATCGTGGTTGTATCTTTTTTTCCCTTAGGGATGGATGAACTTTGGTGATGAATCTTGGATGAACTTTAGTGTTTGAATTCTAGGATAAATTTTTTGGTAGGTAGGTAGGTAGGTATTTAACTAACTCCACACTGAAGCAACAGAATGAATGGGGTATTGGCCGCGGTCATGGATCAACCCCCGAAAGGAAAGATCGAGAACAACATCATGTAATTTCGAACCATTAAATACTTTGGTATTCAAGTACTTTGGGCATTCGTGTACTTTGGTATTCGAGTATACTGGTATTCGAATACTTTAGTATTTGATGAATAACACCACTTTACAAACCTCCACACTTCGCAAAGGGGAAAAACAGTTGAGGCCACGTCAGATATAAAGTGCACCAGCTCTAAGCTGCACGACGGTCTTTGGTTGTACTCGAACTTGCAACCCTCTGGTGTTTAATCCGCTACTCTTCCAACAGTGCAACCGCGGCCCATCGCTTGTCAAAACCAGTCGCATTGTTTTTAGACCAAATGTTGGAACTTTCATTTCGCAAGTTATAATCCTTGTGATTGCCTGCATGATCAAGCGTTCGCTTAAAAAGTTTTTGGACAACACATTTTATTAGTACCTCACTTTTGCTCTTTAGAACCTTCCTGTTATTACTGGAGCCAGCACTGTCTCCAAAATTCAATCAGCATCCACTTTCTGAAACCTTGGTGTACTGTTAAACTCATGGGGTAAAAAAAATACTTGCAACAGTGATGTTGCCATGTAGGGGCCGGTCTACTCTCCCTTTCTCCATAAGTGTTGATGTTTATAACAAGAATGTAATATTAAAAATATTAAATCAAATATAAATGTGTTATTCTCACCTCGGCTGATATTCCACCATAACTAAAAATGAACATCGAGTCTTAGCCTGTGCAGGGGACACCGTGACTTAGTGGGTTTGCCTATTGCGTTAAGAACTATTAGTGAATGGAGAAGGTTCGATGAATCCCATCAGTGAATCTATCTTCTATGTCAGTAACACTTTTATTTTACGTGTTTGGTCCATTAATTGAGGGTCTTGTATTAGGCGCAGCTTGACCATTGCTCCATAAAAACCAAACCCAACACCAATCTAGTATTTCGTGTAAAAAGACTAAATGCAGAGTTATTTTTAAGGTAAAGGTGCAATGTTATTTTGGAATAACTTTTAAATAGACTTTGTAGGGGCGCGGTAAGCGCTGGCCCACGAGAAGAAGAGTGAGAGGAGAAGGGGTGACCCTAAAAGGGAAGACGCAGGAGAGCTACACAGGATCCTCGGCTTGGGAGCAAGAAACGCTTCTTCGATGTATGAATAATTGTGTGTAGTTTGTAAATCCAATGAAGTTTCATTTAAGAATGGAAAGTGTTTGCTCGACTGGTAAACAAGGATGATAATAAGTAGGACCAGATCGCTCGGTTCTCTAGAGACTTTGGTACAGCTACACTCTACGTTTATGAGTGATGACAACGGCTTGGCGATTTTTTTGGCGCACTTCTAGTAGCGAGTTACGATAACTTAAGGCAACCCATCTTTCGTTACTGATGCTGTGGTTTACATGGCAACCTCGGCAAACGGAAACTTTCAATTTTCATTTTGAATGTTCTAGAAAGTTCTTCCAAAATCCGCTAAAGTTTGATTTCATTGATTCGTTTGAAATTTTTTCTTTCCTCCCATTGGTTATGTTGTTTTTAAAATATCCTTTGATTGAATTGGTTCTTTTAAATCGTTTTCTGTGATACCATTGGTCCATTTATTTGTATTTTGACAGTTGTGGAATTTTTATTTTACTATAATAGTTTTCACGATAGGATTAAGAGTTTTGTTTTTTTGACCACTTTCGTTTTCATTATTTTTTTACGAAAGAATTCTGACGTTATCAGGTTGTATTATTACTTGCTTTTTTCTTTTGTAAATCTTTTTCTTTTTCAACATGTCCACTGTATTCAGTGTAATTCATAAGTTTCAGGGTAATCTTACCCAACATTCGTAGCTTAGTTTCTCTGCTGGTTCACAAATGTGTTTTGATATGTGCTTAAGCTTACTACTTTTTGTGAAAGTTTTTAAAAATATATACTTTTTAAAACGTTCTGAAATGTGTTTAAAAAGTGTGTTGTAAAAAGAAAAAAATTTGTGACAGAAAAAGAGTTAGGTAATAGTTATTTCCTTGGCAACTTTAGAAGTTCGCCAAAAAATTGCCAAGGTCGTTGCCACCGCTCATAAACGTAGAGTTTTACACGTTATTTACTCAATTAATTACATTACTTATGGAATATGCTATCGGCGAAATGACCACCTCTGTCCGCACTGCAAAAACAGTCGTTTCGGCTTCTTGATTAGTTCAATTTCTTCGTAACATTTTTCGCCATTTTTCTTTCAGTTGGGCTTTGATTGTCGTTTGTGTCAGCATGTCATGCAGCTTGCGCAACCATACAAATACTAAAGGACGCATTTCCCGGACGAATAAATTCTTGTGATGTTCATTGGCCCTTTCGTTTCCTAATGTGATGCCAAGTGCCAGTTCTTTTCTAACTAACTTATAAAATGAATTGAAATATAGTTAATTATTTTCACTACGAAGAATGAAAAAGTATGAAGTCTTTTTCCCCCTTTTCTAACCGTATCACGCACGGACATTTCTATGTATAGCACAAACACTTTAAAAGAAAGAAAAGGATAATACTGAATTTCGAGAAGCAAAATTCCAAGTTTGCATAGTATTATTCAAGTTATTGCAAATATTTGGGAAGGACAAACCATTGCAAATTGGATTTCTGCACTCGCGTGAACTGAAGATGAGCCCCTCATGCTTACAGAGATTTTTATTTTTTCTTTATTCCTTTATTTTAAAATTTACGTTAGTAATCAAATACTAAATAAAATAACAATATAAAACATAAAATTTTAGTTTAGAACTTCTTTTTATTCATCGTAAATGAAACATATGCCTATGTAATGATGTCTTATTTGAAGATCTGCACAGAGTAAAGCAATAAAGCCGACCAACCGGTCTAGTGGTCAAGGTGTTAGCCTCTGGATCGGAAAGTTCCTGGTTCGAATCCGGGGTTAGGGCATGGATGTAAGTTGTGCTGTCTTTTGTTAGGGACAATGATGGTCCACCCACTGGATGCCCCTTCACAAGTGACCATCACTTCTGGCCTTGTATAAGGCTAAATTACCTAGGTCAACTCTGTACTTTGTATTGTATTTGTATTGTCTTCGCAATTGTACTGCCTTGCCATTGGAAATTTAAAAAAAAGCAATAATTGTATGTGTGCCTACTTTTGCATGGAAGTGTGTGTGTGTGTGTAGAGAGAAATGAAACAAAGTTGTGTATGCAATCATGATCTATTGGACAAAAATAATGGTACTGCAAATAGAATGAAATTATGGTTAGCATGAAGACCATAAACGATGTGAGAACGATATTTAGCAAGAATTGATTTTAGAAATTCTAAGTTCTGTGTGCTCCAGTTGAAGGCGTAATTGTTGTTCGTGTGACTTCTAAAGGAACATGCTAGAATTCAGTAGCGAGTCCAATGTGGGACATTTTTGAACAACGTTACCAGCTAGCTCAAAACCTACTGGAAGTAAGCAAGCGCTCATACTTTATTTGATGAATTGTTCTTTCTTCTATGTAACGGTATATATATACTATGTATATTTCACTTCATTTATATTTTCATGTATATCTTTATGTATATCTTTCATGTATATTTTTATTTGCGAGAAGTAATGGCGAGAGTGTGGGTTTCTTTATTTTAATGATGCTCAATTTCATTATTTTAGCGTTGCTTGCCTTTCGTTTGTAAGATCATAATTTAGAGATACATTTACACGATCTCAGTAATGGAGAATGTTTCTGATAATTTTAATAATGTTTACTAAAGTTTGGCAATGAATAAATAAAAATGAACCTTTAACTCTTCACAACGCATACACGCCTCGATGATACTTAGTAAACTACTGTTTCTGAGAAAATCAATTTTGTTCAAACACTAACAGTGCGATGGAGGCTAAGGAGGTATTGGTATCCTAGTGAGTAACCGGTAAAGTCCTCTTGATTACCCAGATCAATTGAAAAAAATTGTGTTAAAAGATTCTTCAGCCAATGGTTCTTAAAATAACATACACAGTTATTTTATGGTTCAAGGATTGAGTTTCACCGAACTGCCTCAATTACACACGTATCGATATAACTGATTGAAAATAGACTTCTCTGGGTCTTAAACCAATAAATCCGAAAGATTCAAAGATACAGTCAAGGACAAGAGAGGGAATTACAAGCGAGCTGCGTCAATTACACACAAGTATTGATATATTTTATTGAAAATAGATTCCTCTGGATCTTAAAACAACAAATCTCAAAAGATTCACCAATGCAGTCACGGAAACTAGAGGGAATTGTAAGTGAGGCAGCAGAAAAACAAGATGGAAAACCTTGCCTCAGTTCTCGAAAAGTATGCTTTCTGAGCAAACAAGTATGTATAAGCATCTCTTTTTGTATATATGCTCGTTATACATTAAATAATTGGAAATAATTCATTCATCGATTTATTGTATTATAAATAGGAAGTCCTGATACATAATTTTGAAAAATGTCATTCACAATATAAGAGACAGGAATGGATTTAAAACATACAGTTAAATAAGCTAAAAGCAAATGGTATACTTAAAATATCGATCAACCAAATCCGACTGCACATTTAATGCTGTATCTGCCATAAACATGAATACAAAATTTCAATTTAGTCAACCAATAACGTGGAATTAAGAATATGTCAATTCTATAACACAAAACACATGATACCTTAGGCCATGTAGATCTGCAAAATGAAAGCAAATGTTAGAGGTTGCGATCACGTATGAACATATCCTTGCTATTTCGTGGATATACACAGGTGAATGATTTAACCAGGGCTGAGAAAAACTTGTTTCCTAGAAGCACGCATTGTACAGTAAATTTCGATTTTTTTAAATTTAAATTTGTGTAACTAAATGCAATATCAATTGTAAAAACTTTAAAAGTAGTACTAAGTATGTAGAATATTTTGAGAAATTCCTTCTCACCCACTTTCACTCACCCATATTGTTTTTCATTATATTCAGCAACTCATGAACAACATTCACGGACCAATAAACTCCAAAAAATTATGAAGAAACATCGAGTTTACACTCTTATAGTTTAAGAAACACAAAATTTATAGGAACATGTTAAAAGAAACTGCTCATTCTTATATCCATTTGTTGTCAAATGCGGATGGATTAAATTCTTAATAATAGCTTCAGTTCAAACATTGCGTTTGTTGGAGAAGGTCGCATCTGAACTATATTTAATAATTTTCCTACCTGGAATTTAATGTAAATATACACTTCTATTGTTTGTGAAAATTGTAACACCGTGAAGTAATGATGGTAATCAATTTAAACTAATAGGATATGCAGAGTATAACATGTACATTGTTGAAAATGTACGCCAATGAACTGTAGAATCGCATTAAAAAGGACTATCAAGTAATTCCTCAGCTTCTCAATTTATTTTTTTCAAGCTATAATTGCTGTATTTTTCTAAAAATGCAATACTATGTGTACGGTTATATACAGTTGTGCAATTATATGCATCTGGGGATCAGTCATTAATGACACATAAAAGCCTTCGGAATCTCACTACTCATTATTGGTACCCAGGCAAGCACACTGAGCACATTTCTATTTGGTGGTCCCAGATCATTGCAAACTGATTTGGCGAAGCTCAAAAGTGATTACACCAAAAGTATTTTTTTTAGAGTGCAGAGACAACGTTTTCCCATCTTCCTCCTGTTCTACCTCACTTGCAACTCCCTCTCACGTCTTTGACTGCATCGATGCCTCTCCGGATTTATTGGTGGAAGACCAAGAGAAGACAGCTTCTCTCCTACTAAAGCGATATGGTCTTACGGAACCAGTCTAGCATTTTTTATATCACAGGGATCAGCAACAATAACTTATAACAGGAATGTGTGGCACAAATGTCATTCTTATCACATGATTCGTTCATTGTGGTACAACGTTCACAAACAGTAGTGTTCGTTCGACCATTAAAAGCTCGGTTTGTGTGACAAGGTTTGTGTTGGTATGAGTGAAAATCCCTCTAAGGTTACATATCAATTGCAGCATTTGTTTCTGTTCAGCCTAACAGAGCTTTTCTTTGTTCCGTGGTAAACGACAGATTTAAATAAAGGTCTTTCCAGCGGACGGTCGCCATGTTTCCTTCCAACGTCGATTGAGGATGTCTCACATATAATTAACTCCATTTATTCCAGTAATCAGCAGCTCTTCATAACTCAAAAGGAGCCAGTCAATGAATTGCTACTGTTTGTCTAAACTCTTTCAATCAAACGTCTTGCATATTGAAATGTTGTTTGGCTATTTTGTTTTGGTTTTATGGCGCAAGGGCCATATTAGCCATACTGCATCATACACAAGACACACAATATCAAGTAATGGATATACACAAAGAAAGTGTTACTGACATAGAAGAGATAAATGGACCCAGGGAGGAAACAAATCTGACAGGTGTCAACTCGTAGGTTGCTAGCACAGTGGGCATACCCACTGACCCATGACGATTTCTATATTGAAAGGTGTCAAGTTCCTCAATTTGAGAGCACAGTTCTATTTTGATATGGGAATCAAAACTTACATTTTGTTTGAGAGGGTTTTCTCGGGGGTTCAGGGGGCTATGTTTGGCCACACTGACAATCTGTAAATATCTGCAAGTAAGGAACATACAGACACAAGGAAAGCTTTTCTTACACATATGAGAGAAATACACCCAGGTTAAGTTATAGGAATCAAACGAGCACTGCCCACAACCCGCCGGTCACTTTTGGTTCGAATATTGCATACAGTTTGAGTCAATATGTGAGCGCATACACGCGGCCATGGTAATGGTAATTTTTAATTAACGTCGTACTAGAGCCACACAACGGGCTATTGACGAGGGTGCGGGATCAATCCCCTAACGGAAAGATCCGAGTATAAGCCTATATAATTTTGAACTACAGCCAAATCACGAGGAAACACCTGAGCTGGCACGACACTCTCCAAACCCGCACACCAACCCAACGTGAGGACTTTCGGCCACTACAGATTTAAGGTGCACACCAGCCGCCTCTACACCATACGCTTTCAACCATCCATATCCTGACCCAGATTCGAAACTCGAACCTACCTATCTAGAGGCTAACACCTTAACCACCAGATTAGTTGATCGTCCATGCCCCCGTGGACAAAGGACTGTGGACATGGAAATGAAGCATCAAATTAATTAGGATTAATCCACGGACGTTTAAATTAAAAGGAGTATAAAGTGAAAGACATATATGTAAAAAGAAAGAGCAGCAAACAGAGGTTTCATAGCAAAATAGAAAATTATATATTTTTTAAATTTTAACAAGAAGATTATAACATGGGCATTGTTTAATTATTTTACTTAATCGGAATCATGATATGATTATCAGATAATCTACAGGATCTACTATATCTTCCCCTATGTATCGCCCATATCTTTTCCCTTTTCAATCTCGGACCGTCGTCAATAGCCCCTTGTGTTGCACCAATGCAACATTAATTAAAATACCAACCACTGCAGGTGAAATAGGAGAAAGATCGTAAATGCTAATGCAGAAGGAGAAGAATGCTATTACTTTCCATTTCAACCTACAAGTATTTAAGACCGCAATGGTACGATCTTATTGGTTGAAAGAAACCAAGGAAATATTATTTTGGCCAGAAAGACCATACCTGGTATGTACCTATGCAGAACGAATATACACTACCCTACAATAAATTGAGCGGACAGTAAAATGTGATGGTATAAAGTAAAGAACACATGCTTTATGGGGGGGGGGTCCCCACGTGCTGCAATTACACTAGAAACCCTTCTGGGCATACTTTCAACAAGGTTTCGATACACAGCTATGTGTAGTTTTGTCCATTCCTGCTGCTAGAATGCCGCCAGCTCAGCTGGAAATTTCGGACATGGTTCACTGGTCCGTAAGCGTCGCTCTAACTCGTCCCACAAATGTGCTATGGGGCTTAGGTCGGGCAGGCCAGGAAAGAAGTTTTACATCCATATCTTGATACCACTGCTTGACAGAGGCTGCATCATGACATGGAGCGTAGTCGTCCTGGAAGTAACATCCGTCCATTCCATATAATTGCCAGATTGTCCAAAATGTTCATGTAGGCATCGACGTTCAATTGACCAGGAACAACATGCAAAAGTCCCAGGCCATACCACGTAAAACACCCCCAAGCAAGTAGTCAGATTTTATGCAGATCCGCTTGCGTCCGGTCCATTATTAGATTTTATATAAGTAGTTATATTGTTAGATTATATATATATATATATATATATATATATATATATATATATATATATATATATATATATATATATATATATATATATGGCGTCCGGTCCATTATTGTAGGATAGTGTATTTGTATATGACGCTCATGAGGTTAATAATGAATATGAAGGTTTTGTTGGTTGATTATTTTTGAGTTTTATGGAACAAGAGCCATATTGACCAAACGGCTATTAACTAGTCGCACTACCATGGTTCAAAGTTACGTGCTGCTTTTCTTGGACCTTTAGCTTTGGGATTAATTCCAGATCGTCGGTAATACTTCAGTGTGTTGCTCCAGTGAGCCGTTAATAAAATATATAGCTTTTGAATTTTAATTTACATTAGAATTACGGAAAGAAGATCAAATCTTTAAAAAGAAGCAAAAAGTTGGAATTTGAAGAACAAACCCGGTAACTTAGTATTATATTTTAACTTGTGGATTTCCCTTTAGTAATTTGCATTTCTTCAATCAATGACATCTGAAAACGATGGTCAAGCGTGTTTGGTAAAAGGAATTCTCTGATTTGTGGAAGTCTGAAGAATAGTTGTATGAAACGAGGAAACGCAGCATGGAGACGAATGGAAGATTTTATTTAAATGATTTTACGGTCATTTTGTTACAGTAACATGAAGAGAGCTAGGTTTAAGCAGACTGAAATTGGTTTAGAGGCTGCTATACTTTTTAATTTTTCGAGAAAGGAAAACATTCTCAATTTATTTCTCACACATGCTATGAAGCATAGCTCATAAGTAAACTGGAATTTTGACGAATTTTTTTTTACAAATCTATGTAACTGTTTTCTCGAGAATAAATACTCACTAACCAGCTAAAGGATCCACACATATAAAACCCTTCTGCTATCTGAAATATTCTCTATTAGACTTGAAACCAGTTTCTACCTTTCCTAGTACTCTCGATTTGGTTATGTATAGTCTTTAAGTGTGTTATAGAGAAATATCACTGCTATACTTCTCGAAAATCCTGAGGAGCTCCAAGTGCTAGATACGATTTTAGTCTTAAATGCGTCATCATTTGGAAGGTTATTTATTGACAAAAATTTGGTTTTCAATCTACAAAAAAACCGCACTTTAATTAAACTACAGACAAAGAAATTCTGTGGCGAATATTCAAGGAGTTATTTTACAAACTAGATATTTTACAAACCATATGAAGCTTTCATCCGATTTTATTATCAAAACATTCTTGCCAAAGGACTCTTAGGGCGAAAACATTTTCAGGGGGCCTATGACCCAGCTTCGTAAAGTAAGATTTATGAAGTAAGACAGTAAGATTTAATGAAGATGCAACATGGTACAAGTCCGGTTCGGCATTTTTTCTGTTTTCATAGCTGAAAAGCTTTTAATTTTGAATACTATTAACTATTTCATGTTTTCATAACTGATGCAATTGTGATACTAAATCTCCACCTCGTCAAACCATCTACCACCAGATGGCCGCACCTGTACATTTCATTGAATCACTTTCTTCCTAATGTCTTCCATTCCACTGTGCAATCCTATTAAACCACTTTCTCACTCCGAGACCAGAGAGAGTCATGCCATCCATAAATGGACTGCTCCATATTCATGGATGGCCCAGAGGGAGACCTTCAGGATATTAATCTGTGAAACAGAGAGGGTGGAGCCCGCTTTCCTTCTCCAATCACAAGCTGGTATGTGTGCGAATGACAGAAGGTGTGGGGCACCCGACAGTGTTTTTAATAACAGCTCCGTCGACGGCAAACTTCGTGAAATGAAGTCAATTATTTAAATGGGAATAATTAGTTCTTTTGACAGTGCGTATGTGAAAGTAATCGTCGATCTTTCCCCCAGAATTTACGAAGCTCTTTACGATAAATGAAGTCCAATTCGAAAAGGAAATAACTCCTGGAGGTTCGGAGTTTTTCTGTTGGTTTAGAATTCTATAAGTCAGAACTCACGATTCCTGGACAACTTAACCCTCTGAGGAGTTCACAGACATACTTTCACTCTCTCTCTCTCTCTTTACAGACAACATTATTTCCTACAAACAAACCAAATTTAATAGAATATTGCTGATGTGTTCTTATCTACTCTGATGTGGAGACCTCAAGGAATTGTTGTTGATGGATTTACGGTGACTTGTGTCTCATACGGACAACATTTGACAGCACTGTCGTAGTATAAATTGATACCTGAATATCTTAAACACACAAATGTAGCTTAGATAAGAAAAAATATCATACTTCAAAAACCGCTATTGATGTTTGGGAACGGTACCCTCACCTCTATCCAAAATCAGAAATTTTCGGTATTTCATTGTGTGTTTGTGAACAATTCTCCGGGTTTCATGACCAAGCAGGTTTGTTTTAACCCTCTTAAGGTCACGAGATATCTGAGAAGTGTCGTGTTGCCTTTTTCCTACAACACAAGAAAGGAATCCACGAATTATTTCAACAGTTAGGAAAAATACTCTTTTGATTCTTTTCTTAGAGTAAAATCCATTGTAAGGATTGTATTGCTCATTTCTTTGCTCGGAATAAAATCCTTTGGAAAAAGATTCTGTTATTTCTTTCCTTAGAATAGAATCTTTCGAAAAGATTCAATTGATTAAGGATGTACGACCCGATTTGAAGTCAGACAAGGGGGATTGTGGGTTGGATCGATCAATGAGTTAACCGCTCAGTTATGTTCAAGACGAAAGAAGTTAAATATGCTTGGTACTTATCTTAAACACTTATATAGTATCTTTAAGAAAACAAAAAAAGTTGCACAATGTGCAAACAGTCAAACAAAAGAGAAATATTTTCTGAGAAATACACATTTGATATTTTACTATTCAAAGTAAAAGTAGGTAGGTATGAGTTTACGTCACACTGGCGCAACTCACGGGCTACTACCATCTCCCGGGACCAATCCCAAAGAGAAATATCCGAGAAAAACATTTTGTCATTTTGAAACACAAACAAATGACAAGGTCAACACCTGAGCTGGCATAGCACTCTCCAAACTTCCACAATACGCCAACGTAAGAACCTTCGAGGCCTGGAAGGATGATTTAACGTGTACAGCAACCTTGACTTGGTGGTTTTTGGTTGGATCTAGTCTCAAGCTAGTAATCCTCTGGTTGATGATCTTCAACTGGACAACCGCGGCTCTCAAATTTTTGCAGCAAACCGAAAAAAAAATAAGGTATAGGGTTAATTTTATTTTCATATAATTTTACATTGGAATAATTTGTTTTGAAATATTTGATTATGGTTATGGGATTAATTTTTATAAAACTAAATATTTTGCTAATTAAAACGGATTAACAAACCACAAACATTTTCATTTTTACTTCCCAATTAGTTCCAAAATCAGATTTTCATAAACAATTTAGTCTGATAAAAACATTTAATTCGTGATTTATTAAAACGGATAAAAAGAAATAGCTTGCAAAAAATTCAGCTTTAAACACCCACACTTGTATCATATTTCTATTCACCTAATTTGTTCTCGAAATCAAGAAATTATTGTTCTTTTGAAAAGAAAGAAAGTTTGATTTAAGTAATTTTATTCTGTGGACTAGAGAGATGGGAGGAACGAACAACTCAGATTCAATTTTCAAGCTAATTAAATTAATCTATGTATATTTTTCTTTTTTTTCTGTTTGGTTTTGTTTTGTTATATTTTGCTTTGGGTCTCTCTTATATCTAAATCTGTTTCGTTACATGGGGTTGAATTGGAAGCATTGTTTGCGACATGATGTGTAATACAAATTCTTAATGACGACAACTTTTAGCAAATTATCTTTATCCTAAATTTTTTTCCCTTTAATTCTTCGAAAACATTAGTTGTTTGTTTTCGATTCTAATTCAACCAATTCTCTAATTCATCGAAATATTCCACTAAGGCTTCAACTTCTATGATTTCTATTTTCCTCCGTTTACGAAGCACCAGATTTTTACTAAGAGGTGTTTTTTTAGATAATGCTTTTAGCGTAACGGTGGGGTTAAAATTTGCTATTTATCGTATTTTAAATTACTAAAATTTTAACTCTCATGCTCAAAACTTTTTTTTAACAAGCCTGTTTTAAGTGTGAAAGATTTTGGGTGCTTCCAAATTTTTATATGGAATTTGAATATTGAATTTAATATTGTGTTTTTATGCATCATCATTTGTTTAGCTATCAATTTCATGTAAACATCTGCTATTCATCTATTTCATATCAACCCCATCTGCAGTAACTTCTAATTCAATCATTTAAGTTTTTATTCTGATTTACCTGTTTTAATATCATGTTTCAATTTTATATCATTGACCCCTACATTACATTTCCGTTTATTGTTTTCCATTTTGTACCAACATCGTTGTTGAACTACTTTTACAATTGAAGAGGCACGGGTTATATATTGATAAGGTCCACATATTTAGTAACAAAAAACAAATAAAAACAGGATAGAAAATTCAAGAATCAATCAAAGGAATTTCTGATTATATTTGATAGAGGCCTAATACTTGAAATTTAAACCATGGCCTCTTGTACCGTAGACAAACCCTAATAACGTTGAACTTTTTTAATATTTGAAAACCACTGTCCAGAAACATTTGAAGTGTGATTTATCATGATGTTGCTATGGCTCACTGTAGCCTACTGCGATAGCAACCTGCTAGTTATAACTGGTGGATGTATTCCTCTCTTCTCTGTCAGTAAAAGCTTTGTTGTTGTTACTAATCCCCGACATGGTGTCTTAAATTAGACCAAGTCCACAAGTCTATAAACCCCCAAAAGTCTTAGAAAAGTAGAGGTTCCAAAAAAACAATGTCCACTGTAAAGTCAATACATTTTAAAATATGAGCTGGCTGAGCCTGATCTGCTCCGCACTTGGTACAAGTCCTGAAAATCTTCTGGCCCTGTTCATAGGAGAGACTCCTCAAGTGTCCAATGGCAAATCGTGAAATACAAGTCTGCTGACTTGTATGGCCCTCAAAGAGTAGGACGTCTCCATGACGATTTCTCGAGTACCAGTCATGTACTGGAGGGACATTCCAAAGATCTTTAGACGTCTTATTGCACTCTGAGAACCCTTTACTATATGTACAAGGCATATATAACTGGAGAGTCTCTAAGGAAGCAGCCTTTGCCAGGGAATCCGCGATCTCGTTGCCACTTATACCGACGTGGGAGGGAATGAATTCATTGGACGTGCACCTTGGAATTGACTACAAGTCTAGAAATTAGGTTCAGTAAAAGCTTTTCTTGTATGTATGTCCCTTCACTTGACATTGCTTGGAGCAGTTGAGTTGGCACTGCATTTTCCAAACTTTCACTCCACGCCAACGAGAAGACATTTGAAGCAACAACAGATTTAATGTTTTCCAGTCCCATGTACACCCCTGGCTTTGGTTGGATCGAGTTTCGAACTCGCAGGCCATCGGTTGCTAATCTACGACTACAGGGTGTTGGTAAACTATTTAGAAAAAAATTGAAGGGATGATAGTACCCATCAAGACTACCTATATTTACAGTGGAACCTATAGTCGCAATCCGCTCGGAGGGTCAGAAAAGCGTAAAGTAAATTATCCACGTTTAAGTTTCAACAGTGAAAAGAAATAGCCATAACGAAATCATAAGTTGCACAATCTCGTGCAGATCAGCCAAAGACTCAAATGAGATGCTAAAAGTGACGCCCAAGGATTTCGTTGCACAGTTCACACCGGCGAAAGAAAGATTGGCACTCCCTCTCCTAGATATCTGGTGTGATATTTATCTTGTCTGCTGCATCAAGAGTTCTTGCTACGAGATCTTCCTCAGAGTGTACTGGTGTCTCGTTCACCAATTATTTCATATGGCCCAACAAGAAGAAGGTCTAGTGAGCATGGAGGTCACCCCACAGGTCCACCACGTCCAATCCACCGTCCGCGAATGCCTCACGGTGATATTCTGGGGAAGTGCTGCTTCTCTGGCAAAGCAGAATTGACGTTAGAAGTTGTGGCGTGTGATTGTTGAACGTGTTTCTAATTTTTACTTTTCTGGATTGCGACCATATATATTGTAAATATTGGTCGTCTTGAAGGGCACTGTTGTCTCTTAAATTTTTTCTGAACAGTTTACGAACACTCTTTTTACCAACTGGGCTACCGTTATCCATTTTTGCGTATGTGTAGCTTATTGATTTATAGACCTTGTCAATGAAACCAAAACCATCAATCAAATCAATCAACTCCAAGAGAGTGTCTCTTAATTGACTTACGATTGAACTAACGATTTGACAACATTAAACGATTCAATCGTTTCCAAAATAATTCGAACTGTACTTGAGCACTTTTTTCATAATCCTCGTTATTCTGACTCCCTAAAGACCTTAGTAGCTTACTCACCAGTTAAATTGTAACACGAAATGTCACCAGTTTCAGAAATGGGTAGTACATTCCCAATCACCCTGTGACACCCCACGAAAAGTGGATTCCACAGAGATCAATCAAAGGGTGCAAGCAAATCCACAGCTCTATGGGAGGCAAGGTAACTAACTCCTCCTGTATGAAAAGCCTTCACAAAAGATTTATCATGTTACAGTACTCAAGTATTAATGTAGTTGCTGTTATATTCAATCTACAGGGTTTTGTTTACCTTCCTTTATCGTTCCGCGGGTACCATATCGGTTGTTATAATGCTGTATGTCCACTATTTTCAACTGTATCTGATGTGATTTAGGTTTTAAAAATATATTTTAATATTTATAAAGATGAGAAGGGAGGGGATTGAATGATACGTGAGTTGCAATTATAAAATCTTAGAAGTGCACTGAATGATATTGTAACACATTATCCATTAATACAAACTGCAACATTTAATCTTGTTTTAACACATACATATTTACAATTTCCAAAATGATTAAGTACATATTTAAACGTAGGGAGATTCTCAAAATGTGAGAACCCTAAATGTCATCTATGAGTAATTTTTAAAATTTTGAAATTTAACATCAATACTTTTTAGTGCATTGTTCATAGGCCTAGAATACAATATACAATCATTCAAAGACAGGAACTATTCTCTAAAATTACTAATTATAAGATTTAATTTTAAGATCCGTAGGTTACAGATTTTTGACTGTTTTCCTGTAGGTTACAGATTTTTGACTGTTTTCCTGTAGGTTACAGATTTTATGCATTGCTCTCCTATAAGTTAAAGATTTTGGACATTGCTGGCCTATATGTTACACAACATTAGCGTTTTTGTTGAACGAAGTGGGTAGCGGCATTTGATGCGATCTTCTGGCTTGGTGTTGTCGGTCTCCCAACTGCTGTTGCTGGTTTTATTTAAATTTTATTATTCTAATGTTTTGTTTTGTATATTTGCTTTTAATAGTGTTTTGGGAAGTACATGAGCAATTTCTTAGCATTTTGCGACTCATATATATGTAGAAAACACCATGTTGGGTTGTATGGGTCAGGCTCCTCCATGATGACGCCCTGGTCCACCAACACTTTCATTTTCAATAAATTTCTTTTGGTTTTTATTTTTTGAATTTTCTTTTGTTTTATAAATTACATTACTTACAATGCTATGTCTGCAGCTTTCAGCGCGCTTGCATCGTTAGTTTAAACTCGTTTTCACTTTCGTTTTCTGACTGAATACCACTGCTTTTAATTTGCGTATTTGAATAATATAAATATTGACCACTCAGGAATTGTTGCAACTTTAGAGCACTCCTCTGACAGTATTTTAAATTTTTTTTTTAATTGTTGTATCTAACTTTATTATTATTATTATTATTATTTTTTTTTTAATAAATATTTACCTGTCAGAGTTAGTTGCAACTTTAGCGCACTGCTCTGTCAGTGTGATATTATTATTTTTTTTAACATGTTATTTCTACAATACTCACTTCTCACGAATAAATCCTTTAAGAAAAGTTATAAAAAAAGAAGGGGATTTATTACTATCGACAAATACGCAACCGATCATTATTCTATTTCGTAATTTCCTCTGAGGCATTAATGTTGGCGTTTTGTTGAACGAAGTGGGTAGCGGCATTTGATACGATCTTCTGGCTTGGCGTTGCTGGTATAATTAAAATTTTTTTTTATTTTAAGGGGTCCGGGACACATTAAAAAAAAATTTTATTAATTAATTTGGAATTTTGAATTTTTTTGTACTGATTACCCATCTAACTAATAAACAAAATCACAACACAAAAATTTTCCAAAAGTTTTTTAAAAATTTTAAATTAAAATTTTTCGATAAAAAGAGGGGTCATTTTAAATTGCTAAAAATCCAAATATTCTTGATCAAATTTCAAAATTCTTGCAGTAAATTATTCACAAATTTATAAACTTTAATTTAGATTCAGCAATTTAAAAAATATTAATTTAATAAAAAATAAAAAATATTTGAATGAAAATTTTTGAAAATTTTAAGGTACCTTTTTAAAACAAAAGTCATATTTCTAAAAGTAAATATTTGTTTCAAATTTGCTGAATCAAAATTAAAGTATAATGTTTGAAAAAGATATATTCCAAATTTCAACCCTTAAACTTTATCGGTTTTCGACTTGCAGCATTTGAATACAATATTTCGAGCAATTTGAATACAGGAAATCTTGAAAACATTATCATGGAGAAAAACGCATTTAAAGTTTTAAAGACAGATGTTGTTGCCTTGACAACAACTGTCAAGAGTGTTAGATTTTCAAAACAACGCACCACAAAAAATATTACATCTCTAGTTCTAATTAAGATAGAAACATGATTTAGACGTCATTTTAAGCAGAAAAACACAGAGATTTTCTTTAAATAATAAAAAAATATTCGAAAATTTGACGATTTTTGTGTTTTGGACCCCCTTAATGTTTTGTATATTTGCTTTTAATGGTGTTTGGGGGAGTATATGAACAATTTCCTTGCGTTTTGCCACTCATATATGTGTAGAAAACACCATATTGTCTTTTATCGGTCAGTAGGCTCCTCCCTGAGGACGCACTGATCCACAAACACTTTCACTTTTAATAAATTCCTTTTGGGTTTTTATTTTTGAATTTCCTCTTGTTTTAAGAATTAATTGCCGTTAATAATGACATCTGTCATTAGTTATAAATTGACAATGCTTTAGAATTAGAGTAGTTTTGAATGTTTTGAAATTATAATTTTGTTTTTCCAGATTGTCGAATCATGGATTTGTTTAGTTCTGTGAAGTTTTATTATTGATTCCAAGAATTTTGGTTGTATTTTGTGATCTTTTAAATAATATATATTTACACGTCATACCAAAAGGAAAACATGATTATAAAATAAAAATAACTTCATGTTTGAAAACTCCCTTAAAAGTTATAATTCCTATAGAATTAATTCATCAGGAAAAAAAAAAGTTATAAAAATCTAAATTTTATCTTAAAAAATTTATTCAAAGGATCATTACAGCCATAAAGCAAAAAATAAAAATAAAAGACAAATATTATTACAAAAAATAAAAAAAAACGAAATTTTTTACAATTTTTTTGAGATTGTTGCTACATCACGTCCAAAATTAAGAACGATCGAATTTGATATCGTTCGTACACGGGTGTTGGACACGTTATAGCAATGATTTTAATTTTGCATCTGCTAAATTCACTTTATTTTTTGATAAAAAGCTATTAATCTGATGAAAATAGATTGTAATTAAAGTGTTTTTTTTATGTTTGGATGCATTGGCACCTTTGTAACATAAATTAAATCGGCAATTCAATAGTTACGTGATTTTGACATCGCATTTTTAAAAAGAAGAAAAGTATGTTAACGGTAAAGAAAATGCTCAAAAACACATAAAAATGCTTAAAAATATTTAAAATGTTATTTCAAGACAAATAAATGCAGTTGAAAATACCTACCAATACATATTTTGCTTCAGGTATAGAGCTATATCGATCGTTAATGTTGGACATCGCGAAACACATAGACAGATTCACAAGCATAACCAGAAATCAAATGATCATCGTCTGTAAATAGTCTAGTTGCGTTCGCCATTATTAGTTAGTTTCTAGAGGGCTAGGGCAATTCCGTTCCAACATATATTTTTGAATTATTTGACAGGCGCGCATAAAGAGTAGTATGAAAAAAGTAGATGATGAATCAAACGTAGGCACAAGGTGTGTTTTCATGTCAGTACCTGTGTTCTGTACATATTCCGCAATATAATATTTGTTACACTTTAAGGTAAGTCCATCATACCTTCTCAGTAGAAGCATTGGAAGACAGGAAGTAAAATCCTTGTGTCTCGGTGGTTTGTTTGTTTACACTGAAAATCCCTTACATAGCAGCACAGCAAAGGAAAATGTGGCAACGGACACATTAATGAGCAGCTATAACCTACATCCGCGATTCTAATGCTCCTAAGAAAGCCAACAGTCAGTCGTCTAAATTCGAGTGCCTGTATCGTCAAATGGATAATTATCGTGCATCACATCTTGCGATTCCCTGGTGAACCAGTGGTTTCAGGGTTAGTGGTCCTATTTCTAGCGACCCTTTACCTCCACGAGAAAATCTCGTAACCCCGTTTTTTAGTGGACCACTCGAGAGTCCTGTATCCTCGGGTTGAAAATTAATATTTGAAAGTATCCGGTGTCAAAAATATCGATAAACCTTAAGGCAAAAACGACAATTTGTTTACGTAAAAATGTATAGTCCAGCCATGGTGCGCGGATGTACAGTTGTTCCAGTTCCAAAACATTTCTTAGCATGATTGTGAACAATGGGTGTTCGTCATGCGCAATGAGTATCTTCAGCACAGACTCTTCGCTCTTCCAAATAGTCGCAGTCCATAATTCTTCCTCATTTTTCCGCCTGTAAGAAACTGCCATAAGTTCTTAAACATCGTTTGGATCATTTATACAATGTTGTTAAGGTTGGGCGAAATCGAAATTTCTGAACTTTTTAACATAGAGCTTGTCCGAGCACGCGCTGATTGGTTTTCAGTCGGTTATGTGACCTACCGAGAAGTGCGTCGCAGACGGACCTTTGTAGCTTCCATAGGAACAACATGTATGAGACTTGGCTCTCTAGCGGGACTTATTCCCCATTTTAGCATATCTATTGTAAAAAATGTATATAGTACTTGTTTATATGTGTTTGAAATAAAACATAAGAAACAAGTTGGCCCGTCACTCTTAACAGAACTCTACAGGTCCAAACAGAGCTAAACATTATTTGAATTGTAATGTATTTGCTGCAAAGAAACAGCGGAGAAAGGACTTCTAAAGAATATAGGATTATATATAATTATATTATACTATATAACTATAAGACACGAAAGATAAATTTTTGCTTTTGATCCAATCTCCTCAAGTTATCAGTGTGATGCAAGACTTCTGGTGTCTGTACCTGGAAATGTTAAGTGTATGGTTCATGCGAGAACTCCATAAAAGCCTCAAGAACAGATTGCCATGTGCCGTTTGAATGCATGCTGTACGTACTCGAATGAAACTAAGTCGTTTACCAAGAAAGCCGTTTTCAAGCAAACATTCAATAAAAGTAAAATGTCATTATTTGCATTATTTAAAGTACCTTAAAATAATTCGAAGTTTTGTAAAATATTAAGACAAAGGACTCATGGTTGCATCGGATCAGACAAAATCTGCTGCCTACAAAAACTTTAGGCCATCTCCTTGACAAAGATTGAGGGATCCGTGTCGTCATTTCTCCATTTAATGGTGAAGAACGAACCTCTAATGGAACAACGCTTAACCTCATCGGGTCGGAAACCCTACATACCCATCCACTCCTTTAGATTTATCGACTAAGTAGTAGCTGAGATGCTAGAACTAGGAAATACTCACACGGGGTAGTTGGTAGCTCAATGGATCTAAATTGGGCTCTTTCCGAAATTTGAACTATGGTAGATCTTATTTTATCAAATGTTACCATTAATAACGAATTATTTTGCATTCCTTGACCTTCTTTGTTTGCGAGAAGGAGAAGTAGCATTTTTATGATATGCCGAGAAGACGCGAAATAGGTAAAATAGCAATAATTTAACCTTTTGACTACGGCTATAGATATAACTAGCGCAAGACTTTCTAGGCGCGATTCTTATAACTTTTAAGGTTCAACTGCTGTACTGGCCGTAGTCTAAATTCTTTCTTGGCACGATTCTTATAACTTTCAAGGTAAAACTGCCGTACTGGCAGTAATCTAAATTCCCTTATTGCACGATCCTTATAACTTTCAAGATAAAACTGCTGTATCACCCGTAGTCTAAATTATTTCTTGGCACGATTCAAATAACTTTACAAGTTCTTTATGAGTTTCAATAAAAATTCCATAATGTGTGACATTGATGAAAATCTGTATTCCATGGTTTTACGCGAATTTATGTAACATGTGACTAAGAAACCTTCCAATCAAGAAATTAGTTGAGGTGCTACCTACTTTCCCGATGGAAATTTATTCAGAACAGCAAACTAACGGGCGATGTCAAATTAGCAATTCTTCAATTGATACTATAAAAAGGTTATGCTGTTCGATGCTGTATGGCTCAGGCTGTAGTATAACACTGGGTTACTGGTGTACGAGTTGCGCACTAGAAAATCTTTACATAAATAATTTCGTCATTATCATGAGAGTACTTATAACTAACACATTTCTTGTCAAATGATATCCCGATAGGTAATTTTAGTAAAGAAACATACCTGGAAGCGATCAGATATATTTCACTCCACAGTGTAATCCTCCGAGGGTTTCGGGCCGCATTGACCTGGTTGGAAGAGTAACGGATTAGCAACCGGAGGGCTGCGAGTTCGAACCCAACAAACACTGTCGTGTACAAATGGGGCTGATGCACGTTAAATCTGTCGTGGCCTCAAATGTCAAGTTGGTGCGGTGTGGAAGTTTGGAGTGTGTAATGCCAGCTCAGGTCTCGTCATCTGACCATGGTTCAAAATTACGTCGCGTTTTCCTCGAATATTTCCCTTGGGGATTGATTTAGCACTGTTGTCAATAGCCCGTTCTGTGGTTCCAGTACGGCGTTTATTAAGATACCTACCTACACTCCAATTGTTTCGACAGTATATGTTGTTGAAATTCAAATACTGACCAGAGGGCTATGCGTGCACTCTGACGTGCAATGGATGTTGAAATTCTAGTTAGAACTGCTTTTCTGAACGATGTGACGCCATGATTATTATTCTGTTTCTTTGTTGTTGTCTTTTGTGATGTGTTTGTGTCAAAAAAATAAAGGATAAAAATGATAAAGCCTCGTTTGCCTTTCCCGTCTGACAGGTAAGAGAACCTTTTGAAATTAATTTAAGAACCCAATTAGAAGTTGTTTCATATGTTATAGTTTCTGTAAAGGACGAGCGGAAGAACCAAAACTACCCTATTACTCCAAGGACAAATGAAACTACAAGTACAAAAAAAAAATTATCTCTTGCCCAAAACCGGTGATGGTTTGGAGTAGGTTTTTGCACCAAAGGTTGGACATTACAGGGCAGTTTAGAACGCGAAGATAAACCACCAGCAAGGGTTAATCTGCATTTAAAAGAATTGAGAGGAAAGATCTATCTAGTCTTAAAGTATACTTAAAACTCGATGGTCGTGAATACAAAACACAGCTTTTAAAAAATGAGTATTCAGATTCTTTAATGACAAAACTTGTTTATTCTGAAAGCCCAACAAATGCTTTCGATTCGATAACTTTATTGCAAGAGACACGAAGGAGAGAGAGAGAGCGGGTGAGGGCGGTTCCTTTTCTGCGTTGAGATAAAAACGGAATAAAGGACAGATCTTCGAGGTTGGAGGAAAAAGAGGTGGGCGGAGGATATATAAACAAAGAATTCAATAAATGCATTTCATTGGGTTGTCTCGGGCCTTTGTTGTTTCGCCGGTCGTTCCTTCCTTATCAGCGAGTGCGTATGAATGCAGACTCCTTCAATCGAAACAGCTGATTGTGAGGAGAACAAGGTGGAAATAGAGTAACGTCATGGTTTATGGATTTATCAATTTGAAATTATATAGGTGTAAAAAGTACAACACCGCTCAACGAAATTCAGTTGAATAGTATTTTGATTTACTCCGTGAAAAGAAATATTTTTATTATAAACCCCCACCATTGTATTTTTTGTGTCTCCTCTTTCTTACTATAAAACGTGTCAACGCGCTTGCTCTGTTTTTAGTAGAACATTCGTTCCCTACCCTTACCCACACGCACACACACATATATGTACACTACCCTACAATATTGGACAAGACGCCAGCGGATTTGCATAAAATCCGACAACTTGTTTGGGGGTGTTTTTCGTGGTATGGCCTGGGACCTTTGCATACTGTTCCTGGTCAATTGAACGCCAATGTCGATATGAACATTTTGGACAGTCAGGTTCTTCCTACGCTCTGGTAATTTTATGGAATGGACGAATGTTACTTCCAGGACGACAACGTTCCATGTCATATTGCAGCGTATGTCAAACAGTGGTATCGAGATATGGATGTAAAACGTCTTCTCTGACCTGCTCAGAGTCCCAACTTAAACCCTATAGAACAATTGTGGGACGAGTTAGAGCGACGCTTACGGACCAGGGAACCACATCCGAAATCTACAGCCTAACTGGCTACATTCTTGCTGTAGGAATGGAAACAAATGCCCATAGCTGTGTATCAAAAGCTTGTTGAAAGTATGCCCAGAAGGGTTGTTAGTGTAATTGCAGCACGTGAGGGACCATCCCTTATTAAAGCATGTATTCTTTCCCTTATACTATCACATCTTGCTGTCCGGTCCATTATTGTAGGGTAGTGTATATTCAGAAGCATAAAAATATTTACCACAGTGTGCAAATTTACAAAAGCGCCGCACGCATCGCTCTCAAAGGATATAAGTTTGAACGTGGAATGATAGTTGGAACTCGCCGCATGGGCCACATCATTTTGGAAGCTGTTGAAACTTATAATATTCCTCGCTCTACAGAGTCATGGGTGTATCGAGACTACCTCGTGAAAAGCATTACTTCAAAAAAGGGCAGGTGTGATGGCCGGTTACGTCTGCTCAATGATCGGGACCAAAGAAGTCTGAGCAGAAGCGTCCGTACAAACAGACGTACGACATTGAGCGAGCTGACTGCCACATTGAATGAGGGACGCACTAGAGACTTGTCTGCGAGGTCCATACATTGAAATTTGGCCCTGATGGGATATTGTAGCCGAAGACTGACTCGATTGCCTTTACTCACAGCACATCATCGGTTCAGCATCGCTCCTGGACTCACGAACACATGTATTTTGCTCTAGATGACTGGAGGGAGATCTCGCAGTCCAATGAGTCACGTTTCTAGTTAGTACAACATGATGGTCAAGTTCAAATTCCATGAGGCTATGGATCTAAGGTTGCCAGAACGGTTGTTTACTTTTTGTTCTCATTGTTCATTATTCTCTGGATTGCGATAAAAAAATATCTTTCATATTTCAAACTTTACACGTATTTACATTGCCTACTATATCGCTATGTAAACCACATCTATTCAAGTACGTACTAGATCTGGTACATTGTACGAAACTTGTACGTATTATTAAAACGCATTAACGTATTATATGAAGTTCACCTCTAGTGTATTTTGGGCTCCATGTAAAGCGTCTCATTTTGGAGGTCAAATAGAAACCAATACGAATCTAGATTCGTGTTAGAATAATAAGAGAATAAATTTATTGTTCTTATATCAGAATGATTAGTAAGAAATATTGTTCTCATATTAGAATGAGTAGTAAGAAATATTTTTCTTACAACAGAATGAATAGTGTAACGGACGATTTTTGCAGCCTTTTCTAGTTTGGAAGGAAATTTCGTCTGCTAACCTAGCTACTTTTTAGCATAAATAGAAGTCGATAACCTTAGCCATGATAGCTGCGAAGAATTCTGTGAGTCATAATTATGTTTTGGTGTATTATTTACTTGTGTTGTTTCTGAGTAGTATTTCCAGAGATACCAACCTATGATGGAAGTTTTCAGTAGTACCGAAGCAAATAATCAGTAGTTTTAAGACTTTTTCAGTAATCAAGTAAAGGTTTTACAAATAGGCTTACATAACACGCCTATTTGTAAAGGGTTGGCGTAAGAAAGAAAGAAATTTGAAAGGGTTGGTAAGAAATTTGAAACATATATGCAACACATTATATTATTTATAATTACAGTATGGTATACCATACATGAAAACACATATACAGAACCAATAATTCTGTATGAAAGAATTATATCACGTTACTAAAAAACTACTACTTGATCATAAAAAACATTTAATAATTAAATTTAAGTGCTCTTTACCCATTTACTAAATAAATGTATTGATAAAAAAATACAGAAATAAGTAAGCTGCAAAAAAATAATTACTTTTTGTAGTCAAAATGTAATCCTAAGAAAGGCAATATCAGTAAGTGTCATCCTAAACTTTCAGCCCTTTTAGCAAGCATTATTAATTGGAATATCTGCCAATTAAAGACATGTTAACATTATAAAATATATATTAACTAGCCACTGCGTGGCTAGCCCGGCGTTGCCCGTGGTGTAAGTTATTAAACTGCGGTAAAATTTTCCGCAGATTTCAAATCCGTTGAAATTTTCAATCTGTCTGTAGCGATTCCGATTTTACAAAAATGAATTAACAATCCCAGTCAAAATGTTTTTTATTTTTTGCTCTTATTCCCTGAAATGGAATAGGACAGGAAATGTAACCGGTTTCTTTTTTTTGACGCGAAGGTAACAAGATGCAAACTGCTTCACGCGACGTCACAATCTCTTGCAAAAATATAAAAGACATATTCAATTTAAAAAATTATTTATTTAAAGAAAATCCTATTTTTAGTTATCGATCTAAAGTGAAATTTTCCGTAGACTTCATATCCGTTGAAATTTTTACTCTATCTTTAACGGTCCATGAGAAAGAAAAAAGAACTATATGACTCCAGCAGTTAAAAGATTTATCGTCTGGCTGGAAAATCATTCCTCCTCGCAAAATCAAAGCGGAAACGAAAAAAGTACTTTTCTGAGCGTTCTCCGCGATGAAAAAAAATTGCCATGGTTCCAAGGCTGACGAAAAGGTCACGTGGGTAGAAAAAGTCACAGTCCAGATTCGGGTGTTTCTTCCTTTCTCCGGAAGAAACTCGTTGAAAAACTGATGGAGAATAAAACATTCATTTAAAAATCTCGGTAAGTAATCGGTTCCAAGTTCTCCAAATTTCTTGTTTGTAGTGGCACTCTTCTTAATTCTCTAAGAGATTTATTTCCAGAATCTCAAATTTATACCTCAAATCGGCAAACACTTGAGATCAGATGCTGTCTTGAAATTCTGCAAGTCACATCTCCAAATCATCAAGTGGCAACCATTGTAAGCCATTTAATTCCAAAGAACTGTAGGCTACTACGGTATAGTCTCATCCATGTATTTTGAGATATAATATTGTCAGTAATTTTTACCGCAAGCTTTTCAAATTATCAAAACCTCATTCGTAAATAATTAGTAAACTTTTATTGATTTTCACTTTTCATGTTCTCTTTTTTATCAAAATAATTTTACCAAATGTTCTCTTTTCTGATATTCATCATCTGGCAACCCTATATGGATCTAACTTGTCGGTGAGGCATTGTTGAAGCTGGTGGTGTTTCCTCAATGTTGTGTGAAGTGTTTGTATGCCATTAATTGGGCTCTATGCTCAAATTTAACCGGTCAATGTTTAGCCTTTATAGACTTCTCTTATCCTAATAACGACGAGGGTTTCTGTGATGATAACGCTGTTCCGTGTCACAGGCCCCCTTTTGTTCATTGTTGGTTTCGAGTGGGGCCACACATACGCACACACAATATATATATATATATATATATATATATATATATATATATATATATATATATATATATATATATATATATATATATATATATATATATATATATATATATATATATATATATACTAGCCACTACGTGGCTAGCACGGCGTTGCACGTGCTGTACTTTGTGGGGTTAGGTGTGTTAATTGTGAACGGTTGTCAACCACCGGTGTTTGCTACGCATACCCATTTGTAAATAGCCCATTGAGTTGCTATAGTGTGACGTTAAAAATTAACTTGGATATTTTGCTTAGGGAATTAATTTGGGACTGTCGTGAATAGCACGTTGAGTTGCTACAGAACGAAAATTAAAAATGACCTATGATCTCTCAATTAGGGAATTTATCCCAGACCCTCGTCAATAGCCCATTGTGTAATGTTAATTAAAATTACAAATTTCCTCAAATTTAAAATTGGTTGAAATTTTTAATAAAAACTTGTAGAATTTCTATTGATTGTTGTATTATTTTTATAATCCATTTTATACACATGCATATTTTACACATTTTACTGCAATGCCAAACAATTGTTTTTTCTAAGAATTAAAAGTTTTAAGTTTTTGAAAAAGGCAGTTGAGAAAATTGAATAGTGAAAGGAGTGAGAAAAAATACTTATTTTACTAAAAACAGAAAAAAAAAATGAGTGTTATTTTTAAAATTTTACAACTTAAATGGTATTTTTTTAACACAACAATGAAATATGTTGGTTTGGCCAACGCTGTATGTTTTAACCCCAAATTACTGTGATAATAGGGAGACAGAAAAATTATAAATATTTTTGTAAGTTGAGGTAATTATGAATTTTAAATAAAATAGATTAATACACCAAAAAGGTATTTTTTATAATTTTGTTGAGCACAAAGTAAATTATTTTACTGCTCATGTGAATTTTTTATATTACCAATGTTTGTAGAAGTGAGAAATGTAACTTTAGAAACAAAGGGAGAAGCTGATACTAAACAAAAGCATAAAAACAGCATTTATTTTAGTTGTATAACAAAACATTGTGGGGCGTGCATAAAAAGAGGCCGTTATAGCAAAAGGCCATAATTTTGTTAATATTTAATGCAATTTTGTGTTTGTTTCTGTGTTTCAGTGTCTTTTGGAAATAATAGCAATATTTAATTTTGATAATTTATGCAATATAAAAATGTACAAAAGCATGACCTGTTACTTTTGGTGTGCTCTTAGAACTGCAATGTTTTACTGAGAAGC
Organism: Metellina segmentata; assembly: GCA_947359465.1. NCBI lineage: Eukaryota > Metazoa > Arthropoda > Arachnida > Araneae > Tetragnathidae > Metellina > Metellina segmentata. Next base: position 23,389,939 of record OX375878.1, on the reverse strand, counting down.
AAAGACATGTAATGTAAAGGGAGAAGCTCATACTAAACAAAAGCATAAAAACAGCATTTGTTTTAGTCGTATAACAAAACATTGTGGGGCGTACATGAAAAGAGGCCGTTATAGCGAAAGGCCATAATTTTGTTAATATTTAATGCAATTTTGTGTTTGTTTCTGTGTTTCAGTGTGTTTTGGAAAGAATAATAATATTTAATTTTGAAAATTTATGCAAAATAAAAATTTACAAATGCATTACCTGTTACTTTTGGTTTTGATATATTTTTGGAAGTTTAGTGATTTCTGTGTACTTGAGTTTTCGTACAGCAACATTTCCATCGTTCATTAACGCATCTAAATCAGATGCGTCAAATGTGCATAATGTTCCACTGTTGAGTCATCTGATTTAGTCGTATGTACAACACCTTCTCCGATTAAATCTCGGAATACATAGCGACAATAAATTGATGGAACATGTCTTTGCTTATCAGTAAAACGTTGAAATTCTAAGAGCACATAATCATCCTGTGAGCGTAGAACTACATAGAATAAATGTTTTTAGTTTGCATAAATGATTAAAATTCAAGATTGGACTGGGTGCAGTAAAGACCTTTTAAATTCTGTGGACATTTTTAGGAAACCAAAGAAACAAAATATATATCGCTTTTCTTTCTATAAGACATCAAAACAAAAATGATAAAAATTTACTATACAAAAACCGAAGTACTATACAGAAACAAACAAAAGATAGCATAAATGAAACTAACCAGAAATTGCACAAAAGATTTAAAAAAATATCGCTAGACTTTGAAAAAAATATCCAAATAATCCAAACTAAACCAAATCCCCCATTGTGTAATGTTAATTAAAATTACAAATTTCCTCAGATTTAAAATTAGTTGAAATTTTTAGTAAAAACTTGTAGAATTTCTGTTGATTGTTGTATTATTTTTATAATCCATTTTATACACATGAATATTTTACAAATTTTACTGCAATGCCAAACAATTGTATTTTCTAAGAATTAAAAGTTTTAAGTTTTTTAAAAAGGCAGTTGAGAAAATTGAATAGTGAAAGGAGTGAGAAAAAATGCTTATATTACTAAAAACAGAAAAAAAATGAGTATTATTTTTTAAATTTTACAACTTAAATGGTATTTTTTTAAACACAACAATGAAATGTGTTGGTTTGGCCAACGCTGTATCTTTTAACCCCAAATTACTGTGATAATAGGGAGACAGAAAAATTATAAATATTTTTGTAAGTTGAGGTAATTTTGAATTTTAAATAAAATAGATTAATACACCAAAAAGGTATTTTTTATAATTTTGTTGAGCACAAAGTAAATTATTTTACTGCTTATGTGAAGTGATGATTGGTATTATAGGAATGAATATGTTTTAACTTGCGGCATGTCTAGTCACGAAGGTGGCTTCAATAATGTTTGGCATGAGTTTGTTGACAGTGTCGTACCATTGCACAGTGAAGGTGGATTGAGATTTGTGAGAAGCATAATCAGTGCTCCAATATGTGCAAGAGTACGCCAGATGGTTACAATGTGTTAAAAACTGTGTCGTGTGTTTTAAGGCCTAATGTGTGTGACGTTTAATGTATATAGATTTGTAAATTTGAAAACTACGGGGCAATTCTCGCAAGAGTTGCTTTTTGATGACATTGACATCTTTATTTCTTTGGGAAAGAATTGCCCTTTGGCACAGCCATGCATGATAAGTGCTTTGCTACAACAGCAATATATAGATGAACTGCATGGGTCGTAACCTTTGGGGAGCGGGCCACAGGACTTTGGACAACTGTTTGGCTGGTTTGGAATTGTTTGTATTATCATGAAATCACGGAACGAACGGCAATGAAAAGAGCACCATGAGTGATTGATTGCCCTTCTTGAAGGCATCCCACAGAACGGCAGCGCTCACTATTTGCTATTGATGTTGTGGAAGTGACAGAAACATGTCCGTATTGAAAAGTAATCCTACGAAAGTTGTAAACTAACCCTTCACAATGCTGGCTTCTTATACGACTGCCTTTTTTTTACATTTGTCGACACGAAACCATGATTGGCTGTTATATAACACATTTGCATATTTCCATCTAACTCTGCAGCAAATTGCAGCCCCTAAAATTTAGATTAGCTTCCAGAACTTAACATTCTCCACAATATCCTTAACTTTTGGCAGCGAGTGTAGACTATTACCTGTTAAATAAATTTATTGTCGAAATGTATTCCAAAATGGAATCAGAAAGGGTGTTGTACATAAGACTGAATAAAAGTGGAACAGTATGCACATTTGTGAGATGCATTGATAAACGGTGGAAATGCTGCGATACAAAAACTGAAGTACACAGAAATGAATAAATTTCCAAAAAGATATAAAAACCAAAAGTTAAAAGTTTATGCATTTGTAAATTTATACATTGAATAAATTATCAAAATAAAGTATTGCTATGCTTTCCAAAAGACACCCAAACACAGAAACAAACAAAAAATAGCATAAAAGATCAACAAAATAACAGCATTTTAATCGCTAAATTTCAAAATAGGTACACAGAAACAAACAAAAAAAATAGCATAAAAGATCAACCAAAAAAAAATTTGTAATAACAGTATTATTTTAATTAACAGCCACAATATTAAAAAAAGGCAGTCGTATAAGAAGCCAGCATTGTGAAGGGTCGGAGCATTGGTGTCATTAACAAAATAATGTTTAAATGCAAGACTGCATTTTTAGCATATTTCTCAAAACAAAACCGTGATTGGCAGTTACCTAACGCATTTGAATACTTTGTTCTTTCTGTGCAGCACACATTGCAGCCTCTCAAATTCAGATTGGCTTGTGGAAATTAACATTTTACTCTCTGTGCTTAACTTCGGGTGTATCGTAGCGCGTAAAAGTAGCCTCGCGATAGGATTTAGAGTTGTAACGTGGGCTTTGTATAAAGTCGGTGTAGGTCTAACTACACTAAAGCGACAATGCAGTAAAATGACGACAATGTTATGCAAACATTAGTGATATTTTCGTGAGGCAAAATGTAGCAGTGTAATGTAAAGGGAGAAGCTGATAGTAAACAAAAGCATAAAAACAGCATTTGTTTTAGTTGTATAACAAAACATTGTGGGACGTACATGAAAAGAGGCCGATATAGCAAAAGGCCCTAATTTCGTTTATAATTAATGCAATTTTGTGTTTGTTTCAGTGTCTTTTGGAAAGAATAGCAATATTTAATTCTGATAATTTATGCAATATAAAAATGTACAAAAGCATGACCTGTTACTTTTGGTTTTGAAATATTTTTGAAAGTTTAGCGATTTCTGTGTACTTTAGTTATGATACAGCAACATTTCCATCGTTAATTAACGCATCTGAATGAGATGTGTTAATTACACTGCTACATTTTGCCTCACGAAAATATCAGTAATGTTTGCATAACATTGTCGTCATTTTACTGCGTTGTCGCTTTAGTGTAGTTAGACCAACACCAAGTTTACCGATTACTGGATCTTTATATAAGTATCTTTTTATTGTGCTTACTTTATTTTTGTAACTGGATAACGGTTGTGCAATACTTTTGTTATTTAGACTACGATACTTTGGATTTTGATTTTTAAAGCATATAAACTTTTTGTTTGGATATTTTTTTCAAGGTTTAGCGATATTTAATTTTGATCTTTTGTGCAATTTGTGGTTTGTTTCATTTATGCAATGTTTAGTTTGTTTCTGTATAGTACTTCGGTTTTCGTATAGTTAATTTTTATTATTTTTGTTTCGATGTCTTATGGAAAGAAAAGCGATATTTATTTCCAATTAAACATTTAATATATAACATTATAAAATGAGTTTATTATTATATTTTTGTTTTCTTTGGTTTCCTAAAAATGTCCACAGAATTTAAAAGGTCTTTACTGCAATCAGACCAATCTTGGATTTTAATCATTTATGCAAACTAATAACATTTATTCTATGTAGTTCTACGCTTACAGGATGATGATGTGCTCTTAGAATTTCGACGTTTTACTGAGAAGCAAAGACATGTAATGTAAAGGGAGAAGCTCATACTAAACAAAAGCATAAAAACAGCATTTGTTTTAGTCGTATAACAAAACATTGTGGGGCGTACACGAAAAGAGGCCGTTATAGCGAAAGGCCATAATTTTATTATTATTTAATGCAATTTTGTGTGCATCACCTGTTACTTTTGGTTTTGATATCTTTTTGGAAGTTTAGCGATTTCTGGGTACTTGAGTTTTCGTACAGCAATATTTCCATCGTTCATTAACGCATCTGAATCAGATGCGTCAAATGTGCATACTGTTCCACTGTTGAGTCATCTGATTTAGTCGTATGTACAACACCTTCTCCGATTAAATCTCGGAATACATAGCGACAATAAATTCTTCTTCTCGGTAAAACGTTGAAATTCTAAGAGCACATCATCGTCCTGTGAGCGTAGAACTACATAGAATAAATGTTCTTAGTTTGCATAAATGATTAAAATCCAGATTGGACTGAGTGCAGTAAAGACCTTTTAAATTCTGTGGACATATTTAGGAAACCAAAGAAAATAAAAATCATATCGCTTTTCTTTCTATAAGACATAAAAAAAATGATAAAAATTTACTATACAAAAACCGAAGTACTATACAGAAACAAACAAAAGATAGCATAAATGAAACAAACCAGAAATTGCACAAAAGATTAAAAAAAATATCGCTAGACTTTGAAAACAATATTCAAACTAAAAGTGAATATGCTTAAAAAATCAAAATGCAAAGTATCGTAGTCTAAAAAAGAAACAATAACAAACGTATTGCACAACCGTTATCCAGTTTGAAAAATGGAGTAAGCGCAATAAAAAAATACAAATATAAAAGATTAAAAATTAACGCTAACTAAAAGTTAATATGCTTTTATAAAGGAAATAAATTTAAAAAAGGATATTCAGTAATACTAAAAGTGAACATACTTAAAAAATTTAATTCCAAACAACGTTGGTCTAATAAATAAACAATAACAAACGTATTGCACAACCGTTAACCAGTTTGAAAAATGAGGTAAGCGCAATAAAAAAATACAAATATAAAAGATTAAAAATTAACGCTAACTAAAAGTTAATATGCTTTTATAACGGAAATAAATTTAAAAAAGGATATTCAGTAATACTAAAAGTGAACATGCTTAAAAAATCAAATTCCAAACAACGGTAGTCTAATAAATAAACAATAACAAACGTATTGCACAACCGTTAACCAGTTGCAAAAATTAAGTAAGCACAATAAAAAAATTCAAATATAACAGTTGACGCTAACTAAAAGTTAATATTCTTTTAAATAAATTTCATAAAGGATATCCAGGAATAGGGCGGCTACACATGCGCAGAAAATACGGATTCATTCAATACCGATCATGACTGTTGCCATTCGGAGGAAAGGGAATAATAATTAAACATCGCATTAAAATAATTTTAAAATTTTCAAGATACAATTTTAAAAATCGGGCTGGTATATAAAATTGCTTACAAATTCGTACTACATGTGTCCCAAATTTCATTAGTGTGAATGCCATAAATTCGTCAGGGCACCCCGTACATACCCGACACACAGAAACTTTGATTTATAATAGTAGAGAAGATATATATATATATATATATATATATATATATATATATATATATATATATATATATATATATATATATATATATATATATATATATATATATATATATATATGTAGGAGTGAAACTACTAACCTCCCCAGTCCTCACCAACAGCGCCCTCTATTTCCTATGGGCTGCGCAAGCAGCGAGCGACAGCAGAAGGAAGTCAAACATTAAAAGGGGAATGTTATTCCTCGGATGTTCTGAAAGGACTTCAACACAAATGAGCAAGACGTGCTCACCGATGTTTGTGGCTTAGTTTGTGGTTTGTGTCAGACGGGTATATAGTCATAGTCATAGTCATAGTCATATAGAGTGGGGAGGTCAGGAAAGCCCTATGTGCTGATTCCACTAGGGAATATTGCACCAAACCCCATTGTTTTTCGATACTCCTGTCAGAGAAAGCCAGATTCCTTGAGAAAGGCCAAAAGGCTTTTGACAGGTTCTTCGTGAATTGTATCAAGTTCTGTTCCAAGACCTAGACTTGAGTACCTTATGTGAAGCAGAGCTTCGCATTCAAAAAGTATGTGGTGGGCAGTTTCCTCCACCATATTGCATTTTCTGCATATAGGTTCTTCTTTAAAGATTCCCATCCTATGAAGGTGTTTTCTTGGGTGATAGTGGCCTGTGAGAAATCCAACTATCACCCTCATCTTACTCCTGCTAAGACGAAGGATCTGAGAAGATGTTTTCATAGAAGGTTCTTGAATCATAAGCTTTGTATGTTTTTGATCGGTGGTTTGCTTCCACTTTTTTGTAGTTCCTTTAAGCATTCTTTCTCCTATCACCCTTTTTGCGGTAGTCTTAGAGATCCCGCAAAAAGGCTCAGGGCTTAAAGGTAGGTCTGCAGTCCCCAGTTTGGCTAACTTATCTGCATTTTCGTTTCCTTCTACACCAGTATGCCCTGGTACCCAAGTAAGAAAGATCCTATTATGGGTCCCCAAGTCATGTAGAAGGTTCCTACATTCCCAAACAAGTTTGGAGCTTATTTGGAATGAGTTTATTGCCTTTAAGGCTGCTTGACTGTCACTGAATATGTAGATTTTCCTATTTGAGTAGGATCTTCTAGAACATTCTTGTAGACAGTAGATGATAGCAAGCAGTTCCGCTTGAAATACTGTGGCATGTTTTCCTAATTTTCGGGAAATCCTTGCCTTAGGTCTGATCCTACATATTCCAGCACCTGCCTTTTCGTTTTGTCTGGAGCCATCTGTGTACCACACAATGTCTCCATTTGTGAGCTTGTAGTTTTCCTCTTTCCATTCCTCTCTTAGGTCAATAAGCACCTCAAAGGGTCTTTGAAAGAGGAATATTGTCTCCATGATGTCAGAGGGCATCAAAAGTATAGGGTCAAAGATTTTTTTGGTTAATACTGGTGTGGGACTTTTGGCTGGCAAAATCCATCCACAGTCCAGCGTTTTCCAGTCTGTAGGAACTTCTTCTGGCAGCACCGCTGATAAAGATATCAAGTGGGACGACAGATAGAATAATTTCCATGGCTCTGGTGGGAGTAGAGGACATAGCACCTTTTATACTCAGGCAGGCAGCTCTTTGAAGACTGTCTAGCTTGGTCTTAACAGTCAATTGTTCCGTTTTTTTTCCACCAGACCACAGGCGCATAGGTCACAATGGGTCTAATAGCCATAGTGTATAGCCAATAGGTCATCTTTGGCCTTAGACCCCATGATTTACCAAGAACTCTTCTACATCGTAGAAGTCCAACTTTTGCTTGTTTAATTTTACTTTTCAAATGCTGATTCCAGGTTAATTTAGTGTTCAGTATAACTCCCATATATTTAACCTCGCTCAGCATATTTACTTTTCCCCTAGTAGGGTAGGTATATCACTTTTGTCAATGCAGGTTCTTCTTCGTGTAAATTAAGAGTAGTCTTTTGAGGATTTACTCTCAAATTCTTTTCACAGCACCATCTTGCGATTCTGTTCAGGGTCCCCTGCATGATATTTATCACCGTTTTCTCATCCATGCCCGATATGTAGACGACAATGTCATCTGCATATCCCTGGGCATAAATGCCGCTTTGATTGAGGTCTGCAATTAGGTCATCAACCACCAGATTCCACAACAGAGGGGAGAGAACTCCTCCCTGAGGGCAGCCTCTAGTGGGACTAGCCTGAAGTGTTGCCCCAAACAACTCGGTTGTAATAACTCTGTCTGCTAACAAGGAGTTTATCCATTTGCAGACTTGTGGTTCAATAGCTCTGCTGGCAGCAACAGCAGAAACTGAGTTAAAAGAGGTATTATCGAAAGCACCCTCAATATAAAGAAAGGCTGCCAAAGCCATTTCCTTGCACTCCAGGGTCTTCTCAATCTTTATAACCAGGTGTTGCAAAGCCACCTCTGTAGATTTACCGGGTCGATAGGCAAATTGGTTTTTGTGAAGAGGTCTGGTACTCCTCATTACATCCCTAATGTGTCTATCAATTATTTTTTCCATACACTTAAGTATGAAAGATGATAGACTGATAGAACGAAAGTTCTTAGCCTGTTCATATTGGCTTTTTCCAGGTTTGGGCAGAAAGACTACCCTTGCCTTTCTCCATGGTCTGGGGATATATTGAAGAGCTAGACTAGCTCTGAACATTTTACACAAGACCCGTGAGATGAGATCGGCCGATTTCTGAAGCATAATAGATATTATCCCATCTGGTCCTGGAGTTTTATATGGTTCAAATGAGTTAATAGCCCATAATACTTGTTTAACAGTAAAAATTTTCTTGGCAACTATCCAGTTTTCCCTTCTCACCCTTATTGGATATCCCAGGGGATAAGGGTTTAACTCATTAGGTACCAAGTTGGAGTTTGGAAAATGCGTCTCAACCATAGTCTCTATAACTTCTCTGCCAGTTTTGGTATAGCCACCGGAATTATTCTTAAGGGTCCCCACCAATATTGGTGTATCTATTTTAAGAATTTTGTGGAGTCTAGCGCCTTCAGCGGTACTTTCAACCGAATCACAGAACTTCCTCCATGAATTCCTTTTGGCCATTCGAACAGCTTTGTTGTATTCTGAAAGTAGGCACTTGTATTCTTCCCACTTGCCAGATTTCTTTGCTTTCCTGAAAAGTTTTCTTACTGTCTTCCTCTGCCTCATAAGGTCTTGGTTCCACCATGAGTTTGGTTGTTTGCCTTTCCTTAGAAGCAGGGGACAGTTATTTGTATATGAAATATAGATTGCCTGCTGCAGGCCGTCTGCGAACAGTTCTAGATCGTAAGTATCATAGATTTTCCGAGAGAAGTCCTCCAGGTAATTCTGGAGTTCATTGTAAAAAGAGGTCCAGTTCGTCCTTTTGGGATCTCTGAACGTCTTCTCCCAGTGATATTCAGATTTCAGTGAGAAGTGGATAAATTGATGGTCTGCCATTGAAGGCTTCTCATCAACATGCCAATTGTGAATACAACTACTTAGTTCAGGGCTGGCTAAGGTTATATCAAGTACTTCCTTTCTTACACTAGTTATAAAGGTCGGTTTGTTTCCTACATGTAAGATATCTAGGTTATTTTCAAGTACAAAGTCTAAAAGAGCTTCACCTCTGTCATTGATGTTGGAGCTGCCCCAGATTGTGTGGTGTGCATTCGCATCACAACCGAGAATCAATCCCGATTACTGTTCTGCACACGCTGTCAACAATCTCTTCAGCTCTGCACTCACAGGATCTTTTTCCTCATATGGCAGGTACCCAGAGCCTATCAAGATTTCTCTGGTTCTCCCGCCATTATGAAGAGTTATCTTTGCTACTGCCAAATCCCTAGAACAAAGTTCATGGATCGGCATTGCATCGATGTTGTTGTTAATAAGTAAGCAAGCTCTTGGAGAGGAGCTTGCAAAATCATAAATTAACTTACCTCCACTGTCTTTTAATCCCCTGATGCCTTCTTTGTACAGCCAGGGTTCTTGGATTAGGGCAATGTGGATTCCCTCAGTCCGGAAAACCCCACTGAGGTTGGCTGCAGCAAGTCGTTTATGCTGCAGGTTGGCCTGCAGGAGCTTCATTGACATTGTCAGCGGAAGCTGCAGCAGGTTTTTCCAGAGCCCTAGCCTGCACTTGGGTAAAGCCTATGTAGAATTTACAGTCTCTACCCATCAAGGTCTTGGCATCTTGTTCTGGGATACTTACTACAATGGTTCTACCCTCATTACCAGATTTTTGGTTGAGGATTCCCCATTCTGTGGCAGTTAGTCCTCCGTTCTGAGCTTCTACTTTTTGTAGAATCTCTTTACCGGAGAACTTGTTGTATATAACTGGGATCTTGGCTATAAATTTTGTGGTTTTAACAATTTTTACGTGCCTCGTCAACAAGGAGGGACAGGCCGTTCCATGGTGACATTTCTCTAACAGTTCTGGTCAGCCATTGGTTGCTGTTAGAGTCGGAACAGAGGATGATTATAGCTCCTCCTTCCAGACGACAATATTTGAATTGAGGTCCTGTTCCCGGAGGAACGCCCTCAATCTTAGACATTGCGTCTAGTTGGAAGGTCATCAGCTGTTCTTCTGACAGGTTCTGGTCTGGATATCCTTCCACGACAACTACCATCTTCACAGCTGATACGGTGTCACTATAACTAGGGTCTGCCCCGTTTCCGGGCTTAGCCCTCTTTGTTGACATTTTCTCCTGAGAGTGGGGAGTACTACCATCCGACCTTGGCCTCTTGGTAGAGGGCCTGATCGGGGTCTGTAACTCCTTTCCCCTGGGAGTGGTTTTAGCTTTTGGTTTGGGTCTGTTCTCTACCCATGTGCCCTCAGCTAACTTCCTTTCTTTGGTCAGCCTTTTTTTGGCAGCCCCAGAGATTTTTTTCCTCTGTATGTTGATCCTGTCAAGCCCCAAGACTATCTTTTGGAGATCACGATCTCCTTCAAGGTCTGTCTGTGGGGTTGCAGGGCCTGATCCTGAGGATTGGGTCTCCATAAAGGTCTGAGTGTCTTCCTCTTTGGAGTCGGTGGTTTGGTTTTTGTTTTCATTTTTTTCCATAGATTGGTGTATATACCGCAGGAATTATGCAGTCCACCCCGCCAGAGCCTGCATACCAGGGTAAGGCAAGTTACTCCTAGAGGTCGCCAAGCACTCTAGGAGGCTCCGTGAAAGGCACCAATTAACCGTCGGTACCATACACCCATCAGCACGGGTCGCATAATACTTTGGGTTAACGGGAGCTGACGGGCATAGTGTATATTTTTCTGTATATTCTCATAAGTGTAAATATTCATCAACTGCACCTCCATCATTAATTAAATATTATGTTTACCGGAACTGTGTGTGAACTCGATTATTACAAAATGGGGGCTCGGCCGGGATGCACGGACATTCCGGTGTGAAGTAGGTGTTTTGATGATAGTTTTAAAACAGGTGAATTAAATGCTGTACTTTGTGTGCGTGTGCTCTGAACTGTTCTATGGAACTGAGTGATTCAGTGTGATTCTTCTGTGGATTAACCCCCTGGACAGCAATCATCATAAAAACGTGGATACAGTGAATATCACCTGGAACGTTGATTATCCGGACAGCAATCTTGTGAGTACAATTTTTTGAAAATGACATTCTTACAAAGAGCACGAAGGATTGATCTCCTAAATCTCACCGATGAATTATGATGAATTGTACAACCTGGTGCTAAAATCCCTGAGATTGTGGAACTTATTACTAAAGATGATAAGTACGAGGAAAGATTTGCGAAAATTCGCTTAGAAGTTATCGCTGCCGAACGGCAAGAGACAGAAAATCGAGAATTTGAGTTGAGAAAATTAGAACTTGAAGCGAAAATAAAGACTGAAAGTCATATTTCTTCAACAGTCCCGAAAACGCAAAACTTGTTAAAATTAATGCCTCATTATAATATGGGTAGCGATATTAGTGTCTATCTGTCATTGTTTGAGAGACAGATAAGTCGTATTGAAATTCTCAAGGAAGATTGGGTCACGCATTTACTCCCATTACTTCCATTAGAAATTATCAATATTGTCGCCAGAGAACCCGATCCAGATGCTAACGAATACAGTCATGTTAAAACATCGCTTCTAAAACGTTTCAAGTTAAGCCCTGAACAATTCCGACAAAAATTCGTTGCCCATAAAAAAGAACCGTCTGCCTCTTGGCGCGATTTTGCTTTTGAACTGGAAAATTATTTTGATGAATGGACATCCGCGGATTAAACGTCAAAACTCTCGAAGATTTAAAACAACTTTTGGTTTCGGACCAACTGAAACAGAAAATACCCTCTGAAGTACGTGAACACTTTATAGATGAGCTGCCAAAAATTAAAAATATCGAGGAACTAGTAAACAAATTAGATGATTATGAGACTGCGCGTCGTAATTTCAAAAAAGAAACTAACCGAAGCACGTATGAAAATATCAATAAGAAGCCATTTATCAAGGTTCATGAAAACGCAGCATCAGTCGTTCGTACTCAACCAAATGATTACAAATCAAAATATAAGTACAACTCTGGTATTAAGCACGAAAATAGAGCAAAAATACGTTGTTTTAACTGTAATATATACGGGCACAAAGCCTCTGAATGTTTGAATAAGAAAGAAGGTCCGAAATGCTCAAAGTGTTTTAAGTTCGGACATGTTTCTACTTTTTGTGACCAAACAGATGTAAATAAAACTCTAATTACTAGTACTAATAATCGTTCAAGTAAAATCGGAACAACTGTGATAGTTCAAGATTTTAAAATAAATGCTCTATTAGATACTGGATCAGAATTGTCCATGATCAGTTATGAATGTTATATTAAAATTGGGTCTCCAAACTTGTAATTGGGTCTCCTAACTTAATAATGTATCATTAACAGGATAATTACCGACAGAGGTTCTGCCTTTACTGCAAATGAGTTTGAAACTTACTGCACCGACGAAGGCCAAACAAGTACAAAATACAATTCACCTCTGCAAGAAAAGTTGCCTGCCCACCAAACTATTAGCTCACACCTGAGAAAACGTTCATTATCAGAAGAGTAGAGTTAACAATTTTGTTTTCTATACTGAGTACTCATTGTAAGAGACAACAATTTGATATACTTAGAATAGTTTTCTTGTTTGTTGTACTATAAAAGGGAGGCAAACAATCCTAGCATAATAAAGGTTTTATGTGGGGTATACTTGTAACTGTTTTTTATCCTGTACCTATAGACTCACTTTTTATACTCGAGGCCAAAAGTATGGGAATATTATGTTTACCGGAACTGTGTGTGAACCCAATTATTACATATATATATATATATATATATATATATATATATATATATTGTTTTTCCAAACAATATCAATTCACACGTACCAACGGTTGAAGACCGTTGCTTTGGAAGTAAATCTTTGCGTAACAAGTATTTTTCAAAAAAGAAATGTTTTTGAAAGCAAGTAGTAAGAAAATATATCAGAAGAAAATGCAGTATTCAATTTAAGTCTGTCCGATTTATCGATTTGGAATAATTCCGTAGCCGTTGTTGAAACTAGGGTTGTCAGATTTAAAGAATATATCTTTGAAAACGTCCAAAGTTTTTGCCATGTATTATTTCATCACTTCATATCTGGAGATTTTCAATGCAAACAATTAGATTTAAAGCCACTTTGTTGAAGTTTGAAGTTATTTCCTATCATAGTAAATAGTTCTTGGGAAACTATATTGGGGTGGTGCCAGACTTCATTGATCATCAATTTGCAACAGATGTGTTCGTCATGTTTTTTGTTAAAAAACTAAACAAATCATAAATTGATGATAAATTATTATGTGCGACCCGCTGAAATGGAGTTAAAAAATAAGCAGTGATGACACTTCCAAAATAAAGTAGGACCCCAAAAATACTAGTCACCTCTATATTTAGCTTTAAAGTAAACATCCTGGTACCCAATGGAGGATTGTTATGCAAGGTAGTCTGGCATTAACAACAAAAAATGAATGTATTCATGAAGGATATGCGTAAAATACAATATTTCAATGAGGTTCACGCATGAGAAATCTGTTTAGATGACGTAATCCAAGGGACGCAATGGCACCTAAAAACCTCAACAATAGTTGAAACCTAGTGCTTGGTTGAAGTTACTCCATGAGGCAGAACAAATCGTCCTGAAACGTATTTGACAGGTAACGGGCCCGAATTACTAGGTAGAGGGAGATTCACAACAACAACCTACAGATACGTATTCCATAAATCACGAAAAGACGATTTTACTTTTCTGACTAAACCATTGCTTACGTTTGAGAAGTTCTGAAATAATAGAAGATTCATTTTTTCATACTTTTGGTAAGGTAGCTATGGAGTTTATTAACGTCGCACTGGAGCAACACATTGGTCTTGAATCTACGGCCCTGGATCAAAATTGAAGGTAGATATCCAACGCCAACAATATTGAGCCAAGATCAGAGGATAAGGTGAACACCTGAACTGGCAAACAACTCTCCTTACTTCCATACCATGCCACGAAAGACTTAACGTAACCCTTTGAAAACGATGATCTTTAGTTGGACCTAGTTTCGAACTTGAAACACTCCATTTCCTTTTCCGTTACTCTTCCAACTGGTCATGTGTGGTTCTATATACACTACTAATGTTAACTCTAGTAACTTTATATACACTACTAGTAAAACTCTATATACACTACTAGTAAAACTCTATATACACTACTAGTAAAACTCTATATACACTACTAGTAAAACTCTATACACACTACTACTAAAACTCAATTTACACTACTAGTGGACTAACTAGTAAAACTCAATTTACACTACTAGTGGACTAACTAGTAAAACTCTATATACACTACTAGTTGACCGGACGCCAGCGCATTTGCATAAAATTCGACTTCTTGTTTGGGGGTGTTTTTCTTGGTATGGTCTGGGACCTTTGAATGTTGTTCCTGGTCAATTGAATAACGACGCCGACATGAACATTTTCGACAATCAGGTTCTTTCTATGCTCTGGCAATCTTATGGAATGAACGAATGTTACTTCCAGGCCGAAAACGCTCCATGTCAAGTGGCATAAAGATACGGATGTAAAACCTCTTCTTTCCTGGCCTGCTCAGAGTCCCGACCAAAAGCCCATAGAACTTTTGTGGGAGAAGTTAGAGCGACGCTTACGGACCAGGGAACTACGTCCGAAATTTACAGCTAAGCTGGCTACATTCTTACAGTAGGAATGGACACAACTACCCATAGCTGTGTATCACAACCTTGTTGAAAGTATGCCCAGATGGGTTGCTAGTGTAATTGCAGCATGTGGGGGACCATCCCCCTATTAAAGCATATATTATTTCCCTTATATCACCACATATTGCTGTCCAGTCCATTATTGTAGGGTAGTGTACTTTTGGTATTTCGTTTTGAGACTTACATTTTCGTGTATAATTCAATATTAGTTAACAATTATTAGTTAATGAATGTTTAAGATTGGTTTACAAGAGTGCTGTTGTGGTTCTAAAATGACACACTATACCAACAACCGTTTTAGTTACACGTTGTTTTAGATACCCATGCTGTTTTAAATTCAAGAATCATTTAAAAATATTTCAAATATATATATATATATATATATATATATATATATATATATATATATATATATATATATATATATATATATATATATATATATATATATATATATATATATATATATATATATTCAAAAGACTTAAAATAATAAAAACCAAACACTCCGTTTTAACGATCAATCCAAAATTTGTTCAACTCTATAAACTTCTGTTTAAGTTTACGAACGTTACTTGACTTTTCTTTTATGCGAAATTCTAGACTATAGAGCATTTCAAATACTTAAGCAAAAGCTGAAAAAAACATATATTGATTTTAGTGTTCACTTATATAATCAACTACCATCTAAATTTTCAGTAGAAAAAACGATGCTTGTATTCTTAACTGAACATAAAAACAAAATGAAGTAAAAAAAAACTTGTAAAAAAACAGATGCAGTCTTTTTTTTTAGTTTGCTGACGCACTGAAATGTTGATCGTTGATATTCGCAAAAAAAGAAAACCAACAGCGATTTATCGTATGAATAAATATCATTACTTTCTTGAAAAGAAGCAAACGTAAGCAATATTGACAGTATAATTTTGTAAGCACTAGACAAATGCTCCTTTCATAACAACACAACATATGAAAAACAACAGATACACTCAGCTTTAAATGTAAAAGAGGAAGAAGCTATTCAATTTTTGCTTTTATGTGAAATACCCAAACTATGCATCGTTTAAAACTAAAAACATCCGCCTACTCAAAAGCTAATTTTGTCTTATGCAGTCTGACTTGCAAAACACTTGAGAAAAACAAATACGTGTACTTGTTTTTGAGATCGGAAATTATTACTCAAATAATAAAAATTGCTCTTGATAAAATTTGCATCTAAATTACTTGTTTCTTGAAACAGTGTGTTTACAATAGGTGTTAAATAGATTATTCACTTCATTACGAGAGAAGACAGTCATTAAGTAATTTATTTTAATTTATGTTTGATTTATTCAATACAAATGAACAACCGACTGATGAGGTCAATTCCAAGGGGAGATACCTGTCGGATCTGAAAACTGTCAGATCGCTGTTTACAAAATGATCTCTTGCTTGTAACAGTGTGCTTTAAACTTTTTTTAAAGTGTATTAGTATGTCAGAAATTAATGCAAAAAACTGAAAACAAAATAGAAAATAATCCAAAGATCATATAGCAGCTCTTCTCAGGCAACTGGCGCGGCTCTTATTCAAATAAAATGTTTGCATTTCTAGTTACGAAGTTATTAGTAAACTAAAACTGGTCAATGTTCCAAAGTAATTATTTTATTTCATTTTTCGTTACTAAGTTATTCAAAAACATAAAATAAAATGTCATTTGAAATGATATTGTAAAATTTTATAAAAAATGATATATAAGAAAAAACAATTTTGTAAAATAAATCTTCAAAACTCAGAATTGCTTATGGATCCTTTATGAATGTTGTCCATCTTAGAAGTTAGCTGCTGAAAGTTTGGTAGCTCAGTTGAATTCGACCGATGCTTATCTTTAATATTATAAAAGGAGGTGTTTGTTTTCTGTCTGTGATAAAAGTCCTAGCGAATCTACGGCACTTTCAATAATGAAATGTTTCACACAGGTAGTCCGAATTGTTTGCAATTTTTGGGTCGCGCCGAATTTTAAAATTCATTCTAGAACATTTTAAAACGAACATATTTTTTTTCCCCTTAGAATGGCAATACCATAAAAAGATGGCATATTCTAAACTTATTTTTCCGTTTTAACGCTTTCAGCCGAAGAACAAAATAAATAAAATGGTTTAACTGCAGTTATATAGTTCTTTTTTCTATTTGAAATCATTGGAAAATTTCAGATTAGATCGATACCGAAAAATATGATTTTCTTTTAATAAATAATTTTTAAATTGTAACTTTTATATTTTGTCCCATACGAATTTGACCACGATCGTGTTCGAGAAATCACAAATTCCATTTCCTGCGCTCAAACAAACCCAGTCAAGGAAAGCAAAAAACAAAAGAAATTTTTTGACTGGCATTGTTTAGTTCTTTTTTGTAAAATCGGAATCGTTAACGATAGATTGAAAATTTCAACGGATTTGAAATCTGTGGTAAATTGTATGACGGATAGATACCTGATACGTTTGATTTTCTTTTAATAAATAATTTTTCAATTAAATATGTATATTTTCGCCAGAGATTGTGACGTCATGCCGATTGGATCTCTTCGCAATTCGAATTTAACCACATTTGACAATGACTAGGCCATCACGGCGTTGCACTTGATGGTTGTTAACCAATAGGCTACGAATTCCCATTTGGTTTTCTAATAATTTAATGTCGATCTGTACCGTTTATTCGCTCTCCAACATGCGCTGCCAAAGATATGTTTTAACATAGCTGAAACTACTCTACAGGTCTTTTCCTCGTATGATAAACATCATCATGCTGTCTATAGTTATGGTTCAGTGGTTAAAAGAGACATCTCTAATATTATAAAAGGAAGTGTTTGTTTGTTTGTTTCTTGCACGCAAAGTCCTGACAAATCTATGGCACTTACAGTAAAGGGATTTAGTACACAGGTAGTCCGAATGTTTTGCAATTTTAGGGTCGCGGCGAATTTTAAAATTCAATCTAGAACATTTTCAAATGAATTTAATGAAATTTAATCATTATTGAATGCAACAGCATAGAAGAGATCACAGATTCTAAATTTATTGTTTTTGTTTCTATTGTATCGATTTTGCGCGGAGGAATGATTTTCCAGATAGACGATAAAAACAAATAATCTTTTAATTGGAGTCACTTAATTCTTTTTATATATCCTAGACCGTTAAAGATAGAGTAAAAATTTCAACGGATTTGAAATCTGCGGAAAATTTCACTAAAGATCGATACCTAAAAAGATGATTTTCTTTAAATAAATAATTTTAAAATTGAATATGTATTTTATATTTTTGCAAGACATTGTGACGTCACGTGAACTTCGGTTTCCGAAAATAAGAAGATTGCATATTCTGCCCTTCGCGTTAAAAAAAAGAAACAATACATTTCCTGCCTTATTCCATTTCAGTGAATGAGAGCAAAAAATAAAAAAAACTTTTTGACTGGGATTGTTAAGTTCATTTTCGTAAAATCGGAATCGTTAAAGATAGATTGAAAATTTCTACGGATTTGAAATCTGCGGAAGATTTTTCACACGATTACTACCTTACACCAAGGGCACGGACAACGCCGAGCTAGCCACGCATTGGCTAGTTATAATATAAGACAAGAACGCTGGGTTGCATGGTCGATCATCGCCATTGTTTATAATAGGTTGGTTGCTTTCTGCTTCCTGTTCTAACTAATGACAGGTAAATAAGACTGAACTCCCTTCACAAGTCATTTAAGAAAGCATCACTCGGTGGTTCAAAGAAAATGGCTGATTTCAATTTGTCGGTAGTACAAAGGATTTTTCAAATAAAATTTGCTTGTCTTCATCACTGCAGTGTTTCATATTTAATTCCAGAGCCTTTCCAACATAACATTCCTCATACCATGCATTAGTGTTTGTGTCTGGATTCTGTTTGATATTCTGATTTAAACGCAACTAACTATGTTAGTTTATTGGATTATTCATCTCAGATTTATGATGGTTTTTATTCCTTTAAATTTTCCTCAGTTTGAAGTTCCCAGTAGAGATGCGACATCGATGTCAATAATTTCAAAACATCGATGTTTAAAAAAAAAACATCGATGTATTGGGGTCGATGTTTTGGTAACATCGATGTTTATACTTGTCGATGTTATTACGTTGTCGATGTTTTATTTTTAAATAAAAAAAGTACCGTTATAAAAATTAAAAAAATAACCAAGTAGCATAATTTTTACAATCAGCAAATTGAACATACTTTTTGACCAAAGTGACCAAGGATAAAGGGTCTGAAAAGTAGGGATGCGACATTGATGTCGATGTTTTCAAAACATTGATGTTCCATAAAAAACATCGATCTATTGGAGCCGATGTCGCATCATTAGTTTCTAAACCAGTTTTAAGAAATGGAGAAAAACGTTTAAACACACGGAATTTTAAAAACATCAATGGTTTTGAGGCGATGTATTATGAACATCGATGTTTTAATTTTGAACATCGATGTTTTGCTGTCGATGTTGCATCACTAGGTGCAAACCAGTTTTAAGAAATGGCGGGAAAAAGTTTAAATACACTGAATTTTAACAACATCGATCGTTTTGGGGCGATGTATTATCAACATGGATATTTTAATTTTGAACATCAAAGTTTCAAAACATCGATGTTTTGCTGCTGATGTAGCATCACTAGTTGCTAAACCAGTTTTAAGAAATGGGGGGAAAAGTTTAATTTCACTGAATTTTAAAAACATCGCTGTTTTTGGTGCGATGTATTATCAACATCGATGTTTTAATTTTGAACATCGATGTTTTTCTATCGATGTCGCATCCCTAATACCAATTCCGTGCTTTCATGGTCACACACACACAAAGAATGTATAGTTTATTTTTATTATTTTGTTTGCCAATGTCATTTGAACTTAACCTTATCACTGCGGCAGATATACAATTGTTACCACTAAAATTTCGTTTACAACAGCGGCGTGGTATAGATCTGTGTACTGCGGATGTTATCCCCCTTTTAAGTAATTGCTGGAATCGATCCACATTACGAGCTCTTAATATTTCCTCCCTTTCGTAGGTACCCTACCCTGTCGACCGTGAGGTGTGAACGCTTTGGAAAAAAGGCATAAGGTCGCTCCGGTGATATCTATCTCACGCCAAACGATACCCCACACAATACTATGAAAGGAAAGCGTCAGTCGTAAAAGCCACTCAAGGCTCTATCGCTCAAGGCAGGTAATTAGGTAAGAAGGGAGGGGGTCGGATATGCAGGCGAAACAGCCGTTCTGTGGGACGATTGAAAAATCAAAGCGCCGCAGCGGAAAAGGTTAATCATAAAAGCTGGCAGGTATGTAAGCAACTTAGAGTAACTGAGATGATCCACGGTTCATGCTTCAGTTCACATGCATCATAGCATTCTGCGGACAACCTGCTTATAGAAAGATCACACATTCTACACAGAAAAACATCCATGTTTTAACCCCGGATGTGACTAGGAATATTAAGATTCTCATGCTAGCACCCATACCACTATACCAATTTGTCGGCCATCTTTTTTTATTCTTCACATTAGTTCTTACAAAACTTTATTTACATTAAATGTTCATGTAGCCTACAGAGCGTTGCGAGTTCGGAACTAGGTCCAACCAATGACAGTCATCCTATGGAGAATGTTAAATCTGTCGTGGCTTCAAATGTCCTAAAAGTGACGTGGTGTGGAAGTTTGGAGGGTGGTTGACCAGCTCATGTGGAGGACTTCGTCATTTGAACTTGGTTTAGAATTACGTTGTCCTTGGATTATGGATTCCAATTCGTTGGACCGTCACCATTGGGTCGTTAGTCAAAGCTCCAGTGCGTCGTTAATTAAACTGTCCAACCCATGTCGACCAATTAAAAAAATTTTGTTTTGTTATGTAATCTCTCTTTGAAGTAGAGTTCTCGGTATAATTGTTCAGTCGTTTCTCATGACCGTAATTTGTGTTTCAAAATCTTCTGTTGCACAAATTGGCTTTTGTGTTGACACAATGAAATTAGACGAAGGACTGGATTGAATTACAGATGCCAGCTTTTCTGGTATCCTATTTCAGGGGACAAAATGTCTTATAATTTACGAGGGACATCTCAGAAATTAAATTTATTCATTAACACAACTCGTATTATTAATTTAACAAAATGATACAAATACATTAAAAATCCTTCAAAACATTTCCAGTCTTGGATATACTCATCTAGCTCTAAATGAAAATGTCAGGTGCCTAAGTATTTCTCCTTTATCTAAAGCCTTATTAATTTAGTATTATATTAATTTTGTCTTTCATTTCCTCTTTCTAACACTCACTTTCAACTCACTCATTTGAATAATGCCGTTTCAGCGTTAATTTAAAATTATTTTCCAGGCTCTCTTCATTATATCCTCAGACTCGTAGACATATCGTATGAAATCATGTTCTTTCTGAGGCTACTTGCTCGTCATCTGACCGTGGTTCAAAATTACGAGGTATTGCCCTCGGATCTTTCCCTTAAGGGACTGACCCCGGACCGTCGTCAATAGCCCGTTGTGTTGCTCTAGTACGACGTCAACTAAAATTACCATTACTATTACATGAGGCTACTTGCACACACATTTGCTGTAATTCGATAACCTAACGTAACGGTATTTTATAATGCGTTGTATGCACACAACAGACGACTGTCATGGTTTATTATATTCGAGAAACAAAACAAAAGGGCTTTTTTATTCTCTGGTCCAAGTTTCTATCTTCGCGATCGTTAAAGATAAGTGAAATTTTCAACGGATTTGAAACCTGCGGAAAATTTTACACTAGTTCCATACCTTAATGTCATTTTCTTCAAACAAATAATTTTTCAGTTGTAACTTTTATATATTCGCATTACGAATTTAGCCGCCGCATTTGACGTAGATATTGATTACTAACACAAAAAGGACAATTTATCTCGTTTTGTAGAAAATATATTACTTGAACGGAGTACTTAGTTGACTTAATTTACTGCTTTATATAAATAGGAATTATAGGATCAATATTTAATCGTGTCCGAAGTTTTGAAGAGTTTACAACAAAGGGGATATGAGGTAATTTTATTTCTGAGATAACGTATACCGACAACTGTCCGTTCAAGTTTTCATGCGTGGAAAATGTCTTTAAAATAAAGCTAAATTTAACTATTCAATTTGAAGTTATTTTTTTAATGTCTTTAACGTGAAATGTGAAAGATAAGTTTCAATTTTCATTCATTTTTCACATCAATATGTTAAATTGAACTCGATATGTCTGCCTGATTTACTAAACTTAATTTACTGTCAGCTTATTTTCTTAGAATTTATATTTTAATCTTAAAATAATATTATTACTATTTTTATCGAAATTTTTGTATTATATAGACATAAATTATCTTTGCGAACTTACTGTTTTTGACATAAACTGTTTTTTGTTCATTTTTAGATAGTTTTTAGTTCAGCATAATTCCCTCGTTTTGTCGTGGGTTTCAATCAAATTTATGTTGAAATATTCCCCACTCATTATACCATTCGTGGTTCTATTTGTACTACAAACCCCCACAAAGACAGGAGGTTGAAGGATTAGTCTTCGTATCGGATAGTTAAATTGAATGATGTGTGTGCTGTCATCTACGTATTTTATTGGTAGGTAAGTAGGTACTTAATGCACCTAGTTACTTGAAGGAAATTAAGATAAGGTTTAGAGTAAACTAGGCCTCGAAATAGATTTTTTAATACAGGTGCATCCAAGTTTTTATATTAGTTAGTTTTAAAATTTTCCCACTAGGTGCACGTAGTGCACCTAGTGGGAAAAAATTAAGTGCACAATTATATTTTCATGTGCACAGTGCACCTGTGCACCCGGGTATTTCGAGCCCTGGAGTAAACACAAAAATATTTAACTTTAGGTCAGAAGTGCAATATTGTTTGCAAATACAAAAATAAAACAACAAGTATCGATCAAAAAAATAATATTAGTTTAAGGTATCAAAATTTCGCTATTTGTTTGAAAATTTAGATTTCAAAATAATGTAAATTACCTAAAATAGGATTTAGAAAATAAAAAAACGTAATCGAAACGAAAATACTGTTCCATAAATCGGAAAGAACTGATAAAACAAGGTCTTTGCTGTTCACTTTTTCGAAATAGCATCGATGGCATGGAAATCACGGCTTTTAAATTACCTGTCAAACACAGAGACTTGAATAAGTACGAATTTGCTCAGAAAACTGAATGTGAAAATATAGTTTCAAAACAGTAAGGAAATTAGGTATTTCGATTTAATTTTTGGAAATTGGTACAAATAAGACCAGTGCTATGGGATAAAATATTACAACTGTACAAAGATAAAATGTATACCAGAAATGTATGGGAAGACGTCTGCTGTGAAGTACTGGAAAATATTTCAACAAAAATTTGATTAAAACCCACGAATAAACAAGCGAATTATGCTAACTAAAAACAATTTAAGAATGACCGAAAAACAGTTTATGCTCAAAACAGGAAGATCACAAAGATAATTTGTCTATGCAATATAAAAATTTCGTTAAAAATAGTGCGATGTTCTTCTTTTCCAATAAACAAGCACGAGATTGTAAAAATAACAATTTAACTAAACGATTTAAAGACAGACAAAAACGAACATCGTATCATACGGTGCAATACATACAGGGTGGTCCCGAATTCATGGTACAAACTTTAATGGTAGGTACAGGACATTGTAACAATGATTTATTGTATAGGAATGTATAGTCGCAAGTGACGCGGTGAGGCGAAAACAGGGGAAATAACGGCCGAAAGGAAAAACAAAGATTTTATTGAAAGCGTTGTTGACAAGTGTCATGTTTACAGTAATTGTTCAAAATTGCGTCCACCAGTATCGATACATGCTTGACAGCGTCGGTGGAGCGATTGGCGTACACGTTCAAAGATGCCTGGTATTTCACGCACACCTGCAGCAGCTACAGATAAGCGAGCGACGAGATCCTCATCTGAGTCAACTGGAGTCTCATAAACAAGATGCTTTAGATGTCCCCATAAAAAGTAATCGAGGCTCGATAAATCGGGAGATCGGGGTGGCCAAGGGACTGGTCCACCACGCCCAATCCATCGAGTACCAAACGTGGCATTCAGGTAATTCCGTACATCAATGCTGAAGTGTGCTGGCGCCCAACGTGCTGAAACCACATGCGGTTACGAATGGCGATCGGAACATCATGCAGCAGTTGTGGTAACACTTCTTTCAGAAAAATAAGATAGCTTCCGCCAGTGAGCCGCGTGGGTAGTAAGTATGGGCCAATCAAAAAGTCGTTCACAATACCAGCCCACACATTAATACTGAAACGTTGTTGAAACGCATGTCGACGCGTTGCATGTGGATTATCGGTTGCCCACACATGGGAATTGTGCGCATTAAAGACACCCTCGCGTGAAAATGTCGCTTCATCTGTAAATAGCACATAATCTACGAAATCCGGCTGCAACGCACATTGCTGCATCACCCACAGGCAGAAGTTCACGCGGCGAGGATAATCTGCCGGATTCAATGCTTGTACTTTCTGAAAATGGAAGGGGTGTAAGCGATTTTCGTTTAACACTCTGCATACAGTCTGATGACTCACACCTACGTCACGCGCAACAGTTCTTGTGCTTGACTCGGGTCTATCAGCCACAATGTTCAAGATGCTTTCTTCCAGCCTTGGAGTGCGTACAGCTCTTACTCGACCAGCGCCATGTCTGTTGACGTCGAACGCACCTGTTTCACAAAGTTGACGATGTAACCGTTGAAAAATTCTATGATCCGGCATTCGTCGATCAGGATACTCCGCGCGATACATTCGTAACGCAGCTCTGCCATTACCATTTGCACGGCCGTACATGTAATGCATGTCTGCTTTTTCTGCATACGTAAAGTCACCCATCGTCTACGGCAGCACAATTGTGAATGGCGCTTTTCCCTACTGGATGCATCATGTTCAACAGCGGCTAGACATCTACTGCCCTCTACCGGCAATGATACCAACCGATCACTCCATTTCTCTTTCCTTTTATTTCCCCTGTTTACGCCTCACCGCGTCACTTGCGACTATACATTCCTATACAATAAATCATTGTTACAATGTCCTGTATCTACCATTAAAGTTTGTACCATGAATTCGGGACCACCCTGTATATCGTACCTCAAAAACAAAACACAACCACTCTCAACCGAGACAAGTATCCCACTGTCAATTTCTCTACAGCAACTCTTCCACGCAGTGAGGTTAGTCGCCAAGAATTCTCCTAAATTGATCGCCAACAGCGGCCAGATATCACAAATAGTAATAACACTAACTTCAAGATTAAAATATAAATTCTACGAAAATAAGCTAACAGTAAATTAAGTTCCGTAAAACAGTCTAATAAGTTCTTTTTAAAAGCCATTTCGAGTTCAATTTAACACACGGATATAAAAAATGAAAAAAAAAATGAAACTTATCTTTTACATTTAACGTTAAAGATATTAAAAAAATAACTTCCAATTGAATGTTTAAATTTAGTTTTATTTTAAAGACATTTCCCACGAATGAAAACTTAAACGGACCTTTGTCGGTATACGTTATCTCAGAAATAAAATTACCTACTATCCCCTTTGTTGTAAACTCTTCAAAAAAATCGAATACGATTAAGGTATCAGATTACGTTCGGAGCACTTTTTTTCTCAAGAGATTCAATAGCACTTTTTTTTCTTTTAAAAGTTGAATGAACATAAAAAAAAAACACATTCTAACCCAGCAAAACTCAGAATTTTTTTTTTTTAAATAAAGGCCAAATCTGTTTTGTTTTGGTCAGAAAATGATGTTTACGGAAAACACTCAACATTTCTCACTCTTCACAATATTGACATAAAAATGAACACTAAGACTCTTAAATGTATTAGCTAGTGGCTGAAGCTGGATATAAGTTAAATTTTATTTTAATCTGGAGATACAGGGAATGACGTAAAAATGATATGAATTTCTGAAATTTTTCTCTACAACATAACAACGAAGTGACTGATAATTTTTTTCCTACAAAAGATACACATAAAATCGAGCTTCAATCACTAAAATATACCTATAAGAACCATAATACCAAATTAAAAATATATATATACTAATTACTTTCTTAGTTATCATTGTTATCGTGCTATGATTTGGTTGAAAACAGCATTCAGAGGAAAAAGCATCTAAAGATTGAAAAGCAATTTTTTGAATACTAATTTTTATCTATATGCTCTAAAAATAAATCTTGGCTGGAACATAGCACAACTAAAAATTATAAACTGCAATTTAAATTTTTAAAATCCGCCGTAAACCGAAACCTGAACCAACCTCCGGCACGCAAACACCACTTCCGGTTTAAAAAGTTTGCCTCAATTTTTTTCAAATTGAAATATCTCAACTTCTGCTGTCGTTAGGGGCAAAACCAAAACAGTTTTGAAAAGAGAAGAGGTCATATTTTAATAATATTAAATTTAAAAAATTCGAAATTTTGGTCAAAAGTCAACTTTTCAACCTAATCAGATACCTTAAATATTCATTCTATTTTAAGTAGCTATTTATATAAATATCTTTTCTATTTATCGAGGTAAATAGCGACACTAAATTGGTTGAAATACGCATTAGTTCCAATGTCTTTTGTATAGAGCTATTATGTCATTACTAAGGCAACTTTTTGCAACAAATGCAATTTTTTTTCACATATTCTGCGTTGCATTTAAGTACTAAAACCGAAATTCCTCCTACGTGGGGGGGTATTTTAAATGAGCTATAACCGCAACATAAATGCAACTTTTTGCATTAATGCAAGCATCTGCAACTTTTAAAATTTGAGCTAAAAATTAATTAATATGAAATTACTATTTAATTTTTTTTGCTCTCTGAATCAACCCTTCGATAACGTGTGTCTGATCTTGCGAACGTCGAAGTATTGCAGATCAAACAAGAAGTTCATGGAAAGAAGGTGTTCGTCCTAACAGACGAAAATGAAATAAATGGCAAGAAGTACTTTAACACATTGGCTGGCACTCTTGATAATCCAGAGGAAACTTGCGTAATCGACTGCAGAGTTGGAGAGGTGAGTGTCGCTCATCAATATGTTGTTCGCCTTGTAGATGACGTTTTAAAATCTCTGAATGTTCAGTGAAAGGATTTTGCGCTTCTACTATCCGATACAGCACATTATATGACTGCGGCTGACGCAGTTTTTCATTGTTAAAGAAATTACTGACCAAAGATCGGCCATTCAACGTTCTTCTGTATTTAATGATGTATTATAATACTGCTGTACTCGACTAAAATTGTCGATATATTTTGAATTTTTTCATATTTTACGAATAATTTATTTTAGATTTTAGTGTATCAAAAATAAATGCAACTTTATTTCAATACTTTACTTTGGGAATGATAGGCAACTTTAGGGAATGATAAATGCAACTTGTCCAATTTTTACTGCAACAAAAAAGTTGCCCTAGTCATTATTTTACGCGTCAATTGGTCTGTAATCTTTCATTAGACTTGTGGGTATTTTTTAACAAATGCGATCCCGTGAATTGTGGGGTGTTCGGCGTTTATTTTACTAGAGACACACAGATTAACTATTCATTTTTTAAATATTACGTAGAATACTTTAGGACATAGCAGAAACAAGTAATAACTGAAATATAGTCTTTGAATTGTTGAATAATACATTTCTCACAGTTATTCCTTTCATGGCTTGACGCTGAAAATCATTGAAAAAAGCCAGTGTGCACCTGTCAGAACAGTGAGCTTAAAGGAGGGTTACGATCTATGCACGCGTCCAAATGATCAGCGTCGAAAACATCTTGTCTGGAGTCATCGTAAGGAACAAAAGGGACATTCGGTCAAGTCTATCTAAAAGGAATGAGCAGTCATCTCGAGGAGTGAGGATGCAGATTCCTTTTCACCGATGAGGCCACTCCAACAATTCTCATTTGTGAATTGGGAAAATCTAGATTTCGTGCTTAGGATGCACAAGTTATCGTGATGCTTTTGGTACCATCAAAATACTAATACGAATAACATTTAAGTTACTTTATTATGAAACATATGAGAATCGGAAAAAAATCCGGGAGGAAAGAGTAAAAAATGTTATAGAAACGTGTAACGCGGTAATTCGCTGGTGAAATTCAAGAGTCGAATGATTCGCGCATACGCGGTGCTATAGCTAATAGGTATTTGGACGGGTTAAAATTACAGTGGTGTTAGTCACTTTTTCAAAAAAAAGTTAGACACGGAAACCATATATAATATGACTAAATTAAAAAAAAAAGACAATTAGTCAGACAGAGAAACCAGATTTAGATACGTCAATCTGTTAACAGAAAGCTTGAAGTAAGTCATATCTTCATTCAACTGCCAACTGATGGCAGTGGAAGTTCCCAGTCTTTTTTTTCCAAAAAACGACTTGCATCAGTGTAACTTTAAACCGTCCATTTGAAGGTCGCCGCATTGTACTATAGTGGAGCCTCAAACGAAATTCCTTCATTTTCGCTCAAATACACTCATGTCCATAAATTAAGGATAATGCCAGCTCCGGCAAATAAAGGTTCAGAAACAAAACAAACGTGACTTATTCATAAAGCCCATTTATTAAACAAAACATAAAGAACAAAAAAGATGGTGTATGTATGAAACCATTCAGAAAAACTACGATTTTTGCTCTCTAGAGCAGTTACAAAAAATATCGACCTTGCAAAAAATCAGGTGGGAATGCCGACCATTCCATACGGATGATATCCTCAGATTCAAGGCATTCGTTTACAATGATTGCACGGTGAGGACGGGCAGTGTAATCCATAGACACAAATTCTGCACCAATGGCACAGCTAAACAAACGTACATGTTGTTCCAGAATGATGTCCCGATAAATTTGACTTCTCATCGTTCCGATTTCAACATGTAGATCCATTCTGGAGCCCAGTATAATTCTGACACAAACGAGCATACCTGCACCACCGTAATGGTGTTGTTCAATGATGTTGTCTTGGTGGTAGCGGATACCTGGCGTTCTTCATATAAACGTCCGCCGTGAATCAGATTGTAAGCTAAACCTGGACTCGTCGGAAAACATCACACAAGCTCACTGTGACGATGTCCACATTGCATGTTCTCTACTGCAGGCTAACCTCTGACGACAGTGATTTACCGTGAGCGGAACACATCTGAGAGGCCTTCGAGCGTATAGACCAGCATGCTCCAAACGTCTGTAAACTGCCAAATATCGGTCGTCATTCGGCGTTGTAACTCGGGGTGACCTGTACTGTAACGTCTACTGACATTTCCATCATTTTGGAATCGTTGCTAAATCTTAGAGATGACACTTTGTTCGAATCCAAGTTCTACTAAAACTTCCGTCTGAGTACACCCACATTCCAGGCGGCCGATAATTCTACCACGTAAAAAATCATCGACATGCGTCCTCTGTACCATAACTATTCAGTTGTGGCACTGAGCGGCTTACAGAACGCTTGTGAACAATTTTACTTCTTTGCTACAATTCCTTATATACACCTCTCTTACACTCTCATCATTGTGACGTACTATCGGCGTCATCTGATGGCTTCTTGTAATTTGGATATTATTCTTGAAGATATGTGCGATAATTCTACAGGTGAAATTTTTACTTTAGACTTTGATTTCCATGTGATTCTGAATTATCCTTAATTTATGAACATTAGTGTAGTTTCTCTTTGCTGAATACAGATTCGGATTCTGGTACGTTTTATCAGATAAATCAACCTTTTATTTCTTATGTATTGTATTTCCTGGTTACGAACGAAATATTTATCTCGAACATTAATTGATTGAAGCAATTTACTCTCCTAAGGTCTGGGAGGAGTCAATTGTTCCCAAGTGAATCCAACAAATGACGAGCAGCAATAACAACAGCCAATTATGGGCACGGGTTGTGACTTGTTTGGAATGGTAGGACCACGATGAGATTATGAGCACTTTCTCTGTACTCAGAGTGGTGGTTATCAGCCCATGGAAGTCGGACGAATTAGATCTCGCCCCGATTGTTTTGTTTCCGGGGAAATAGCCATTTCTTGTTGTCTTTCTTTCGGAGATCTGTACGAGGGAGACGTCGGTCAAATTAGAAGAAGGAATCGATTGAATATGGGCTGCTCTGTCAACCGGATGTTCCATCTGCTGTTTCCAAATAAATTTCTATTCCCTCCTTCTAGTAAACCATTGATCACAAATCCTGGAAGAATGTTTTGGGATCTACAACACAGGATTGTCTGAATCAATCGAGCAAGAAACACAGCATGCGATTCCTAGACAGCCTGAAAAAGTGCTTTTCGATTGGACATGTCATTCTGCAGACTTTTAAGAAGTCATTCAAAATTTCAACGTTACAAACATAAAACAAACTATCCTTTTCGATTAGTGTCTCTTTGCCACATCACTCATCCGGCTGTTTTAGAACCAATTCATCTAATTATAAACGAGAAAAACGTGGTAAAGCTTTTTCAAAATGTCTGCTTTACGGAGGGAAGTAAAATGAACATTTGTTGATTTTAGACCACAAGTTGACCTTATTTTTGTTTTATTTTCAGATACTTTTTTGAAAACGGCTTCTTTCAACATCATATCCGGAATGAATGAACTACCCTTCAAGCAGAATTGCTTTGCGTTAATCGCGTAATAAGTGGTTTAAAGAAAATGGAAATTTTTGTTCAAAGTACCTGATTTGTAGTGATTATCTTTCCTCTCTACATTTACTCAACAATATTGCTAGCATAGAAAAATTAGTCAATGAAACGCTTTTAACCATGTTAGTTCTCTTGAAAATAGAGGAATTGATATTTTCATTGCCTATGTGTGTGGACATTGGCAATGAATTGACATTGGCAATGAATGACATTGGCATTGTGGGATTTACGGGAATGAAAGAGCTGATTTTTTTTTAGCCAAAGAAGCTTTGATTTAACAGTTGATGTAAATTTTAACTTTTCTAAGTGTTACTTGAAAGCATCATGTTATGATAAGCTTGCAATTAATTGAAATGAGGAGTGTCTTCCGAGAAAGTGGATAACAAAAAAATGCTTCTTAATATTCAGCATTATAATAACCGCAAAATTATATTTCTTCACAAAACTTCAAAATTATATAATTTTTATCTGGCCGTGGAAAGTTTGCTAAATACCTTTATAGGTTTAATTTTCCAACCAATGACATGTGCGAGTGTTCAAAAAAGATTTGCTTTTCAGTTGTCATGCATTTGATAATATAATTGAAGAGAATGTGCTTTCAAAATGATTTTAGATTGGGTAAAACATGGCCAGTTAAACTCAATGTTTTGGTTATATCTAATCTGCTTTTTACAACTGTTAAAATTATCAAATTTTGCAATGTTAGTTAAATTTAATGTTCCACTGTTTCTTTGATACATCAACTTACGTCTGTAAGCCCCTTGTTGTACTTATGTGGTGCTCGGGAAGTTTGATGTGTTGCTCAATAAAAAAAAAACTATAAAAGTACGAAAAAAACTTATCGAGTTGATTTTTCGCCAAACATTTGCGAGCTATGATGATCGTAAATTCAATTTTAACCACCCCTGTGTTCCTAAAATGTTTTTTTTTCATGAACTGAAATAAAATATTGTTAATGTATTAATTCTAAATCCGAAAACGGGAATTTTAATATTTGTGTTGAGGGTTTTAGGACCTTGAGCCGTAAATCCCCAAAATCAAACCAATCCTTGTACAGTTGCATATTAGATATAAGCATACAGCTTTGTGATAAAAATAAGCTTCCTTAATCGAAGCATTTTAATGGCGAAGCTTGTCTTGTTTGGAACTTGTGCCACCAAACCCAACAATCTCTCAATGAACCAAGCATTTTTAACCTCAATCTTTAGTTTTAGAATTGCAACTCTCAGTATATTTAGGAGGTTCAAAATCAAGACCCGAGTATTTCATCTGTATTAGAACTGACTACAATGTCACCCCACATCAGTTCCTTTCTAAAGATTCATTATTGTGGATATCAGAATATTAATTTTGAAAACACAATAACCGCTTTTCTACTGCCCAGAATAAATAAATATTCACAGGGTAACTTGCAAGATTAAGATTCCCACCACTCCTTCGTAAAAGCTCCTATCTAACTTAACAATCCTAAACAATTTTAGAAAGTCTAATAATAAATAAGCCAGTGGGGCTCCCAAACTGCACTGCGGCTCATTGGGCTCCGAGGATGGCTTACATGGGATGTCCCGAGATGTTCCAATACTTCCACTGAAATGACGCTAAACCCACATGGTTTACGAATAGTTCCATCCATGTGTTGATACGATGATAGGAAAGACATCAAACGGGCACCATATAATAACTAATGCACGAGTTAAAATTTGACAGCATGGAATTAACTTAGATATCATTAAAATATTAATTTCCGCTGAAAAGTGGCAGAGTTTAGCGAATCTTAAGGGAGCAGTGAACTTTCAAAGCAAAATTTCGTAGTAGTTATACTATTGTTAAGAATTTTCCAGAAAATTTGTTTTGCATAAGTTTCATTTAAATAAAGACAATTGGCAGTTAGTATATATAACGTGATCAATTTGTTTATAAATCAGCAAAAATTAATCAGTCCTATGCTTCTTTATTTGTCATGTACCACCAACAACTTAGTTCTCATAAAAATATGTGCATACATCTAAATAAAATTACTTCCATTTGGTACCTGCATCGATCAAATATAAACTGAAAAGCTATTTCAGAACACCTTAAGTAATTCTATAAAAGCCACACATACGTTAAACATTTTTTACAAAAATTTCAAAATTTGGAAGCATTATTAATTTCTTATTTCCACTTAAATATGTACCACACGTTGTAAGGATTTTCTAAAACAAGTTTTTAAAAAATATCAATAAAATCCTGATATGTGCAGGCAACAGTTTGAAAGCAATGTCACAAAAAATCTTAATAAGAAAGGCGTCTTTGCGGAATCTATGATTTATCTACGATATATTTTATATTGTATACATAACTCCTTCAAAAATTATCTCAAATGAAATATTCTTTTTTGCTATGTACAGAGGTTGTTATTAATTCATTTCGAAAGCTAAACTTAAAAAAAATCAAGTTTGGTGAGTTTTAAAGTCCCCGATCTCTTAATACATTCGTGTCGTTAAATTTATACGAAGTTGAATTTTCGACAGTCACCGAGATGGACTCAGGGGAAAATAAACATACAGCAAATGAGGGTGGCAATGTCCAGTCTGAATCCATAATTTGAGGAGTGTACAACAGTATCAACTGTTCCACTAATAAAAAAATATTTATTAAATAACATGGCTGTTAAAATTGGTATTTATACCAGGGTATGAACCAGTCATGATTTTTAAATAAATCGGATTAATTTGATTTAAATCTAATTTTGTTTCATTAAAATTGAATTTTTATGATTTTTATTAGTTCATTTTCCCTCGAGTATAAATTTTTTGCAAATGAGATACTTAAATTTGCGTAGTTTCTAGATAATTTTTGTTTACGTTAAATATGAATATAGATAGTTTAGGATACAGCAGGGTAGGTTTTAAAACGTAGAATAGGTATTGGCAAAGTATTAATCACATGATAGAGCAAAATGCCAAGTACCACAAATGCTAAGTATAAGCAATATTTTTCATGTGGTTCTCGAGCGTTAGATTACTTTGGTCTTAACCGTTAACTGCTGTGTCACAAACTGTCCCGTAATAAGTGTGGAGGGGTCTCTCAGACCTCGCTAACTAAAGTGCGAATAAAGTTGATTAATATAATATATTAATGAAATATTCTTTTGATCATTATTATTTATACATTTTAAATTTAGATAATTCAATTCTTAACATGAAATACATTTTATATTACTATATAAGTTAAGTAGATTCCATGTCTGTTCAGGCTCAGCTTACGGACCTAATTTTACAAGACGTTTCAACCCTGTTAACTGTAAAATTATATTGTGTTTTAGTTTTCAAACGTTGTGTTTTTTTTTTTCGGTAGAAATATTCTTCTTGTGAAGACACATTTGAAATGTCTTCATCTTCATCTGCCGAAATTTCCGAATCCGTTTCGTGTTCGCTTTCAATAATATAATCCGAAATTTTACTGTTTGAGTACTCTATTTCCGACCAACTATCAATAATATCCTGAATTTCTTTTTGTGTAAGATACACAGGTCATTTTTTAGTAAAGTTTGTTGACAACTTTCGGCAGAAAGCCTCAAAGGCTTTCTGCCGAAATTCCATACTCCAACTTAGACGATTTCATTCAACAAGAATGGTAACGCAAATACTCTGAAGGGGTCTAAGAGACCACATGGGAAATGCAAATAGTGTAAAACACAAAATAGTTGGGGCAGCCAAACCAGTCTTGGAACGTGGCTTCTGTTGGACGTAGTAGGAAGGTACTGAATAGGAGAAGGACCAATATTCATTTTCAGGGGTGGAAACGACCTGTCAAAAATTATTCGGGGTCTAACAGACCCCGAATAATAATTTAATAGTTAATTATAATTTAATAATTAATAAGCAGTTAATAGTTAAGGTTAAAAATTTCTGTAACACTTATTTTGTTCATTTGTCTGTCAATCAACTAGTAACTCTGTTTAAATGTTGGTTTAAAAGTGAAATAATATTACCGAAATTCAACGTAATAAGTACAGAAATTCTTACTATCCTCACTGAAAATATCATCTTACAAATGAAACGAAGGGTTTGCATATCTGAATACCCGTTTGATTAATTTAATCACGCATGTGATTTTCCAGCAATGCACTATTACTTTTACCCACAACATACTTAATAACTGAAGACCCGCTATTGCTTGAAAACATTCTAAGAGAGATTCTATTGGTAGGAGATCAAAGCTGGCTCTAAGCCAGACAGGAAAAACTGCAAGACGGAACAATGTGTGCACGATCCTTATAGGGTTAACTGAACCAAACTAGCCACGCCAAGTGCTCTCTGCAACTGTCAGGTAGGCCTGTTATCACTTTTAATCCGTAGAAAAGTTATGATACACAAAGGGCACCGGGATCAGAAAAAGCTTAGGTAATTAATTAATTAACGTCATACTGGAGCAATACAACTTCCCATTGCCGACGGTCCGGGATCATTTCCGAAGGCACAATCCCAAGTTGAAAGTCTTGATGATGTCCCTACGGATCCCTTCGGGAAAACCCTCCCAAATACAACGTCTAGTAATTTGATTACGTCAAATGACTATGGCAACACCTGAGATGTCATCCCACTCTCCAAACTTCCACACCACGCCAACATAAAGACACTTGAGGCCACAGATGATTTAATTCGCACCCGTGTACATGAATGTCTTTGGCTGGATAGAGCTTCGAACGCACAGCCCTCCGTATACTGATACGTTATTCTTCCAACTAAGGCTTAAAAGTTTGGGGGCCAATGAAATAAACATTTCGAAATTGCAAAAGAAATATATATGCATAAAAACGAACTCCAGATTCCTGCATATTTCTTCGATAAGAATTGAAATCTCTCCGGCGTGTCACAGCCATTGCAACACGTCACGAAGACGTCATAACAGTGTTTCATTCCACCTTTCTTTTGCACGGAAAAAGAACAGTTCCTGTAATCTGTCCCAATAGAGACACACGTATCATGTATTTTTTCCCCTTTCTCGATGGGCGGGGGCCGAGGAGAATTGCACTTGACAAGCCCTTCTCAGTATTTCGCATACAGATCGGATGAGATGTCTGGGACTGCCAAACGGGGTGTCCCGACCGGGCGAGTTTCTCTTTCCGAGACAAAGAGGGACCGAGCGGAAATTGCACTAGAAATAGTAAGGGAAGGTCTTTTGACGATACAGGCCAATTTTAAGAGAAAATGCCGGTCTATATTGCACGCCATATTAACTTCCAGACTCGCACACAGCATCTGAGCGGATGTTTTTTAATGTATCAAATTGAGTAACGACATGCCATCAGGAGATATAATCAATTAATAAATATACTAACCTTTAACTGCTGTCATGGGTCTCACAGACCCCGAGTCATTTTTGACGGGTCGTTTCTACCACTTAAAGTGAATCATGGTCCCTGTCCTATTCAGTACTTTCCTACTACGTCCAACAGAAGCCACATTCCAAGACTGGTTTGGCTACCCAAATTATTTCGTGTTTTACACTATTTGCATTTCCCGCGTGGTCTTTTAGACCTCTTCACAGCATTTGCGTTACCGTTCGTGTTGAATGAAATCGTCTGTTAGAGTAGGAAATTTCATCAGAGAGCCAAAAATGGCAACAAACTTTACTAAAAATCGACCTGTGTATCTTACACAAAATGAAATTCAGGATATTGTTGATAATTGGTCGGAAATAGAGTACTGGGACAGCGAAATTTCGGATAATATTATTGGAAGCGAACACGAAACGGATTCGGAAATGAAGATGAAGACATTTCAAGTGCGTCTTGACAAGAAAAATATTTATACGGAAAAAATAACTTCAATGAGATGCCCCCCCCCCCGGGGGTGGGGGGACCTAATCGTGCCGTTAGAACACCAAAACACAACATAGTTTTACAGTTTCCAGGGTTGAAACGTCCTGCAAAATTAGGTCCGAAAGCTCAGCCTGAAGAGACGTGGAATCTGCTTAACTTATATAGTAATATAAAATGTATTTCATGTTAATATTTAATTATCTAAAATTAAAATGTATAAGTAATAATTATCCGAAGAATCTTTCATTAATATAGTATATTAATCACCTTTATACGCACTTTAGTGAGAGAGGTCTGACAGACCCCTCCACACTAGTTACGAGACGGTTTGTGACACAGCAGTTCAGGGTTAATAGTGAATCTAAGCACACACACACATCGATATTCACATTTCATACCTCCGAATGAAATAAAATTAATCGCAAATACAAAACAGCATGTCATGTATATCTTTTCGTGTTATTCCCATTTAATTTCTTCTGAACATTCTGAAAGAATCCATTAGCGGCTGATTTCATATTATTAAATTTATTTGGTGTGATTTGCGACAGTACAAATACATATAGGTAAGGTAAGGTTAGGTAATTTTAATTAACGTCGTACTTGAGCTACAGAACGGGCTATTGACGACGGTCCGGGATCAATCCCCAAAGGGAAAGATTGCAGTGAAAGATTGTCGGCAAGTACATACAGATAATGTGGAAAATGGGGAAAGTGCATCTGCATTCTTTTTAACAGTGGCGTAGCCTCTATATTAGTCCACAAGTCCTAATCTTCTAAAAAATAATGAAATTTGGAAAATGCTGAAAGTTTTGCAAGTATATTGCTATTCTTGTGTGGAAGTGAGAGATAACGGAACTACAATAAAAGCATATACCATAACACCAAGTAATTTTGAACCAAAGTCAGATGATGAGGCAATACCTGAGCTGGCACCCCACTCTCCAAACTTCCATACCAACTCAACGTGAGGACAAATTTAAGGTGCACGGCCGCCTCTACACCGTACGCTTACAAACATCCATGCACTGATCCGGATTCACACCAGGAACCTTCCGATTTATAAGCTAACACCTTAACCACCAGAACGGTTGGTCGGGAAAAACATGCAGATAATGTGGAAAGTGGGGAAAGTGCATCTGCATTCTTTTTTACAGTGGCGTAGCCTCTACGTTAGTCCACAAGCCCTAATCTTCTAAAAAATAATGAAATTTGGAAAATGCTGAAAGTTCTGCAAGTATAATGCTATTCTTGTGTGGAAGCGAGAGATAACGGAACTACAATAAAAGCATATACCATAACACCAAGTAATTTTGAACCAAAGTCAGATGATGAGGCAATACCTGAGCTGGCACCCCACTCTCCAAACTTCCATACCAACTCAACGTGAGGACAAATTTAAGGTGCACGGCCGCCTCTACACCGTACGCTTACAAACATCCATGCACTGATCCGGATTCACACCAGGAACCTTCCGATTTATAAGCTAACACCTTAACCACCAGAACGGTTGGTCGGGAAAAACATGCAGATAATGTGGAAAATGGGGAAAGTGCATCTGCATTCTTTTTAACAGTGGCGTAGCCTCTATGTTAGTCCACAAGCCCTAATCTTCTAAAAAATAATGAAATTTGGAAAATGCTGAAAGTTCTGCAAGTATAATGCTATTCTTGTGTGGAAGCGAGAGATAACGGAACTACAATAAAATCATATACCAGTTACTTTGGATCATATCGCTCCACGTATGTGTGCTGATTTTCAATGGACGGTATAAAATCATTGGGTACGAAGTTAAAGAAAGACGTCTGGTTATAGTTATTATCATGGCTGTCTCGTATCGATGATTTCAATATGATTATGATTAAGTCATCGTTTTATTAATAACATTGCAATAACTTATTCAGTTTGTTACATCCATCCTTATTATTTTGTGATCGATAGGATTCTATTTCGATTTCATTAACATACCCCCTTCTCAAGTCTTGATATACCAATTTACTTTTAAAATGTTCAATGAGTGCTGTTGAATGAGACATTTTGCAAACGTCCGATTTATTAACCTTTCTCCAATTCAGAAGTTGTTGACGTCATCACTGCGCCATCTATTGTCAGTAACTTCTCTTTTGCTGACATTTCTATCAGATCGCACATTATCGTTGGTGAAGGCTTTTCACTACTAGACGTGGAAGATTAATTATGTCAGAACATTCTTCGAGGAACTTTTGACACCACGGAGGGCTGTTGATTTGGATACACATGCATTGCCATACACCGCATGCATACGACAATAAATAGCCATGAATTGACGCACTTCGGTTGTCAAACACTGTTTCACATCTCGTTGTAATTATTTGGACGTATCCATGTTATTAGAATGAACTTTTAATACATTTTCTACGGCATACAACGGACAAATTATTTACGCTGATCTAGACAGCCACTGAACCGCAATGCTGCCAATCGGAGACGTACAAGGCGTTAAGAAACTTTTTATTTTATTCGAAATTTTTTTATCAAAATCAGTTTATGTTATAGGGATATTTCTCTCCATAATAATCCATATTCCATTTCAATTCTCTCTGGATATTATTACAAGTAACTGTTGGTTGAAATTGTGTGTAATAACGCCTTATTGCCACCTACTTAAAGAAATGATTGATGTA
Organism: Metellina segmentata; assembly: GCA_947359465.1. Taxonomy (NCBI): domain Eukaryota; kingdom Metazoa; phylum Arthropoda; class Arachnida; order Araneae; family Tetragnathidae; genus Metellina; species Metellina segmentata. The sequence continues at coordinate 23,350,959 of OX375878.1, read as the reverse complement.
TCCAAATTATGCTCCAGTTGCTTCCCCCCTTTGGTTTTCCAAACTATATTTTATTCTTACAGATCATTAATAGATAGTTACCGATCCCTATTTGTAATATTTACCGGTAATGTTAGAAGGGGTCTATTGGAAATATGGGAATCCAATGTGTTTGTTTCCGTCTCTTAATACAGCGGTCAAATGACCTAATGAGTGAGGTAATGTTATTCTGTCTATTTGATTACTCGTATTATTCATATTTGTTTGATTGGTTTGGTCAGAAAAAGTTAGTTCAGTTACTTAAACCCAACGGTAACGCTCCGTTTTTTAAAATAATTGTGACGGCATTGAAAAGAAGATACTTTCCAAAAATGTGGAACGAAAGAGATAAAATTATTCATCACCCCCAAAGGCTACACTATCTTATGAAGGTTATGTCGCGTATAGATAGGGTGGAATTGGACAAGAATCAATAAAACTGAAGCAACATCAAGAAAAATTCATTCGAACAAGCACTGCTCACAATTAGACCAATTGAAAGCCAACGAAAAGCGTCTGCAATTGGATAACAGAAAAGGCATCCATCGATAGTTTTTTGCAGAAACTCTACAACTTGACTACCAGGGAAGTCTTGATTCATCTACCTTATTTACCAGACATAGTAGACTTCAATTTATTTTGATCCTTACAAAATCTTCTTTAGTGAAATTCTTTCAATTCCTTAGAAGATTGCAAAAGACACCTCGTGTAGTTCTTCGCCCTGAAAGGTAAAAAGTTTTTGAAGGAGGCATTTATTATTATTTCTACTGACAAAATGAGGAAACGTCTTGACCAACTTTCTTCATGTTTGGAAGACCAGGCATCAACTAGAAAATATTAGCGGATCCAAAGAAATTGACCCTTGGGCATGTGGTCCCTAGTGTGGGTGTTTTGTTGGAATAACGCGTATTAGGTTTCTCATCTCTCTTAGGTTTTTATTTTCATCGTCATGGTGGTTGTCTTGACGAGTTATCACGTCATTAGCAAAGCGAAGCAGATTTAACCTTTAAGCTACTGCCGTTACATCAGTTGTACTTTGAAAGTTATAAGAATCGTGCTAAGAAAGAATCGCCTCAGTTATATTTAAAGCCGTAGTCTAAAGGTTAATTTTGGTATTATAACAAAATAGACGTCTTGATGATGTGACAACTCATCGTTAGCAAATTTGGACAGATCTTGATGGACGAGATATCTCGTCGAAACCACTTGGAAGGTTAAGTGCTGAAGATCTATTATGGATGTGAGACTTTCTCTCTATGGACCCCAAGTTCAGCTTGGCTCCCCCATCTCACATTATTTCATGTATGGACACCTCATTCGATCTGTCTGTTTCCCTTCCCAGGAAGTCTCATGGGTTTGGAATCATGTCTAAATGATAGAAACGTGAATAGGGTTCGGGTTCTTAGAATTTGAGACATGGGTTTGAAAATGCTTTATTACAATCAGTTTTTCACTTAGGAGCTTTTACGGTCCATAGCTAAATGTAATTATTTTGCCTGAAATATTTCCACATTAGTATTTATGGTATCTTCATTTTCAGCCTTGCGGGTAATTTTTAACTGAAGCCACGTGATACAATATCCTGCCGTTTCACCTTTCAGACTAGCAAGCTAGTGACTTTTCTAGATTACTTCGTCCGTTTTACCTGTTTTGTGTTGAACTACATCTTTACTTATTTTAACTTTTCAACAACGCACGAAAATACAACTATACGTTTACATCAAAATGTAAGAAAGGTTATAACAAAGTAAATGGCCATTCAAGTTCAATTCAAATTTAACAATATAGTCATCTGTGAAGTGCAAACAAAGAATTGTTCCTTAGAAGTATGTATAGAAATATAATAATACCCATTTCTTATGACACAGAAACAAGACACAAATATGGTTACACTTTTTATCATTTGGCTCAGAATGATTCACTTTTAAAAATTATAAAACATTTATCTTTTCAACATCAGCTTCAACCCAGAGAAAAAAAAACTGTTTGATTTGTTTTATAACGTTATGTAGTAACGTAGTTTCGTCTCGATTCTTTGCCCCGGCAAAAATCGATTGGTAAATTGATTCTTTCTGAGAGCTCCAGATGCTACAAAAAGTGGATAGCATAACCAAGTACCGTTCTTCTTTCATCATGTAGAAAATGGATGTTCAATGACACTTTTCTAAATCAATCCCTGCTACCAGAACGTGATAAGACAACTCTCTTGGGACTTTAAAGTCATCCTACTTACATACAAATAAGTATAATTTGGACCATTTGGCAGTACTACTCATACTCAACAATTTATTATGCTAATACCTTAATTGAGATCTCTGAAGAAAACTCCTTACATGACAGTTATTTTATTCATCAGAATATGTTTCATTTGGCTTAATTAGATGATTAAATCTGGGACGTGCTGAAGATTTATTGTGTACTAGCCGGGGTTTGTAATAGCTATCAAACCTGAAAAAAACCCCACGAATATTCACATTTGCTCATTCGTGAATGAAAAGGCTAAATCTATGTTTTACTCTATGTATAAATAAGCTAATAATATCTGGTAATAGATAAATATTTTCATGGTATATCTTTCAATAAATACCCAGTTTTTGATAAAAAATGGTAGGATAGGTTTCAGACCTTAGAAACATTTTATGTTAACCTATACACTACAACTCAAAACTGCAAAAATCCGACAAGTCTCTCAGATGTTCAATTGTTGAAATGGTCATTAGAGATACAGGGGTTGGACAAAATAATATGAACACTTGTGAAAAAATAGCACTCGAAAGAAACCTCTCGTATACACCTGCCCTCGAGCGGTGAAGGGTGCCACCTAGCGGATGAGAAAATACACACATCAGTCTATTACTAGCAGTGATAGAAGTCAGATGCGAAATATATTTCTGTGTTAAAATTGCGTTATGGCTGACCTCTCTGATTTCGATAGAGGCTTGATTGTTGGGGCCCGTCTTGTTGGAGCCTCAGTAACGATAACGGCCATCCTTCTAGGTGTTGGGAGAAATACATTGTCGACTGTAATATCAGCATATTTGAAACCGGGAGAAACATCCTTTAAAAAGCACAACAGTGGTCGAAAATCGAAGCTGAATGACAGAGACAAAAAGGTTTTGAAGCGGATTGTGGCAAAACAAAAAAAACAAAAAAAAAACACAAGACAACAACTTCCCAGATAAAATCTGGGATTAACACACATCTACAGGAATCAGTTTCATCAAAAACTATCCGGCGTGAACTGCACATGGCAAATATTCATGGTAGAGCGGCTATTTCAAAACCATTGATTACACCATGAAATACAATGCCTTGAAGCGACGAATATGGTATTGGTGTCGCATATAAATGGTGTCGCGAGCATAAAAATTGGACACAACAACAATGGAATAATGTAATATGGTCAGACGAATCGTCGTTCACATTATTCCCGAAAAATGGACGTGTTTACGTTTGGAGAACGCCACCAGAAGCTTATCAAGTTGACAGTCTTCGGCCTACGTTTAAGCATGACGGCGGATCAGTGATGATCGTGGGTGCGATACCATATCATGGTCTTGGCCCACTTTTTGTTCTGAATGGCCGTGTTATATGATAGCAATATGTCAGGTCAGTCTTCTGGCCGACCATCTTCACCCAATGGTGCAAACTGTGTTTCCTGATGAACGACCAGTCTTCCAATATGATAATGCCACCATAAACGCCTGTGGAATTGCCCGAGACTGGTTTTATGAACACGACGATGAAATAGAGCACCTCATCTGGCCCCCTCAGTCCCCTGATCTCGATATAATTGAACCTTTGTGGGGTATTTTAGGAAAACAAGTTGTGCAGTCGATTCCCACCTCCAAGGACACTTTCTGAATTAGGGACTTGTCTTGCAATTTAAGTGGGAACGTATCCCTCTGAATGTTGTACGTGACTTTGTCAATTCCACGTCGGATACAAGCTGTAATTCATGCAAAAGGAGGACCAATGGCCTATTCATAAAAAAAATCAATTTTCTTTTCACAGGTGTTCACATTATTTTGTTCAACCCCTGTATATCAAGTGCTACTTTTAGATTATTTGCTCTTCTCTCTTGAGACATGTGAAGGGTTTCAAATTTGCAACTAGCCCTCTTTTATGCATTTGAAACGGTTAATTATAACTTCATACTAATCCAATCGTGGCAACATTTCGTAATTTTTTTACTTGTATTGAGTTTATATTTCTAATAAAGGGCATGGCAAAAAGTGCACGATTCTATCAAATTCCCGCAGTTCTGTTCTTGAAAGACTTTTTATTTAAGCATGTTGATAACTAAGCCTTCGTCGAGCTCTTCGTTCATAACATTGCTCAACCATTTCATTCGCGTGGCGATCTCTATCTTCAGCATTTCTTGTAGCTCTCAGTTCAAACGACTGCTAAACTGTTTCATTCGCGCGGTGAGTTCTTTTTCGTGCATTTTTAAACAGAAACTCCGTTTGGAATAGAAATTGAACTCGGCTATTTGAAAACAGCAAGAATAAAAAAAAATCTGAGTTATTTTATTTACACTGATTGTTGCCATTCGACGATACACAAATTCCGTCGATTCCGCGTCCACGTACGTACGTTAGTGTTTTCTCAGCCGTTTCATTCTCGCGGCACGTTAGTGTTTACTCAGCTATTTCATACGCGCGCCGATCTCTATCTTCAGCATTTCTTGTAACTCTCCGTTCCCATTGGAGATATATATATATATATATATATATATATATATATATATATATATATCTAATATATATCTAATATATAAAATTTCCATGTCACAATGTTAGTTACCGTACTCCTCCGAAACGGCTTTACCGATTTTTACCAAATTTTATATGCGTATTCAGTAGGTCTGAGAATCGGCTACTATCTATTTTCCATACCCCTAAGTGATAAGGGTTGTTCACCCTTAAAATTTATTTTTTAAATTTTTTGACGAAATTTTTTGTTTTTATTTTTTTATAATGTGGCATTAAAAAATACATACAACCCTTAATTTTTACTTTTTTATCACCAACCTCTATTTTTTTATGGCTATTTTAGTAATTTAATCATTTTTCATCCCGCTCGATACTGATCAATTATAGTGTTTTTAACTGTACTTCGATTAAAAATCTAAAATTTTTTTAAAGAAAATAAACATTTATTTTTATTATTAAAGTTTAATCCTGATATATGCTTAGTGTTACCAATCTTAGATTCTTAAAATTTGCCGCGCGTGTATTTGGCACGATTAGTTCAGTTAATCAAGTTTTAGTTAAACAAGTGATTTACATAACCTTAAAAGTACTCAACACGTGTCACGAGCTCCAACCAACAACGGCTTTTGTGTTGTAAGTATACTTTTTTTATATAATTATTTGAATTTTTTACAACTATTGTTTCAAATTTTTTTTCACAAAACTAATATTTTCGCTATAATCCTGGCCGATGCTGATGCACGTGTGAGCATGCAGCAATTGCTTCAAGAACAATCAGAAGATACACGAGCTGAGCGCAATGAAGTTATTTCATTAATTCTATTTATATGTGTTTTGTACAGTGAGCAATGCCAAGAAAACGCAAAGGGGCTGATTTGAGCCGTAATACAAGTAGGTCCAGAAGTATGAGAGATAAAAGATCCCAAAGAACCGAAGAACAAGTCCAGCAACAAAATGCTGATGCACGTGTGAGCATGCAGCAATTGCGTCAAGAACAATCAGAAGATACACGAGCTGAGCGCAATGAAGTTATACCTTTAGAACAACGACAATCACGCCGTTTTACGGTTAATAGACGCAGAACAAATGACCAACAACGCCAACAGGTACATCGTGCATTTACATCTGATTCATTTTTGCGTCTAGCATTCCAGTATGAGCCCGATATTGAATATTATGCTCATTCAAAAGTGGTAATTGGTGCTATGGATAAGGAATGTCCGCATTGTCATGCTCTCAAATTCAAAAATGAGCCACCTGGGATGTGTTGCGCGTCAGGAAAAGTGCAACTACCTGAAATTGAAACACCACCTGAACCATTGAACGGTTTACTTATCGGCACGGATCCAGATTCTAACGTATTCCTGAAGTCAATTCGAACATTCAATTCATGCTTTCAATTGACATCGTTTGGAGCAACAGAAATAGTTCGAAATACTAATGCTAATGGTCAACAATACAATTCTACATTCAAAATCAGAGGCCAAGTTTATCATAAAATGGGCTCATTGCTGCCAATGCCAAACGAACCACATGAATTTTTACAAATCTACTTCAAGGCGGCGAGGATTCCGGAAGCGCACTTGCCAATCGCGTGAATGCACGTTGTGACTATAATAACCTTGATTCATTTTTTTGCCAGGCGCATCGTCAGCGACTTGGACGCTCTATTGAACGAGCACAATGAATTGTTGAAAATATTCAAATCACACATGCACAAATTACAAAGCGATAATCACGCTATTGTCATTAATCCTGATAAAACACCAGCTGGAGAACATATTCGTAGATTCAATGCACCTGTTGTTGAAGACGTTGCTGGAATCATGGTTGGCGATCGTACAGGTACACGAGAAATTGTGATTCGTAGAAGAAATAATAATCTTCAGTTCATTGCTGATACACATCGTTCATATGACGCTCTCCAATATCCGCTAATATTCTGGAAGGGGCAAGACGGATATTGCATAAACATAAAACAACGAGATCCCGTATCAGGTACTTCATTTATTATGAACTTGATCATTAACCATTTAACAAAACAATTAAATTATTGAACGGAATTAATTTAAATTAATATTCATAAATATATTATTACAGGAGCTGAAACAAACAAGAACGTTAGCTCGAAAGATTATTATGCGTACCGATTAATGATTCGGCGCGGCCTGGACAACGTCATTCTACGATGTCGTGAGCTTTGTCAACAATTCATGGTCGACATGTACGCGAAGATAGAGGGCGAACGACTACGATACTTACGATATAATCAACTCAAGCTGCGTGCGGAAGAGTACATTCACTTACGAGACGCTATTAACAACAACGCCGAAGTCGCCGAAATTGGTAACTCTGTCATTTTACCATCATCGTACGTAGGCAGTCCACGTCATATGCAAGAATATATACAGGATGCTATGGCTTACGTGCGCGAATATGGACGACCGTGTTTATTTATCACGTTCACATGTAATCCAAAATGGCCAGAGATTACATCTTTGCTATTGCCTGGCCAAAATGCAATACATCGTCATGACATTACAGCACGTGTATTCAGACAAAAGTTGAAGTCTCTAATAAGTATCATTACTAAATTACATGTATTCGGTCCCACACGTGGCTGGCTGTATTCAGTTGAATGGCAAAAGCGAGGATTACCTCATGCGCACATTTTGGTTTGGTTAATCGACAAAATCCGTCCTGAAGAAATCGATAGTATCATTTCTGCGGAAATTCCAGATCCGTCTACTGACCAAGTGCTGTTTGATATTGTTACAGCAAACATGATCCATGGTCCATGCGGTACTCTTCATCGTTCATCGCCTTGCATGGCAGATGGAAAATGTACTAAAAATTTCCCTAAAGATTTCCCTAATGATACGATAACAAATACCGACGGATATCCAATATATCGTCGAAGAATTCCCGATAATGACGGACAATCATTTATTAAAAATATCAGCAACACAGACATTGACATTGACAATCGTTGGGTGGTGCCGTATTCGCCTCTGCTAAGCAAGACATACAATGCTCATATTAATGTTGAGTTTTGCAGTTCTGTGAAGAGCATCAAATATATTTGCAAGTATGTCCATAAAGGCAGTGATATGGCTGTGTTTAGAGTAGAAAATACTAATGTAAATGCTCCTCCAATGGATAAAAACGATGAAATTACGCTCTACCAAAGTGGTCGGTACATCAGCTCCAATGAAGCTGCTTGACGTATCTTCGGTTTTCCAATTCATGAACGGGATCCAGCAGTTGTTCAGTTAGCCGTCCATCTTGAAAACGGTCAGCGTGTATTTTTCACGAACGAGACAGTGATTGATCGTGCTACAAATCCACCTAAAACTACACTCACTGCATTTTTTGAATTGTGTAATAGTACGGATGATTTTGGTGCCTTTGCAAGAACATTACTCTATTCACAAGTACCACACTATTTCACATGGGCTCAAACAAAAAAATGGATGCCCCGCAAGCAAGGCTCACCAGTTGATGCATGTCTCAATTTATTTAAATCGAACGCTTTGGGGCGATTATTTACAGTCAATCCAAGACACACTGAGTGCTTTTATCTTCGACTGGTGTTGGTTAATGTTACTGGCCCATTATCATTTCAAGATATACGTAAAGTGAATGGGCAACAGTATCCGACATATAAAGACGCATGCCTTGCACTCGGCTTGCTGGAAGACGACAACCAGTGGGAGTGTATGCTTGCTGAAGCTGCATTGAACTGTACAGCAATACAAATTCGTCTACTATTCGCTATAGTGTTGACTACATGTTTCCCAGCTCGAGCACAGATATTGTGGGATAATCACAAAGATTCAATGACTGATGATATATTGCATCAACATCGTACACGGTGCAACGATCTAATGATAACATTCAGCGACGCTATGTACAATGAAGCATTGATTGCTATTGATGATCTTTGCATTGTCATTACCAACTTATCACTCACTCATTTCGGTATGAATTCGCCAAATCGAACTGCATCTGATTTAATTAACACTGAAATGAATCGTGAACTGCAGTACAACACTGTAGAAATGGCAGCGATTGTTACTCGCAATGTCCCACTAATGAATGACGAACAAAGAACCATTTATGACCGCATTTTGCTCGCAGTTTCAGCAGGACAAGGTGGGTTCTTCTTTTTGGATGCACCGGGTGGAACTGGCAAAACATTCCTTATTTCACTAATTCTTGCTGAAATACGATCAAATAATGGCATCGCATTGGCCGTTGCATCATCGGGCATTGCGGCAACTTTATTGGATGGAGGCAGAACAGCTCATTCAGTATTTAAGCTGACACTAAATATTCAAAATAACCCTGACGCAGTGTGTAACATTAAAAAACAATCGTCCATGGCCACCGTGCTGAAACAGTGTAAAATTATCATCTGGGATGAATGTACTATGGCACACAAACATTCAATTGAGGCGTTGAACAGGACATTGAAAGATATTAAAAACAACGACAAACTATTTGGCGGCACTCTGTTGGTGCTTTCAGGTGATTTCAGACAAACACTTCCCGTCATTCCACGTTCAACATACGTTGATGAGATCAACGCTTGCTTAAAATCATCTCCATTGTGGCGTAATGTTGAAAAAGTACAGCTGAAAGTAAATATGCGCGTTCAAATGCTTCAAGATCCATCCGCTGAAACATTCTCAAAACAACTCTTAGATATCGGTGATGGAAAAGTTGCTACAGATGAAACTGGATACGTAAAATTACCGTCCGATTTCTGCACAATCGCTGATTCGCAAGATACTCTCATTGAACAAATATCTCCCGATGTACACACACAGTACATAAATCATGAGTGGCTTGCAGAAAGAGCTATTTTAGCAGCAAAAAATGCAGACGTTGACAATTTAAATTTGAAGATACAACAGTTGTTGTCAGGGAACTTGGTATCATACAAATCTATTGATACAGTTTGCGATGCCAGCGAAGCTGTCAATTTTCCCACAGAATTTTTGAACTCACTGGATTTGCCAGGCATGCCACCGCATAATTTACAATTGAAGGTTGGATCTCCAATTATCTTGCTTCGTAATTTAAACCCGCCACGGTTGTGCAACGGTACGCGATTAGTCATTCGAAAATTGATGAAAAACGTTATCGAAGCCAGCATTTTAAATGGCAAGTTCAAAGGTGAAAATATCTTAATACCACGGATTCCTATCATACCTACAGATGTGCCAATTCAATTCAAACGAATTCAGTTTCCGATTAGATTGGCATTTGCAATGACAATCAACAAATCCCAAGGCCAAACGATGTCTGTTTGTGGCTTAGATTTGAGTACACCATGTTTTTCACACGGGCAATTGTACGTAGCATGCTCTCGAGTCGGTAAACCATCCAGTTTGTTTGTGCTCGCTAAAGATGGGCTAACAAAAAATATTGTCCACGCTATAGCATTAAAAGATTGATGTTGTTTGTTAGTGTTACTGTCGTAATTAATATGTGATATGTAATTTTACGAAAAAAACTATAATAACTTGAAAATAATATTGTTTGGCGTTTGTTATTTTTATATTCCCTTATCGTTCATAGCGCTCCATGCCCATTTCACGCATATACCACATACTTACACACTTATAATAAGTAAGTTACTTTTTGTCTACACTAGAATTTATCTAGAAACTAGAAATAATTTATAAGGCAAAACAACGTTTGCCGGGTCAGCTAGTATATATATATATATATATATAGAGAGAGAGATAGAGAGAGATTTAAAACACCAAATTAGTTGCAAGATTAATAAGGCTAAGGCTAAAAATGTAATAGTTTGAGCACGGCAAAAAAAAAAAAAAAAAAAAAAAATCAGGCGTTCACATTCCTATATACGTTCTGCAACTTAGTCCTTCCTGCAAGAGGTGCAACAAGTTTTGATCTTCACCAGTGGAATCTTTAACAGGATTCCTACGATTCAATGTTTTATTAGGTCATTGTGGTGAAAAAGCACGTAACAAAAGACGTTACACTATTGGAAATCTCGAGACGCTCAGAGATTTAGTGTCAGAATGAAAACTTAGTATACTTATATGCAATTTTTTTTTTAATTTCTTTCTTTTTTTATTGAGAATGTATTTTTTTCCATTGAGAATTTATTTCTTTTTTATTAAGAACATATTTCTTTTTTATTGAGAATTTATATACTTTTTATTGATAATTTCTTTCTTTTTTTATTTTTACATTGATAATTTATTTCGACTTTTGTTCCATGCGATCTTTTTCTCAGACTCAGGATCGGATTCTGAAAATTTGAGAGGCACCTAGTGGATTAATTCGTTTTATTTTTATCTCAGCATTTCGATTACAGGGATTGTTTGAAATATGACCTATTCCGCTTCCATTTCCAGCCAACGACTCGAACAGATAACCAGTTCATTTAATCGAGGAAAGCTCCACAACAAACCGAGCCATTGTGCAAGACTCCACTATCGCTCACCGTCCAATTAGAAGCGCCTCCTTAAGTGTCAAGTCCTGCTTGCAAGCACTCGATCAGAACAGCCTCTTGATGGAGCTCCGATTGTGTTTTAAATGTCGAAAATAGCGCGCTTGTTTGTTTTCGGAAGTCCACAAAACCTGCCGCCAACAGTGAAAGAAAAGCTTTGTGTGCGGTATGTCTGTTCTGTCGGCTGCCTGTCTGTTTATAGAGAGGTTCTGTTTCGGGTTGGGTTTTCAGTTTATGATCCGCCCACAACATACTAAATGAGAAGATCTACCGTGAAACGTCAATACGAATTGTGACTCCATCAGTCAAAGGGCGAAACGTGTGAATTTATGAGAATAGAAATGAGGCTTAAATTTGCTAGCTGTAAGGATTGACAGGAGATGTTACACTGACATCATACATACCTGTTCCTCACATGTATCTAATGTGTTCTGACAGTGTGTGAAGGAATAAACTTCATGAGATGCATTTTGTGTAGGGTTACTGTTGCAATTCGTCTGACGTGTAGGTATATTGAATGGGAGGCCCTTGGCTTGTTTTTTAAATACTATTTCTGATCTTCGCCACTAAAATTCCAAAGAATGAATTCCGAATTGATATACAAGGACACCCAAACTAAGGAGGAGAGGGTTAGACCTATCTGTAGGAAAAACAACGGGACGAATTGCGATCAAACTTTAAACACATACTGATATGAGTATGCGGTTTTTATTTCTGACCTAAACAAAGTTAACATTTTGGTCGCTAAGGAGAAATTTAGTGTTGCGGCTCAGGTAATTTGTATATTGCTGATAATATCTGACAAGTATTGTCAGGAAAAATAAAATGCGCAATAACTTTATTGCAATCATATTTCAACCCGGCAATAAAAGTGACACAACTCAAAAAATAAAAATTTTGATGTTATGTCATTGAAAGATATGTATGAGGTGCCCCAGCGTGTTATATTACTATTCTATTGAATATAATAGAAGTTACCACCATAAATACTTACCTAAAATTTAAAAGAAGCTTATACTTTTTATATATAAGTTTGAAAGTATCCTGTAAGATGATGTTTCTCAAATTCTGCAATTTTGAGTTGCGTCACTTTTATTGTCGTGGTGCGATATGTGTAAATTAAATTAATTGCAAATATAGCCAAGAAAAATAGATAATAAATTAATTGAAATTGCATATGGAATCACACTTATCACACTCACAGGTACGGCTCTATGTATCCTTCATAACCGTACTCAGTAAATCTACACAACACATTTGACAGCAGAGTGTAAGTGATTCGTATCACATGTTGCGAAATTCTGTCCGTCAAGACATCAAAGTTTGGAACATTACCTGCTAATCATTGTAAATTGAAAAGTCTTATCGCAGAAATACTACTAGTACAGATAAAGAGAGGTGCACCATATCTTGCATGAAGAATGTTGTGAAGACAAATTCGCTGTTGAAGTGATGGAACTTTTCAAGTTTCGGAGAATATCTGGAGCCATTAACAGAGCGTGTCAAATGGCTCCTAGGTCATGTTTTCATCAATGAAGTAACCAGCAATGTAAGAGCACACAAAGCCGTTTGTTTTGGTGCATGCAGTGGCAGTTGGTTAAAGTGGGGATTTGGGTGCGGACCAGATACGGCAGTTATAAGTGTTTACAGCACCATTAAACTGAAAATGAGCTCCATCACTCTACTGTATTCGCCAAGGCCATGCGTCATTCAGTGTAATCGAAGCGATGAAAATCAAAGCAAATGTTTTCCGAGTTTCATATTAAATAGAAAACTATTCTTGAGTCTGGGATAGAACTTCATGTAGAAGAATTCTCCACACTGTACTTTAGGAAAAGTCCGATTCCTTTGATATCACACGTGCACAACTGCTAACATGTGTATTTGCTATTTTCTACTCCACCACAGCAGTTGAAACATCATCTGCTATCTGCTGTCCAGTTGAATTACAACTTCATCCCGGTTTTACAGAAAAAGTTCTGGTCTCTTCAAAACGCAGTATCGAATTCCGAAGATGAAATCGCCAGTGGACATCTACAAAAGTCATTTCACTGTCCAAATTCTTAAGTGCAGCAGAAGCATTACTGTTTCGTTGTTAGAAAATTTTAACAAGTTGCGTGTGACTTAGTTAAGTTACCAACAAGAATAGTCGAAAACAGGTGGTAAAAAATGCCGTGTAATCTTTTATATAGGGGAGGATGCGACGATCTTTCTCTAATAAACGAACTAGGGGCCCCGCCCCCTGTTCGTTGCGCGAACATATGCTAGCTTCGCTCGCATCAATGAAGACATGGGTCCTAGCAGAAAGAATTGTTTACAAAGTATGATATTCAAAAAAAAATATTTTTCTAACCTAAATTTGCTGCATTACAGAAAATATATATACAGTTCCCTGCAATCAGAATTCAAATGAAAACTTTGAGCAAATTTTGAGTTGAAATGTGAGCGCTGCTTTGTAAATTGAATACCCAGCATGTTGTTTGTGTACATTTCCGGCACTCTCGAGTCACCCACACTTTTTCATTGAGTTTGTTGTCGAAAGTTATTGTGCAAAGCGTATTGTTGAACTAGAATTGTTGGCCCTGAAAGAGACCGCTTGTAAATGGCCCTGAAATGATCTTCCGCTTTCTTTGATTTCTAATTCTAAACTACAACAGCTCGACTAAAATTAATTTTTTTCCACTAAAAATTCATCCGATAACGCTATAAATTCAATTCAGGTGCGATGCTTCGTATATATATATATATATATATATATATATATATATATATATATATATATATATATATATATATATATATATATATATATATATATATATATATATTTTCCGATCGATATTTTTTTCTCTAGAAATTAAACCCTCAAATTCAGGAAAGTATGTACGCGAAATTTGGTATTGATTCACCAAGTAGTTTTTCCTATAGTTGTGTCAGGAGCTCAAATTCACGAAGGTTTACAGCACAGTACGAGTACAATGCTCTACCACTTGTAAGGGTGTGTGAATGGATCGAGAAAATTAATAGAGGCCACCAAACGTGATAAATGAAGAAGCAGAACGCTCGTGCACCCAAACACTGATGAGATATTCAGCAATCCCGAGAAATGATACTGACAAACCAGTGATTTACTATCTACAATGTAGTGTGTTATCTGCAGATTAGACGGGAAAAGAAGTGGAGAAAGCGGTACATAAATATTTGGGTAACCAATCAAAACCACTCTTCTTGAAGAGAATACGCAAGCTTGTATACCGCTGGACCAATTGCTGCGAAAAGGAAGAAGTCTTGAAAAATGACAAACTTGTTCAACACGCCTACATTTGTTTAAATTGATTGAAAAAATGAAGTGCGGATAATTTTTGATTTTCCCTACTATATACAGAACATCACTAACGATTTTTCTACTTTCTGTTCTGATAGATTTTTCAAGTCGCGAAAGCAATAATCAAATTGACAAGGCTAAGTGAATAAAAAGAGGGATCTGTAAAGTGCATTTTATCTTTCCGAAGATAATTAAATTATTTGGAATTTTATTTCATGGCCTGTAAGACTGATACAGCTTCGGACGTCTAGGATGTTTTTACTAATGTTAAAAGAAACAGACCACAAAAAGCTTTTGTCAAGAATTCTACTGCTTTTTTTTCTACTTCGACAATTTAGTCGCATCAGTTTTCAGAGTAACTCAAATAACGTCAACTATCTTTTGGAAAAATAAATAAACAAAAAAACAGGCATTATAGCTCCCCATAAATTTCAATCGCTAGGGTTTGGTCACATCGACGTCGTCTGGTTTCTGTGTGGTCTCGGATTATTCAGAAACAATGCATCCTCCAGAGACCCCCGTTGCTTTCCAACAAAAAAGCCATTTTAGTTTTAGTATAAGGACGGCTATCGAGGTTGACAACAAAATTCTAGTAGCGCCTGTTCGGATTTTCGATATGACTATATACGGGAGCTGTGTTACTGCCTGTTATAACTAAATGATTGCTTGTTTTTGAGCACTAGTAGTTATAAAAGACGGTGAATTAAATTCTTCAAATTCTAATCTGTTGACATGGTGAAATTGGATTTTAAAACATGTACATTTCTACCATGTGTTTGCTTTAAAGTTGTGCAACATTTCGTTCTGTGCGAGGAAACCAGTCATTTTTATTCAAAAATAAAATATTATTTCGTAGATCTGGAAATCGCAAAAATAACTTATAGAGCATTTATACAAACTGATTTTTTACCATTCAGATTTTCTCTGAGAGGTTCGACGGAGAGCGTTTTGTGCCAGAAGAATAAAATTCGAGCCGCAACAAGGAATATTTAAATCCAGATCGCCACTACTAGAAGCTTTTCGTCAATCCACAAAGCCGTGGTTCAATTCGACGACGTCCAGTATCTGTACGGTCAGGAATCATTCAAAAACAATGCAACCACACCAGAGACCGGCGCTTTACAACCCTGAAATTTCAAGTTGTTTTACTTTCTGTAAAAGCGAGCGATGCATTGTTGGAAAGCTTTATCAGACCGCGTGGCATCGGTAAGGAATCCCGTGAGAATTCCGTTGGTGGAGAAATCCGTGCATTAATTGATAAGGTGCGAGGCTGATTCTTCGCTTAGAGAATGGATAACTTGGGCGATTATAATTCAATTTGATTAATTAAGCAACTAAACGGGCGCATCGAGAATTTCCGTGGGAAGCCGTTGGAGATTTAATTGATGGATGAGGCCAATGCAATTTTCATTAACTTGAACTTTTGCGATGTTGCCTCTCTTATCAGATAGCTCACAGTGGGCAAACCCGCTCATTTGTGTTTCCGACGGTAAACGAACTCAACCCAGATGGAATTTATGGGAGCTCATACTTGGCCAAAGAGTGCTCTGTATCTGAACAAACCTGCCTTTTATTATTTGTAGGCTGAATCCCAGTTAGGAAACTAATTGTTCAAGGTTTGGAATTTGTTGAGTTCATTGTTTAAGAATCTTTTTAAGTTCTGTTGCGTTCATCGTTTGTTTGAGAGAAACTGTTTGCATTTTGTTGAATTCATTATCTGTTTTTGAGAAACTTTTTGCATATTTTTGAGTTAACTATATGTTTGCGAAACTATTGGATTTCTATTGAGTTTATGTTTGCTTAAGAAGCTGAGTTTCATGTTTACTTGAGAATCAAGTTGAATTCTGTTGAATTCAGTATTTATTTTAGATACTGTTTGAGTATGGCTGCTCACTTGAGCTGCTTGCTTGAGAAACTATTTGAGTTTTTTCGAATGTATTGTTTTTTGAAGAAACTGCTTAGTTTGCTTATACTCAAAAGCTTCCATAACTTTCTAAAAATCTGAAAACATGACGATCAGAATTATTTATAGGTAAATAATTTTGATCGTGTTTTCATCTATGGATAATCTTAATTTATCGAAACTCTTGCAGTGTGACTACCAGTTTGCCAATGATTTTACTTTTCTCCGTATTAGTTAGACCATATTCACTGGTCTCATTTAGTGGTTCTTTCATTCTCTCATCAGTTCAGGATCAGAGGTCAACACCACTGACCTCCGGTCGAAAATCCAGAAACATATATTGGGGTTGGTCCCCATGGTGGACTAATTGCCCTTCAGATGGTTTTCAGGGGTGCACGAATCTCCCCTGTGATTCAACTGTCTCACAGGCAGGGAAACTGGTGACACAAGAAGGCAACTGCTACAGAGCTCGAGCTGAGCAGAGGTGTTTTAGTATTGTTGTTACAGACGGCCGTTGGAGTTGTTCCCATTTTCCCCTGTTTGCAACACCCATGACCAAGGGAAAGAAGTCCTTGATTGTATATAGAGCATATAATTTATGTTTAATGTAAATAAAAGTTAATTATTTGTAATTTAGTCTGTATAGTTGTGGTTTTGGCACATCATTCGGTCCACTACGTTACAGCGTGTACTTCGAGATCGCCGTCACCTTAAATGATGGACGTTGATATGGAATGTGATAACGTTGAAACATTAAAAGACGAAATTAGAAGACATGACAATCTTATTGATGCAGAATTCTGAAGAATTTTTGAAAAGATGGTAGTAGGCCAATATCAGTAGAAATTGAGAAGAAATGACAATATTACTGTCGCAGAATTCTGAAGAATTTGTGAAAAGAAGGTAGTAGGCCGATATCTATTAAGAATTGAGAAGAAATGACAATCTATTACTGTCGCAGAGTTCTGAAGAATTTGTGAATAGATACTAGTGAGCCGATATCTATTAGGAATCGGCGTTTGTCAAGAATAATTTTGGTCGCGTTTGTTATGAATCCTTCAGCATTTTCCAGGGAATGTGGCTATTTCCAGAAGCATACTAACTATCCCAGACTACAAAACTGTCATATGTTTGAGAATTAAAGAGGGTTAAGGTGGTGAAATGTGTCGAGATGATGTGATGTTGCACAGTGAATCTCGTTTCATTCTCGGTTCTGTCTGTATACATCCCAATGTATCACAAAGTTCTGTTAAAGTGTTTCTCTTTCAAATGGTATGTAGGAAAATTCAGATACCAGATAATAGATAACAGATTCTAGATACCAGATTTAGAATCATATAGAGTACATTTTCATTATGCTTTCTGTTGATTCATAGAATACAGTATTCCTTATGTTTACGTTGAAATCATAGAGTACAATATTCATTATGCTTACGGTTGATTTGAATGCCAACAGTTTTCAAACGAAAAAAACCTTTTGGGATCGTTTTGAGACTACATGTAACGTGAGTTCAACTTGAAGTACATTTAAACATAACCCAATACTCTGGACAACATTCGCATGGTTTAAGGGGAATACTCGCTAGCTCTGTCAGAAACATCGATGTAAATATTATGCCATATATATCTTACTTCTATCATCGGCCTTTGATAACATACTTGTTACCACCAAGACTATTCATTTACATCCTACCCTCCCTGAATTGTCGATAGTTAATTTTAGTTTTGCATTAATACTGGATAGTTTGATATGGTATTGATTGGTATGCGGCACGAGTTATAATGTATCCTAATTATCTTCACATTTCAAGTACTTTGAATTTTATTTTAGGTAGGACTGAATTAACCTGATTTTCTACTGTGCAAAAAGTCTAGTTATAACTCGGACACGATATGTTTCTTTCATTCATGAATAACTGAATTTCATGGTTTTCTTAATGACAAATGCGATAAATTACGATAATCTAATTGATGATAACTTTATAAATATTTATTGTACCAACAACGGTGCCATTATTAGATTTAAAAAAATTTCAAACACGGGAAACATATTTATTATTAATCTTTTTTAAACGATTCAAACATATTAGAATTTAAAAGACACTATAAAAAATATTCCACCAGATAAGTTGTAAAGATATTGTTTGTCCCCGTTTTAATCCTCTCCCTCGATAAATAATGTATAGTCTTTTAATGAAATGCAATTATAAACACGCTCAAATTTTAAATAGTCGGCTAGAATTACAATAAATTGTAAGATATAAAACTCAATTTTTAAAACTTCTGACAATTCGACATTTTTCTTGAAAATTCTAATTTAACAACGTAATTCACATTTATACAGTCTGTGTAATAATTCAATTCTGATTCTATCTCACTTCCTATCATCTAACAAAATAAAGCCCATGAGTGAAATCTGTCAAATTAAGTCTATTATGTTAATTTGAACTTACGTGCATCGCCTTTTGAGAGAAAAGCAATTCATTTTAAATTAAATTAGTATTACTCTGAATTTCATCCCAAAAGTCTCTTCACGTTCCATCGAATGCACGGTAAAAATCGTTCACTCAGGAGTAAAGTGGAAATTCTGCTTCAATTGGGGGAAATGGGAATTCTAAACATGCGAGCGGTGAAAGCAGGAATCATCCAAGAAATCGCTTGCGAGAGATGAGCCGGAAAACTCGAAACAATTTATTAATCAAGGTGTATAAGATCCTCTAATATTCTTATTAGGGACTGAAAATAAAAACCCGGAGCACCGGTTTGGAATAGTGAAAGAGCCGGAGAACGCTAAATCCAATTTAGGGGATTTGAGTGAGTTCTCAATTGATTAATATTCCCGGATTTTGGAACACATTACTTTCAATTTACGCAGCCATTTTGCGAAGAGCTCTAGTGTGTTGCGTGAGCATAATATGCTTTCAACAGAGCGTTAAAATGAAATGAAACATTCACACAGGGGGAAAAAATTGTTTCATGAATTTATTCAGTCGGAGGATTAGGCTTAGAAACAAAGAAGCTGTGTTTCCGAACAAAAGGAACGAGGGAAGTAAATATTACCTGTTTTGATTCAGCTTGTTTTAAATACTCTTATAATGGCCCAGATCTGCTTTCAGTGAGGACTGTATATAAGGAAAAGATTAATTTCTATAAATGATGAAAAAAATTCGAATACAGTGTTGTGCCAAAAAAACTGGACTCCATTTTACAGTTGGTACGTCTCACATGGGAGCTTAGAACTGCAGATTTACCATGAGTTATGTACTTCACGATCTTGAGGAAACATACTGTTGATATTAAGCACATTTCCTACAGAGCGGTCCACAATTTTGTTGTATTCCGAGGTGTAGAATTTCTGTGATCTACAGCGCGTTGAATAACATCCCAGATATGTTCTATAATATTGATGTCTAGTGACAAGTGAGAATATAAAGATCTCAGACTCTGATGAATGTTCCTCTAACCATGATCTGACTGTCCAGACGCTCTTTTTCCTGTTGGGATAGACCACGACCATCAGAACCAATGTTTGACATGAACGGGTGTAACTCGTCAGAAAGGATGTAAGGGAAAGTTGGACAAAACCGGGTCCCAAAATGTGTTTCTAGTTTCCTAAGCACCTACGTGAATAAAATTGCTTCTAATTGAATGATTAATTAGTTCTTTAGTTCAAAAAATGAATATTTTTCAGAGTGAAAGAACTATATTTTGGAGGGTAAATAAATAATTTTTTGGAAGTATGCAAGTACCCAGTTTTATCCAACTAGGTCGGATAAAACCGGGCATATGTAGGAATAAATATAAAACTCTGTTGTTTTACTGCTGAAATATTTATTTATAGCAATAAATTAGTACAATGACCTTAGTTCACTGAGGAACAAACGTGGGTTTAAAAATCACTGAACATAAGTAATTTTGAATTTATAATGTGTTTGGAATGTATAGTAAATTAATTTAATAGATAAGATTTGTAAGAAGTTTTTAAAACAGAAATCACAAATAAAATTATGATCATGATCCTCTGAATTGCTACAGGCTTTATGTGCCCATACTTTCCTGTTGAGACACTGTATCCAAACATCCAGAGATTTTAACCTGACATACAAAATATACAGGCTTTATCACATTCCACGTCGTCTTCATCTGATGCCGAGAAGTCTATTTTAATGATGAACTTCGTTTTATTCCATTTTTTGACAGTTTTCTGCTTAGGGACCTTAAACAGTTTATGCTTTAAGCTTTTCTTTTCTAGTTTTTTTTGTTCTCCAAGCTCCAATTCCTACCCGGCCCTGTCCGACTGCCAATGTCCCGGTTTTATCCGGCAACGCCATTAATTAGAAAAAATATATTTCAAACGTGAGGCAAAACGTGGTTTAATAATTTAAAATAATAGCTGATAGAGGTGTTATCAGATGTTGTACTTACCTACAATTAATCTTAAAGCAATTAGAAACTACAGCGTAAAATCGGTAAAGTAAAAATCGAACCTTTTCAACTCGAATTTTTTAAAACATCGGCATCGACGAACACATAATCTACACTGCCTTTCATTCAACTCCAAGCAACATGGCGGGTGTCTACAACTAGTTTCATGCGTTATCAGTCAGATTACGGTAATAATCTAGCCAAAACTGCCGGGTCCCGGTTTTATCCGCCCACCCGGTTTTGTCCAACTTTCCCCTACACATAAAGTTTACTTATCACAGAAGATCGTAGACTTACTAGGGGTATCAGTGAACATAGGATATACAAATTGCATACCATAACGGTGTCATCGACAGCATGTTCTATAAATACCCTGTTGACATGTAGAATGAATGGCTTTATGACGTTTTATACAAACACAGATTCTTACATTTGCCTGAAACAGTTGGAAACATGATAATAACAGACCAAGCTACGTGTTTCGAGTCATCACCTGTTCAATGACAGTGTTGCTGAGCGTCGGATAGGAACACAACTGTCCGTTGAGTATTCTTCTAAGGTACTCGAACTGGTCGTCGGTTTCCATTGTAGAGCTACTGTTTTTACGAGAAGGGCACACCAGAACATTTCTTTTACAGAAGGTTCAGTGAAAAGAAGCTATTTAGAGGCATACCTAAGAGCAGTTGTTTGTCGTGTCTGTACATGTACCACACAAAGGACCACATACACTTGTTAAACATATAGCACGATTTATTTATATATAACAATGAGTACAACATTTTTTGTTAGACTAGAACATGTCTTTCAACTCGTGTTGTTTTGTAGTGTGTTTACGGCAGAAAGCCAGAGGAAATCCATTCAATGTATATACATATGTATACGTGTACACAGCAAACATACGAACATTTCACATTCACAACACAAGCAATTGTTGGCACGTTTATCTGATGCGAACGCAGACTTGGGTGCAATACATAAATTTTTCCGTAGGAATGATTTAAATGATAAATTTTACTTACTTATGTTTATTAAATGCCCTTTAAAAATATCCAATGTACAAAATCGCTGATTTTGAGAAATAAAATTTAAATAATTTCAAGGTATGAAAAATTATAATAGAAAAAGCGTCAATTCTTTTTTGTACACTGTGAAAGAATCAAAACACTGGAAAGTATTTTTTATACACTGTACTAAAAATTAAAATAATAATTACTAAATCAGGTGTTATCAAAACGTGGGAAATGAACATTGCCATTTTTCTTCCTTGATACAGAAATAAAAAGTAATATGCATATTACAAAACAAAATAATATTTTTAACGTTATAAAGGTAGAAAATCTGTGAAAGTCGAAAAAATATTATGACAAATATTTTATTTTAGGAGAAATAAAAATCTTTATCTAATTTAATATTTAATTTCTCGAAATAAAAAATGTTATACTTTAAATAAAACTAGGGGGCCTGCCCCCTGCTCGCTGACGCTCGCCAACCCACAGAGGATTGCTTCGCAATCCTCATTGGTTCGCTCGCATCAATGAAGACATGTGTCCTAGCAGAAAGAATTGTTAACAAAATATGATATTCCAAAAAAAAATATTTTTCAAATCTAAATTTTATGCTGTTTTTCAGAGAAGATATTTACAGTACCTCTGGAATCAGAATTCAAATGGAAACTTTGAGCAAATTTTGACTCGAAATGTGAGCGTTGATTTGGAAATTGAAAACCCAGCATGTTGGTTGTGTGTACATTTACCCAGCACTCGAGCCACCCACGCTTTTGCATTGAGTTGGTTGTCGAAAGTTGTAATGCAAGCGTCTTGTTGAACTATAATAGTTTGCCCCGAAACGGACCTTTTTTTTAAATAACCCTGAGAAGATCCTCCGTTTTCTTTGATTTCTATTATTTACTGCAACAGCTCGACTAAAATTCATTTTTTTTCAATAAAATTTCATCCGATAACGCTATAAATTCAATTGAAGCGCGAGGCTTTGGGATAAACAAAGAATCGTACAATGTTGCCAAAACGCGAAAACAAATAACGTCTTTTTTGCGTGCCACGTAAGAGAATTATATATATAGATTGGTGACCAAAGCGAAAACCTAAAAGGTTTAATTATTGTTTGTGTATTTCCTTTAATACTTTTCCACAAAACATACAAAACACAGAAATGAATGTATAAGTGCCATCAAATTCTCGGTTTTGAAAATACGTGAAAAAATGTCAATTCCTATCTTATCAATAATATATATATATATATATTATTATTATTATTATTATTATCACCGATCAATTGTGGTAATATTTTAGATTGCAGAACTATCTTCATTGAAAAATAATATATATATATATATATATATATATATATATATATATATATATATATATATATATATATATATATATATATATATATATATATTATTTTTCAATGAAGATAGTTCTGCAATCTAAAATGTTACCACAATTGATCGGAACATGACAATTCTGGTCGATTGCTCCGAAACATCCTCGCAATGTGCCGTTCGTGATATATTGACAGCCCAATAGCAATTACCGGCAAATCTCCATCAAATCTTTAGTTCACATAATTTTTGACGATTAAATCAAACGTAATTTTGAAATGCTTAGATCCATAGTTATCGCAGCTCACAGCAAACACAACAATTATTGACTTTCATAACTGCCTGCTTACTTACCTGTGTTGCTGATAGTGCAATAATATTTTAGGTTACCTAGTTTTAATTCTTAAAATTAGGCTTCATCGTTGAAATACCCTGCATTCTTAATTATCTTATGTTTTTTAAACATCTCCCCTCCTCCTCATTTTCCTCTTCAATGTATGAGTGTGAGCCCATACTTCAGCAGTCTCCACCAACATTTGTACTTCTATTCTCCATGTCTGAAACACCATCGACTCTAAAGTTTTCATGAAAAATCAAGGACCTGCGAAACTTGAAAACTAGAATTCCAGTTAGGTTCATACATTGCTCTTTCTTTGACATTGTAATAAAGAAGTGGTTACTTATTTCTGTCGGCATAAAAACTTCACCAAGTAATAAAACTTCACCAAGTCTGTTAGTGAAGGCTCTCAAGAACCTATGAGGATGGCCAATAAGCTGGCCTGAGCGACAATCCAGACAGAAGATGATGTGCCCGTGCGAGAACTGAGTTGAATCGGATTTAGATTAGGGAATAAAACGCTTCCAATACCATTCGATCTTCACTGACTTCAAATGTCTACGATGAGCCTAAAGAGAGCATTCTGGTCTTTTATGCCGACCATTTCTCCCAGGGTTGCACCCAGCTGATTGCAAACGTACTCGTCTGACGCCGGAGGTGTCCTCCCCAAATTCTGTTCACACTTACTTCAATTTTAGAAGCAATTTATTCAGCTGTCTGCCTTAAAAATGTAAAGCAATTAGACTTCCCTCACAAGCCAAAGGTAGGAGGTTTCGTTCCCTTGCGATAAAACATGTGAATACATTCGTAGAATATGTATATATGTTCTCACACATACTTCTCTGTTTGGAAACGATTTTCCTGCTGGTAATATCACAGTGTTTCCACCACTTATTGAAGAAGCTTAATCCTGCATCGAATGGGGACCGATCAGTTTTTCATAGATTTAAGTGTACCATTCATTTGAATTATATGACTAAGAACCCAAAATAATTCAACATTATGTGAAATTGTTTTTATCATTTGTAAGTCTTGTGTAAATTTTTGCATTCCTTAAACTTTAATATTATAAGCAAAGGAAAATAAAACGGTTTCTGCCACGAAATTTTTACATACAAAACAGTACTAGCTCGTAAGAAGAGTGTGTTTTTCTTGCCTCCCTACGAACTGAAATATTTTCTGTCGCCTAACTTTTCAACCGAGACTGCAAAATCATTCTGTTATTGACATTGATCTTTCACATCACCCTTTCCTCACATCAAATATTTACCTACAAGTACAACGTAGGGTGCATGAATCAAAACGGTAAGAAAAATACAGAGAAAGGATTATTGGCGTGTCTCGCCACAATGATTTCTTTACCCATTGTAGCCTTGACTTCCGCAATCATATCCTACAAATTCGCGCAACATTAAATTATATAGAATGCAAGAAAATCAAAGGTATTATGTTAATTCTAACAAAACAACGAATTTATTTAAAATTCTGTTATAGAATACTGTGAGAATCGAGCACACGCTAATCATGATTCCTTGACGAAACACAATCCTAAAAATTGTTAAACGTTTTTTGATTGATTGTGTATTCAAGAGATATTCGTATCAAAACTTTTATGCGATTACTTTCGGTCATTTGGAATTTCTGTCATTTGGAGAAACGATTAATACTTTTGGGGGTGGTTTTCGATAAGGAATTGATTGTTGTGATTATTGTGCGGGTGATTCTGATCACCTTGTTCCGAGGGTCAAAAACGCACTGGGGCACTGTCAAATTTCGATAATTTCTGAAATAAAATATACATATTTTTTCTGAAAGTAATTTTTTCATTGCATAAAATATTATAGAACTAAAAACAAAATCTACCAAGCAAAATGTTACAGAAAACCAACAAACAAACATGAAATTTTGCAGATCGTGTTCGCAATGAAAATAAAGGTCCAAAAAGTATTGTTGGGATACTGGGATAAAATTAGTTTTTAAAGCAGTTAATCACAAAATTAATACATTTTTGCTCGTAATTTACGCATGTTGATGTCTGTTAATCTATTTGGTCTTAATTTTGAATGATTTTCATAAATCATTAGTTTCATTTTCGCTATTCCACTAAAAGTTATTCCCAAAGTTAAATTCCTTAGGAAATTTTAAATGGTGTTAAAATTCTAAACTGCAAATATTCCTAAACATTTTGAATGTGATTGAAGTGTGGACATTGTACATGGCTTATGGTGACTTTGGACTGCTATAGAGATATACTAATCAACAAAAAATAGACATCATCATCAGGTCTTAATCATGATAAAGTTTAAAATTTGATAATATACTTATTGGTAGTAACTCTTTTTAGCTTTTATTTCAGAATATATAAATACATTAATTTCACCCTTTTACATTGAATCAAATGTCAATTCTAACACAAAAAGCACTAATATAGCTTCGGATCATTGTTACCCTCAGTATGTTTTATTGCACCCATACTTCCAAATTTGTTATAGCTTCTTTAAATTGCCAATTTGTATTTAAAGTATAATTTAATCGACAGTTCATAGAAATTTCCCTTTTTTTTACATTTTTCCTAGTAATAGTCCCTTTATACTTTTTAACCACTTCTTGTACTGTATATAAAAGGTATTATATATAAATTTGTATTATACATGTTTATTATTTTGAACTTAATCGCTCATTAAACATAGTTCTACAAATTCGACTTAAATGAAAAAAAATGCTTAGTGTTGGTGTAATTCTTCTATACTTTCAATTTTATTTTTGAATATTTGCTGTGCCCTGATACGTTTTTGAGTCTATGTATGTATAAGATGTGAACAAAATTTCTATCCGTGAATTGTTAAAACAAAAAATTTTATTACTAAGATTTAATTTTTTAAGAACCTTGGTTAAATTTTTCGGAAGCCAAGCCAGTTCTTACTGTTTGAAAAGGAATTCTATTTAGCATAATTTAATACTTTGGAAAGGTTGTGGTAATCGAACGTGGCCAGATAGAAAGACGTTGGGCTTATCTATATTCTGAGTTATATGTGTATTCTAAGTCTAGACATACTACTTGTATTAGCATGCTAAAAAATATTCGGTTTACCAGAAGCATCGAGATTTTGGCTGCCATCGAGAATAGAAAGGCAACATGCGGGCGTTTGTTTGAATATTTTTTGAGTTAAAGTTTGTGTGGGAGTCCTTGTGGTATTTTCTACAGCTTGAGTATTTGTTGGAAGGTGAGAGCACACAAATCAGGCTCTCGAATTTTAAACGGAAATGAAATTCGAGCCACTGTATTATGACATCGACTTTCTATATAATTTTTTTTTTAATTACACCCGCCATCGTCTTAGACATGAGGCGTCTTGCAGTTCAATATAGCAGAGAGATGGCCCCAGGAAAGTCACGAGCTCCAAAGTCATCACAAGAGCGAACGTCAAGCAGAGAGGGGCAACTGAAAGTTGTCTCCACATTAATGTGCATAGAACAGAGAGGAGAATCGGCAAGTCCAATCCTAAATATATGGGCTTGAAAGTAATCATGTTCGGTGATGACTCTAACACACGCTATCCCCTCGACTTTAGGGAGGAGGGAAAGCTGTACGCGCTCCTGGTTATCAAATATATAAGTCCAAGACTTTCCATCCGCCAACTCTCTAAGAGTACAAAAATTCTATTGTGTCGGATATTGCTTCTGAGAAGTCCCTTGACATTTCGAAGAGGAGTCGGGAGACAAGGTGGATGTAAAAGTGTCGATGCCTCCTTAGCCAACAAGTCGGCCTGCTCGTTTCCATAAATGTCGCAATGGCTAGGACCTCTCTTCCAGTACCAAGTATGGAGTCTATACTCAGTTTACATTCAAACTCTGATGGGTATAGACTATAGTCAGTAATAGCATGTTCTACTAAGTTCGAGAGTTTCTTAACTCAAAAATATATATATTGAACTTTTGGGTGATAGTAAATGCTTCTCTCTAAGTCAATTTCTCTGTGAAATTACCACAGCTGAAATTGTAAAAATAAGGAATCTGAGGTTCTACGGCAGGGGTGGCTAACCTTTTACATACTATGCGCCAATTTTTCTCACATACGAGTTCAGATACGCCATACAATTCAAGCATCTTTTTTACCTTACGTTCATGGTCCTGCCATATCCTTATTAACTTTTTTAATAAAAGTATGTTTATCGACATAATTAACATTTTAAAATTATTGAACTATATTGTATGTAAAACAATGTCTATCACAGAGAATACTTCAAATTTGATTCAGTCATTCGCGTCCTCGTTTTCAATACCTTTATAACCAAGTTGGCGTGTAAATATTTGAAACAAGGCTTCACCGTCAGAATAGGTTTTTTTTCCGCCAATGCTAAAGCAATTTCATAGGACGCTTCTGTCATCGCCTCGTCTTCACAACTTACATTAGCAAAAATATTTTCTCTTTTGATTTCTTCCATTTTTTAGTCACATATTCTTTACGTAACTCCGACCTAGAACAAGTTTAATTTTTCATTCTATGTTAGCCTGATGCTGTGTTTTATAGTGTTTATTAAGATAATGTCTTCTATTATGTAAAAGAGTAGTTTCACAAACAATGGAAAAAACGATTTTCCTGATGGACTTGCTGTAAATAACTCATTTTCTGTTCGTTAAATTCACTTTTTCTCTCATACTTTTTGCGCTTCTTTTGCACAGTAAATAATAATATAACAAAAAAAACATTCAATAGTACACAAAATCTTGAAAAAGAACAAACAGATCACAAGTACGTCGTATCACACAGAATATAAATTGCAAACTCAAAAAATTGCGACGAAATGAGGTGTAAGAAAGCTCTATGAATTGAACTGAGAGTACTATGGTGTTGAAAATATGAAGATATTTTCAGTTATCTACTTCAAAAGAATAAGGAGGCACAATAATGCAATGCACCACTTGTACTCATACAATGCGCCAAGCTTGGCGCATGCGCCACAGGTTGGCCACCCCTGTTCTACGGTAATCAGTAATATTGCATTTCAGTATACTTTTCGATCTCTTGCATTTGGTTTGCAATATACTTGAATTTAATTAGATGCCCACTATCTAACCTATCTGGTAACGAGATTAGAATCATTTTTCTGGCATGTCTAATGTAGCATACTGTTACAATATACTTCTCTTTAATGTGCATAAAACTAATCCCAAATTTTATGACATCCCAGACTGGTAAATTAAAAATTTTAAAATAATTTCATGTAAGAAGACGATATTGGTAATCTAGAGGACATGATAAAAGTTTATAGAGTACATCACAATAGGGGTGTTTTCAATGGAGGAACCATTTCATCGTAATTTCTCTTCAAATCAATTTGACTTTATTCAGAAGTTTCAAACCTCGATTCCTGGAGAGTCAGAAAAATGAACTATAGCTCTCCTATTTCAGCCGGCTGTCGCCATTCATGATTTTGTGAATGGAAGCCTACCCTAATCCTCTTACCCCTAACACCCATTTTGAAATTGACTAAACCAATGCCGCCTGCCCTCACCTTCTTGAAAGCCGCACTGTAACTCGAATGCCAAATGGCTGAAGTCCGACTATATTTGTCAGAACTGAAGTCTCCTAAACTTCAGGGACTCGTCATCGATTCATGCTTGTTACCCATGTTAACTTTCTGGGATATTAAAAGAACATTTGCTTATTCATGTCTTGAACAAACTTTACTGTGATAAATATAAGTAGATCCGAAGTTATTTCATAAGATTTTAGTATAGAATCATAATGGAAAGTGGAACTTCATAACATCAATGTGCTTCCAACATTAGAATTTTTAGTTTTTAACTCACTAGCCTACATTAATGTAGAACAGATGATACACTTGATTTTAGATATTCATATTCGACAAAAAAATATTAGATTACTTAAATAAGGTCAGACGATTACATACACTATCAAAAAACGTCCTTGAAAGCACATAAATCTCCAACATCAGAACCTCAATCATGCCATAAAAAACAAAGACACTATTACGAGAGGTTCATAGCAGAACAACCAAGGAAACCAAAAACAAAAATACTTCTGAAAAAATCCTCATGATCCTAGTTTTTCAATCGACGACTATCGTTACTTAAAAATATTCTTTCCTTCACTCACAGCCGTTGCCGATTGAATTGTTTCACGAGAGCGGCTTTATTTAGATTAGATTCGGGAAAGGGATCCTTCTTTCATCTTTTCGAGACGGAGCACGCCTTCGCGTTTTGTCCCCCTGAAGCCTTTGTTTTTTAATCCCCATCATAATCCCCAAACGGTATAATCCCTTTTCTTTCTTCATAAAAATCCCTCTTGTATTGTTTTCGAAAGATTGTGGAGGATAATAAAAGCTGAATCAATCCAAACCTCGACTGAAGGCCTATAAAAAGTGGCTCTGATAGATTGCATGAATTTGGGGTTTTATCCCTATTCACTTCTAGAGAATCTAAGTAATACTCAATGTTATATCGATACTCACTAAAGTTTTAAGTACTGCATCTACGAAAGGGACTTTTACCGAATGTAATACCTCTGAAGTCCTCAAGCAAAGGCATAAAAATCCCCGTTCTGTCTCAGGTTTTACTTTAAGAAGTCAATATCCCAACAGAATTAAAGATAAATTACGAATTCGGGTGAACAGCTCGTGCATTTTGGAATCGTTTTCCAAAGCAATCAGGCGTATGGGCTTCATTTTTATTTCGACTGCTTAGAAGTAAAACTACAGTCTAAGGCTTATATGAAGCATGGTAAAATGAAACGAGATTTAAAATGCTTTGAAGCAGTGCTTTTCGACTTTTTTGATTTTATGGCCACATAACAAAATTAGTTTAATTTTTCCTTGCAATGTTCCTTACAAATTTAGAATAACAAATATAATTATTTTAGCACTACAAATACTAATAGATTGCCGAGCATCACAGATCAATGCAATAGATGTACCTGAATATTGGGGAAATGGGAATGAATTTACGAATCACAAATATACGGCAATGTTCAGTTTAATATGAAATGTTCAATTAATGAGAAGGCTGGACATATTTGAAACCTTGAAATTCAATTGCTCGACGAATGTTAATGAATGCATGCGGTAAAGCCCTCTCTGAGATTGTGCAATCAGTTCCTTTCATTCGTTTTGAGTGCTGTCAGTGCAGCGTCAGATGCGTTAGTTCACTAACACTTTTCAACGAGTTATCTTATTTCTGTTCATTTTTTGCATCTAAAATATTTTTCACTGGTATCGAAATGTATTTCTTATGAAAAGCCATACTATAAATAACATCAAGAAACATGAAACATTTTAATATGGTACGCGATCATCATGGGGTAGCTTCAGGTACCCTAAGAGGTATTTGAAGTGGTAAAGTATTTACTGGCGGTGTTTCCACGTAGACTTGTCCTTTCTCTTTCGCGGCGTTCAGTACTCGAAATAGAAGTTGATACTCAAAGTTTTGATAAAATTATTATGCAATGTGATATTTTGAAATAGACGCGATACTGATAATAATGTGTCTTAAAGCTTAAGGAATGGTCTAGCTCAAATGTGTGTGTATTTTGTTGAAGAAAAAGATATTTGAGGCTCTATAAGGTTCATAGGAAAATTTCGTAACAGAAATGGTTGTACACAGTGAATACAAAATCGGGATGGTCTATAAGGGATACACATTTTTTCGTAATAAATTATTTATTTACTTCAAATATAGAACATGTTACATAAATTGCTGATACCGTCGCTACTTGTAAATGTAGTCGGTTTGTAGGAAGAATTTTTTCAATTATTCGTTACCGATTGAAAGCGCTGTTTATTCTATTTTGTAAAACGTATTTAATTCAAATACAAGATAAATCCAAATCTTTTTACGCAGGGGCTTTTGTGACTAAAACTTTCTTGGAGAAACAAATAACTTGAATTTTTTTTCTTGATTGAAATTTGTTCTTAGTTATTGACTTTGAGTTTACTAACTCAAAAACAATATTAGTTGATTTCGAAGCTAATATCAATTGTAATTTACCCGAATAAAATATGTCGATTAAAAGTTTCTTCGATGAGTATATACGTATAAGTCACATTATTATTGAAAAAGCAGCATTGACGATTATAATATTTTGAACAATGACAGTAATGTATAAATATTCGGCAGCAAATAAGTTTAATTCAAAGGTTATTTCACCTGAGCTCTAACCAGCAATATAATAACATTGCCCAGAATTTGAGTGACCCGGATACCTACCGAACGTTTCCATGTCTGTCGTTCGCATCCGTAAACGTACCTTTAACAACACATAATGTACAACATTGTAACACAAAAATATATCTTAAGTAGACATTGAGCATTCAAATTTCACATTGACTAGTAAAAACTTTAGTTTTTAGTGAACACTG
Organism: Metellina segmentata; assembly: GCA_947359465.1. Taxonomy (NCBI): domain Eukaryota; kingdom Metazoa; phylum Arthropoda; class Arachnida; order Araneae; family Tetragnathidae; genus Metellina; species Metellina segmentata. The sequence continues at coordinate 23,319,024 of OX375878.1, read as the reverse complement.
AAGGACATATATTATATCCGACCCTTGTAGAGCGTATAAAAATAGGTTTACATGCAATGAAAACTACGCACATCATATACTATTGAATGGTTTGTGAGACGATAATCCCATGTGACTCTTCAAAATCGCTGTTTTTAGATCATTGTAACATTCCGAAGAGCTTTTAACGTGTAAAGACTGAGTTGGTTAAGCGAAACGTTCGGCGTTTGTGCTCAGATTCCCAATTAAAAAAAAAAAATTGTTGATATAGATCCGCGAGATTGAAAGATACGTATTAAGAGAAGATAAATGAATCGCAATCATTGTTTCCTAATGTTTTCAGTTTAGTAGTTTTATATTTTTGAGTGAAAGTGTGTTACAGTAATATTTTATTTGGGAAATTAGTCTAGTATAGAACGCCAACCACGAGATGAGATTTTAGCGTGAGCATCCCGTGTCGAGTTCATTTCACGGCGGATATGAACATAACATCTCTATGGGGTTACAGATCCTGCCGACTTCGCCATTTTCAAACCTACGGCAACTGTCATGGATGATCAAACTCCGTTATACTTTGCCACAAATCCGATGTTTTTCCGAAATCTTTTGTAATTTATGTGGTACTAATTCTGATAATCCTACTCCAACTTGATGATAAGAACTTTAAAAGATATCTTTGAGGAAATAAACTCAATCAAATTTCAATTTCTATGAGAGATATTTTCTGTCAAGCCAAATGTAGGTGGTGACATTGTTCTGTGGCAATTTGTGCATCGTTTGGGTATTACGAACCTAATGTCAGTTGTTTTCCAAATTGGAATTAAGCTCTTCGCCGATAAAAATTCTAAAGATATATTCCAATCCAAATTGATATATGATAGTTGATTACTCAAGATTAATTAGATTAAACTCCAAACGTTACAAAAACGGTGTTAAAATACATTTTAAAGTAACTTCAATGACTCACGCAAGAGCATTTGGATATAAGAAATAAAATCGTTGACCTTCTGGTTTGTTTGCTCTGAAAATCCTCACACATGCTAAATCTTCGAAAGGTCAACCCTTCCTTGTCAACTTTAGCTGACGTCTTTCAGAATAGAATCGTAGGGGTACCTAGTGCCAAAGTAGGAGCCATGGTGGACGAAATATATTATATTTTCACAACAGAAAAAATATATGGCTGTGGAATTGCTAGACAGAAATACTCAAGGAATCATAATTAGTGTTTCGAATAAAATTTTTAGATTTATTGTATGCAAAAAAGCAATTTCAACTCAAATTTATTTTAGATTTTCTGCTAAAGTCAAAGTGCGACGGTTGCAACTTTTTGTTGATTCGCTAGCCATGGACATTTGTCTTCTAATTATATAGATACACCCTGGATAAGAAATTATAGATTTATTGTGCAAGAGTTACGCACTTATTTTTGAAGCTCGGCTTTTGTACCTTGTATGATCAGAGGCCCAGACACGATCGAACGATTTGTGTAAAAAGAGTTTCAAACATGTTGATTCCGTCGTCGAAGGTTGGAATGACTACTTACGGTTAAAAACATGTTAGAACACGTGTTGGCATGTTTGAGTATTGTGTAGCAGTTTTTTATTAATCCGGCTTTTTCTGTGAAAACATTAGGAAGACAGATTTTAAAATAGCCCATAGGAATTTTAGCGAATGGTGATTGTATGCATCACCATTTTCTTTAAATATGGAAAACGAATCTAAAAGAAGAATTTTAAACCACAGGTTCTAACATGCTGATAGGAAAATATGGTATAGCAAATTATTGGAGGCTTGTTTGACGATTTAATAAAACATTCCAACTTTGCTGAAATTAGTATTGTGTATGCCCATGTAAAAATTTAGGAAATTTATGTACAAGTTTGGAAATTTGTCAATCCTGTAAGGACCCTTAAATTGTGATCTATATTGTGATATATATGCAAAGGAACTGTCTTTTTGTATCACCTTTTATCTGGAAATTAAATCTATTCTTCACGTAAAATTTGTATATAGAAGAATCTTATTGGGATCGTCTTGAAAATTTTTTGTAGAAGTTTTGAGGTAAAGCTCACCCGAGAAGAGAAACAACAGCTTTCAAGGAGAAATATTGTCTAGTCCTCATTCAACTGACAATGAAGTGAATAGTCCATATCCACGACTAGAAAGTAACTAATTCAATAACTTCAGAATGAAAAACATGCGATAGTACATTGATAAGTCTGAAACACTTATAAAATGTTTTGCTATTCGCATTCCAAGGCATGCAATAGAATCTTATCTCGAAATATGCACGGAAGGTCACATTCAAAACTAAAGTTTTCACAGGCATTAAAATCCATCGATATCGTAAATGCACAATATATTCAAGTTTATAGACTCTAGATTGTCTTCGTGCAACAATAAATATACAGAATAATGTACGCATATATATGTATGTTCATATACATGCACTTCCACTGTACACAAAAGATCGATACAGAATAGCGGTCATGGGGAGATTTACCACAAGAGGATGGCGAAATCCTTGCGTGTTTAGTTTTGTACATTTGTAACGAATTCACATTGAATAGAATGTTAAATAGGTTGAAAAACACTTATATAAACTTTCAGGTAATAGAGATTGCGAACTATATCTCATGTCTGTGACTGGAAAGTCGTAACACCCTTCTGCGGAACTTATCATGCTGGACAGTTTAATTGCATCGTTTATTGTTTATTTTTTATTTTTGGCGTAACAGGAAAACACATCGTACAGTTGAAGTGATTGCTGTGGAATTACTCCACAATTGTTTTCAGCAGCTGTCCTTACAATGAGAGTGACCTTACGACAAGAGTGGACTAGCCCATTCTGTGTGAGCAGAAAATGAACTGTTACATTCACTTGCTCACACATTTCAAGATAGAAAATATACCAATCACTAGTGATAACAGGGACCGGATATTGGGGATACGTTATCTTTTTGTCTCAGTATACGTCTTTAACAATGACAAAAAAAAAACATAGTTTGTAATCTAATTCTAAAAAAGTGTTTTAGGTGATTTTTGATTTTTATATATTTTTGGGATTGTTAAAAAAATTTTCAAAATGTTTAGGGAGAAATTGTGTTAGATGTTTTCTGGGTATAAATAATAATTTGTTGAAACGCATTCCCAGTAAATATTTCATCAAAATTCGTTGTTAATTCAAAACGCATTTCAAATAACTAATGTGTTGGCTACTGACACCAATAAATTCCACGCAAAACGCGATTTAACAATTTTTTCATAAAATAGTGTGAATTACCGACTCTAGATTTTACCCAACCTCGTATTAATGATACAAAGGTTTTACCTGCTTAGAACACTCTACTGGTACCCTTGCTTGTCAGCAGCAGTGCAGGATCTGAAAATTAATCCCACACTCGTCTTGAACTTTTTGAACGATTCTGAACTTCAATTAGAATAAGAAAGTACAGTTTATTTAGACAATCGCTGTGCTATGGTTTACGTCTCGTAGACTTAGTTCTTCAATCATAAAGTCAACAATATTTTTACTAGAAGCTTTAATTTTTGTTTCCTTTCTTAGAAAAATAGGATTATACCAAATTTCTAGAACTCAGTCTTGCGATGTTGTCAGCATTTATGTAGGCCTAGTAAATAAAACAATGGTACACTAAGCGATGTTTTGAAAATACTCTTGGCATAGTGTATTTTTAGGAACACCAACTGATAATATAACCATCCAAGCATTTTTACAGGTGGTATTTTCTCTTTCCAATCACTTTCTAGTCTTTATCATCAAATAAATCGAAGTTGTAGGAATGTCTGCACAGTTCATTTCCCCACAATCGCCATTCTACATGTAATGTCTCATAATGACTTTTTTGGAATTGTACGTTTATACAAATAGTTTCAATTTACAAATATACATGAATGATACAAGTACACTTTAACAGATGAACAAGAGAACAAACATGAACACAATAAGTACACCAACATAAAACGGTCTTGTAAGCACGTTCACGAGGAGAGTTAAAGTAGTATCGGAATACTGACGTCACTTACACTAACATATACGTATAAATACTATCTTGAATGGTTCGAACCTTCATAACATGGATAGATAACTTCCGAACAGATGCCTCACGGAAAAAAGAAAACGGCCAATTTGAACTGCTCGACAGAGCTGAATGTTGCAACAACATATACACAGTTAAAAATTGAATAATTAACCATTTACTAATGTTTCTCCTTTAAAAAAACACTCATTTGAATCACCTGAATACCTTAAAGCAACAGTGGACCAACACATTTTGACATTAATACTTGTCTAAGGAATACATTTTATATGATTAGAAAGTATATAGTTAGCACTTCTCTAAGGTTCATTGAGGCACGTAGAGAGAAAATAATTTAGGTTTTCCATTTTAATGTAAAGGTCATATGACAAATTAAAATAACGTATAATGATTTTTTTCGACAGTTTTGAAACATTTTTAAGAACAATTTAACACTGCGATAAACGAAACTTCGAATTGAAGCTGATTAAATTAGCTTAAGAGTGTAATATTTAATTGTTTTTTAACATTTTAAATATTTCGGGTGAGTTCGATCCTGTGAACCCTTTCTCTATACACGTGCTTTTCGTTCTCATGTGTAGGTGAATAGACAAACGAATTTTATCGTCATAAAATGTATGTAGACACTAGATATCCCAAAAATTGATTCATTTTACATTATTTCAAATAATATCCAATATAATTTAACTGTTTTCAGACTGGACTATTCGATTTTTTTCACTAATAAGTTCAATAAAACTTAGATTTACATCAATTTAACAAACTTAGACGTTAATTTTGTAACGTCGATTTTGGGATGTTTAAGCCTCCTTGACTTCCTGAATACATCCCTAAGTTCATGGATGTATCAGAATATTAAATATTTAGTAGAGATATTGGTTGAGACAGACGTCTGAAATTACAGGGGTCATGGTCATGAAACTATATTTATGAGTAATGTGTTCTGCTCGATATAGATTAACATATCTCTGCAGTAGTCTTCCATTGTGATATATAAAAGCCAAATTTTTTCAAATTGAAACGCAAATGACAGAACAACATTGATGTATTGATAAAACTAAAAAGAAATAATTATTAACGCATTGACTGCATCAGTGTTATCAGATAATTTGTATTCTGTTTTTATCTGTACTAATTTAGAATAGTTTGTGGTGGGATATTTTCAGCGTTTTTATGCAAACTTCTGAAACGTCCCAATAAAGTGGGACAAAAACCACCTGAAGTATGCAGCAAGTTTCGGTCAACCGAAAGAATCGTGTCTTAGCTGTGATGTAGAAAATAAATTTATTGGTATAGTCTGCTATCCCGACTCTGAAAATCAATATAATCGTGTTGCCTGTGACTGAAGTTAAAAGTACTTGTTTAAATGAATCCATTTTTTTGTGAAAGGAAGAAATGGAAGGTAAGTGTGTTTTGTAATTGCTGTCATATATGGAATTCAGCGCATCCGTTATATATGATGCAGTTAAAGCTTCTGCTATTTTTCATGAATTTACCTTTCGACTACAGTCACCGACAGTAAAATAGTACAAAAACTTAATAACAGTAGGAACTGTCGAGGAATAATCGTTTCGCAATTTGAAATGTATTACTTCTTGTCCATCAAAGTTTTTCAATTGGAACTTGTGGTCTGGAATTGTGAAATTTGTGGTTTCATTTGGTATTTCAAGTAGAATTTGTGGCCCACTATTCATTACTTTCGCTTTTATATGAGGTCAAGACACAATCTGACAAAATAATTTAAAATAGATTTTAAAATTTAGTGAGGTTTATAAATACAGTACTAAACCATTAAATTCAAAACCAGAAGACAACTCTTCAGGCAGTCAGTTTGTTAAAATACATTATTAGTTTTCAGTTATGCTTAAAACTACACGAGTACGCTTAACACGGTTCTGCCAACCTTTCAACAAATAATCAGTAATAAAACACATAACGACTAAGATAGGAATGTTGGCTACTACCACATACAAGGCAGTCAACATGTTAGAATGCATGCTTATCTTCAAAATTAAGTTTGAAATGGACAAAATGAGTTTGTCATAGTCATGACAATGTTCTTGTGAAGTATCAAAAGAATTATGCGTCTGATCTATACCTCTGTTCCTTACTTTCAACTTGACAGACAGTAAAATGTTACAATGTATTATTAATTTACAGCTGTGCTTAAAATAAGTGAGTACGTTCGACACTGTTCTGTTAACATTTCCACAAATTATCAGTACATATTATCAGTAATAAAACATATAACGACTAATATAGGAATGTTGGTTATTACCACGTACTATTCAGTCAACATGTTAAAATGCATGCGTATCTCCAAAATTTGAAATTAACAAAATGAGTTGGACATGGTTATAACAATGTTCTCTTGAAATAGGAAAACAATTTTACGTCTAATCACACTACATGTAATAAAAACACATATATGTTGAGTCGCGTAATGATTCTTCACCTCATTTGAACTTTAGATTTCAATTTCAAGTAGAAAGTTGGATAAAACAAAAAGCATAATTGGCACGTTCCTTCTTCATCCACGGGAATTGTTGTCTAGCATTGTGGGATGAAACAGTGTCCCTGAAAAATCGACATTTTAAAATTTCTCATCGTACAAAAAGACACTCGTTTCTACGTTCAGCAGAATGTATTGTTGTAGCAGAAGACTAGCACATATTTGCATCATCAATATAGTAACTATCTGTATATATCAAGAGAACAGATCTGAACCTCTTCAAACTTAGACAGACGTGGAAATTAGTACAAAATCCACAGCTACCTGCAGACAAACTGATAAGAAGGCTCAAAGGAACATGAATGCTTTCTTGTACGCAGGCTAAAATGAAATTTATTTTTGTAACTAATCAAAATAATGCAACAAAGTCAAAACAACATTGTCATAATAAATATACTTGTATGTACAGAATACCTTGTCAGGTGCCAGGTTTTGTGGTATTTTCAATGGGACAAGAAACTGGGCAGATTGCTCCAAGAAAATTTTGAGTATATCGGAAGAAGTAATAAATAGCAATGAAGAATTTTGATTTCTGAAAATATAGCCAATCCGAGGAAATTATAACCATTAAGAATGACCTTATGTTTCTTTTTTCAATGCAAGCGTTTTAAAGGTATTTAAAGAAGCATTTCATTAAAAAATAATTGGGGTCGATATGTTCATCAATAAGTTGTTACCACAGATGTATATAACATCAACTTTTAACTAATATGCTGTGCAAGAATGGTATTAGTGTACCTTTAAGAAGGTGAAATGGTTGAAATTGCATACTATTCATTTTATTTCACCAGCTTCGCCTTCAACATTATACCAGGGTGTTCAAAAACGATTTTAAGTAATGCTTGGATGAATATATATATATATATATATAAAATTTTGAATATTATTATTTTTATTGCCAAGTATCAAAAATTAATTATTTCAGAAATATATTTTTTAAACAATTTGGAAGCAAAAAGGGAGTAGGTAATTTGTATTATTTGTTTGCAAACCAATTAAAATGTGCATGTGTTATATTTGTTTGGTACAAAATAGAATATTATTTGAGAGTGCCGCGGATTTTTTAATAGTTACTTTAGAATCGTTTGTTCGTTGTAATAAATTTACTAAAATAGGTAATAAGATTATGTTAATAATTATGATCCGAAATTTCTGATAATAGTATTGATTGAATGTTATGCACTTCACACTTAACTTAAAAGTATACCTTACAATTTTTATGTGACCGCATACACAACAAAATATTATAACGTTTCCTTGCCCTTGGAAATAACACTCAATCGACTTCCCAAATTCATTGAAAAGAGAAACACTGGTATTAACTTTCCGTAATCTCCTTCGAAACATCCAGTCTAATAATTTTATCTTCATTGTATCTGTTGGAATTGATTTCTTTTAAATGAGCGTGGTTAAAACGAACTTAATCTGATACTTTATTCCAGATTTATCTCCCCTATTCCAGCACCAAGCAATCAGTTTAGTCAAAGTTTTCTAGACCTAGGAACCAGCCTCGATTTATCGTTTCCGATTCCCATGAAGCTAGTTCACCTTTATGTATACGCTTGCAGCTACCAGGCACACTATAAAATTTCTACTGATGGACTGTATTTCGATAGCCATTTAAATAGCAGTGTTATTGTAAAATAATAGAGCAACTGTGATCGAAACTGGTAACAGTTACCTATAAATGTCATTGAGAATCCCAGTGAAGCAATTTAAATTAAATTTAATTTTAAAAAGAATCTATATTAAAAAATGTAAACAATTTGATAAAAATAAATATTACATATATTATAGTTTTTTACATATTCCTTGATCGTCAATTAAATAACTGTTAAAAGCAATCTTTGAATTTAGTGGTTAACACCGTTAGAATGAGTAGCTAGTTCATAATGATAGCGTTTATCCCAAATTAGAGTTGATACCTAAACACACTTATGGAAAAATAACCAGTTTTGCCCATTTCTAGAAATTTCGTTCCTGAAGAACTTGCACAAACTCACTCGTCCCACTCAAATCGACACCTGTTTCATCGTCATCCCACTTCAAGTCTGACTGGAGGTATCTCCCGGAGGCTGGTTTTCCTCCTCCATGAAGGTCGGCATGTGTATGTGCCGGATAAGGGACGCCACACTGTCGTCGTTCAACGTGCAGCGGCACAAGATCTTCTTGAAGGCGAACCTGAAGTCCTTGCTGATGATGCCGTAGATGATGGGATTGAGGGCCGAGTTGCAGTAGCCCAGGTAGAAGAACACCTTGAAGAGCAGCTCGGGGATGCACGTCTCGCAGAAGCCCATAATGAGGTAGACGGTGAAGAAGGGCAGCCAACACAGGATGAAGCCGCCCACGATGATTCCCACCGTCTTGGTGGCCTTCGCCTCGGTACGGAAGCGCTTGGCGTGCCAACGCGCTTGCCGCTTGCTGCTGGTCTTGGAGAGCAGGTTGGGGCGACCGTTCCGTGGCCCCGTCGCGTCGTCCACTGACAGGTGGTCAGACGTCGAGGCCCGCTCCGAGGCGGCCCGCCGGATTCGGGTCTGCTCCTCAGGCGGCGCGGCCTTGGTGGTGGTGTAGTACTGCTTGGTGCTGTCCTCCCTGAAGCAGCGCGGGCTGCTGCAGTCCTTGGTGTGGTGGTAGACTACGGTGGGGATCCGCCGCGGCACCAGGATATCCCCGGACCGCCGACTGGAGGAGGCTGACGAGCACATGGACTCGTTGGTCGGCCTTCCGCGATGGATTCGGAGGGTGACGTCCGAAGAACCGTCCTGCCCCGACGACCCGGACCCCGACTTTGACTTGGTGGATTTGGTGGACTTGAAACCCCTGTCCAGCGCCCGGCTCGTTTTCAGCGCCACCACGTAGATGCGGTAATAGAAGAAGAGCATGACCAGCATGGGGATATAGAAAGACCCCAGCGCTGAGTAGATGACGTAGCCGGGGTTCGTGATGAGCGCGCACTGGGGCTTCGGACACCGCCGGGACGTGACGTTGCGCAGGACGTACTTGACGTCGTCCGTCGAGTTGTCGTCCGTGTAGTTGGAGGTGAAGAATCTCAGCGAGTAGTTCCTGCCGCTGTCCGTGAAGTACCGGTTCACTTCGCTGTACAGGGTGACGTTGTCCAGCGAGGTGTAGTCCTCGTCGTCTCTGACCCTGTCGTTCCAGCCCACGAGAGGCGGGAAGCAGATGATGAAGGACAGAACCCAGACGGACGCGATGAGCAGCCTCACTCGCTTGGTGGACATAATGGTTCTGTAGTGTACGGGTCTAGTGATCGCTAAGTATCTATCGATGCTAATAGCACAGAGATTGAGTATGGAGGCCGTGCACAGCCATACGTCCACGGCCAGCCACATTTGGCACCAGAGTTCGCCGAAGATCCAGAGTTCCAGGACCTCGAGGGAAATTGAATAGGGGAGAACGGCCAGACCGACCAGCAAGTCCGAGATGGCCAGGGACACGATGAGGAAGTTGGTGACGGTCCGCAGCTTTGCGGAAGCGAACACGGCCATCACCACTAACAGGTTACCGAGGATGACGATGGCGTTGATGAGTCCCAGGATGATGATGATGGAGATGTTTTTGGCATTGTCGTAGAGTTCCTGCCTGAACCACGAAGGACACACCAGGTTTGGAATGTCCGAGGGGATAACGGTTGTCGACATGGCTTAACAGGTGGCTATAATTCGGTTTCTAAGCGCCGATCTGTTTGACTAGAAAAGGAACATTTTAATTCTTCAGCTTCCTTTGAAAATTCTAAAACAGCATACAAAAAACATTGAGCGATTCTTACAGAATACAGTACTTGACGAGAGGAGGACCAATACTATAAGTTCAGGGATAGAGAACATGCAATCAGATGGAGAAAACGTCCATTGCCAATTACAACTGGCAATCCTCCCAATTTATGTCGTGCTCGAATTCGTATCATGGATTCGAGAACCAATGGTATGTTTTTTCATGGATGTCACGTATCTGATTGCCCCAATTAGACATTGCGATGGGATCGAAGTAGGTGTTTTTATGAGAAAGGACTCGTTCGAACACGTTTGAATGCTATAAATATCGTGCAATCTAGATGAAATTAGACGTAGGAAAGCAAATGTGGAGAGTTGGTTATCTTTGGATCACACATGTCCAATCGTCGTCATTGTCACTGTTCGATTTATTGTCACTTCGGGAACCAGCAAGACGACGGGCGTAGAGGAGCATCTTTTTCAGGATACTTTCCTTTTCCAAGGGGATTCTAGATTAGATATTTCTGAAAAGAAAAAAAGGATAGTAAGCATCGGATAAGAGAGAGAATTACGCAGTTAAATATCTAAAAACGGGCATTTAAATGCTGTTATGATGCCCATTTCACAAGAAAATACATTTGACAAAGGACTTCCTAATAATTTTACCACTATCGAACAATTATTTTCTTTAATTGTTATTATAATAATGAACACAACGAAAATGTAGCAAATTATTTTCTTTAATTGTTAGTATAATAATGAAAATAATAAAAATGTTCCTTTCAGTTGCATATGTTGTAGGTATTTGACTGTAGATAAAATTGTAAAAGAGGTTACTTTTTAACTCACGATTTCCGTATAGAGTAGCATTTTGCATTCCCTCAACTACAACACACGTAATGACTAAATAACTAAATCCATTCATTGAAAGAATACCTATGAAATATTTTCAGGCCAAGAAGGTAAAAACTAGTTTAAAATAATTCAAAGATTACGGGCTGTCCCTTATAGAGTTATGGAATTATTTTAATGTTTTCCTTACTAAAAAAATAATATGTGCCTGAACTATGTCGTACAAAAACGGACAAAAATTGGATGTTTATCGACAATATTTATACAATTTTGTTAAAAACCAAATTATCTCTACAAACAACTTAAAACATATCAAAGCTCGGACCACCTTTAGTTCGCTTTGAAGGCAAGGATTGATCGAGTTACCTCATAGCGTCTACGAATTGGTATCATATATACAGGTTTATAAGACCGCACAATAATCTCAGAACGCGATTTCTTGTCGAAAAGTAATCAAAAAAGTATTCTTCCTTTTAAGATTGAACGTATCACATTCCCGATATGCATATCTGCAACCGATATTTTGAAGCACACGTTTGGATTTCCATATTCATGAGATCCTTCGAATCTCGGTTTGTAAGTACATGCATGTTGGTGACTGTTTTTGTTATGGCAGCTCAGCCACTGGATGCTCCATTACAAGTAGCCTTCAGTTCACCCCTTATAGTGCCGAAAGCGAAGAGGCTATTGATCGTACTTTGTACAAAATAGTTTGGTGTTTCCAAACCTGAAATTTCGAATGACCGTAAGTGAAAGTTTTCGTAGCAATTCTCTCCAGAATGGCACGTTCAATCGAAAACTCGACACTTTCAACAAGAAATAGCGTTTAATGAAAAGGAGCTGGTTAGAATCGATTTGACCCCTTTTATTTATAACACGCTACCATAACCTGGATTTTGAACCCTGTGTAACACTCATCGTTTTCCTTAAGCGCTTGCCAAACATTTATTGCATGCAGGTATGATCTAGATATGTCTGATTAAATAGCTACAGAATAAAAATTTCATATTAACCAGGCTCTATTCACCCTCGGACTCCTATTACCCCAATATCGAACTCTTATTACCACAATAGTATGGAAGATGACGACCCCACGCACTGAAGCGAAAATGGAAGAACCAGCCTTTCGCAAGCAACACGAACGCAACAAGCATGGGTGGTACTTTATAAGGGAATCATATCGCAAATCATGACAGACAGATTACGAATCCAATCAGTCATTTATTCCGACTCTTACGAGGAGTATTATTTGTTCGAATTCTATACCCACCCCCGAGATTATCGATGAGCGAACAAGCCTCCCGACTCAAAATATGATTCCCAAGAGATACTTTCTTCTCGTAGAGGTGGAGGGGTATTTTGGAAACCCCGGTGAATCTCATTTATCAAGCGGGTGTGCTTTTTACCACTTGAATGGAAGGAACTGCTCCCTCTTCTGAGTTTACGATGCCACTTTATCTCACGTGACTCCTATTTTCGGTCCCTGGTATGGGCGATATTATTTATCCCCCTCCTCCTTCCTGGGAGGCCCCTTCTTCGCTTGAATGGATACACGACAACACGGAAATTCTTGTAGGGGTTATAAAAAATAGGGTTCCATAGAGCATATAAAAATTGTTCGACGTATTCTTTTATGGAAGAGTGGTACCTTCCCACATTGGCCACTGAAATTGCTGTGCGTTTTTAGGTGACCAAACTGTTGACCACGAATTCAACCACCTGACGGTCGCGAGATTTATGGCTAGTGTAGTTTTGCTTTTACCTTACTACACCGCTGAATGATTAAACAACCGTTTTTATTGGTTGAAAGAATCTAAGAATTATTTCAACTTTTAGAAATGTCTGTGCTCCTTTTATGAGGACATGGTCTTATTGAATGATTCCATTGTTCCTTTCCTCTATACCTAATCATTTGGTAATGTTGTCACAGGCACTTGGGGTAGGTTTTATGATGGTTTCAAAAGAACACAACCGTTAACTAAATTAAACAGTATTTATTCACAGTAAATGAGTGTGCGACGATCTTGCTGATCTTACATCAGAACTACATCTCAGATCGAGGGCAGCAGCTTATATAGGTGCATACAAGAGGTTTAGAATATTCTAGAACATTCAAAACATTCAAATTAACTTAAGCTCAACAAAGCAATATTTTTTTACTTGTACTCTTGCATCAGGCATGCGACATTGTCGAATTTCGCCATCTTTAAAGGAAGGATGGTAAATTTAATTGATAAGATAATTCATCACTAAGTTTTTCATGGCGAATATATTTTTTCTAGTAAATTACACTTTATGACACGTCTAATAATAAAATATTTTTTAATTAAATGTATTTAGTACATTGCTACAAAGGTAACCTCTTTCCATTTAAAAATATGGTATATTGATTTGTTTCAATAATTTTTTCTAAAGAAATAATGGTTCCCCCCCCCCCTTACTAAACGTTTTACATATATAACAAATTACTTAAATATAGCTCGACTCGTAAAATAATCCCCTTTGACGTCCTTTCGTTGTGATAGAATGTTTTACTATTTCAAATGTTCTAGTTCGAAAATTTGTAACGTTATTCTTCTTCAACAACGGCAAATTACACTTAAAATGTGATTTATTCTAAATTACCAACCACTTTAAGTCAATATTTGTGGTGGTGTTGCGCGTAATGGAAAGGAAATCCAATTTATTAATAAATACAATTAATAAATATTTTAAACAGAAAGCAACAGAAATTGCGAAATAAAATAAAATAAAAGTTGTCGAAAAAAGTTAGTCTAAAAATATAATTTCGTGATAGTTTTTTTTTTCCTTGATCTCGCACAGTTACCTCCAACTACAAGTGCACAAAATTTAAGATTCAATCAGATCGAAAGAAATTGAAAATATCACTGCTGATGATCAACCAACATGAGTTTCCTTTTCGTTCACGTTCGTTGAAAAATATTGTCTGTGCCAAATATTCGAAAATAGTTTATATTTGAAATGAACAAAAATAAGACTCGAAATAAATGGAGTATCAGAGTTCAAATTCCATCAAAAAAACAATTTCTGAAAAAATAATTTTTTTTTCAGCTATACTGGTAAAACAATTTAAGTAATTGTAACACTCAATGCAAATTCCAGATTTTCCAAATTACGTAGCTAGTTATTCAAATGTTTTATCATGAAACCTGTCTAAATATATCAACGTTTATATTGCATTCACTTATTTACAATAAAGAATATTATGGTTAAAAAATATGGATAAAGAATTTATGTATGTGATACATGTACAAACAGAAAATCAGATATAGAATGGGAAGAAGACCAGGCGGACTAGCGAAACCAAGTTCTGTCATTAATGAATATAAGTACTCACAGTATATAACGTTTCATGAAAATATATTTCACCGCTTGAAGGTAGCACGGGCACGCACATAGACACAGACAGGTAGACAGAAAAATCAACAAATATACAGACACCGAACGCACAAAAGATGGATTTTGCATCAGAAATGGCCAAAAGTGGATAGAAAATGTCGAAAATATGCAATGCACAAATACTCCTTATATAGTATTTTGCATAGATTTGCCTTACTCCAACTGTTATTCAGTTTTATATCGAATCCATATGGCACTTTTTCAGTTCAGATATTCTGTTTTTAAATAGAAACTTGAGTATAGAGTACAGTTTTCAATAATACCTAAGAAACATGAAAACAAATGTTAATTTAATTTATTTTAATCGATATGTTATGAAAATATTTGTCAAAATTCAGAAACATTTTTGAATTTTAAGGTGTGGCTACCTATTTTATTTTAACGTAACCGATTTTTTAAATTCATTTTATTTAACTTTAAAAGTAGTTTTAAAATAAGACAGTACACACCTGTGTTACCAGTCAACTCAAATACAGAAACACATAAATCACATTTATAAAATAAAACATTCATTTAAACGTAGACGGACCGAGTAACAAAATTACGCTTTTGTGATAAATGAGCGTTTCGGTTGGGCGTTTCGTGTTTCATTACAAAATGTAAGTTATAAAAAAACATTTTGAATACCCCTATGTCACCCATTCAGATATTCATAAATTATCTACATTATGAAGACAAAAAAATCAGTTTAAACATAAATATTAGTGTTTAATTTATATAGTTTAAAAACAAATTGTTAATCGAGCAATACTGGCAAAATAATTTTATTGCAAAAAAATTTTTTCTATCAATTCTATTTTACCAAATTCAGTTATAGTTACAATCGCAATGGTTTTATACTCAATCCTATGTATATTTTGAATTGCTTTTAGCCCCCTCTGCACACCTAGGACTAATAGAATTGGGGTTAATATGTAGTCTTAAGTTTCCCCCAGGTTTCTAAAGAATATGTGTACACCCAATTTGATGATTATTGGTCAAATGGTGTAACTCTTATTGCACCAACTCGCCTTTACCTACCTAAATTCTCTATTTCAATGGCATCAAAAGTGGGAGTTATAATTTGAAATTATTTCTAATTAAATATGAAGACGGCCCCTTTAACAAATAATATGCATGTTTATTTATAATAGGTATTATTGCGAGTCTAATGAAACATTTTATTCTACTGTGAGATTCCAAGGATGGACCGACGATACCATCATTTTTGAAAGAAATGTTGCATCCTTAAATGGAATTGGTTAAATAATAAATGTACTTACATATTTTGTGCTAAAGAATCAAAGCAAACTTGAAAAACTTTGTCGAATCGAAATCGTTTTATATAGATTAAAACGGGGTTCATGAATTATTCAAAGTGGTTTTGCATCTCAATATGCTAATGACCTGGGCAGTTTTTAATTTTTAATAGGCTAACCAAGTTCCTACGAAATATTTTTACATACGCAAAACTGATCTATTAGCAAGAAGTACTTTCACTATCATGGTAATATGGGACCTAGCATTAATAGTCCAAAGTGAAACTGATTTCCAAAATATGTTTTTTCACTTAGTTGTTGATGACACTGAATGATTTATGACGTGAATATTTAAGTGCTTTCATGATTCATCTTTCGGGATATGAATTTTTGCAGGCTTTGTATGTATTCATTTTAGTCGTATTTCTAAAAATATCAATGCGGAAACATTTGCTTAAAAAGGAAAGTTTTCCAAAAATGTTACTTACATTCTGTTATGCAAGAAAAAAAGACTATCTCCATTTTTGTCTTTAGTGATCGACTGTTGTTATACCACGCAATTAAGAAACTGGTATTACCAATTCTTATCCCTGTTGAATTAGGTCTCACGTTGTTTGCTAGCGCTATGAGTTACATC
Organism: Metellina segmentata; assembly: GCA_947359465.1. Lineage (NCBI taxonomy): Eukaryota > Metazoa > Arthropoda > Arachnida > Araneae > Tetragnathidae > Metellina > Metellina segmentata. Next base: position 23,302,597 of record OX375878.1, on the reverse strand, counting down.
GCATTTGTTGCCCCCTATCGGGTATCTTTAATTAAAGTTTATATATTATAAGCGCTTAGAAAAAGATAGCTTTTGTGGAATAAATTTCAAAACAACCCCCCTATTCTAAGCGGCATGCAACAATAATTTCTAACAGGAATGTCACCAAACTTTCAGTATTTCCAAATAGACCAAGAGATAGACCACTTTTTTTACCCCAAATTTACCATTTCAGAATACCCATAACCTACAGTCTTCAGAAAGACCTTTAATAAGGTTGGCGAAAGGTGGTGGTGGTGATGGGGGGGAATAATGACGTCAATAATATGGCTGCCGCGAAAACGTGTGACACTTTACATAAGCGAACTTAGCTCCTCAAGGAAGCATCGTAGATCATTTTTCTTTCTTTTAATTGCTCGTAATGAAATAACCATTGTTTTATGTATAACAATATAGTTCGTAAGTGTAATAGGTTTCCTGATATTTAGCCCGAAACATACATTCTACGAATTTTTTTGTTTCATAATGAAAGTTTAAAGTCCAACAACTGTTAAGCCGTTAAGAAAATAAAAAATAGGTAAGATTTGTGAAATGTTTGCTAAGATTGTGGGGAGTTAAAAAATGCCATTAACATGTCTTTGGATGCATAACGAGATAGTAAATGATGGTTATTTGCTTACTCTTAGCACTGAACTCTCGGATGTATTAGTATGGACTTGTATTATAATCACAAACAAAGACTAAATAACAAACAAATAAAATAACTCATTTTTATGTATATTTCTTCTATTGTATTGTGCGTGTCTTCACAATAGTACCTTGGACTTATGGACCTCTAAAATATGTTTATATAATTACTCTAACGTAATATTTACCTCCTAATTAATTTAATCTAAAACTAATGCTACATCTTACAATTGATGTCAAATTGGAAAAAATGCTTTAAACAAAACCAACTTAAAATTAGCAATTGCGTTCTTGTTTAAGCAGTTTTGCAGCAGCATCGGAGTCTGTACCACTGTCACTGATTTTTAAAGCAGTTTGATCTTCTGCAGCAGTATCGTCATTTTCAGGCGGAGTAATACCAAGTGACATAGGCTCTTCATACCACCTAACCTGGTATTTCCCGTTTTCTACGATCCATCTATGACAGGCTGGGTCAATCTTTTCCAGAGGCTTACAAAGACTTACATATTTCTACATCCAAGGTACAGTATTGCTCCACTTGACGTTTAGTTCCATTAGTTCCAAAATAGCTTTTGAAGGTGGAACAAGAGTAAGATCATCAGGCCTTAGTTTTGTCAACGGTTGACTTGTTGGCAGAGGATACGTTTTCTTTTTAAAAATACTGTATCTCACTTTGGATACTGAGACGTACAAAGGATGCCCATACATACCACACACAAAAGTCTCTACACCAATAAACAATGATTCATCCACCTAGAAGGATTCTCCTAATTTAGCTAGATTTTTTTGATGAGCCATGATATTTTTGTGAGCTTATTAAATGGTTTAATTTTACCTTGTCTGGTTAAGGCGAGAAAGCCAGTCAGGCCGTCAGCTATTTAACTTCCTATTTCATTTGCTATTTTTGAGACGTTAATATATCATCTAGGGTTGTTTGAAGATACACCACATTCAAGCTATAAATGTGCATTCCTTAAGTTCTTTTGGCGATAGATCATTAACACTAAAATTTCCGAATCGTTTGCTTGCACCATAACATTGTTCTCTTCATCATTTCGAGTCGTGTGTATAATATGCCAAATTATCCTCGTATCTGCTTCATTGTGGTAGCAGGCAAGTTCTTTCGCCTCATTTACGTTCATGTTGGCGCCTATACATGACTACATATAACAAGTCTGTTCTACAGTAACATATAACTTTTTATTGCCTAGCAAATGACAATATTTGGAAGATCTCTATTCTTTGCATAAAATTTTTGTTAAAGATGTCTTGAACGACTCGCTTCGTATAGCCACTCAAGAGTTTTTGGAGTTTTATGTTCAGGTCCAAACACTTTTATTTAACTCATTAATATTTTAGCATTACATATGTTACGTTCCGTATCCTTGATGGCTGGAATATCATAGACGTCAAACACTAAGAGAATTACTCTGGCTTCTCCTTTACCTATTAATCCCAGAATGTTGTTGGGAAGAGCACCATAGTCATCCGATAATTGAATTGTGTGCAGGATGAACATTGCATCAAAGACTATTGTGTGCACGGTTACTGGAGCAGATATGATATCTTCTTTTTGAAAGTCTTCCAACTTATGCATCAGTATTGATTTGCATGTTTTATGCAGTGAGCCATCCATCTGTCTAAGAGCTAGGGGAACTGGGGTAAGAGGATCGGTCAAAACATCCCTCATGTCACAAGCAATATTGAGAAGTCTTGCAAAAAGATCACGGGTGCATTTTACGACTTGGAGTTTTATATTTGATCCTTGGATAGTCTTAGAAGCACACACAGAAGCACAGTTCAAAACAATTTTTCTTGGTATTGAAAGTTCAACTTTTCTTGGATCACTAGCATACAACCTCTTAAAATTTTCAAAGGCCTCTGTGCCTTTGAAGTATGCACTTAGGAGATCTTTACTTACATTATCATCCACAACATGCCCATTGGATATGTTGCTAAAAGGAGTTTCTCTGTCCGTTTCTTCAAAAGGATCTGAAAAGATTTTGAGTGAAGATATTACACACTCAACATCTTTGCTGTCTTTTTTTATCCGATTTTCTTGAAGGTCCTGTTTAGAGTATGGTTTTTAGAGTCTGGTGTATACACCACTGTCTTCTAACAAACTTGCTACTATTTTGCTCCGTAATGATCTAGTTTTCATCAACCTAGCCGTAGCTGAATCAGAGTTGGCTTTACTACCAGTAGGTCTTGATGCTGCGTCAGCATTCACTATTTTTTCAAGAGCCATGTCAACTGGAACTAGAAAAATATGTTTCAGAGGGTTTTATAGACAGACCACCCTGAGAAAGAGCCTGTTTTGCACCAGGGCACACTGAGGTAATATTTAGCAAGTTCATAAGGTAAACAGTCATCCAGCGAGATTATAGTTAGGTGAACTGCAATAAAAAATATTGGAGTTATTTTCTATGTATATGTTCAGATTGTTCGATCTTATAGCTTCCATTTTAGATTGAAATAATTAGGCTCATCAGGCATTGCGCGTCACTAATCACTACTCCGAGGGATGGGCTTGAAATGCATTTCCTCTTGAAAATGTTCTTTCTCTATTCAAACACTTATATAGATAGCATGTGATCTTCCGTATCTCATTTATGCTACTACATAAAGATTTAGCATTAGTTAATTAGCTATATATATATATGTAGGAATACTAAACAACGGTAGTTGTCTACTAGTCTGGAAAGAACTCATTATAAGAGCAACGAGACTGGTAGGAGTCAGTTGCATTGTAGTAGGAATGCAAGGCAAGACTGTCACGAGCCATTCACATTCTGGTATTCAGTTACGAGAAAATTAATAGAACAGACACTTTTTCCCCTGGACGCCATTGAGAGCTGACGTATTTTTTCCGAGCAGAGACGACTGCTGCAGATAATGACGGAACTGTTTTAAAATATAACTCAACTGTACATAATAATTGTATATATTTATTCATTAAATGTCAATGTGCTGTAAGATTCGAAGTCTTTAATATAGACCTTACCAAACAGAACAACACGAATCTTACAAAAAATGGAGGTTCGGCCGCGATGTGAAAAACCGTTGACGACCGCGACGATTCTCCTCCTTCGTACGAGGGCTTGAACGACGGATTAGCAGACCCCGAAAGTAGTGACGATTGAACCGGCCGGCGGAATGTTTTGACTACCTATGCAAACCTGGACTTGTGTTTTAATCATCTGCAAGAACAGTTTCATGACTTCTCCTGACGTGGTGCTGATGATAGACTGAAACGACGAAAAAGAAAACGCGTAGACGAAAAAAACGCGTAGACGGTAAAGACGAATATACGCAAAAGACGAGTTGACGGAAAAGACGGATAGAAGGAACTTTCGAAACTGTGAGTACAGAATTTTGTTTTACTTGATGACATGACATATTTAACTAAGGCCCGAAAAGCAGATTTGCTAACATTGATTGACGAATTAGGCCTAATAGTGCCAGCGAATCCCAAAGTAGCGCAGTGCTCGAAACTTATAATAGATTCTGAAAATTATGACGAGGAGATAACAAAAAATCTGTTGAGCGTTATTAGAACTGAACGCGAAGAGAAAATTGAAGCCGAAAAACGCGCAGAGAAAATTGAAGCCGAAAAACGCGCAGAGAAAATTGAAGCCGAAAAACAAGCCCGCGAATTCGAATTAAGGAAACTCGAAATCGAAACTGCTAACGGACAAGGCAACAGTTATGGTAAAACTACCAGCCTATACAATAACGATTTATTGAAATTGATTAACCGTTACGAGACGAATAAGGATATTAGCTGTTATTTAACTTTATTTGAAAGACAGATTAGTCGTATCGAAATACCAAAAACGGAATGGGTTACACATTTGTTGGGTTTACTCCCATTGGATTTGGCTAATCTTATCACGCGTGAGCCTGACGAAAAGGCTAATGACTATGAAAATGTCAAGAGATTATTGTTGAAACGTTTTAAATTAAATCCGGAACAATTTAGGCAAAATTTCCTTTCGCATAGAAAAGAAGCGTCTTCTACTTGGAATGACTTTGCTCATGATCTGAAAAATTTCTTTGAAGAATGAACGAGTGGGTTGGAAGTATCAAATTACCAAGACCTTAAAGAACTCATGATTACCGATCAACTAAAACGAAAAATACCCAATGACGTTCGAGACCATTTTATAGACGAGCTACCGAAAATAACGAAAATAGACCAACTCGTCAATAAATTAGACGAATATGAAGCGGCTCGATGTCATTTAAAAACCAATAGAGATTCGAAAACATCAGACGATAAATATAAGAAGCGTTTCAATAGGGATTTTGACAAATTAAAGCCTCGATCTTTCGTGCGCCCTGAACAAACTAACACCAATCATATAAAATGTTACAACTGCAATGAATATGGACATAGGTCGATAAATTGTGAAAAGAAAACTGAGGGTGTGAGATGCTTTAAATGTAAAAATTATGGGCACAAGGCCGACGTGTGTCCCAAAAGAGATGTAAATAGAACTTTAATTAATAGCCCTTTTAATTCTCGTACTAAGCTAAGAAAATATGTTGAAATGTGCGGGAAAAGATCTAATGCGCTAATCGACACAGGAAGTGATGTGTCAATGATAAAATATGAATTTTTTGTTGAAATTGGATCCCCAAAATTGAGTTTTGATAATGTGACTTTAATGGGTATAGGAGGAGAACACATTTCTCCTCTAGGTTTCTTTTCTACTGAAATTATTATTGATGACTGCATTATTGTTACTGATGTTTATGTTTTAAAAAATTTACCTGATCATATTGTTCTTGGGTTCGATTGCATAAATAAGTTAAATCTTACTTTATCAGAGAGCGGAATTCATGTTTTGAGCAGACGCGATAATTTTCGAGTGAATTACGCAAGAATTGTTAATTTAGCGAACACTTCAGATTCAACTAAAATTCAAACCGAAACTCATCTCGAAGTAACTAATCGTCTGGAACCAAACACTAAGTTGGAGACAAAACGAACCATAGCAGAGGATAACAAATTTCTAAATCCAATTCCTAAAGAGGACGTTCCATTATACACTTATCACATTGATTTTATAGGTCCGTTACCTTCAACATCTAAGAACTATCAGCATATCTTCACGGTAGTAGACGCATTCACAAAATTCACTTGGTTATATCCTACCAAATCTACGATATCAGGTGACGCAATAAATAAACTCAAACAACAACAAAATCGTTTTGGAAATCCTGCGAGGATAATCTCGGATAGAGGATCCGCTTTTACATCTAAAGAATTTACAGATTTTTGTTGCGAAAACGGGATTGAACACCTAAAAATCACAACAGGAATCCCAAGAGGCAATGGACAAGTAGAAAGAATGCACAAAACCCTGATTCCAGTGTTATCCAAACTTTCAATTGAAGAACCGATCAAATGGTTCAAACACGTTGACGCCGTACAAAGAATACTCAATAGTACAACCTCCAGGAGCACAAGATGGACACCCTTCGAACTTTTGACAGGTGTGAAAATGCGAAACAAAGAAGATCTCAAGATAGTCCAGCTTTTAGAAGAAGAATATACTGAAGTTTTTCTAGAGAAGAGTAAGAAATTAAGAGACGATGCCAAAGAGAATATCCTAAAAATTCAGGAAGAGAATAAAAGAACGTACGATAAGAAGAGGAAGAAACCTCCTCAATACAAAGAGGGCGATCTTATTGCTATTCAGCGGACTCAATTTGGTGTCGGAATGAAATTACGACCGAAATTCTTAGGACCATATCGAGTGAAGAAAGTGAAACCCCATGATCGCTATGACGTTGAGAAAGTTGGAAACCATGAAGGACCGAACTTGACGTCGACAGCAGCTGACCATATGAAGTCGTGGTTCAATTTCTAATACTGAATCAATGTATTCCCAGATACTGTTTTGTGTTTTTTTTTTTAGGTTTGTCGTGTTCCTTTCGAGGACGAAAGATCATCAGGATGGCCGATTGTAGGAATACTAAACAACGGTAGTTGTCTACTAGACTGGAAAGAACTCATTATAAGAGCAACGAGACTGGTAGGAGTCAGTTGCATTGTAGTAGGAATGCAAGGCAAGACTGTCACGAGCCATTCACATTCTGGTATTCAGTTACGAGAAAATTAATAGAACAGACACTTTTTCCCCTGGACGCCATTGAGAGCTGACGTATTTTTTCCGAGCAGAGACGACTGCTGCAGATAATGACGGAACTGTTTTAAAATATAACTCAACTGTACATAATAATTGTATATATTTATTCATTAAATGTCAATGTGCTGTAAGATTCGAAGTCTTTAATATAGACCTTACCAAACAGAACAACACGAATCTTACATATATATATATATATATATATATATATATATATATATATATATATATATACATACACACACATATATATAGTAGATCCATAGGTACTACTGTGAATACACGTACAATACACGAAATTTACATAAGCATGGGTTATTTTATTTGTTTATTATTAAGTCTTTGTTTGTGATTATCATGGTAATACACCAGAGAGGTCAGTGTTAACTCTAAAGCTCGTCGCCCCAACGATCTGGTCAAGCAGTTCTTGGCTTCAAGAGTAAGCCAATAACCACCATTTACTATCTTGTTATGCACCCAAAGACATGCTAATGGCATTTATTAAATCCCTACAATCTTAGCAAACATTTTAAATATTTCCTATTTTTTATTTTCTTAACGGTTTAAGAGTTGTTGAACTTTAAACATTCATAATGAAACAAAAAACTCGTAGAATGTACGTTTCGGGATAAATATCAGGATAACTATTACACTTACGAACTTTATTGTTATACATAAAGCAATGGTTATTTCATTACGAGTAATTTAAAAAAAAGAATGCTCTACGATGCTTTGTTGAGGAGCTAGGTTCGTTTAAGTAAAGTGTCACACTTTTGAGCTGCAGCTATATTGATGACGTCATTACTCCGCCCCCAAGCACTCGCCAACCTTAAGAAAGGTCTTTCTGAAGACAGTAGGGTATGGGTATTCTGAAACACAGACCCAAGTTTATGGTAAACTGGGGTAAATAAAACGTGTTCTATATATTGGTCTAAAACGCAATGGGAACAGAATTACTGTAGTAAAAGTAGTTTCTATAATACCCCTAGAAGGTTTTTGTATTTTGTATCGTTTGATCTGTAGATTACTCTTTGTTTGACAAAGTTGCACTGTTTCATTCAAGTTTGCTAAATCGGTGATGCGTGAAACTCGTGCTCACTGTGGATCAAAAACTCATTCGCAGTACACTCTCCCAACAGTGTTTGACGCGTGTAACGAAAAACAAAAGTGATTTTCTGCGTCGAATGTGACAATGTATGAAACATGGATTCAACATTACACACCAAAATCGAAATAACAATCCATGCAGTCGATAGAAACCAGTTCTTTGGTTCCGAAGAAGGCGAAGACGGTGCCATCGCCGAGCAAAATCATGGCGTCGGTATTTTGGGAGGCGAAAGGAATTCTGTTGATCAACTATTTTGAAAAAGGTAAAACAATAACTGGGGATTACTATTCCAAGCTTCCAACGAAAGCCGACTTAAAGATTCATGAAAACAATCCCGGCTTGCAGAAGAAAGAAATCATCTTCCATCAGGACAAATGCCGATGGGAAAATTGAGGGATTTTGCTCTATGAAGTGCTGGAACATCCATCCTATTCTCCTGAAATGGCTCCATCAGACTTCCATCTCTTCCCAAAACTCTAAATCTTCCTTGATGATCAACGTCTTTTCTCCAATATAGAAGCGATTGCTGCTGTAGGTGTGTATTTTGCAGCACTTCCGATGGAACACTACAGAGAAGGGGTAATGGCACTGGAACACCTCTGTATGAAATGTATTAAATTTAAAGGAGATTATGTTGTAAAATAAAAAGGTTTCGAACACATAAAATGTCCTTTTCACTATCAGGCCGAGAACCTTTCATACCACCCTCGTATATAACAATGGTACCCAACTCTACCATGAAGTAATTTCTGGTAGACAAAGTTGCACTGTTTCATTCGGCTTGATAAACATCTATGCAACTTTCAGCTCGCCATCCATTTCATCATAATAGTAGCTCCTCACAATCTTCTACATTCTCATTTTGTCTTAAACTTAACATAACATCACATTTACGAGAATGTGCTTTAATGTTGTAATATTTTTACCAAAACTGAAATTTAGCTTCAAGCTTATGACAGGTATTTTGTTCCCCCAAGAAGCATAATTTTCTGCGAATGGACAATGAATAAGGATCCTGAGATTTGACGAAAGATACCAGGAAAAGCACAAAAGGTGACGAGCAGGTGGTTACAGCTGTAGCGAATAAAGTGAAATAGCACAGAATGACTTGCTGAAAATGTATTCCACGCGTTGCACAATCCTTGGACCAGCATATTGCTACGGCCCACAACATTTTTCGGGACATGTTACACTATCTTTACAAAACTTCTTCCGTTCAACAACTGCTACTTACTGATACACTTGTGCAACAGACCTTCGAACTACGACAGAAGAGTCACATTTCTATTTGTATGGTACAGTTAACACTTAATTGTTATGTTTGGGCTAGAAGAAACCTGAATGCATACCTGGAAATTCCATTACATTCCTCAAAAAAGACATTCAATTGTAGATTTTTGTCAATATTCATTACTGGATCATTTTCTTGAGGACACAGGTTCAATCTGCTCTGTACAAGGTGACTGCTGCCGTACCGTTCACATGTGAATCTGGTTACTTTAAGCTACAGTTTGTGAGGAAGTGTTCATCTTAAAATTCTTTTTATCTTCTTTTCACGTACTCCTTGGGTAAGGAGTACTTTTAGCATTTCAAACAACTGATCTGTCATGATAGCACTTGGTAACACCCAAATTCGGTCTACACTTGCCGTGTAGCTGTTTAACTGGAGATTGAATCTAAAAGGGGAAAGTTCGGGTACGACTGAGAAAAGTATTCGTCACATGATTTCCTAACGGGTCATGTTTAAGTCAGACAAAAGAAATGAGTGAATAATGTTGGTAAGTAAATCACATATCCATGGCAGGCTTGCGCAAGGATACTCTCCTACCGGCATTCCCGGACTATGAAAAGGTTTGCCTGATTTCCTGCCTCTATGAATGCAGGCAGGTATAAACGTCTCTCCAAGTTAGGGCACATTCGCAGTGTTTACTTTGTCAAAGCTTGTATTGAGCCAGCAGCATATTTGACAATGACAACAAATGTTTAATTTGTCGATGGGAAGCAGTTTGCATGCGATTCCCTCCTTACGCATGTAGTATTATCACGGGAGGCCCATCTGATATTTGCAGTTGTCTGGGGCCTTCCCCGTAGATCTATCGTTAACAGGTTGGAGCGAAGGGACTGCGACCAGTTGATTAAGAGGAAGAAAATAGGTGATATTCTGCTCCTTTGCAAAACCTCTACTTGGTGAGCGAAACAGGAGAGAGATATAGTTAGAGAGAAAAATAGATAGAGAGAAAAAGATAGAGATAGGTAGAGATAGAGAGAGAGAAAGAGATAGAAATAGAGAGAAAGAGAGAGATAGAAATAGAGAGATATAAATAGAGAGAAAGATAGAGATAGAAATAGAGAGATAGAAATAGAGAGAAAGATAGAGATAGAAATAGAGAGATAGAAATATAGAGAGATAGAGATAGAGAGAAAAAGAGAGATAGAAAAAGAGATAGTGATCAGATAGAGATAGTGAGAAAGAGAGAGATAGAGTAAAGAGAAAGATAAAGATAGAGATAAAGATAGAGATACAAAAAGATAGAGACAGAGAAAAGATAGATATAGAGAAAGAAAGAGAGAAAGAGGGAGAGATAGAAATAGTGAGAAAGAGAGAGATAGAAAAAGATAGATAGAAATAGAGAGAAAGAGCGAGATAGAGAGAGATAGAAAGAGAGATAGTGATCAGATAGAGATAGTGAGAAAGAGAGATAGTGATCAGATAGAGATAGTGAGAAAGAGAGAGATATAAAGAGAGATAGTGATCCGATAGAGATAGTGAGAAAGAGAGAGATAGAGTAAAGAGAAAGATAGAAAAAGAGATAGTGATCATATAGAGATAGTGAGAAAGAGAGAGACAGAGTAAAGAGAAAGATAGAGATAAAGAGAAAGATAGAGATAGAGAAAAATAGAGAGAAAGATAGAGACAGAGAAAGATAGAGATAGAGAAAGATAGAGATAGAGAAAGATAGAGATAGAGAAATATAGAGATAGAGAAAGATAGAGATAGAGAAAGATAGAGATAGAGAGAAATATATAGAGAGAAAGATACAGGTAGAAAAAAGAGAGAGATAGAGATAAAGAGAGAGGAGTGATCACATGATGCTCAGAGGGATTTGACTTGTGGTTGGGAAGAGTTGAGAGATAAAAGGAAGACGAGAACAAGAAATTCGATCGGGTATTGTAGACCCCTGCGTACTTTGTGAGTCTTTTCCTTGAGAGAAAAAGTGTCACTTGTTATAATTTTCTATAAAATCGTCTATTCGATAAACGTAATTTTAAGTATCAATCGACATCATTCATTTACCAACAGAGGCCGAAGTGATCCAATTCATAGAGCCATGGACGGGCAAAAAAAGGTCAGCAAGTTCGAGACTCGATGCAACTAAAGATCGTCACGTACGTGGGGCCTGGTGCATGTTTAATCACTCATGTCCGCCAATATCCTCACGTTGGCATGGTGTGGAATCTTGGAAAGTGGGGTGCCAACCAAAGAGGGGTTTTGAATTCGACATCTTACCGTGTTTCACAGTTATGAAATATTGTTCTGTGATCTTTCTCTTCAGGAATGATCCACCGACAAACCGGTCTGGTGGTTAAGGTCTTAGCCTCTAGATCGGAAGGTTCCTGGTTCGAATCCGGGTAAGTGTATGAATGCTTGCAATCGTATGGTGTAGAGGCGGCTGGTGCATCTTAAATCCATAGTGGCCGAAATTCCTCACGCTGGGTTGGTGCCGACGTTTGGAAGGTGGGGTCCAAGTTCAGCTGTTGCCTCGTCATCTGACCGTGGCTCAAAATTACGTGGAGTTGCCTCGAATCTCCCTTATGGGATTCATACCGGACCGTCGTCAATAGCCCGTTAAGTTGCTCAAGTATGACGTTAATTAAAAAACTTCCAAACTACCAGGAATGATCCCGAGCCGCCGTCCATAGACCGTAGAGTTGCTCTAGTGTGAGATGAATTACTTACTCACCTTTTCCAACAAAGACCAACACCCTCAGTTACTAGGAACACCACGATTAAATCTTGATTCCGGTCTGGATCTAGGGGTTGGGAATCTACATTAAAATGTTATGTTGTCCCGATCTATTTCGATCCCGAGTAACATAGCACAATGGTAGAGCGACAAGCCATGGTGAGAATAGTGCGTGCCACGACACTTCTCCCACCGTTCCGTGTTACCGCCGAGCGATGTCTCATACGGAGCTAGCGCTTTAATTGCCGCTCTACCGAGCCCGATGAGTCCCGCGGTTTGCCGCCATTTAATTATACAAATCTCGGAGAGAGAAAACTCGCCTCGTTTTCATTTTTATATAAACCGCTCTCTCTCTCTCTCTCTCTTGTGGCCCCACGGACACTTTCGGATTTTCATTTCTCCGCGAATGACTCAGAGCGGATTAAGGCATCCGGGTCCTATTAACATTCCCACTCCTCGTACGGCATTTGCATGCGCCGCTAATGGCGTCATTCGCACATCACTGGTCTATCTCGGGCAACGAACGAAATCCTCTCGACTAGAGTTCTGTCTGTTCATTATTCTGAGATGGAACAAGAATGACTTCAACTTGTGTGCGAGGTGCCCAGTGAATACCGTATCGACTCGGTGTGTCAAAGCCGCATGTGTGAACTTTGAGAGGAACACAAAATTAAACCGTATTTACATACATAGTGAGTCAGAATTGATAACCGGAGTGGAGTTGTTTTAAACAGTTTGAAGCTAGGAGCAATCAAGAGTATTGTTAAGTTGAGCACAAATTTAAATTTAGTACTTTTCAATCCAGTCTCTCAATTTCATTCATGACAAATCAAAAGAGAAAAAGAGGACCCGAGGTAGACCGGTTGGGAGAGTAACGGATTAGCAAACAAAAGGTTGCGAGTTCGAATACAACAAATACGGTCGCGTACAAAGGGGGCTGGTGTACGTGAAATCAGTTGTGGCCTCAAATGTCCTCACGTTAGCGTGGTGTGGAAGTTTGGAGAGTGAGTTACCAGCACAGATATTGCCTCGTCATCTGACAGTGGTTCAAAATTACGTGGTGTTGTCCTCGAATCTTTCCGTGGGGATTGACCGCTTGCCTTCGCGAATAGCCCGTTGTGTTACTCTAGTAGGACGTTAATTAAAATACCTACCTACTTATCAAAATTGAAAAGTTTATATATTCTTACCTTGAAAGATAAAACTGAGCATTCGGCAATTTCCTTAAGAATTTATGATTAAGTTGGGTTTACACTTAAATTCAGTCACCTCACTGGAAAACTGAGTCCTAGAGAACCAAGACTCGGTGGTTGGATTGCATTTGTTTCCACGAAGTAATATGAAGTCATAATATTTTCGAAAACTAGGGTGGTAATAAATAATCAGTACGCTCATTTGGGATAAATTGTCGACAAGAAAATATTTAACACTTACGTATCATCTATGAAAAGTTTGTAGACAAAATATAGCACAGCACATAGACAGCAATAACTGAAATAAGGTTGGGAAATCTTCAGCCTTCTAACTCCTTAAGCGCAGGCTAGACAGCTGTAGTCTGGTTGAGGGAATAACGGATTAGCAACCGGAAGGTTGCGAGTTCGAATCCAACCCAAGACTGTCGGGTTCAAAGGGGATGGTTCACGTTAAATCTGTCAAGGCCTCGAATATCCTTACGTTGGCGTGACGTGAAATTTCGGAGAATGGGATTGCCAGCTAGATATCGATCTTGTCATCTGATCGGGGTTTAAAATTACGCGAGGCTTTGTACTGAATCTTTTCCTTCAGGATTGTACCAGGTCTATCACCATAGTCCTCTGTGTTTCTCCACTGCGACGTTAATTAACTACCTACCTATCCTTACGGCTTGGAAAGCCCGGTTGCAAGAGTCGTGGATAAGCGAGTTGGGGACTAGATTCAACCGAAGACCGTCGTCAACGAAGGGGCTGATGCACGTTAAATGTACCTCGACCTCAAATAGCATGAGGGTGGCGTAGTTGAAAGAGTACTGGACCAGTTCACGTTTTAATCTCGTCCTCAAACCGCGGTTCGAAATGGCAAGGCGTTGTCCTCAGATCTCTCTCTTCAGTATAGAATCCAGTCTGTCGCCATTCGTCCGTTGCTCCAGTACGACATCAATTCAACCACAGAGCGATCCGTCCCCAGAAAATTCCCCGGACTTGAGTGCCTTTGTCTCGGATCTGGAAAAGGGCGAACGCGGGAGAGAAGGTTTTAATTAAGTTTCCTGAGCGGGCCTTCCGATGAGCAAAGAAAGGGCTCAACACAAAGGAGGGATAAAAGGTCAGCAGGGGGAAAAGGGCCATTTAAAGTGATACTTCACTTTAAAAGAGGAGGTAAAAAGGAATTTTTTTTGAGGGATTTTCTGGAGAGAAGCGATAAAGGCGGTCGTTAGACTTAATCACTGCTCCCTCTTGGAAAGTGTAAATAATTCCAGTGATGGGGAATGTAATTGATCCCATAAACAAAAGGAAGGAAGTTTGCAGACCGAATAAATTCCAACAATCTGTTCCCCATCGCCTGCCAGCGGAGATCTTTATCTCATTCGGTTGCTGACTCTGTCTTGGGAGCCATGATGGAGGATACGGAACATCAGGGGACTCGAGTGGTTTTTTATGGAGAGTTCCATGCGTAAAATGTTGACACTTTATCTGGTGGTTATGATTTTGAAAAGATCAGTAGATAACATACAACCATGGAAATGTCTTCAAGTTAACCAAATAAACCAGAATGAGGGTTTTCATTGACGCTGCTAAGAGAAACTTGACCAAATACAATGGACTCGCGTTTTGACGGGGCTAGTGGGGACCGAATAAAAAGTTCGTAATAGGAATGGAATTAAAAAAAATATTTAAAAAAATACAGCTTGGACTAGTCTTTATTCATGAGCGATACCAAAAAAACAATCAGCTATCTTCGTTAGCTTCATGATAGTACTTCGGTAAACATGCGATACCATAGAGTTGATGGTGTTACACATCTCAGAATTGTCACCTGGTTCTAAGACAGTTCCTGACAGTTCTAAGACAGTTCCTGACAGTTCTAAGACTGGTTCCTGACAGCCATTCTGGGACTTCTTTGATAGTTGGCCTTGGGATAACTTCTACGCATTCTTCTTCATTGGATTGTTCTTCGGCATTCCCGTTCAACACCTGATTGATGATTTTATTATCCGACACGTCGTCTGTGCATGCTTGAACATTCTCGACCACAGTCAGAAAATCATGAAATATAAGGTTTTCAGGAACTTGAGGACAGGATCCCTTCGAAAAGATCCTGGACAACGGGCTATTGACGACGGTCCGGAATCAGTCCACTAAGGGAAAGATTCGAGGACAACACCTCGTAATTTTGAACCACGGTCAGATGACGAAGCAACACCTGAGCTGGCACCCCACTCTCCAAACTTCCACGCCAACCCAACGTGAGGACTTTCGGCCGCGACAGATTTAAGGTGCACCAGCCGCCTCTACACCATACGTTTACAAACATCCATGCCCGGACCCGGATTCAAACCAGGAACCTTCCGATCTAGAGGCTAACACCTTAACCACTATACTGGTTGGTCGGCGTGTAAAAAGAGAGAATGTTTTATTTTCGTTCGTAAATCGCAGGGGAAATTAACATTATTTCTATGGGATACTGTTCGGGACCAACGTAGGTGGTTCAAAATTACGTGGTGTGGTCCTCGGGTTTTTCCCTTGAGGGATTGATCCCGGAACGTCATCAATTGTCCATTGTGTTTCTCCAGTTCGACGTTAATTAAAACTACCTACCTACCGATACCAATGTAGTAGTTCATAAAACAATGCAGTTCGTAAATTGGAGGTTCGTACAACCGCTAGTCCATTGTATGACCTTTCCGCTATAAAACCCCAAAACACCAATGAATGTTGCAGGGGGGATATTTACAGTACCAGAGTCAGAGGGTATCTGAAATATGAAAAGTTTCGTTCTGTTGGGTGGAGTCTGCTTACTGAGTAACTGTTGTTTGACATTCATAATATTAAATCGGACCGACCAAATTGTCTAGTTGTCAAGATGCTTTCTTCTGGATCCAAAGGCTTATGGATGGTTCGAAGCCAGGGTAAGGTTAGAATGTTTGTTCGTATGGAATGAGTGTGTGATCTTTTAACGGGTTGCGCGTAGAACAAGTGACACGTGTGTGAGGTGTAAACCTAAATCAAAACTAGTAGATAGGTAGTTAGATAGTTAATTAAAGTCGCACACTGGAGCAACACAATGATATATTGCCGACGTTCCGGGAGGACACCTCGTAATTTGAATCCACGGTAAGATGCCACGGGCAACACTTAAACTCGCACTCCACTCTCCGAATTTCCTCAACACGCCAGCATTAGCATATTTCACGACACGAGCGATTTAGCGTGCGCTATCACCCACGAACACGACGATGTTTAGAACAAGTTTAGAACTCGCTAACCTCTGCTTTCTGATCCGCTATTCTGGAAGATGTGGAAGTCTGGAGAGTGGGGATCCAGCTCTGGTGTGGCCTCGCCACCGTACCGTGTTCCAAAATTACGAGTTGTCCTCAAATCTTTCCATTCGGCTTTGAACCCGAACCGACGCTAATGACTCGTTGAATTGTCCAGGGCGATGTTAATTAAAATACCTATCTACCTATCAAAAGCGCAACTCAACCAACTGGGTTAGCTACTCTTCCAATGTCCTCATGTTGGCGTGGTGTGAAAGTTTGGAGAGTGGGGTGCCAGCTCAGGTGTCAACTCGTCATCTGATCGTGGTTCAAAATTATTTGGTGTTGTCCTCGAAATCTTTCCCTTCGGTATTGATCCCGGATCGTTGCCAATAGCCCTCCAGCTTCCTCCAGTGCTACATTAATTCTACATTAATATATATGGGTGTTCGGAATACAAACTACACCAAGATACATTTTGAAATAAGAATACACTGCAGTAGACTTTCTAAGACACAAAATAAAATCAATATTTCAATTTAGTATGAAAAATTAACTGATCAAATTCTGCAGATAGCAAAAAGAATAATCCAATTATTTTCGCTAGGTAATTGGTAATTTTTAGTTAACGTCGTACTAGAGCAACACTACGGGCTATTGACGACGGTCCGGGATCAGTCACTTAAGGGAAAGATCCGAGGACAACACCTCGTAATTTTAAACCACGGTCAGATGACGAAGCAACACCTGAGCTGGCACCCCACTCTCCAAACTTCCACGCAAACCCAACGTGAGGACTTTCGGCCACGACAGATTTAAGGTGCACCAGCCGCCTCTACACCATACGCTTGCAAACATCCATGCCCGGACCCGGATTCGAACCAGGAACCTTCCGATCTAGAGGCTAACACCTTAACCACTATACCGGCTGGTCGGCAAATTATTTTCGCTAATTTTTGAACTAGTTAAGTAGGTAGGTAGTTAATTTCAACTCGCATTAGTGCAACATAACGGTCCACTGGAGACGGTTCGAGTTCAATCCCGACGAATAAGAACCGAGGACAACGCGACTTAATTTTTAGCCACGGTCAGACGACGAGGTCAACCTCTCAGCTGACACCCCAATTCTAGAAACTTCAACTGAATTAAATAAAAACTACAAAATCTTGTTTTTGGATTGTCTACTGTCGTATTCAACATTCGCTGCCTGAAAAAATAAAAATTTCGTATTTTAAAATTCATGTTAAATATGTTATTGTATTCATATTTTAAAAATATAAGAGTGATTCAACTGGAAACACATTGGACACTGACTTTATCCCTTAGTTCCATTTTTAGAAAAAAATACACATTTACATCATTGTTAAAGAATAGCGCAATTTATCGAAATTGCTCCGTATATTGAATGAGCTTAAATGAGACCTTCGGAATGTGTTTAGAATACTATTGAATTCAGAGAAAGCAAATAAAAGCATGCTTGTGCGAGTTCTCAATTCACAAAACACCATTACTTGTGTGAAAATATAACTATGTATATAAATTTATAAAACAAAATAGTCTTAAGGATTTTGAAATAATCACAGCGAAATCGGGGTTGGAATTATCGGATGTGTCGGCTGTCGGATTTCATCTAATATTCATAAATTCACTTGCCAACAAAAGGGCTTAGAGTTATTAACAATAGTTTATACATTCATTCTGAAATTGGTTATTTAAATTTGGAAGTTAAATAGAATTTTAAGCTATGCGGTGAAAATTCATTGTTACATCTTATAAAATCCTCTTCACAAGTGGCTTAAAATATATTTACCCTTTTGCGTTCTATCATAAAATATTGCGTTGGAAACCCTATTCAAATACAAATTGTATCTCTATTTTGTCAGTAATCAAGGAAGTCGAAAATGCAATTAAATAGTGCAAAATATAGAAACATAAATTGTTAGTAAACAACTCGATACAAAACGCTGGTTGAATTGAAAGGCAAAAACGTAATTTTCAAAATACAGAAACACTTTAAGCGTTGCTTGAAAATCCCTTTATTAATCACTCATTCTAATTTTTGTAGTTTTCTATGCAGGTAACAAAGTTTTTTGAAAGGATAAATGGCGATGAGATTTATTTCCGAATGCTTTGTAGTCAATGGAAACAGTTGAGCAGAAAGATTCATTAACTAAATACCAAGGCTTTCAAATTAAATTTGCATGTGGAATCTAATGATGCAAAATACACGGAAAGAACACACAGCTTGAATATTTATCAGTTATAAGTTAAATAGACGTAGGTAGTTTAACCCTTACGCTGCGGCGCTAAGATTTTTTCCAATCGTCTCCAGGAACGACTTTTTAGCCTGCATATCCGACCCTTTTACGTAATTACTTAACTTGAGCGATTAAGCCATGAGTGTCATTTACGACTGAAGCTTTCCTTTCATCGTATTGTGTGGCGTGGCTTATAGATTTCCCCGGGTCGACCTTCTGCCCTTCCCGCAAAGCGTTCATACCTCACAGTCGACATTATAGGGTATCGAACAAAAAAGGGATCCTCTAGAAGGTCAGCCGCTGAAAGCTCGTAAATGATGATCGATTCCAGAGGTCAATTAAATAAGGGAATAACATCCACCGTACATAGATCAATACCATGCCGCTGGTGTAAACGAAATTTTTGTGGTAACAATTCCCTACCTGCTGCAGCGTAAAGGTTAACGTCACACTATGGGGAATACAACTCGCTATTAGGGATCAATCCCAAAAAGAAAGATCCAACAACAACGTCTCATAATTTTAAAACACGGTCAGGAGACGAGAAAACTTGATGAGGCACCCCACTCTACAAATTTCTGCACAACGGAGGATATTTAAAGCCACGACTGATTCAACGTGTACCAGCCCTCGTTAACACGACGGTCTTTGACTGGACAGAGTTTCGAACTCGCAACCCTCCAGTTGCTAATACGTTGATCCACCAACTGCACTACTGCGACACAGTTGTAGTTAGAACTGAACAACTAAAGATCTATTAAAGTTGGTGTCTGATTTGTGAAGATTCGGATCTTGAGAAAGAAAATGTATCATCAGTCAATTTGCAGAACTCTCTCCCGAGGTGAATGATATCCTGAATGGTTAAGCTGATATTGAGATAAATCTACAAATCATCCCTCACATACAGTGTCGTAAGAATGAGAGGGGTTTCTATGTTCACTCTTAAGCAAATTTTCTCTTCAGCTTCGAATCCCATGGGGTTTCCAGCAAATCCAAATTTTAACCCTCTGAAGAGCTCACGCGCATCCCTTTGGGAACCTTATATGTTGGGAAACCTAGTGACTTCTTATTTGTTTCGACCTCCTTTACTGGTACAACCATTCCCAGGATTTTATCAACCTATCGATGTGACATTTATTCATGTGGGTGTTACTCAGAAAAACCAATGCTATGTTACTAGAAAATCTCGTGATGATCAGAGGATGCATGATTGAACCAAGCTCAGCTGAAGTGTTCGCATAGATAAATTATTTAGAGGCTCTCCCTAGTGTTTCGAAGCTGACAACTGTAAACACTTAAGCAGATTTATATGCATTTATCTTCCACTACATAATACAATGTGTGTCCACTCTCAGATGGTTGGTTGGTTTGAGGGTTTTAATGTCCAAAGGTTATTCATAGTTACTATTGTAATTGTAGCACGTGGGGGACCATCCCCCTATAAAAGTATGAATTCTGTCCCTTATATCATCACATATTACTGACAATATATATATATATATATATATATATATATATATATATATATATATATATATATATATATATATATATATATCGCCCCTGAGTTACAACGCCGAATGACGACCGGTATTTGGCATAACTGCAAAATAAGAAGACGGAGTACAGCATTCGACCTTTCTCGTCAGCTATCTGCAAAAACGGGTATGACAGATTCAAGGCAAACCGTTTACAGACGTTTGGGACATGTTGGTCTATACTCGCAGGCCTGTCAGATGTGTTCCGCTCACGACAACTCACTGTCGCCAGCGGTTAGCCTGGAGTAGTGAACATGCGATGTGGACATCGTCACTGTGGGCTTGTGTGATGTTTTCCGACGAGTCCAGGTTTAGCTTGCAGTCTGATTCACGGCGGACGTTCATATGGAGAACGCCAGGAACCCGCTATCACTAAGACAACATCATTGAACAACACCATTACGGTGGTGCAGGTATGCTCGTTTGTGGCAGTATTATACTGGGCTCCAGAACAGATCTACATGTTCCAATCGGAACCATGTGAGGCCAAATTTATCGGACGTCATTCTGAAACAACTTGTACGTTTGTTTAGGGGTGCCATGGGCGCATAATTTGTGTTTATGGATGACAACGCCCGTCCTCACCGTGAAAACATTGTAAACGAATGCCTTGAATCTGAGTATATCACCTTTATGGAAAAAACAGCATTCTCACCTGACTTGAATCCGATAGAGCATGTGTGGAACTTGCTCGGCCGACGAGATACAGCCCGTCAACCACCTCCCACATGTGTACCGGAACTTCGGAGAGCATTTCTTACTGAGTGGAGTGATCTTCCCCCGATAATTTAATCCTCAGAATGCCTATGCGTTGTACGGACTGTATTTCATCGTCTGGGAGATACAATGAATTCACCATCATGCCAACCATGTCATGTTAAGTTTTTGTAAGGTCGATACTTTTTGTAATTGCTCCAGTGAGCAAAAATCCTAGTTTTTATGAATGGTATCATACATTCATCATTTTTTTTTTTTTGCTCTTTATCTTTTGTTTAAAAAATGGGCTTTATGAATAAGTCACGTTTGTTTGTTTCTGAACCTTTATTTTCCGGAGCTGGCATTATCCTTAATTTATGGACGTACAACTAATAGCTGTATCTTAATTGAGGATTTCCATATCAATAGGTTGCATTATTTTTGGTTACATTGACTTTCATGTTCCAGAAGCGTCAGGGAAATGGCTTTTTCGGTGTTTTTAGCACTGACATTTCGAATGATCATTGTTTAAAATTGTGTTTTGCAGTCTGATAACTGTGGTTATTACTATCTAGCTAGCATTTCCCAAAACTGCTCTTCCAAAAAAAATTTTTTTGATCACCTGGAGAAATAATCGAATCAATTATTTTTGATAATTATTGTCAGCGTTTACTATTCATAGATTGGTTTCTCTATCGGTCTTGCACCCCTTGATTTGTGAAATGCTACTCTGCTCTGCTCAAAGGTTTCATTAGAATAAACTAAAACTACAAGCATTTTATTTTCCGAAAAAACTTTGCGAAACTGATGTAAGCCTCAAGAAGCCAAAACCTTACCAAAACGGAAAAGGGCTTCCTAAAAAGCGGAATGCTCTTTCGGCGCCTTCGAGCAGAACTGAAAGGCGATTTATTTGTTTCATCACCTTCTGTTCCGGAACGAAAGAAGATAATGTAAAAAGTGTGTTATGCATTGGAGAAAAGAATGGAATGAACGAACAAAAAATACAGTCTCGTCTGTGGGTTGGGTCACAGTTCCCTGCTCGGGATAAAATTCGATAACGAAATTCTATTAGTTATCGTCTGCCGCCCTCATCCGGATTCGGAGCAAAGGGCCTAAAATTAGCATTGTATAGTGGAAATGAGTTATCTCAAGGCTGATGTTTTTAATCTCAGGTTCAAGAACGCAACCAGCCGATTTGCTGTTTGAATATACGAGGCGAAATATTTCCACTCACAATATAAAAAGGTTAGGAATAAAAAGAGTACAAAACTACACACAAAACACCAATGTGTGATAAAGAAAATAAGTGATCAATTTATTTGCAAAGCTCTTGAGTAAGAGTAGTTAATATAATGAAATGCTTCTATTAAAGCTTTCCCGTGTGCAAATGCAAGTAAATGCGCACATGTAAAGTTATGAAATAAACTTCACATCTACTGCGCAATTAATTTTATGCAAAAACTCTTGAAATTGTGAGGCAAATAGTTTTTATCTCCAACAGTACAGACACAAAATGATGAATTAGACCAAACAGTCTCATAAAAATATTAAGACTTAATCAATTCTCTTGAAGAGTAAAACGACCAGAGAGAGAGATACAAATCGCATTGGTTATAAAAATGGTCGTCACTGAATGATGTTGAACTTTTACGGCATCGTGATCAATTACTTGGGTCTAGTTGCACTTTTATCCGTCACCCTTTCTATGAATTCCTCGTAATTTAAATTAGATTCCTTTTTTATTTAATAGGTGCTTAATAATCACAGAAAATAACGTAGTTCAAGAACGAGTTCCATTTTTATTCGTGTAAAGCAGCTTTTGAAAAAACTATTTTACATAATAGCCGCCAATCAGTTGAATAATTCAGAATAATTGTCAGTAAATTGTTTTTAACTATTTTATATGAATAATATGTAACGTATCAAAATAAGAATTTAAAAAAAAAACGTTTACTTTAATACTTTAATAAACTTTGTATTTATGCCTTTGTATAAGAATGTCGTAGAGCTTACTTATATGAAAACATCGACACTTAAGAATACAAAATCTCTAAAAGTTTCCAAACGACGAAAAAGTCACTAAAACTTTAAATTATAGATTGTGATTGAAATAAAGTTTGATATATATCCATGTTAATGCATGAAGATTGGGGACTCATCAACGTCAGTGTAAAAATAGAAAGGGACCGGGTTGTTTAATATCTATTTTTGTGAATACAGTTTGAACTATATCATGGACTTCTACATACTTTTACGGATGTCATTTCCCTAAGATTTCCAGACTGTAAAACATGTTTTTTAAAGCTTTAAAATACTTGAAAACTATTTCAATGTCACGTGAGTATCTTGTTTTTCAAACACTATTTCAGCACTTAGCCAATAACATTTCCAAAATAATTTACGAATTGGTAATTATTAGTTTATTGGTCCACGTAAAATAGATTAAACGGTCATAAATTACATTTTAATGTAACCCCGACAAGAATTATGCGGGAGAATTTGGGCTGTACAACATGTTTTCTTAAAGCTTTAAAATGCTTGAAAACTATTTGAACGTCACGGTGTAAAAGTTTCGAAGACCGTCATGTTTATTTACTCCGAAAATCCCTCTAAACGAACATGATATGAGAAAGCTGTGAGCATTGCGAATTACTTCATTCAGATTTTTACTCTGTTTTATTACAACCTGCTAAAATGATGGCAATCCGAAGCAAAAATCTCCCTATTCATATTTGTTATTTTGCTTCACGAGCATTCAACGGTGTGACGAATTAGAATGAATGTTTTGCAAACCAATGTTCCTCACATGCAGAGAATGAAAGGCCCAAATTTCGCAGACAGCATGCCGCAACTTTTGCGCGAATCGCTTCACAGAATCCGAACAACCACGGCCATTTTTCATTTCCAACTTTTAATTCATCCACTCCTTTTGGGGCTCGAGGTTCAGGATCTGGAAAGGTGCTAATTAACGTAGAGTTTTGCTTCGAAGCAAAAAGACCGCTGCCAAAGCACTTCAGGCGCAAAATTAATTATCAGTCTTTATATATTTTGATGTATTATGCGATAGAAGCAGTAGCCTGGCTGTTAATACACCGCCAAACTAATGAATGTGTAAAAGTCAGTACATTTTCAACTTCTGACTCATATTTACAGCAATATTTAATTTCTATATTCGTTATTTTTAATTAATATTGTGGTTATTTAATACAGTCATGTTTTATCCGAGTTGTTACGCTGTAAGCCAAAAATCCAAAACGGGATTAGTTGTAACTGATATAAAATCACAAAAATAGAAATGACAGTAAAAACTGCAAGATCAGAATAAAATTAAAATTTTAAAATGGTTGTCAATGATCAAGCAAAGTGATCCAATTTTGCAACCACCTAAAGCAAGGATTAACCCTCCAATTGGTTTTGACGAGATATCTCTCATCCATAAAGATACGACCAATTTTGCTAATGATGAGATATCTCGTCGTACAGGTAGTGACGACTTTTTGATGACAATGAGATCAAGATGTGGTCAGTTTCTTTTCCGATGAAGAGGTATATCGTACATCGTCACATCAAGACTTGAGCAGTTTTTTTAATGTCCATATATTTCGTTTACAAAAGATGTGCTAGATTTTGCTAGTAAGTAGATACCTTGCCGAGATATCCACCAGGAGGGTGAAGAGATATTGTTCACAGGACTCCTGACTGACACCTGTTAGAACTGGGCAGCAGAGAAGACCCCAGACTGCTCTATCTATTTTCCCAGTACCACTTGAAGCCAAAGAAGTTCGAATTGGATTGGAAACATTTACCCCCCGAGTTCTGAGTACAACTCAACTCCGACTTCGCCCGAGCATACCATCTGCTGAATTAACTGTCCCCAGGGCCAGTCTTACATTTTTCTTGAGGGTCTTGATTCCAACAGGCTGATTTAACTGGTTTAATTTTGTTTATGCCGAGTGGAATAGTTAAAAACACGAACGGAATGTTGTTGATTTTTACAAAGTTGTGAAAAGTTTTGTGGGGAAAGAGGTTTTAAATTGCTTTACGAAAACCATTTAAAAAAATTATGTTACTAATTCTAACACTTTGTATCCTGAAGTAATTTACATATGACTTTTTATGTTATATGGTGGCTTTTGGTACTTAAACATTTGAGAAGATAACCTTCTGTAGCTAATAGTGGTAACATTTACTGAGGAGTTTACTTCCTTTCATGCATTAATTACATTTTAAATATATACCAAAACTAGCTGCAGAAGGTCAGCATCTGTAATGTTTGAAAGTAATTCGTCATTTTTGGTCACCTAAGCCTATTTTTGTGTTCGCTTGTACATTCTTTATTGCAATATTTTCTACTCTTTCTTAGAGCGGCGAGCTGTTTCATGTGGTTTCTCAAATCAAGTAAATCTAAACGATTCCATAAAATTAATGAATGAATCGGTAGATAGTGATTGTATATTGTTTACATCCGTTTTGCCACTTTCTAATTTACAAATAGCATCGATGTTTGCGCCACGCGTGTTCAAGAAATATGTAACCAGGCTGGTCAAAACAAAAAGCCCCACAATCATAGCAATTGATACTTCGGCCGTAGCCAATTGGTAGAGTCACGGATGAATAGGCCGAGGGTTGCGATTTCGAAACTTGATCCAACCACAGAGCGTCGTATATGTTGGGGCTGGTACTATGTATCATCTATCTAAATCTATCTTAGCATCAAAGGTAATCTCGTAGGCGTGGTGTGGAACTTTTGAGAAAGGAGTGAAGTATTGACTGAATTATTGACCAGCTGAAGTATTGACCTCGTCATTTGACCGTATTTGAAAATGACGTATTGTTCGGGTCTTTCCTTAAAGGATTGATCTCAGAACGTCTCCAATACCCCGTTGTATTGCTCCAGTATTGAAAAGTCATCTACTACCATAACACCCGATTCCTTTTCGAAAAGCAATTCTAAATGTGCTGTCCATTTTGCAATCTCAACTGTTGGTCTATCGCAAGCATTAAATTAATATTAATCTGGAGCTACAGCTTTGTCTCAATTAACACTTTGAACATCATCGATGCCATAAAGACAGTTGGTTTGGGGTTTACAGTAAAATTTCGAAGATAATCAGGGAGGTAATACAATAAATATCGCACTGGAGTGATACAATTGGCTTTTGTCAACGGTCCAGGATCGTTCCGGATGAAAAAGATCAGAGGACAACACCTCGTAATTTTAAATCACGGTAAGATGACGAGGTCAACAGCTGATCTGGCGCCCCACTCTCCAAAGTACGGAGGAGCGTCATAAAATCTGGATCGCTGACGTGAATGGAATGTCCATTCGAAACACAGACACTTTTTCCGGTAGATTTTGACGAGAAATCGCTTGTCATAACACTACTGCGGTCTATCTTTGTCAAATCTGTTCAAGTAACCAGAGAAATGAATTTATGAAAATTTTTTACCGCGCTCTATAAATTTAGTGATTAAAAGCCACAAGACACTATCGAAATCTGTCTAAAAATGCTCAAGGAAGAAAGGAACAAATGCTTTCCGAAATCGAAATGAAACCAATAGATAGTAATCTGGTAATTTTAGTTAACGTCGTACTGGAGCAACACAACGGGCTATTGACGACGGTCCGGGATCAGTCCCTTAGGAGAAAGAACCGAGGACAACACCTCGCAATATGAAACCAATAGAACTTCTAGTGTTAATGCACATTTGATTTTGCACATCCATATATAATGCTTCATTGTCATCTTCCTTAGCTCTATTGTAGCTGTAACCACAAGAACGCCAAATGATTGTTTATTGCTTTTAGCGTTAAAATTTCAAATGACCGAAAGGCAGTAAAACTTTCGACATGAGTATCTCCAGAATGCAACGTTCAATCGAAAAACGGTCAACACTTTTTCGTGTTTATTTTGCCAAATTATCGCGTGCTAGAATTGCTCGATTCTGACTACCATTTTAGAGAATTTGTGTAAACGTGCAGCACAATTCTGAAAACAACGTCTTTTCCAAGAGGTGCTCGATGTCATACTTTTATAATTAAAAAATGCACTAACGATTATCTTTCGGGATCGAAAAAATCACTTTGTTGCGTGATTAGTTAGTTGAGAGCATCTATTGTGTTTGGTAAACTTCTTCGTATTGATCGAATTGAGCTCCTTACTCAAACCATAATTCATTAGCACTCAAAACAAGCATCATTAAATTTTGAGGCCATTGAAAATCAATGAGGCCCCGAGAATCATCATTAAAGCTGCAGCCAATTCACGGGTAAAATGTAAATAAAACCGGATTTTAAACTTTTAATTTTTGCCCATTAACACCTTACCTTCCTGGAAGTCATTAGGGAGAGAATAATTACATCCTGTCGATACTTTCCCGTTTTCGTGGCCTTCTCCTTTTTTCTCTAATTTCCTTCTCAAAAAATTAAAAATAGAAGGCATCACTTAGTGGGAGTTCCGATGAATTGTATCGGGAAATATGAAATTATTCCAAAATATATGCTGCACTTTAATTGCGTTTTTAAATTAAAGTTTAATTCATATTGGTTCCGTTAAACTGGATTATGAAGAAAGGTGTTCGGGTCTTCATGATTAATTATCCATTTAATGTACAACCAAGTACCTATATAATAAAAAGTAAACGTAATGTCTGCTTTTGCTTTTTTGTTGAATTATTGTGGAAATTCACTTCAAAAACGGTTCCTCAAAGTTTTGTTTCCTTTCCCAAAGTAATAATTTCGTTACTTGTGTAACATGTGACATATCTGATATTATAAAACAAAGCGTTTGTGTGTGTGTGTGTGTGTGTGCGGACTGTCCTGACGAATCTATGGCACTTACAATAGTGGGATTCGGCATACAGGTTGTCCGGTTTTTTTGCAATTTTTCTATCGCGCCCGAATTTTGAAATTCATTCTAGAACATTTTAAAATGAATTTATAAGTTTTTTGTCACCCTTACATCTACCGTTCCGTTCCTGTAATTGAAGAAAGGACATAATTTTGCTATTTTCCCCTATGACGTCACGTCACAATCGTCCATTAATCGTCACTATTGACGTCAGCCTTTGGAACCATGCCATTAGTTTCACCTTCCGGCTCTTCGCAATAAAATGGGAATGCGTAGTCTCCGCTCAAACGATTCCACAGCGAACATTTTGACTGGCATTGTTTGGTTCGCTTTTGTAAAATTGAGATCGGTACAGATAGATTGAAAATTTCAACGGATTTGAAATATGCGGGCAATTTTACACTAGATAGATACCGAAAACTAAGAATGCCGTTTGTCATTAATATTGATTATACCATGCGATCAATTATGATGGTATTGAAAGTTGAGTTGTTAATTATAGCACACTTGTTGATGTTATTTTTAAACAATGCCACCCACAAAGGTCTATTTTGAATATTCACACACTTTTACAGTTTGATCGTTATTCTCAACTTTTGGAACTAAATATTCACCGCAAAGTCACATACCATGCAGAACATTTTTATTAAATTTATTTATATTATTGTTACAAAATACTTGTTGATATTGTTTATTCATTCCGCTATTATACATCATGAAACGGACAGCGTTTAAATTTAAAATGACACACTATATGCATACGACATTATTCCAGGCGAATTCAATCAATTCAACTTAACAATCGTTCTAAACGGCCCTTGTGTCGTTTTGTGTTGCTAACCTCCCTTCATCAGAATCTGAGCATCAATCTAACACTTGCGTAGCTCTACTTCTAAAGGATGAGGATCAGTTGAAATCTGAACAATGACACATAGCTCTGTTCTTGCACAGTTCTGTTCTTGTTCCATTGGAAGAATGAATCATGTTGAAGGAATCTGATATATTTAACTCAAAGTATCAGTATTTTACACATTGTTCTTCAGGAACAGCAAAATTCCATGTATTTGTGTTTTTCTGTTGTTTAATCTCGATGCTATTTACTATTCCGAAGCTTTCTTTACGTGACACGCAAAACATAAATGCCTGACATTCGGTGGCCAGCCCTGCTCCAATATGCTTGAAATCTGTTTCTAGAGCTAAATAGGGGAATTTATGAACTGACGGTTGTGGCCGAGTAGACTATACGGCGTAGATGTTTTATAACAAATTATTTGTACCATTTTTTTTTATTTCTGAAAAGGTTGCAATATTGGAGTAACCTCCAAATGAAGAGATTTCTTTTTGAAAATTAAGCTGCTTATGAGGCACTTGATGACATCAAAATATCAACATGATCTTCAAGATAGAACCAATGCGAAATTCTAGAACAGTGAGTACCTTGAGAATGAACCTGACAAGCTGCAGTGAAAGGCAGTTGTGGTGACAGTACATGAACAAAACAGGATATGTTTGCCTCACCTCTCATTCGTATTGCTTAGGTATCTTCAACTATCCTAGTTTATTCCTCTGTGATTTTGGAAAAGTAATGGACTAAAACCACCTGATTCGATGTAGAATCCTCCACAGACCTAATGAGTTGTATAGGTATTGAGAGTCAAGGAGAACTAGTACAATGAAATCGGACTTTTTTGCAACGTTGTTTCGTGATGTGTTACATTCGTTTTTATCTTATTGCTGTCTGTGCGTTGGTTTTTCTTAGCTGTTTAGTTTTTATCTTGTATTATGACCACACTAGCCAATGGAAATAAAAAGTGTTGTTGATTATCTTCTGGTCTATAAGCTCCATCAGGTTCTTAGGATCTTGTTGGCTAAGCAGAACAGATGCTGCTCACTCTTTGTATCCACCAATAAATCAAAAGAAGCACAAATGCAGTCATTAGTGGGAGTTGCAAGTAAGGCAGCATAAGAGCAAGATTAAGAAAACCGTGTGTACCCCCGCTCGAAAACAATCTTAGTGTACCCACTTGTGAATCTCGTTGAAGCTGTAATCAATGATCTGGGACCACGAAGCTGAATAAAAAATATGCAATTCCATTGTACCCTTTCAAGGATTGTCTGCGTATTTCTCTTTAATTACTCTTGGACGGTTCTTTGGAGGAAATAGTGCAGAAGTCATTAGTCTGCAGGAATCAAATGGCGGATTCAGGTCTTGTAGAAAAAAAGCAGTGACTTGTTACTTTAGGCTCTTCTTGGCAACTCTTCTTTCCAAAGGTTCTAATCGTAGCTTTATTTCCTGAGGCCTTCAAGACCGGAATCATTTGAGACCGTTTTAAGCACCTCATCTCGCCGAGTAATCTGCGCCCTTTTCAGTTCCTCCCTAGGGAACAGCCACCATAAAATTTACTTTCTTTTCCTTGCTTCTCAGAGGAGGTATGTTCACAGGTTTTTCACACCCAACTAGTTAAGGAGTGGAGAGGCAAGTTTGATGACTTCCAGCATGATCAGCAAGAATGCTACTTTACTTTGCAATGGCAAAATGAATGTTGCCTAAACAAAACTTGCTTTCGCAAGGGAAAGCTTTTTCAAGATTAACTCAGTGTGTAAGGTTGTCATCTCTGCTTGAAGTGAAATGACTTGTTAGCTACTTGAGAAACAGTTGTTGTTCCTCGTCGCGTCTATAAAATCCGTACTCATAAAATAAATAAGATGAAGCAAATATATTAATATAATGCTGTGGTAAATCACATACGGCTTTCTGGTATATTTGAAACAAGCTGTTATCTGAACATTGTGTCATTCATCGACAACATTTAGTCGCCAAAATTCTGAGTGAACGCTTTCATAGCTCACTAGATTATGTCATTACAGAAGGTAACAAAATCAAAAGGAATGCCTTAAATGAGATTATTTGCTCAACTTTGCTTAGAAAATGATGATTATAATAATTTACTACTTAGAATGGAGGTTCGTTGGTTATTTAAAAGTGCATGTTTGTATCGAATTTATACACTCTTTAATTCAGTGTTGGAATTTCTGGAAGGTAGAGACAATGATTTGCGACTCAATTTAATTAATTCAAAAAATGACAGAGCTTATATTACTTACTTAATTGTCAAATTCAACGAATCAATTTGAAGCTAATTAAATAAAAGTATAAGATCTCCGTTTGTTACAAATTTTTTTTCTATATAACTTAGGGAAAGAAGAATGCTCTCAGTTTCCAAATCTTTCAAAATTGTAAAAACTAGATGTCGACACTTAACTATTCTTTATTCTGGCCTGAGCCAAAGATTTGAAGACATTTTTCACATGGTTATCCCAAATTGGGTGTTGGACCCTTTTACAAGTAGGCACACAAACTCAGATGAATCCATACTAATACAGGAGCAAAATGTCGGATTATTCACAAATGAGGAGCCGAAACCAATGTTTGAACGAGGATACCACAAATTCTGGTTATAAAACAAATACCAATTTTATATACTGAATTATGGGTTAATGCACAGAAGCTGTTAATTGCTTTCCTGACTTCTTATTTAGTAGAACGTGGATTTAGTGCAGCTATGAGCTTCATCACGAATTAAGAAACCGACAGGAAATTAGTGCTCGAAGAGGCTTACGAAGTTACTCACAAACAAAGAGCCTAACATAAATAATTTCATATCATCCCATCAGATTCTCCAATCTCATTGAAAAAAATGTGTTTTGTATTTTAAAACAAAAGTTATATTTTCACTTACTAGTATTTTAGTTATATACTACTTACTAGTATTTTAGTTATATACTACTTACTAGTATTTTAGTTATATACTACTTACTAGTATTTTAGTTATATACTACTTACTAGTATTTTAGTAAATATATAGTAGTAATAGTATTTACTAAAATACTACTACTACTAGATATTACAGTTGTAGTAGTATTTTAGTAAGTACAACTACTTTTAATAACTACTACAATAAAAATACACACAATTTATCTTGCAATAAATTAATCCCATTCAAGACATGAAGGTTAAATTTGTAATTTTTCAACTATGCAGTTATGTAGAGTTATTTTATATTGGGGGTTCATGGTCAGGTTTTTGCTATAAGAAGGGGTCCATGGGCATACTATGTTTGGGAACCACTGTTCTAGATGATTCGGCCTTGTCTACTCTATGAAAATTATATGTTTATGATGGTTGTTTCTTCCAACAAGATCGAACTCCATGTCATACTGCAAAACGTGTGTCGGAGTGGTTTCAGGAAATGAGGCGATTTTGATTTTCTGGTCTGTTCAGAGCCCCGATCACAATCCCATGGAGCACTTGTGGGACAAAATGGAGGATGAGTACGACACCACTACGCACGCCCATCTTCACAACTATCCCTTTTTACACCTTTTCAAGAAGCATGGTGAGCTATTAATGTCCAGACTTACAGAGAACTTGTGGACAGTATACATCGACTGTTGTAGCTGTAATACAAGGAAAAGGAGGACTTAACAACTATTATATATATAACGGGCACGTATATAGAAGCACACCCTCCGTGAGCAGCCCGGTATTTTGTTCTTGATGGACCTGCGTAGGCTTCGGAGTGTCTCACAGTACTCATCGGAGTTAATGGTTCTTCTGTGTTCGAGGAATTCAACAAGTAGCGGACATTGGACGTCGAAAAAGACGGTGAGGAACACCTTCCCTGCTGACGCCACGGCTTTGAACAACTTAGGGGGAGGTGACGACGCATGCTTCCACTGCATGCTGTCCCGCTTTGTCTCTGGCTCGTAGTGATGGCACCAGCTCTCATCACCTGTGACGATCCGCTGCAGGAAAGCGGGTTTTTCATGATTCCGAAACAGATGTTGAAGTGCTAGCCCATACGCAGTTCCTTTTGCTGGTTGGTGATCTGCTTCGGAACCCACTGCGCGCACACCTTCCGATAACGCAACCTGTCGTGAACAATTGTCCACGCTGTTCCAACGCTGCAATCCACCTTCATCGCCAACATTCGCAATGTGACACGCCGATCACTTATCACTAGGTCGTCCACCTTGTCGATGAAATCGGCCGTGATGACTGTGTTTGCCTGGTCTCGGGTCATTAACCAAACTCTCACGGTCTCCACGAAAACGGGCATTCCATTTTCTCAATGACTTGCCGGAGACACAGTCTTCCCCGTATACGGTCACCATCCGGCGATGAATAACGGCCGGTTTAAAACCTTCCGCTGTCAGAAATCGGATAATACCTCTCTGCTCCGGAATCGTCGAATTTTGCAATGTAAACGCCATCCTGTCCTCACACGCACTGCCGCGTCAATTGCACGGCGCTCTTTATAAGAGCCTCTGCTCTCTCCTGCGCATGCTCCGATCCATGCCGGAGATTCCAATCGCATCCCTAGATGTCTCGCTACGTTCTCCCATAGCGGCATAGGCATGTTAACCGTTACGTTGTTACGACGTTTCAAATCTTTTCATTTGAACACTCTTTGTATATACCTTCTATTATACACCTTCATAACCATCGTAGATTACCCTTTATTCAACAATAGTGGCTCCCCCATCTTAAGAAATAACACTCGCAAGAGAGTCAAAAGGCGACAAAAAGTTTTTAAGCATTGCTTTTTTCTCAATTCGAAATTTGCAGAATTTCGTCAGTTCTCTATACTGAATATTTCTGCACTATAGGCTTGATTCAAAAGCTTTCTTCGAATTAAATAGAATTATTTTCGTATTTTGTGTTGAGACATTTTTCGCAAGGTCGTGCATTGACATTATTTAATGCAAAAACCTCTCTGGAAAATAAAGAATTCCAATGTCCTAAATGTTAAAAGCGTGCCATCCACCGATACCCATTTACGTATTTGCTCAAGAACACTGTTTCATAAAATATCCGTCCCTCTTCCCGTCTCTTTACGTTTCTTTTACATTATTCCCCCTTTTTAATTTCCCCTCTTATGCATTTCAACTATTCCCCCTTTGGAAAATAGGAGGGGAGTACGAAGTGAATCCCGAAATCTCTTAATGCACAGGTCCTCTATGAATAACAAAACCCCTTTTTTCCACTCACGGTAACTGTTTTTGCCTCAAAACACAAGGTTGCCATGACGATCTAAATATAGTTTGGAACTTTATTTTGAGCTTCACGACTAGTATGCCTTATTGCTTTTGTTTCGTCCATTTACTTTTGGTAGTGGGATGTCCTGACACGCACGGGAATTATGTCAAAATGCACGGTAGATACAAGAAAGCTTGTTCCACAATGTCACTCTTCCATTTCTAACGAAATGGAAAATGGCGGAATAGAAAATGTGTTGATTGTAAGCGGGCTAACAGGTTCAGATCGCAAATCTAAATGTCAGTTTAAGAGGACGAATAAAAAATAACATCTAGTATAGTTTAAAAATATTTGGATACTTAAAAAGGGTGTTCTTCAGAACCGAGAATAGTAGCAACTGCGTTAAATTTTCTCAATAGCTTATACATGCATAATAAGGTATATGGGGGCTGGTGCATGTTAAATAAAGGGTCCTCACGTTGGTGGGGCTCGGAAGATTCTAGAGTGGGGAGCCGGCTCATGTGTGACCTCATCATCTGACAGTGATTTATAATTATGAGGTGTTGTCCTCGACTGTTTCCCTTCGTGGCATGACCGTCGCCACTGGCCCGTTTTCTTGTTTCTATGTTATGTTAATTCAACTACCTACCTACCTTATTTATTAATATGAAAATATCGTTGATCACATTTCATATCTTATTTCAATCCATTTATAGTGAATATGGCATCCATATTCATGAAAATGCATTTCATACCAATAAATGAGCTAAAACTGGACCTATTTTACTTGTTTGAAATCAAATTGGTAAGTTGATAAATTGGTAAAATGACGGTGTTTGTTAACGAATATAACCCTTCCAGACAGTTAATAGCCCGTTATTTTGCTCCAGTGCATCGTTAAATTCAATTACATTCTCATTCATTTGCGTGTTCGCCATACAAAAATAGATAAGACTGTCTCTAATGTCTAACTCGAGAATAGATCTCGGAGATTGGACCTCTTTTACTTGTTTGGAATCAAATTGCTAAGAAAATACTTAACTATTTGAGCGATAGTAGATTAGTTAATTTTCTTATTTTTAACACAACGGATGTGTTGTTGCAACTTTTATTTCTTTTACTTACCTTGTCTAAACGCCGTATACAATAGTATACTATAAGATCCGGTGCAAACATCCGATTTTTAAACGTGCGGCACCGAAACCCAACTATGCACAGTTAAGAGGATCCGGGACACATCAAAAACATTTTTTAAATAAAACATCGACAACGTAGAAACATCGACAAGTATAAACATCGATGTTATAAAAACCTCGACTCCAATACATCGATGTTAAATACATCGATGTTTTTTCAAAATCATCGATGTTTTGAAAACATCGACATCGATGTCGCATCCCTACTACCTACGTCGCTGTGCTTTGTTTTCGTTTCATTAAATGTAGCTTATCAAGAAGATCTCGTAACTTCTGAGCTTTACCTGCATATATGCGTTCAGGAACTGGCTATCTTCCCTACTTTACTTCTTTATGGTCAAGGTAAAAGCTGATTGACCGTGACCATTAAAATCTTCCTCAGGATACTTTCAACCAATAGGTGTGGGAAATTAGTCTTTGTGCATCTTTTGTGGGAAAAGAGTCTACTTTGACGCCTTAGATGGAGATTTATCTTTATTAGTGTTGGAGTTTTATGTGTTAAAAGCAACCTTTTTCGTATTACGCGTATGCAACTGCAAACATTAAACCTCTTGAAATGTGAAATTCTAAACTAAATGTTTCAACAATGTATGAACATAAAATGTATTTTATAAAATAATCAACAAAGTTACTTTATATGGTGTGAAAAATGTGCTGGTTCATACAAAACAATCATATGTTATATCTTTTTGCGGGAGTTCATTTTGATTAAAGAAGCAGTAGGAGTTGAATTAATAATTTTTACTTTAAGGATCTTAATGGATTAGCGTTTTAGAATTTATATCGATTAGTGTAATTCCTCACATTTTAGTACGACTGAAAATTTTAAAATCCATTGAAAGCTGTGAAATTCTAAACTAAATATTTCACCAATGTATAAAAAAATGCATTTTATAAAATAATGAACACAGTAATTTTATGTGGTGTGAAAAATGTGCTTATTCATATAAAACAGTCAACATTTGTATTACAATTTTGACGAAACCTAATATACCTAGATTAAAGATGCAGTAGGAGTTGAATTAATAATTTTTACTAGTTGAGGGATCTTTATGGATTAGTGTTTTAGTCTGTATATTGTGGCAGAGCTTTAATTCTTTACATTTTAGTAGAAAAATACTTTCTAACATATTCAAGTTATCAAACACTCACAACAGTAAACAAAAATTGCAGTACTTGAATTATTATTTAAAATTCAAATTATAATTTATCGCATAAGAATTGATAAAAAGAAATACTCTTTATTAAATTAGATCTAATTTTAACTATATCATCTTGAGATTACGTTTTTATTTCCGTTATCACACGAATTGCTCTGACGTTATTTCGAATTCTTTTATCGTTAATTGTTTTCTAAATTTGAATGAAAGTGCGTTGTGTGCGTGGGAATAATCATAAATATATATATTTGTTGTCGACGAAATTAAATTTAAACATTTCTTATGCAATGCGTTACTTTTTGTTTGCTTAAACATTAGAATTTGCACTAAGCATTTCGATTTTTAAAACTGGAAAAATTATAATTATGGATTGATTACTTTATACCTTTTTATAATTGAAGTAATGAAATTCAAGAAATTCCATTTTTATCATCCAATAATTTTATATTATTCCAGACATTATTTGGTGATAGCTTAAGAAAACGAATTGTTTTACTTTTTAAAATTTCGTAGGCGGCCACGGAAGCACAGCGAATCAGCAACTCGAAAATTGCGAATTCGAATCTCAGTCAAATCAAAGACTGTCGTGTACGCGGGGGCTGATGCACGCTAAATTTGATGTGGCCTCAAATGTCCTCACGTTGGCGTGTTGTAGAAATTTGAATAGTGTGGTGCATGCTCAGATGTTGCTTCGTCATCTAATTGTTGTTCAAAATTACGTTTACTCTTAGAATATTTCCCCTTGGGATTGATAATAGATCGTTGTGATTCTCCAATGCAAAGTTATAATTAACTACTTATCAAAGTTATAATTAACTACTTATAAAATGCCGACCAACCGGTATAGTGGTTAAGGTGTTAGCCTCTAGATCGGAAGGTTTCTGGTTCGAATCCGGGTCCGGGCATGGATGTTTGTAAACGTATGGTGTAGAGGCGGCTGGTGCACCTTAAATCTGTCGTGTCCGAAAGTCCTAACGTTGGGTTGGCGTGGAAGTTTGGAGAGTGGGGTGCCAGCTCAGGTGTTGCTTCGTCATCTGACCGTGGTTCAAAATTACGAGGTGTTGTCCTCGGATCTTTCCCTTAAGGGACTGATCCCGGACCGTCGTCAATAGCCCGTTGTGTTGCTCTAGTACGACGTTAACTAAAAATTACCAATTACCATATATATAATAGGTAGATAGTTTACATCACACTGTAACAACACTCTGTACCTATTGAAACAATTTTATTATCTTTCAATTAAAAAACTAGGCATACCGAATATACTCTACCCTGCAATAATGGACCAGACACCAGCGGATTTGCATAAAATCCGACTACTTGTATAGGGGTGTTTTTCGTGGTATGGCCTGGGACCTTTGCATGTTGTTCCTGGTCAATTGAACGCCGACGCCTACATGAACATTTTGGACAATCAGGTTCATCCTACTCTGGCAATTTTATGGAATGGATCAACGTTTGTTCCAAGACGACAACGCACCATGTCATGTTGAAGCTTATGTCAAGCAGTGGTATCAAGATATGGATGTAAAATGTCTTCCCTGGGCTGCTCAGAGTCCCCAACTAAACCCCATTGACACATTTGTGGGACGATGATTCAGAGCGACGCTTACGGACCAGGGAACCACGTCCGAAATCTACAGCTGAGCTGGCGACATTATTGCAACAGGAATGGACACAAATACCCATAGCTGCGTATCAAAACATCGTTGAAAGTATGCCCAGAAGGTTTGCTAGCGTAATTGTAGCAGGAGGGGGACCATCCCTTTTAAAGCATGTTTTCTTTCCCTTATACCATCACATCTTGCTGTCCGGTCCATTATTGTAGGGTAGTGTATACAGGTAATCCAGAAAGTTGAAACGCGGTCCGATGAAGAAGTACACACTTGAGGTAGTTCATCCAGTCTACCACACCAGGACATCCGAGGCCACGGCAGATTAAACATGCACCAGCAGCAAAGTATACTGCGATCTTTGATTGAATCGAGTGTCGAGCTCACAACTCTCGTGTTTCTCATCCGCTGCTCTTGAAATCGGTCTACCATCGTGCCTCCCAAATATATACAGGAAACTCAACCTTTATTTTTAATTCTTAACCACTGACCTCTTCAATCATTGAGACTAAAAAGGGCGTACTGAGGGTCTTTGTAAAGAAGCACCCCGTGGATAAGGAGCAGTTGTGAATAGGGAAAATAACCTACATCCATGCGTTTACAAACCGTGATTCGAACCCGAGACCAACTGGGTGGTAACCAGCGTATCATTAGGGTTTCAGGAAACACAGTATCATTAGGGTTTCAGGAAACACATCCTTCTTTAGTTCCTTGAAAAATATTGAACGAAAAAAAAAATCCCGATGCTTGTAATTGTGAGTAATTTTTATGATAGTGTTTAAAAAAATAATATACGCTAGCCACTGCGTGGCCAGCACGGCATTGCCCGTGACAGTTCTTTTCGTTGGTTCAGGAGTGACCACTGCTCCCTGACGTTCGCCAAACCCCGGTGATTACTACGTATTCCCATTTGGTTTGCTTTGCAAACGAACTCCACAGGCAACGCCGGCCTCGAATTGGCTATTATCAACAACGTCAATCAAAACACACTAGAATCAGAAACTTTGGCATGGTTCCAAAGCCATTAGGACAAAAATCGATTGTGAAGTCAGCTGTCGAAAATCGCAAAAGCATCTCCTTCAATGACGTCATATTCCGGAGATTAGAACGAAGGTTGAAGAAACTAATAAATTAATTATAAAATATTCTAGATTAAATTTTAAAACTCGGGCGCTACACAAAAATCGCAAAACATTTGGACTCCTCTGTGTGCCAAATTTTATTATTGTAACTACAATAGATTCGTCAAGACACTATGTACAATGACACAGACAAACACTTCCTTTTAAAATAGCAGAGACAACATTTCGTTGATAAAAATTATATAGGAAGGAATCTTTCGTACTTATGCTAAAGCATGGAAAAGGTGCTCGAAAATATTAAAACGACGACAGTACCCAGTGTACGAATCCTTCGCCATTCCATCTCTTAACTCCATAATCCCTCGTGCAGCAAACAATGACCGAAGACCGAATAAGATCGTCTTAAAATAGCTCTTACATTTTAAGAGTTGGTAACGATCCATTAAGGACCTTTCTGATAATTTCCTCGTTGAAAAGGGTGCTCTTAGCTCAATTGAATTCTTCCGTATAAAGTGAAATGACTTCGACGAAAACTCAGAATGCTGCGGTTTCATTTACCCAAAGGGATTAATCGAACGTGTGTTTCCAAATTTAGCAGTTCCTTCTCCGAAATGTTCAGTTCCGTTAAGCTTCGCAGTGGTATGTTCTTGGGTTGGTTGGTTAGTTGTATTTTATGGCGCAAAGATCACATTTGGCTACGCTGTACCAGAAATAAGACAGATAATATCAAGTAATGGACATAGACATCGAAATTTTTATTTAACAGATAAATACAACCTGGAATGAATCAGATCTGCGCTACCTTAAAACTCACAGATTGCTAGCGCAGTGGGCATGTTCACTGAGACTTGTCTGGTATCCCAGTTGGAAGAGATCGGAAATTATCAACCGTATGGTTGCGAAATCAAAACTAGATCCAACCCAATACTGTCGTGTACAGGGAGGCTGGAGGTCGTTAAATCTGCTGTGGACTCAAAAGTCCTCACTTTGGCGTAATTTAGAGGGTGGTGTGTCTGCTCAGATGTTGGCTTTGACCTTTTTCGATATGACGAGGTTGTTGTCGTTAGATGTTTTCTTTCCTGAACTGATCCCGATTAGTCACGAAAAGCCGGTGTGTTGTTCCAGTACGATGTAAATTTAACTACCTATCTGTCTACCTACTTGCCTTACTGGTCTTTCCTTGAGTGTGTTTATTGAATGATGGGAAAAACATTATTTGTCCGGACACGGCCCTTACAACAATCAACCCTAACTTCGTCCATATCTGATATTGTGAAAAAAAGAAACGTAAGAATTATTCCATAGTTTAGTACAGAATACTCAAAAGACACTCATCAAAAAATACTTTTTGAAAATCAGGTATTTAAACTTAGAACTGTATCTCAGGCCCGGTGCACATATCCAGTTTTTCAATGTGCGGCGCCGCTGCGGCACCGAAGCCAAACTATGCACACATAACCGTGAAATGACGCACGAACTCATTTCGCGCCATTTGCGATAAATATTCTATCCAAGAAAACGTGTTTATTCCGCTTACTTGGTGTAAATAAAGTATATTTTGAAACAAAATAGACGTTACTGGATACAACCATTTATTAATTATTATTCTATTCCATTTGTTTATGAAAACAAGGTACTTCAGAACGGAGACTCATGTGCGGCGCCGTGGGGAACTGCGGTACAAATTGCACACAAGTTGGACGTGCGTTGCACCAGCGGCGCTGGAGGCATGTGTGCACTGCTCCATTGAATCTAACGTATCTCAGACCGCACTTGCGTTGCGGCAGCGGCACCGCACGTTGAAAAACCGGATGTGTGCACCGGGCCTTATGGTTGGATACGGAATGGTTGTGGATTGCGAATTTACTTTGTGGTCGATAAGTCGTCTCACAATAAGTTTGGGGTTATTGGTTTAACCACGTTAGTATAATTTAATGGAGCATATATGTTAATTATAAATTATGGAATCAATGGAAGTTTCAGACAGCTCGCCGTGATAGGTAAATTGTTAATTCATGTCACACCGGAGCAACACAATGGGCTATTGTCGACGGTCCAGAAAAAATATCGAAGGGGAAGATTCAAGGACAACGCCTAGTAATTTTGAACCACGGTCAGATGACTGATTCCCGATCACCAAACTTCCACACCAAGCCCACGTGAGGAAATTTGAGGCAAAGACAAATCTAACATGTGTACCACCCCCCTCGTACACGCCGGTGTTTGTCTGGACCAAGATGTAGATGGTTTCTTTTCTGCTATTCGCCGTGAGTATGCTTTTGTTTTCGTATCAATATTTCTGAAGTAATGGTGTTTGAATTTGGATTTTGGGAGGTAAGGAGTTGGTATGACGTGAAAAAACTACTAATATTGTACAACAAATTTACAACAGAGTATTGCTTTTTCCATGTGATGACTAAATAACAACAACTGTTGGTTGAAAGGGTCCCAAGAGAGATTTCATTGGTCAAGAAGGTTATGAATGGAAATAGTTATACTTGGAAGGTGGTCGGTTGCATAACTGGGTGAACCCTTGTTGGGTAAAGAGAAAACTATTCTAAAATCTCAATATATATTCTTGTTAGGTAATGGTAATTTTTAACTAACGTCGTACTAGAACAACACAATGGGCTATTGACGACGGTCCAGGATCAATCCCCTAAGGCAGTGTTTCCCTAACTTTTGA
This sequence comes from Metellina segmentata, assembly GCA_947359465.1. Lineage (NCBI taxonomy): Eukaryota > Metazoa > Arthropoda > Arachnida > Araneae > Tetragnathidae > Metellina > Metellina segmentata. The sequence continues at coordinate 23,261,130 of OX375878.1, read as the reverse complement.
CATATGTGTACCCCTTCTATAATTTTCGTAACACTGAGTACCCCTCGTCAAAAAAATGGATGTATTTTAATACCAATCAAAATGTATTTTTCTTCTTTTTTTGTGACATACACAAAATAATAAGAAAAGATTAATAAAATTATTCATAAAATATAAATAAAAGTTATATTATAAATAACGTTTATTTGGATCAATGAGAAGGATGAAATTGTTTGTGTTGAGATAACAGATCGTCATAATTTGGTTCTCTGGTTGTCAATTTTAATCTTAGTTGTGGTTCCACGTCCAATAGTCTGTTCCTTTCTTTCGACTTAATGTCTACAAATTACCAACTCTCTTTTGCCTTAACTTTAGTTTTGCGATGGCAGCGTTCACTTTATCTTGAAAGTGAAACAATGAAACTTCTTTGTCTTGTAACGATAAGTTGAGGCAATTTGAAACAGAATATATCTGCTAAGTATGCTAGTTTACAAAGCCATTTCCTGTCATGTAAACAATTTCTCAAATCAAATCTATCATTAAGAAAACATTGAAGTTAATGTCAAAGTTCAAACAATCGGTTTATAATTTTTCCTCGAGATAGCCAACGAACATCGGTATGATAAAGAAGCTGGGTATGAATACTTCCCATTTCTTCGCATATTTGCGAAAAAATACGTGCATTCAAAGGACGGTTTTAAATGTAGTAAACGATTTTCACGCTTTCATCCAGAACTTTCTGTAGATCAGCGGGCATCTTTCGTGTTGTCAAATCCTCTCTGTGTATGCAACATTGTGTGAATATGACATTGGGGGAAAAGCTTTGAATTCTCGCAACGAGTCCTTTAATTCCGACCATACTTTTTGCTTCATCTGTGCTTATTCCAACACATCTATTCCAATCAATTTTGTTCCCTTGCATAAATTTTTTCATAACATTAAATATATCTTCTTCTTTTGTGTGACCTAATAAAGGCTGGCAAAATAAAAAGTCGTCATGAATTTCTTGATTTTTTTCGTACCTAGCAAACGTCATAAGATTTTCAAAATTCGCAATGTCAGAGAACTCATCGACTTGCAATGCATAATAACGACTTTGAGAAATATCAGATAATTAGTCCACCAAACTCCGGTGCAACGCGTACCCCCACCAAACTCTTCCCGTGCCCCTGGGGATACGCGTACCACACTTTGGGAAACACTGTCCTAAGGGAAAGATCTAAGGACAACACCACGTAGTTTTGAACCACGGTTAGATGACGAGACAACACCTGAGCTGGCATGCCACTTTCCAAACTTTCACATCAACCCAATCTGAAGACTTTTGGCCTCAACAGATTTAAGTTGTACCAGCCGCCTCTAAACCATACTCTTACAAACATCGATACGCTGACACGGATTTGCACCAGGAACCTACAGATCTAGAGGCTAACACCTCAACCACTAGACCCGTTGTTCGCGATATGTTCTTGAAATTCTTCGAGCCAGCTACAATAACAAAATGTTTCACCATTTTCTATTCTAATGGTCAGTAGTTGAAATACGAACTATTGAGATGAAATGTAACAAATATTTTTCGAAGTGCTGTTTCTTTAATAAATAACGGACGGTATTTCTTTCAACTAGTTTAAACACGAATAAATATTTTAAGAGAAACAACATCATTATTCTATGTTTGGATTTATCCAGACACCCCATATTACATCAGAAATATTCTTCCTACATGTCCGATTGTTTCGTTGAAACTACATCTATAATGTGAAAATATTTGGCTTCCTCCCATTCCTATCTTTTTTATTATCGCATGAAGGGATACAAATTGAGTTTGGATACGAAAAGAATAAAACCTTCATCGTGCATCGTTTACTCGAAGGTTCCATTAACAACTTGCATTCTAGACACAAACCAGAACCCCTGATATAAAAACCGCCATTTTTTTTTTCTACGGGAAGAAAATTTTAAATATTGATAAACGATAAACCGTATTCAATCACGAATGGTAACATAATTCTTCGGATAAGTTATATTCTTCTCCAACAGACCGATATCCTCCGGAAGAAATATCGATTCTTGACTGCCGATTACGATGCATCTGATGGTGAATCGATTATCCGTTGTTATGATTTCGTGACAGCCGATTCCGTGTTAAGTTTGAAAGAAGAGCCAATTAAACCCGCCTTCATCAAAACAGATCGAGAATGAATGAGGAGATTCGAACATACAGCGAGTGCTCCGATCAAAGAAAAAGAACGTTGAACGAACGTGAATTTCGCACACTTCATCAGAATTATCCAACTGATTCGTGATTCCTTTTTTGAATGCAATATATACCTGAAATCCATTAACTATACGTTAATGCTTTGCTTTCATTGCAAATAGTTGCGGCGCGTTTTTAAACTATTGAAACTAACGGCGCTATAATAATATAGCGAGGAATTTTACACTATGGTTATGGATTATGATTGAATCTATATTCGTGAGTCAAAAAACGTTACATTGATTCAATTTTTTTATTTGCTCAAAAATTACAACAGGATAATAGACTTATATATATTGCAGTATATGTACCACAAAATATATATATTTTCCACCCGTATTATCATGCGTGAGAAAATCAAATTATTCATTCATTGTTTTATTCGTAATCCAGCGTTCGCAGCAAATTAGTTGATAAATTCCCAGTAAAAGCTTTCATAAGCATTACTATTTATGATATTTTTATCTCCGCTTGATAACGATTCCTCTCCATATGAAATACATTTAGACGTCTGACACTTTATTAAATCGAAAATGTCGATTCCAAGTATTCATCTTGTACTTTTATAAATACAACTTTATCTTTGTCTTTGCATACTTTTTCAGATTTATTACTATTTACGATAATACTATTTACTACTTTTTTAATACGGCAATCCGACTGTATTGCACTACAGACGTTTCCCGTTGTATTATGGACGTCCCGGGATTTGATTCAGTCATGTTCGTGGATATTGGTACACGTTTAATCTGTCTTGGTCTCAAATGCCTCAAGTTGCCATGTTATGGAAATTCGGAGAGAGGTACGACCTCACACAAACACAAGTATGGATTTCGACTTATGACCACGTTTGAATATGATAAAGTGGTGTCCTCGGATCTTTTCTTTTGGTATTGATCCCGGATCGTAGCCAATAACCCGTTCTGTTGATGCAGTGCTAACTACTAATAATTAACTATGTACAAAGACTAACAAAAGGCCGAGCTGTGCTCAAGCGTGTCCGAGACGAAGTAAGAAAAGGCGAATACGACTTGTTTAGTGCCCTGCAGACGTATCTGAGAAGAGAATTTTATTGCTTTGCTTCACTCTTTTTTCTGAATAGCAATGCGATTGCAGGAAACTACGTGATAGGAATTGACTATTGTGTGTGGAAGAAGAGGGCATGAGGGCATTTCATATGGAGGGCATGAGGGTATTTCATATGGAGGGCACTTCATATGGAGGGCATGTAAGCACTTAATCCAAATAGCAATGAAGATTAGTACAAATGCTTAAAATTGTAATATTAAGAAAATACTAAAAATGTCACCATCCGAATTCCTGTCTCTGGACTTCCAGTCCTTATACCCTCCACTAGCTACACCATTCGATGTATTTGAACCATTTGAAGCTTTTTATTAAACTAAACATCCGCGTTTAACACAAAAAATGTAGCATATGCCGTTACAAAATAACTGGTTCAATTGGTATTTTTTGTGGTTGAAATCTCATGGGATGCTTGTAGATGATGATGAAGTCTCCTAGCTATCTGTCCATACCCCAAGCAGGAATTGATCAGATTTGAATTCTATTGAAGTAAACTTAAAACTGATTCATTGAAAAGCATTATCAAAACAGTCGATCTACTTGATAAATCAAAGCGACAATTCGAGATTTAAAGTTATACAAATACATGGAAAAAAATATTTTACGACATACTTAGTACAAAATGTTCCGTCATCAGAATCTGGTGAATGTTTGAGTAGTTCTGAAAATGTTTCTTTGCCAGAGCTATTGTTCCAAATTACTCTACCTATAGGAGATAGTTGGACAAAACCGGGTAGGCGGCAGTTTTGGCTAGATTATTACTGGCATCTGTCGGATAACGCACGAAACTAGTTGCCGACAGCCGCCATGTTGTTTGGAATTGAATGAAATGCAGTGTAGATTATGTGCTTTTTGATGCCGATGTTTTAAAAAATTCAAGTAGAAAAGGTTTGATTATTACTCCACAGATTTTACTCTGTAGTTTCTTATTGCTGGAAGATTTATTTTAGATAAGTTCAACATCTGAAAACACCTCTTTCAGCTATTATTTTAAATTATAAAACCACATTTGGCTTCATGTTTGAAAGATGCTTCCTCTTATTTTGTGATTAATGGCGTTGTTGGATAAATACGGGACACAGTCGGACAGGACCGGGTAGGAATTGGAGCTTGGTGAACAAGAAACACCAGAAAAGAAAAGCTTAAAGCAGAAACTGTTTAAAGCCACTAAGCAACAAAACTGTCTAAACACGGAAGAAAAAGAAGTTCGATATTAAAACACACTCCTCGGCATCAGATTAAGACGATGTGGAATGTGACGAAGCTTGTATCTTTTGTAATGAAATGTACGCCAGATCAAAATCTGTGGAAGGTTGGATTAAGTGGTCTCAATTATAAATGACTAGCAAAATACCCGACCTTACTCGGTTTGAATTGGTTTACTCTTGATTGAAGAGATAATCAAAATATATAATGACTTAAGTTTTTTGTAGAATAAAAATTTATTTTAACATATTTCACAATCTTTATATTTTCTACAACTTACTTTGGACACAAATCCTACACATGCATATCCATTCATGTAATACATTTCAAATACATCGCACAATTGCTGTATGACAAAGCTACAAAATGACGAAAGGTTATACTAAGCTTACTACTATAAAAGACGATTTATAGGAAGATTTGGAATTCCCTTTCTTAAGTTCTTTTCATGTTCAACTCAACTCATTGAAATTACGATTTACGGCGAGTGCTCTCGCACTCATAGTCAACAAAACAATATTTTTTTACTTGTGGCACTCTTGCCTCCGGTATGCGACATTGTGAAATTTTGCAATCTTCTCCTGTCATTATTACAACGAATTTTTTAATGTTGGAAAAAGTTCCAGTTTGGATTAATAAACATTATTATTCTTTCAATAACGGCATTATTCTTTAAATAACGGCATTATTCTTTAAATAACGGCATTATTCTCTAAATAACGGCATTATTCTTCAAATAACGGCATTATTCTTTAAATAACGGCATTATTCTTTAAATAACGGCATTATTCTTTAAATAACGGCATTATTCTTTCAATAATGGCATAACTACACTTAAAATTTACTGAAAATTTATACTGACTTACCTAACATTTTTAAGTCTAATACTTTGTGGTGCTGTTACGTGTGATGAGAAGGAAAACACATTTATTAAAATAATTAATATTTAAAACAGGAAACAGCGAAGTAAAACAAAATAAAAGATGCCGCAAAAAATTGTTCTAAAGATATTAATTTGAGATTCAATTTTATCTCTTGATCTCGCACAGTTGCCACAACTTACAACTAAAAGTGTACAAAATTTAGAATTGTGAAATTAATTCAGAGCGAAAGAACCAGAAAAAATATCACTGCTTGCGCAATCTTGTTCATTCTCGTTTCATTGAAAAATATCGTCTGTCCCAAATATTCGGAAATCGTTTTCATTGCGCAAATAATAAAAATAAGACTCGAAATAAATGAAGTATCAGAGATGAAATTCCATAAAAAAAATTAAAAAAATTCTGAAGAATAATTACTTTTTCAGCAGTATTGGTAAAGCAATCGAGGTAATCGTAATATTCAATTGACATTCCAATTTTTCCAAAACTACCAAATTATGGTTGATTTAAGAATACTTACTCAGGTGTTTTAGCATGAAACTCAACTAAATATAACAATAAAGAAATGTTTAATATTGCATTCACTAAACTAATAGATAATGTATAAAATACAATACAATGCAATCACATATATATCTGGAATACAATTCATCTGATGTGAACACAAACACACAAACACAAAATCGAGCATAGAACAGAAAGACGGACAGACAGACTTTCGCAACCAATGCCACTCACAAAATCAAGATAAGTACTCACTGTATGCAAATTTTCATGAAGATATCTTAAACCGCGTGGACGTGTATAGGGCACAACATACAGACAGACAGACAGACTGACAGACAGACAGACACCAAACGAGAAAAAGGCGGATTCGGCATCAGAAGGGTCCAAAACGGATAGAAAACTTGAAATGGGTCTAAAATATTGAATGTACAAACAAACACTCCATTCTTATTTATATAGATGGGTGTATGAAGTCTGTAGCAATGCAGAGGAGCATAATTAAAATTTTATTTGTGACTAGCAAAATACCCGACCTTACTCGGTTTGAATTCGTTTACTCTAGATTGAAGAGATAATCAAAATATATAATGACTTACGTTTTTTGTAGAATAAAAATTTATTTTAACACCTTTCGCCATCTTTATATTTTCTACAACTTACTTTGGACACAAATCCTACACATGCATATCCATTCATGTAATACATTTCACATACATCGCACAATTGCTGTATGACAAAGCTACAAAAAGACGAAAGGTGATACTAAGGTTACTACTATAAAAGATGATTTATAGGAAGATTTGGAATTCCCTTTCTTAAGTTCTTTTCATGTGCAACTCAATTAAAATTACGATTTACGGCGAGTGCTCTCGCACTCATAGTCAACAAAACAATATTTTTTTACTTGTGGCACTCTTGCCTCCGGTATGCGACATTGTAAAATTTTGCAATCTTCTCCTGTCATTATTAAAACGAATTTTTTAATGTTGGAAAAAGTTATAGTTTGGATTTTTAAACATTATTATTCTTTCAATAACGACATTATTCTTTAAATAACGGCATTGTTGTTTAAATAACGGCATTATTCTTTAAATAACGGCATTATTCTTTAAATAACGACATTATTCTTTAAATAACGGCATTATTCTTTAAATAACGGCATTATTCTTTCAATAACGGCATTATTCTTTCAATAATGGCATAACTACACTTAAAATTTACTGAAAATTTATACTGACTTACCTAACATTTTTAAGTCTAATACTTTGTGGTGCTGTTGCGTGTGATGAGAAGGAAAACACATTTATTAAAATAATAAATATTTAAAACAGGAAACAGCGAAGTAAAACAAAATAAAAGATGTCGCAAAAAATTGTTATAAAGATATTAATTTGTGATTCAATTTTATATCTTGATCTCGCACAGTTGCCACAACTTACAACTAAAAGTGTATAAAATTTAGATATGTGAAATTAATTCAGAGCGAAAGAACCAGAAAAAATATCACTGCTCGCGCGATCTTGTTCATTCTCGTTTCATTGAAAAATATCGTCTGTCCCAAATATTCGGAAATCGTTTTCATTGCGCAAAGAATAAAAATAAGACTCGAAATAAATGAAGTATCAGAGATGAAATTCCATAAAAAAAAAATAATTTTTTGAAGAATAATTACTTTTTCAGCAGTACTGGTAAAGCAATCGAAGTAATCGTAATATTCAATAGACATTCCAATTTTTCCAAAACTTCCAAATTATGGTTGATTTAAGTATACTTACTCAGGTGTTTTAGCATGAAACTCAACTAAATATAACAATAAAAAAATGTTTAATATTGCATTCACTAAAGTAATAGATAATGTATAACAAAAAATACAATGCAATCAAATATCTGGAATCAAATTCATGTGATGTCTACACAAACACAAAATCGAGCATTGAACAGAAAGACGGACAGACAGACTTTCGCAACCAATGCCACTCACTAAATGAAGATAAGTACTCACTGTATGCAAATTTTCATGAAAATATCTCAAACCGCGTGGACGTGTATAGGGCACAACATACAGACAGACAGACAGACTGACAGACAGACAGACACCAAACGAGAAAAAGGCGGATTCGGCATCAGAAGGGTCCAAAACGGATAGAAAACTTGAAATGGGTCTAAAATATTGAATGTACAAACAAACACTCCATTCTTATTTATATAGATGGGTGTATGAAGTCTGTAGCAATGCAGAGGAGCATAATTAAAATTTTATTTGTGACTAGCAAAATACCCGACCTTACTCGGTTTGAATTCGTTTACTCTAGATTGAAGAGATAATCAAAATATATAATGACTTACGTTTTTTGTAGAATAAAAATTTATTTTAACACCTTTCGCCATCTTTATATTTTCTACAACTTACTTTGGACACAAATCCTACACATGCATATCCATTCATGTAATACATTTCACATACATCGCACAATTGCTGTATGACAAAGCTACAAAAAGACGAAAGGTGATACTAAGGTTACTACTATAAAAGATGATTTATAGGAAGATTTGGAATTCCCTTTCTTAAGTTCTTTTCATGTGCAACTCAATTAAAATTACGATTTACGGCGAGTGCTCTCGCACTCATAGTCAACAAAACAATATTTTTTTACTTGTGGCACTCTTGCCTCCGGTATGCGACATTGTAAAATTTTGCAATCTTCTCCTGTCATTATTAAAACGAATTTTTTAATGTTGGAAAAAGTTATAGTTTGGATTTTTAAACATTATTATTCTTTCAATAACGACATTATTCTTTAAATAACGGCATTGTTGTTTAAATAACGGCATTATTCTTTAAATAACGGCATTATTCTTTAAATAACGACATTATTCTTTAAATAACGGCATTATTCTTTAAATAACGGCATTATTCTTTCAATAACGGCATTATTCTTTCAATAATGGCATAACTACACTTAAAATTTACTGAAAATTTATACTGACTTACCTAACATTTTTAAGTCTAATACTTTGTGGTGCTGTTGCGTGTGATGAGAAGGAAAACACATTTATTAAAATAATAAATATTTAAAACAGGAAACAGCGAAGTAAAACAAAATAAAAGATGTCGCAAAAAATTGTTATAAAGATATTAATTTGTGATTCAATTTTATATCTTGATCTCGCACAGTTGCCACAACTTACAACTAAAAGTGTATAAAATTTAGATATGTGAAATTAATTCAGAGCGAAAGAACCAGAAAAAATATCACTGCTCGCGCGATCTTGTTCATTCTCGTTTCATTGAAAAATATCGTCTGTCCCAAATATTCGGAAATCGTTTTCATTGCGCAAAGAATAAAAATAAGACTCGAAATAAATGAAGTATCAGAGATGAAATTCCATAAAAAAAAAATAATTTTTTGAAGAATAATTACTTTTTCAGCAGTACTGGTAAAGCAATCGAAGTAATCGTAATATTCAATAGACATTCCAATTTTTCCAAAACTTCCAAATTATGGTTGATTTAAGTATACTTACTCAGGTGTTTTAGCATGAAACTCAACTAAATATAACAATAAAAAAATGTTTAATATTGCATTCACTAAAGTAATAGATAATGTATAACAAAAAATACAATGCAATCAAATATCTGGAATCAAATTCATGTGATGTCTACACAAACACAAAATCGAGCATTGAACAGAAAGACGGACAGACAGACTTTCGCAACCAATGCCACTCACTAAATGAAGATAAGTACTCACTGTATGCAAATTTTCATGAAAATATCTCAAACCGCGTGGACGTGTATAGGGCACAACATACAGACAGACAGACAGACAGACACCAAACGAGAAAAAGGCGGATTCGGCATCAGAAGGGTCCAAAACGGATAGAAAACTTGAAATGGGTCGAAAATATTGAATGTACAAACAAACACTCCATTCTTATTTATATAGATTTCGGTTCTTAAAACTTCTTAGAAATCTGATCAATTAACTTAATTTACGATACATTTCAAACACATCAAATCCAAAATTACTTGCGTTCCGTGATTTTTAAACCCACGTATGTTTCTCGTTGTAGGAAAGCCATTTACTAATTTATTGTTATAAATAAATATTTCAGCAGTAAAACAATAACGTTTTTAATTATTCCTATATATACCCGGTTTTATCCGACCTGGTTGGATAAATCCAGTTACTTGCGTACCTCCAAAAAATAATTTATTTACCCTCCAAAATATAGTTATTTTACATTGGAAAATATAAACGTTTGGAACTAAAGAACTAATTTATCATTCAAATAGAACTTGAAGCAATTTGATTCACGTAAGTGCTTAGAAAAAAAAACACATTTTGGGACCCAGTTTTGTCCAATTTTCCCCTACTTTTAGTATTCTATGAAATTATGTTATGTGAGTTAACAGTTTTATTTACTTGTTTCAGTCTCTTTCGGTTAGCCTTGTTATTGTCTTCACTTCATAATCCTCTGCTGAAAGTGTAGTTATGCCCTCTCCAATATCTGCAAAAGTAAATGAGCTGTTTGTTTGTATTTGTCATCTGTCACAATCACTCGTTTTGCAGCAGAAAACGATCCGTCTTCCTAGGAGAAAAAAGCGACCCCAAATAGACTTCCAAATTCTAACAAAAGGCATTCGTTCTCTTAAAGCTGAGAATAATCTTCTCTCCTAATCGTAAATAGTTTGCATTTCTCTGAAAAAGCCTATGTGGTGTATTTTTCAGGCGAAAGGAAAATATACTTTGGTGCAAAATATATTTAAATCTTATGTTGATGAACTTTAGTTTTTATACCTGCATTGCTAACTCTGCATAATACAGGTCATCAGTAGGCTAGTAATATATATATATATATATATATATATATATATATATATATATATATAATATGCGTGACACAGAAATTGACTTCATTTGTATATTTTGCGAATGTCAACAAACGGATGTAAACAAAATTACATCAAAGCCAATTGGAGTTTTTTGACGATTTTTGTCTCTTCGTATAAATATGCTAGAGGAGCTATTGAGCTGTATTATAGTGAAAAAACTACATGAATAGCTTCTCCGCTTTCATGAAAATCTGTAGAAGACTTTTGACATAAGGCAATGGTAAATCTGGAAGATAAAAATTCGCGTAGAAGACACAAAAATGAGAAAACGAGAAAATAGGTTTAGAAGTCACAAAATACCGAACCAAGTCTATAGGATGCAGCTTAATATGGCATTAAAGAGATGATGGTGGAGACATGATTGAGATTATGCGCTGTTTAACATTCACTGTTTCCATTCCATTTTGATTAATTTTATTTAGTTCCGTTTGAAGGCAATGTGTCTATCACAAATGAATTTAAATAAGGTATATTTTTGAGAAACGGCTTTTCAGTCAATATATATGGGAAGTTAAGAAACTTTAGTAGCCCCACATAACATCTGCGCTAAATTTATTATACAGTAGGTCACAAAAATATTTGTCCCCTCTACCTTTTTTACTATTTTTATGAATTGTATTAGGATGTAGTAAAAATTACCAATTTAAAATCTTACAACATAAAAGCTCCGTTTTTCTTTTTTGACCTCTCATAAAAAATAATGGATTAATTATTAAAATTTTGATTTTGAAATTTTTTCTGATATAAAAACTGATTTCTCTCTTCATATTTACTCATTTAAATCTTTGAAATGCGTGTCATATTTGTAATCATTTTTATCTTTTATATGACCCAGCTATATTGATGAAAATCATTAATTTTGAAGCTATTTTTTTTTGAAATAGTAGATCAAATCTCTACTATTATTTATATTTACCATCGTAAAGTATCAAGTAGTTTCTTTTAAAAATATCAATTTATGTGCTTATTTAACCTTAGTAATAGAAATAAATTTAAGAATATCTACTCCAGCTGCTGATATTCACAGATCATTACAGAATATATTTTGTATTTGACAGTGGCTATTGATCAGACTTCAAATATGAGCTTTCTTCAAATTTAAAATTAATATTCGATGATGAATTGAAGGGTTGACAATCGATTTTTAACGCTGAAATAAATGGTTTTTGACATATATACCAACAGGAATAAAAGTGGACGAAGAAATCTCAAATCATTTCGATTAACAACCGCTAAATTTAGATATGCTCTGAAATGATTATGATGGTGTATATCCACAACTATAGTAATTTATACACTTTAATTTATTGTTTGTGTATGTATGTTTGTGTGTGTATCAAATCATTTCGATTAACAACCGCTAAATTTAGATATGCTCTGAAATGATTATGATGGTGTATATCCACAACTATAGTACTCTATACACTTTAATTTATTGTTTGTGTTAGTTTCTGTATTCATGCATTGATATTTTTAAGATAAATATGTAACTTGTTGATGGTAAATTAAATTAGAAATTTTGTTCTACCATGACGGTAATTCATAAATTAGTGTTTAGTATATACAAAGGTCTGGTAAGTATATCAAAAATCATAACGACTAAGAATGTGATTACATTGTTTTGTATCCTAACATTACCTTTATGAGAAACTCTCAAGAAATCACAATTTTTTGTATCATAAAATAGTGAAATCCAAGAAAAATCTATCTTGAAGCAGAATAGAATTAGTTTTAGTGTGACCAAATACTTGGTGCAAAAAACTATATTTTGATTTAAAACAATCTCATGTGTGGTACAAAAGGAAGACAAATTATAAACATTAATTTTCACGTTTTGGTTTAACATTTGTACTATTTACGTTATACGTTCGAGTACTTTTGTGTGCTTGTTTCATGGGCTACGTTATACTTTAAATATTTCTACAAAAATGATTATTTGATTATTTTTATAGTAGGCTAATGATGAAAATAATTTCTTATGTGGCAAAATTTTGAATCGTCATTTTAATTACATTCTCATCAAATTGAATAAGGAAGGTAGTGAAGTAAACTAATACGTATTCGATCCATTTTACATTTTATACCATGACTTATAACTTAACCTGCACAATAGACTGAAATCAAAGGCACTCGCTAAATTTGTAATTTATCATATTTCACGAGACAGTTAACTGTAAAGCTAAGGTTTTGCATTATTAATTAAATACACAGTGTAAGAGCCTATGATATTCATTCTCACTCAGTGTACTCTGGCTTTGCCGTAAAACCCTATTAAACTATTCTAATTCTGAAATACGCAAAGTTCCGTTAAAGTATCAGAATCTAAGTCGTAACAAAATTATGCTTCCTATAGGATATTACAATTCATCATCCAGATTTTGCATTTTTATTTAGTTTGCGAAAAGGCAACTTTTATGTGATACTACGAAAACAATTTCTTGAAAATAATTTTTTCGGGCATTTTCGCTGAACTATCTCCTCTTTTCTGTTCCCGTTCTAAACTATCTCTTCTAATGTCCTACATTCAGTTGACAAATGAAGCTGCGACGATTACTCAAGCATAATCAGTCTTTTTACTCACGGGAAACATCCGCCGTTCCTTTTGGCTTTCAAGTTTTCGTCTCAACGCATGTGACAGTTTTACAGTTTCTAAAGGATATGAATAGTTATTCTATCTGACTTATATTGTACTTATCATATGGCGTAATATAAGTCTTGCTGTGCTTTTGAGAGATTGGAAGGGCATTGCACTTTGCAGTCGAAATCAAGATCGATGTTTTCCTCGTGTCCGGCTAACAGTTTCAAAACACTATTTGAACCTGTTTTAAGACTAACTTATTTTACGAACATATATTTCAATAGTCTACATACACATATTCGCTTATGAATCTTTTCCGAGAATCCATGCGTTTACATGACTTCCCTAGCATTAAAATAAAATTTCTGCTCGGAGCAAACATGAAAACAATTCTAGTTTTACTAATCAATGAGTCGTAAGTAGTCTTTGCGTATTTAATTTTATCATTCCATTGCATTATGCTTAATTATTGCAAGGAGTTCTACTTCTATTGTGTTTATTAATCACGCAGTTCCTGCTTGTAAACTGTTTTAAATAAATTAAGTGGAAAATAGGTTTAACTCAAAAACAATTCAGGCGATCTGAATGAAATTTGACCAAAACCTTTATAATATGGTAGAGAAAACAAGAAAAATATATACGATAAGTCATAGATTGTGTCTTAGATATACGAAAAAAATGTTACGAATGGAATTATACAAATAAAATAGGAAACATAACCAACTAAGGGGCGTGGTTTACTCGTACAGAATAACTTGAGTGACAGGAATGATGCAGGAAGCAACTCCCACTGTTCCAGCAAGAACATTTTGACGACAGTTCGAAGTCAGCGAAACCGATTTCGAAATATTTTACGCAAAATGACGCCACATAAATGGAAAATCAACCAATTCAACTTTTCTCTGTATGTTTTAGACAGAGATTTTCAGGTTTATCTACTTTAAAATTGTTGCCGAAGTAGGTTTTTACGACTGTTCAGTAACCACCGATACCGATGGTTTCTTTCATGATTAACATTGTGTTTTGCACAAAAAATTCGAAACGACCGTCACTTGAAAAATTACTTCTTAAATAAATATCCGGCACTATTTACGAAGGGAAGAATTCCAAAAAAGTTCGCAAGTATGCAACATCGTTTCTTCATGGATTGTCATGATGTGGTGCTAAATGAAGCATTTGGCGTCAATCGAAAATTTCTCACATTGCGCATAGAAGAATACGGAAGATGTTTTTTGGTTAGGAAAATCAAGAATAAAGGACGTAAATTAATAAAAAACAGAGATATTCTCGAAGATCTGGCAGAATTGATAGGATAGGATTGGGAGAACCTACGACAGACTACAACTTTTTTTCGAATAATTTTTGTGATATAAATTGAACCCTACTCTGTTGAGCTATGCATTGGGTTGCGAAGGTGTTTCCGGAAATGTTTTTTGGTAAGGAAAATCAAGAATAAAGGATGCAAATGAAGAAAAAACAGAGATATTCTAGAAGATCTGGAATAATTGATAGGATAGAATTGGGAGAACCTACGACTGACTACAACTTTTTTTCGATATAATGTGATTTAAATTGAACCCTACTCTATTGAGCTATGCATTAAGTTCGGGTCTTTTGCTTTACTTAAGCCACATACACACAAATGAGAGACTTTTAAAGTGGAATGTAAACAACCTAATACTTCCAGTCTCCTTTTAACAGGTCGAAAATAGTAGAACCCCAGGTGGTCGGATCGTGCTCGTGAACCATTCACCAACAGCAGAATCCAGACTAGTCTCAAAAACCGTTCGGATCATTTCGAGCATGCGTGGTTGTTGACGAGTCTCGTTCAAAACGCTAACGCACTTAAAAAATTAGTTACAGTATGTGTCTGTTGCAAGTGAGAACTCTCCTAGCACTGAACGGTTCATTTGTAGTTTTGGAATACTTAAAAAGTATTTTATCTTCTGATCGTCACGATATTTTAGTGCAGTACTAGTAATTTTCCCTACAACACACATAATAACCAAATCGCCAGATCCGTAGGATTTGAAGAATCCTCGGAAAAGTTCTATTGTTAATGACCAAAAGTTTGGAAGCAATGTAGGAAAGACTACAGGTTGAAGAAACATCAGGTGTTCTTGTAATTGGTTGGGTTGGGGTTAAATAGTGTAAGAGCCATATTTTTTTAAGCTGCTCCTAACAACGTCAGGTAAATGGACATTCACACTCGAGAAAATTTTTCCTGACGCAGAGGGATAAAACTACACCAAGGCAGGAATTGAAACCTATCCTCGTAAATCCTCAGTGTTAAATTAATATTTAAAAGTTATTTTTCTCTTTAAAAAATCCAATTTTGACGCAGAGCCTTTTTGGAAAACCACACTACACCAAGATACATATCAACCTCACTTCTCAAAACGGCGGATGACTGTTTCCGATCGCTGCCTCATTCGGCAAGCAGCACGAGCGCTAAAAAGACCGATATCAACGAAGCGTGTCCTGCAACAGTTGTGGAAAAGTTATCATTCCTCGCATCCTCTTCTGCGTGGGGCGGAGCGCGTTTAAGTGCTGCGCCCCATATAATATGAAATATGTGGATCATAAAACAGAATTTCCGGCCAGCGTGCAAATGTGTCCCGATGTGCGGATTTATCCCCCTAAAAGGCTTTCCTAATGGAAGTACTCAATGGCTGGAATCTGTCGAACGAAATTACGGATTCGAACTTCCAAAATGGATCGAGTGCTTTTTTTGAGCCCCGGATAATATTCATTTTCCGATCTGTAGGAGCTCCTGGAATGCCCGCTATTAATAAGGGGGGGAGGGGTGCTATGCAAATGACGGCTTGATAAGCGATGGAAAATCAATGAGGTTGCTTTTCCGTAATGATACTCCCGGGTTCTGCCATAAATTGAATTTTATCTCTTGGAGAGTCGCGGGCTCAGAAACGAGATTGGGGACTTTGGCGACACGTTCTGATTGGATAATGGGAAACCTCCTTGTTCCAATTACGGCTTCCAACAACCAACCAACCCTCGAGAATGGATGAGGGAAATCTGTGAAAAACATTTTTTTTTCAAGTTCAGCGATCTGTTAAAATAAGTTTCATCGTACTTGTTAGGATCCAATCACAGCTAGTTGGTAGATAGAAATATTATCTTTATCAGATTTCCTTAATAATTGAGTAATTATGTATCTTCCAGGATGGTAGTTATTATACAGTTATTAGTGTGGTGTCGTTGCCCCAAAACGGTAGCATGAAAACAGTACGAATCGTACACAAGGAGAAGACAGCTAACAGCTATTTAAGTTCTTATTATTCCACAAATATTAAGAATATATACATTATTTACATCATCACATTAATATCATTACACCAATACGTAAAAGTATGTATATCACAGGCCAGCGTTGTAATCAGCCTCATCCCCTGCTTCACTCACTCTCTCTTTAACCGTCGTCTCCAACGTCTCTGCCGCAGTCTAAAAATGACACAACGTTAAAAGTCAAGATATATTTCGAGATCATCTGGATGAACACTATCTGTTATCAAGTCGTTTTAAAGCGCGTGTCGAAGGAACAGCAGCTGGCGCAACTAAAGTAACCAAACACAATATATTCGGCATTTCGATGATACATTGGAGTAGGCACCTGCCCTGTAAGTGACCCTTATGAAAGGTCAATCATGACAAAGTTTCTCAACGTGTCACATCATGTTATAATTTGCATGACAATTAAAACATTACTCGATATCAACCCGTAAAATTTAATTTTTTCAAAATAGATTTGTCCCATAATTACCCAGAAAAAAAACTGTGGTCAAATAGGAAGCGCAAGGCTCAAAGCGACACGCGTAGACCAATCAGAGCGTTTTCACCACTCGCACCGGCACCTCCGATTGGTTTGTGCTTGTCACTTTGAGCCTTGCCTTTCCTATTTGCCACTGCTTAACATAATTCCTCTACGCTTTTCCCATGCTAGTCTTTGTCTCATTGCTTCAGTCATCTGGTTAAAGTCTCTAACGCATCTTTAAATGCATTGGATCAATTGACTTATACTTGTGAAACACATTGATATATTCACACACCAAACACGATAATTGATGAAAAAGTAATTTTACGTTTGAAATTAGAAAATCAACAGACAAACTATCGCTGAAACAATTCGAAATTCTTAATTGTTCAAAGTTTATGAAATGGTCACGCGAAATTACGTTATAAAATTCATTTATTTTATATATTACTTATATATTATTTATATTGGAATATTAGTTAGAAATGCTAGTGCTAGGAAGTCAGTGATTTGTAAAGTATGAAGGTGCATCTAATAAATATCATTATTATTATTTTTTAATTTTTAAAAATTTATTATTTTTATTTTATTTTACTTATTTTTTGGCCAGGTACTGTACAAACATACCAGCATTCCACCTCTGCAGTCCCGATGTCAATATCAGTTTAGATAAAGAATCCCCTTATTCAATTGAAAACGATTATTTGAAGTACATTGTTCCGTATGCACATGATTGCAAATTGTGTCTTCATTTTCTTTTCTCGCTTATACAGTTGTATAATTTACATATGTGTTTCACAAACGTGAATGCCACAAACAAAAATACACATGTATATTGGAGAATGAAGATACCAGCGTTCCACCACTGCAGTCCCGATGTCAATATCAGTTTAGATAATGAGCCCCCTTATTCAATTGAAAACGAATATTTACAGGTACATTGTTCCGTATGCACATGAGTGCATATTGTTTATTGATTTCCTTTGCTCGCTTGTACAGTTTTGTTATTTACATGTTCACAAACGTGCATGGCACAAAAAAACATGTGTATTGTAGGATGGCAACAAATGGATTATAAAAATTTAAATCATCCACTACTAATTTTACCGATTCGTGTAAGAGTGCTAGATTTGAGTTGTGGTGCAAAAATACTATTAAATAAACATTCGGATGAGCTCGTCGGTCTAATTAAAATCTTCAGCCGTCTGATGACAGAAGGAATAGAAGAACCTTGAAGATAGAAATCAGCCCAGGAAAGAAAATGTGATCAAATGAGAAATTCGTTTAGGTGTTAAAATATACCGATTGCATTTCAAGTAATTGGGTGGGTATTATGGCGCAGTGGTCATATTAGCATGCAATTTGCGTGGAATGGAATGCAATGTAAGCAAATGTCCAGAACCTAACTGTGGTAATATGATTGAGATTAAAATTGTTTGCTATGGGTTGTATTAAAAATACGATTTAACCCCAGTGAAAAGTAAACGAAATGTTACTTTAAATTTTTGATTTATTTTATATCATTTGTAGGTATGGAATATGAATAAAAATGCTTATTAGAATTTAAGCGAATCTAACTAAGTTATTAAAAATGAGTAATGATACCGCCCTCAATTTGACATATGTAGAGACGTCAGCACAAGTGTTAAATGAAATGCGTGTTCTTTTTGAATGTATAATTCTTGAATTCGAATATTTTCAAATTTAAAAAACAAAATACACGTCATAGTAGTAAAAACATTCCACACTTTTCGTCGCCCGGTCAATTATGTGCAGCTCCCATATTGATCATCCAGAGAAGAGACAGATGTTCTTTACAGTTGATTGTGTTTTGAGCCGAGAAGTTCGCAAACACCTGTACTGGAAATCCATTGACGCTAATTGGATGCGACACAATGACGAACACGTGACAGTCATTAATTCCATCCACCGGCCTACTTCTGTGCCCGTGGTTAATGAAGACGCGGATCAGAGGATTGATTTAATTAGAATCTTATTTTACATAATTAAGCTGAAGAGGTGACGAACATTTTTTCATGTTTCGTTCTTTTATCTCTGCTGACATTCGTGTGTTCGAGGGCTTGACAAGATGCTTAGGAACCGGAAGGAAATGTTCTCCAGTGGATCCCACAAAAGGATTGTTTTGAGCTGCTGTGGATAGAACATTGATTTAAATGTATATTAACTTTTTGACTAAGGCTATATAACAAGCACGATTATTTCTTGGCACGATTCTTATAACTTTCAAGATTCAACTGCTGTAACGACAGTAGTCTATATTCTTTCTTAGCGCGATTCTTATAACTTACAAGGTACAACTGATATACTGGCTGTTGTCTAAATTCTTTCTTAGCGCGATCATGGTACAAGTGATGCACCGGACGTACTCTAAATGTTAACTCATTGAGGGTTGACCCCACACAATTCCAATTAGAAACCTGCATGCCATTTAACCAATTTTAATCTTCTTGTCCAATATAATTTTGTGAGCCAGTAGTTTTTGCTATTTTGTCACTAGGTGAAGGTAAAACAGTACGTGTACTTCTCACTTAACCCTCCTAGTGTTTGTTTCGACTACGTGTCGCGTCATTAGAAAAATTGACCAGAGTTGGATCGACGAAATATCTTATCATTAGTACAAAACTGACCATATCTTGATCTCGGTATCATAAAAATGTCAATATCTTGATGACAAGATATATCATCATTGCAGAATTGCTTATAATTTGATGGACGAGATATCTCATTAAAACTACTTGGAGGTTTAGTGATGTACCCGTTTAACGACACTCACTCAAAAGCACGACCACTACCGCTCCAGGGGGATCCCCTTTCACAGATTTGGTTTTATGACGGGTGTACCCTTCACATGGTAGTTTCAACATACACCAGCAATACGGGAGCAGGTAACAACAATGGTACTGGAAGCAAAGTAATCAAATAAAAAATTTCACATAGCATGCTTACCGGTATGGACCGGCTGACACTGGCAAATCCAGCCGGTGTTGAATTCGACAAATGTATTACTCAGCTAAGTCGCTCAAAAGCAAGTTATTGACGCTACCTCTTTATTTAGATCAATTAAAAGCAATAAAGATCCTCACTTATCAACCAATTCGTTTAACGACCGTCGTAGAAATGGAACTAGGTTGTTAAGTGAGTAGTGTTCGTATTTAGTTCCTCGGAAATCTCGTGACATTCAGGGGGGTTGATGAGTGAGAATACAGTTATATATGCAACATTAAAAATTATTCGTGAGAAAATTGCTTCGAGGTTGGCCGGCGCCTCCGAGTATTTTTTTCACGTGTCTTTTACAGTTTCGCAGCCCATTGCATCAGAAATAATTAATTTTTGCAAGCTAACCTAAATTCATTTTCCCACGCCGTGATCCATCTGTTCCCATCTATTTACTATAAGATTTCCCATCAAATGATACCATATAAGGCAATGAAATCTGTCTGAGTATTGCCGATCAAGGAATAACTAATTTGTTGATACGCAACTTGTAACTTGCTACGCCATCTCTTGTAGCACTCGAAACATGACTGTGGTCTAATAAAGACGTCTTTTTCATTGCTCTCTGTCCTACTCGTATTTTATGAGAACTAAGTAGTGAGACTTGTCAAAAGTCGTCACACACACACACACACACACATATATATATATATATATATATATATATATATATATATATATATATATATATATATATATATATATATATAACATAAAAATTTGAGAAACAAGAAATAATTGTGGGATCGTAACGACCCTTGGCAAGAAGGTACATGAAGGCCAGATATGCAAATGATTAGAAATGCAGCATAATTGCGCATTGTGTAATGCCACTAGAGGGCGTTCAACTTCGTTCTCCTTGGAGTATAAAAGAGGAGAGCAGAGCTTGTTTGAGTGTATTTAATCTTTTGCAAAGGAAATGCTGAGGTAGATATGTCGTTACGCCGCCATCGAAGACAATATGAGCAGCTGTCAGAGTTAGAGAGGGGAAGAATCATCGGGATGATGGAAGCTGAGTGGTCAGCTCGGCGAGTAGCTCGTCAAGTAAGACGTTCTGATTATACTGTGACGAGGTGTTGGGACCAGTGGACAGAAGAGACATTATTTACACGGCGACCAGGATCAGGACGCCCTCGACAGGCCAGTCGTCGAGAAGACCGTCACATCATACGATTCTCACGCGTAGAGCCAACTGCCTCATTGGTCGCTACACAGACACAGGCAGCACCTCCACTACGGGCACCTGTGTCTTCCAGAACCATCGCAAGGCGCCTGGCTGAAGGACATCTGGTATCGTGGAACCCATTACGTGTGCTGCCAATGACACCCATCCACCGACGCCTCCCTTTGGAGTGGTGTCGCGCACGACGGGATTGGACTGCAACGGAATGGAACCAGGTCGTCTTCAGCTACGAATCTAGACTCAATTTGAGCAGTGATGGCAATCGTGTTCGTGTGTGGAGGCCCCGTGGTGAACGCATCTTTCCTGCCTGTACTTTGCAGGGACACACCGTTCCCACAGCTGGTGTGATGGAATGGGTTGCCATTGCTTACGATACACGGTCACCCCTAATGTTGATCCATGGCACAATGACAGCCCAGTGGTACGTCCATGACATCCTTCAGCCACATGTGATGCCACTCATGGCAGGGCTCCCAGTATCCATTTTCAACAAGACAATGCTCTGCCACACACATCAAGAATGTCACAAGACTGCCTCCGCCACATTACCACCCTTCCCTGGCCTGCTCAATCCCCAGATTTGTCCCCAATTGAGCCTATCTGGGACCATTTGGGACGGCAAGTTGGACACCCTACGAGTTTGGTCGAGCTAGAGGCGCGTTTACAGCAATTGTGAAACGAGATGTCTCAGGACATCATACGGAACGTGTATGCCTCAATGCCCGCTCGTAACGCATCGTGCATTCGCGCTAGAGAGGGTCCAATAGAGTACTAAAACTTACGTTCATTTGTACTTTTTTCTGCAATTAATGATCATCTTTCTTTGATTTTCTAATCACTTCCTTACATCAAAGTAGTACTTACATGTATAAAATTTCTTTACATTTTGACGACTTTTTCTTGGTGCGCAAATTTTTATGATTTTGATGACTTTTATCCTGACGAATCTATGGCAGTTACAATAATGAAATTTTGCACACAGGTAGCCCGAATTTGCAAGTTTTGATTGTTGTTAATTAGTATCACTTTCTTGCTAGCAATTTCAACTTTGTCCAGCGCAAAAACTATTTGAGGTTTTCTATCTTCGCGATCGATAAAGATAGTGAAAATTTCAACGGATTTAAAAACTGAGGAACTCAATCTTAAAATTGTTGTTTTATCTTTTTAATGCTTTGAGTTTCCGTTCTATTTAATGCGTCTGGCCCGATTTTAAAATTTTAGTCTATAAAATATTTTGTAATAAATTTATTGGCATCGCATCGTTGCCTGTGGTGTTGGTTTGCAAAGCAAACCAAATAAGAATGCTCTGCAATCACCGGGGTTGGTGAGCGTCAGGGAGCAGTGGTCATATCGGATTCCACGGAAATAACTGACACGAGCAACGCTTTGCTGGCCACGCAGTTATTTCCACACACATCGTATACATATACGTATTAAAAAAAAACTTAAAACAATGTTACAAATTCGCACATACCTTCTCCTGTAAACCATCCGGTACGATCATTTACTATCATTGTTTCCACCCCATGAATTCACCATTCCGTAATTTAGATAATTGGGCTGTTGAAGATATCGCTCATACCCTCTTTATTTCCCATTATTTAATCATAAAATATATATGTTTCAATTGCTGCTTCCCTTAGGGAATCTTGGCCGCTCCAGTATAATGCTACTTTCTAATAATTATTTATGTACATTTAAGATCATTGTTTCCAGAATAATTTTTTACAAAACTGTTGTCGCTGCTAGTAATT
Source organism: Metellina segmentata (assembly GCA_947359465.1). NCBI lineage: Eukaryota > Metazoa > Arthropoda > Arachnida > Araneae > Tetragnathidae > Metellina > Metellina segmentata. The sequence goes on along the minus strand of OX375878.1, from coordinate 23,238,015 downwards.
TATCCGATTAGAAAAGAAATAATTGTGTGGTACATGGATGCATAAATAAAATTATTAAGAATAATGTAATGACTAAAAATTCGGGACATGATCTTTGAAATGTTTTCATTGGTCAAGAAGGCCTAAAACCGGATAGAAATCATAAAGGAAAGACTGCAAGTTGTAGAACAGATATACGCTGGTGAACCTCTCATAAGGCTAAGAGAATCGATTAAAATTTAAAAAAAAAAAAGACGACGGGAGAAAGGTAAGACGAAGAAACATTGCAAGTGGGAAGAAAGTTGGAGAGATGAGAAAGGCTATAGGCATGAAATAAGAAGGGAAATGGTGAAAATGATGAAATAGAATTCAGTAACCTATCGAATGTGTAGCGCCTCACAAACAAGAATAACAACGATATAGTGAGTAGAAAAAATGTGTCATTAACCCTATTTTAGTAGCAATTGTAGTGGCTCAGGTGCAAGATGAATTGGCTAAAACATAAAAAGTGTTAATTAAGTATGAAACAGACGTTGAAGGCCTCGCCAAGAAACTTAAATTTTGGAACATAAATTAAAAAAAGATTATTAATGCTTCCATGACAATCTCTCAACCTAACGTGGTTATTTCATGGTTAAAACTACTTGGCGACAAAACTTTGAAATCGGCGTCTTTTGGAAACTTTTATCTCTAAAGCAAAATCCGAAAATAACTTTTTTCATCCGCTACTAATTTAAAAAAAGAAGCTATCTTTAAGTTGACTTTTGGAGGATTTTCAAAACGTTGCCCAAATTTTAAAATTAGTAGCTTCTGAGACGATTTTGCTTAGCATTTTGACTACGGCTATAGATAAACAAACAAGATTCTTAATTGGCACGATTCTTATAACGGCCATAGTCTAAATTCTTTTGGGGGCGCCATCATGATACAACTGCTATACCAGTCCAATAGCAAAAATCACATTTAAGTCGCTTGTGGTTACCCTAGATATATAGAGGCACACTATAGCCAGGGGTTGATGTAATCAATATCCAATATGAATGATCGCGCTCTATTTATTTCTCAATTTACTCGGTGTTCAGTTAGGACATCAGAATGGATCTACAATTAAATTTTAAAGGCGTGATTCGAGCAGGAGAAAAGACGAAAACGGAAATCGCGGATTTTGTGGCTCCACTTCATTTTACTGGAATCACAAAATCCAATCTTCGCAAAGAGGCACACGGAAAATAAAGTTGGAGCTTACTTATTTTTATGCCTTACTTAACTCCTGTCTCGGCCATCAAAGCGGCCTAATAACCTATTTGGACTATGAGAGGCTACTTTTGTTTTAATGCGAAGGGAGCCAAAAAATAACTGTCTCCACCCCTTTCCACCGTTTTGGCGATTTCTAATCTTCAATTTTTTTCTTTGAGCTATTACTTGAAGAAAATGATGGTTGATACTGGTGCTCCAGAGAGAGGATGGATTAGAAGGTCAGAGAGTTATATGACTCGACAGTTTGTTTTTACGATTCCTTGTTCCGATATGGCCGCCTCCGCTAAGAAGGGAGTTTAGATGAAGGAGATATTTTGGCCTTTGGAGATATATCCCCAGTGGAATGTTTGAGTGTTATCGGTTTCGCGGTGGTTTCCCGGGGAAATACAGTTAAGAGTTGTTGAAAAGTACCCCGAAGGTGGATATTTTCTATTGTTTTTATTACGTGTTAAAAAACCGAATGTGTATGGGGAATATCTTTAATAACAATAAACCATCCCTTTTTATTAACTCATTTATATATACATGCTGTCAAACAGATTGTTCCTATACATTACAGTAAGTAAATAAACAGAAATTCAACACATGCAAAATACAACAATAAAACAAAGCTCAGAACACAGTTATTTCATAACATAACCTACTTTATTTTAACATGAAACATTAAACTTTAACTTTAAACTAATTTATACTACAACCAAAACCTATTGATTGTGTAGACCAAAAGTGACGGTAAAAAAGGAAATTACGTTCTCAATATACAACGAACCAACAGCTAAAACCTCAGTTTTCATACGTTAACGTTGTGCACTAATTAAAAAGTACGAAATAGTTAATTGAAATATTAAGATTTGGGGTCAAATTAGGAACCGTTCTGACAAATTTAGCCATTGATTTTATTTTCAAGATTGTTTGTAGAAAACGCTTTCTTAAATAAACCCTTTTAATGTATATTATATAAGGGTACATGAATATTTATCTCATTGTAGTAGACTGGAACAATTATTTTATTTTATACAAGAAATTTCAAAAAACATTGAAACACGAACACAGTTCTGAATTCTACAGAGATCACATTGCGTTTGGATAGAAAAATAAGACGATGCATTTTATCACTATTTTAACTGATTGGATAACGTTTCATAATAAATAGATCTATTTCAGACTAGCATCTGTACATCCAAATTGATCTTACTAAAGAATTTAAAATATTTCCCCAGCAATGTTTGTAATAAAGCATATTAAAAAGTACCATTCAATAGGGAATAACGTTTTCTATCTTTCATTTGCATAAAATGTTTATGAGACCGACCTAACATTCAAATGAGCATATACTTCACAAGTTATAAGATTCAACAGAAATGCTTTTAGCCACCTAAATTGTACTTCAGAAAAAGTAATGTTTGTTCAAAAAATAATATTTTGTGTCTTCAATTATTATTACAGTTTGAAAGGGATTGCCATAAGAGTCGACTCACACAAAATGCAGCCGTAGGGAATTTCACTTCGGATTCCATTCATTTATTCAAAACGATACAGCTTCTCTCTTTTTAACTGTGTTAAATTGCACAAGTACTTTTTAAATATACTACTAAAGTTATAATCATTTTTAAAATTTTTGGTTCTACTCAGAACGATGCATTCTAAACTATTTTGCATCGTCTTAGCGTATGTTAACATCCCACTACATCTCCGCCATATTAGAGTTGTTACACACTGGGCTGAGTGGTTTGCTTAATAACGATACCGACACGATAAAACGAAGATAATTATTTTCTGTACACAAAATTTTACGGCTATTTTCACTTGAATTATTTAGTGGAAAAAAACTTCATATTAACGATCTATGGAATAGAGGAGCGCGTGTGTGATTTGGTCATGTATGGTTTAAAAATTAATAAAGGTTGTTAAAGGGGAACAGACGAACGGACTCTTTAAAAATATCCGTCCAAATTCCTAGATATCTTTTTCGTGTTTATTAAAGGACAGAGAATGTGAACAAAAGCAGCACCTAAAACCATAATAATAGGAAGGATGGTTGGTTGGTTAATTATCGCAAAGGTCATATTAGGACAAACAACATCAAGTAAATAAGCATATACACACACAGAAATTTTCGTTTAATTTTAAGAGAGATATAAATTTAGGCCAAATAGAAAATGATCCGTCTACAACTCGCAGGTTATTATAGCAGTGGCCCAAACCCACTGAAGCAGCGGTAACACCAGAACAGGAAGATCTTCTAGACGGTAATTTGGTAATTTTTATCTTTCAATGTGGCTTTTTCCTGACTATCGATCTATTTCCTCAAATAGACTGTAATTTTTGCTCACTACGTAATTTTTGAACCACGGTCAGATGACGTCGTAACACCTGAGCTGGCACCCTACTCTCCAAACCTCCACACCAACCCAACCTGAGGACTTTCGGCCACGACAGATTTAAAGGCGCGCCAGCCGCCTCTACACCATACGCTTACAAACATCCATGCACTGACCCGGATTCAAACCAGGAACCTTCCGATCTAGAGGCCTCTAACATCTCTAACACCTTAACCACCAGACCGTTTGGTCAGCTCTTCCAGATGGACAGGCTTACGTTCAGCTCACGGCCTGCCGATACGGAATTCTGACCCCAAAACTGTTGCTATGTACGCTACAATCTCAAATTTTAATTGTATCTCCGCGTTTGCTTAGTATCTGTTCGAAAGTAATTTGTTGACGACAAAACAGGCCACACTTACTACGTAGAAACTTATACTTACATTGGAACTTTGAAGGAAATGGAACTTCTAAAATCACGGTCTGGGGAATATAGGAGCTTGAGTCATTCGACTGTGAAAAGTATTTACAGTTGTTAAGGGGGTCACTCAAATATTCGTAATAGAAGCCTTAATACTGTGAGACAGTCTTACGTTCAACTCACGACCTGCCGATACTAACTTCTGACTCCCAAACTGTTGCTATGTACGCTACAATCTCAAATTTTAATTGTATTTGCGCGTTTGCTTAGTATCTGTTCGAAAGTAATTTGTTGACGACAAAACAGGCCACACTTACTACGTAGAAACTTATACTTACATTGGAACTTTGAAGGAAATGGAACTTCTATAATCACGGTCTGAGAAATATAGGAACTTGGATCATTCGACTGTTAAAAGGATTACAGTTGTTAAGGGGGTCACTCAAATATTCGTGATAGAAACCTCAATACTGTTTGAGATATAGAAGCTTTCTGTCATCACATCTGGTCACCGTGGGATAGTTAATTTGAAGGGGACATCTAGTGCCCCTTAAAACCTTCTGAACGAGAAGGGGATATCCTAGACGGATCGATTTACGACTGGCGGTCAATGGAAAATTTCTGGTATTGACCCGAAACCACAGCTCAACACGTCGTTGCTGTGGATCGAAATACGTTTCATAAAGCCGCATTTACACCGGAGTTGCAAATATTTTTCTCCCTGTTTTTGTGGCGAGGACGCTTTACGTTCCCCTATGCTGACCCCTATTAGACACACTCGGTGTGAAATCTTTGTGGACTTAACGGGCAACACCAAGGGTCGTACACCCTTACCACCACTATGTAGAGAAGAGTCTTAAATTTTCACGCCATTTTAATCGAATAGATCACTCACTAACAGTTGGACGGGAGATGTGGTCAAGGCAAGCGATGAGTGCAATATGTCACAGTGAGCGGACATAAGACGACGTGAGCGTCCACGGGGTGCCGAAGGGCAAAGGGAACGGTGATTGTCAAACAATATCGAAAGGGAAAGGATTGTCAAACAATATCGAAAGGGAACGGTGACTGTCAAACAATATCGAAAGGGAAAGGACTGTCAAACAATATCGAAAGGGAACGCTGACTGTCAAACAATATCGAAAGGGAAAGGATTGTCAAACAATATCGAAAGGGAAATGATTGTCAAACAATATCAAAAGGGAAAGGATTGTCAAACAATATCGAAAGGGAACGCTGATTGTCAAACAATATCGAAAGGGAACGCTGATTGTCAAACAATATCGAAATGGAAATGATTGTCAAACAATATCGAAAGGGAAATGATTGTCAAACAATATCGAAAGGGAAAGGATTGTCAAACAATATCGAAAGGGAAAGGATTGTCAAACAATATCGAAAGGGAAAGGATTGTCAAACAATATCGAAAGGGAAAGGATTGTCAAACAATATCGAATAGGGGAGCATTTGCATCCCATAGTTCATCTCGAATAAATGTCCCCCAAAAGTTACAATCCTTTGATCTTTACCGACTCCTGGTGAAAAACAAAACTGGAGTTGAAAACTCGCCAAATCGCCACCCCGACACGAGATCTTGACGTTAAAATTAGCGCCGTGTATAGCTTCGATGTTTGGAGGAGAAGTTTGCAACTCTGGTGTAAACGCGGCTTTAATGTACTTAAAATAATTTACATTTTGGTACAATCAGTCTCAAACGCTATCGCCTTTACCTTACCAGCCTGTTTGGAAATGCGGAACAGGCAACTCACGTGACTGGCAGGGTTGGCCCGGTCGGAAAAAGCCTGACGTGCTGCTTCTCAAGAAGCACTTGCTTTCACAACCGCTTCCGATGGGCCGGAAAACACATGGTTCTTACTTAACTCAACAACACCCAGACTCACGCGATTTCGGGCGATTACCAGTCAATAGTGGGGGTGTTTCCGTGTGTCACGGAAACGGTCACGCATTCAATCACGGATGGCGTGACAGCGAAATCTGAGGGCGAAAGCAGACTTCGAGAGAAGATCTAGTTATTACTCTGTAACGTTTTGGCTTTCGGGATATGCTTCATTTCTTACACTAGTTTTTACATTTACGTTATGATGACACGTTCTTATTAAATAGCTAGCAATTTAAGCTTATACATGTCCCTATATATGCCCTCCTGGAACGAAGTGGCATATTATGTGATGGGCTTCATGAAATACGAATACATTTCAAGTACTCAGTGGTTAACTTACTCAAAGACATGAATTTACCCCCTTTTACTTTGTGAACCTGTACAGTTGGACAAAATAAACCGAGCCACCCGTCTTCAGTGGTGTAATTTTCATGTTAGAGACTGCTCAAAGATGGAATTCTATCAGAAATAATAACGTTTTATATAGTTATACCCAAAATATTTGAAGGAGGATTCATATTAAATTGAGCACCAAATTCATAATTTTCAATAGCTTTTTTTGACATTTGACCTAATTGGAGTAAAAAAAGTTTGGAGCTCCTAATTTTAAATCAGTTTAATATACTTATTCAGATCTTCCGAAATAATATACATATCACGCTAATATTTTGTACATCGTTACTATTAAGCAATCCAACAAATATCAATTGATTTATTTTTTAAGTAAATTTTATAATAAAAAATGTATTATTAAAATAATATTAGAAAGAAACATGAATATAGGAACACTGATATATTTGGACGTAAATTCATTCACTGTTGTATAATCTGACCACGAAAATTTTCAGCTTTTCCCTTTGAATAAAGTTTTAAGTCTACACCTAAATTTTCGTCACTATTGTTATTTTAGGGGGCATGCACAAGTTAAAAACACATATAACAAACCTAAATAATATGTAAATTTTTGAAACATTCGTGAATATCATTTATGTAATCTATCTAACATTGCTTCATTCTATCGGTTGTGTCTGATATAGATTATCTCTGATAATTAATGATAAATCTACTAACAAAGATGGTCAAAACTGTTATTTTACGATAACAGTCTTAACAGGTATGGCAAACTTTGTATAACAGTTATTATTAACTGCTATTAGTAAGAACTTCCTTTGCCAGAAAACAACTAAACTGAAAGTTACTGCATAAATTTGACTGTTGTTATTAACTGTTTAAAAGTGACGTGAATGGTAAATTTAAACAGTTAATTTTTCTAATCATATAATTTCCAATTTTTAAATAAATTTCAATAACTTAACATTTTCGGTAACAATCAATCTATAAAAGCAAACTAGACCCTATCAAATCGTAAATCAGTTCCTCTCTCTACAAGGATTAGATTTTTGTAGAATGGCTGAAAAATGCTACTGGGAATAGTGTACAGTTCAAAGGTTCCTGGTTTAATAAGAGGTGTACAGTAGCAGAAAAAATACGAATTACCCCATTTATTTCGAGCACTATTCATACTAGACAAAAATCAACGATACTATTCAATATATAATAATGCCCTCTACAAACTTATGTGCAAAAACATTTATAAGGGCAGTCTTCATATCAAATTTTGAATAAACATCAAAATTTCCCATGACAATATATTGTTTTGATGAATTAATCAGAATCTTCATAGTTAAATTAGTTTAAATATGAAGTTTCATGAATTTACCATAGTTATTTTCATTATATATTCATTGGTAAACCTTTGATCGTCTCCATATTGAAAGTCGTTACTAGTATATCGAGATCTTTTGTAGTTAATCAGGAACTGTTCATTTCTTGCTAGAAGATTACAAAGAACCTTAACCCTAATGGTGGTTATCTTGAAGAGGTATCTCGTCATTAGCAAAAGTAACCAGATCTTGATCGACAAGATATTTGGAAAGAACGATAATAAACTTTTGATATTTAATTTCCAAGTCAGCTTTAATTTTTAATAGATAGTTATAACTATTACACTTATCCACTAACTGTTGTTTTAATATAAGTATTAAATAAGCTTTTCATAATAACAGTTAATATAAAACTGTTTTAGCAAGTTAGCTATTGCCGTTAAGATTGTTATCGTAAAAGCATGGTTTTGCCTATCTCTACTTTTAGATCGATCATTAGTCAGCTGTAGAACACATAGCAGGTAGAAGGCAATGTCTGTTAGACTGCCTAAAAATGATATTTCCAAACATTTCTTTTAACTTACACTATCCTCAAGTTTATCATAATTTCTTTCAATTTTTAGATGCTCCTTAATATCCCTGTAGCAACTAAAATTTAATTGTAGTGCAAAGGATATCCAGTGAAATAAGCTGAAATTTTTATGGAAGTATTAGTATTTTTGATCCGATTTCTTAATATATATTAAGGCTCCTAATTATAAAATTTCGAAAATATAACTTTAATAATTGATATTGCAAACTAAAATTATTTAAAAACTAAAACGCCATGCATATTTTGTTTGAGTACCTTAATAGAAATGTGTTTCAAAATATCAGCTGTCTACTAATATTTTTTAGAAATATATCCATAAAAATTTAGGAATCTGATTTAACCCCATTAGGAGCTCTAAACTTTCTGCATTCATGAATGACAGCCATATTGGTACCTGAAGATAAATTCTATAGACTCAAAATGTTGTGTCAAAATGGGGGGTTACTTTTGCAAAGTATGTAGTTGGTACTCAATATTAATTGACTCATCGACTCACTAGAGGGCCTCTTATGCAAATTCATGCGTATGAAGTTATAGAATATGTTATTCCCTTTCAAATACCATATTTACATTTGCTCTATTATTCAAATTGTTTGAATAAAAAGGAGTGATTCGCTGTTTTTCGCGATTGTAACTAAGATATCTATAGCAGTGGAAGATAATGTGTTTTGGTGTGGGCTAGCAAATATGTTGAAGGTATTGTAATTATGCAACGTATTCCTGGGTTAGTGAACGCAGTTACATACTAGACATTTTGAAGCAGTGCATAATACCTGGCGTTATGGAAAACCTCTTCAGAGATGGTTACTTTCTTTTCCAGCACACCCAATAAAGGTGTTATATATTTTATTTAATACGTCGCCAATTGTCTATTGGTATTTGGCATTTTATGTGTACTTCTATCCCGTTCGATGCGTCGAGTTCCAGTAGATGAATGAATCCAATTGTAAAAATGACAGGGTTTCAAACTTCACTTTAAACTCGCTTCTTGAGTGCAAATTAGACGAATTTTTAGTGTTAAAATAATTATATATGTATTTACTTTTCTTTGCTAGAAAACATTTTCTTGGTGTTTATTCTTATGACACTTAAAATAACAGTATTTATAGATATTAATAGTTAGCATCTGTTACCAAAAATATTAAATAAGATTTTTTGACAAGTGTCAAACAGTAATTTTAAAACTCAAAACAACAAAAATTAGACAAAAAATACTATAAATAATACAAAATTTAGTAAGAATTGAAGTTGAATTACTAATAATTTAAACATAAACCGTTACTGGCTATTTCTTGCAGTAATCACGACTTCATAGTTCAATTTTTTCCGACTGAAGTAGCTTAGGTGGCACTTCCTTAAAAAGTTTTTGTTTGCATTAGCGATGCTTTATGGATGAGTGTAAAGCATGAAATTATGTTCATTTCAACTAAAAAGATGATTTATCTTACGAATTATAGAAATCAAATTACCTTGAAAACTTCCTTAAAAATGTGGTGGATAAATAATTAATAAAATTTGAAAAGCTTAATATTTGCAGGCACAGATTTTGATAAATTTTATTCGTTCACATAAAATAACCTTCTACTAACAAACACATAAGGTTCCGAATTTTTTCCGAAAACGCGACTGGGTGTATGAGATTGTTATTGCTTGCCTCTAAGTCAAAGAGACCAGTCAGGATATTTTGATTGCATTGTATGTGAAATTATTCCATCCACCACTAAGTTTTGAGATATCCTGTGCCAGAAGTAACTTCTAATGTACCTCAGGCTTCTTGAGATCCAATATGTAAGTCAAGACGGACGTTATTGGCTTGTATAGTAGTTTCGTTTACATTTGAAGGAAATATCCATATATCATGTTCCTGTGGCCAAGACGTTGTATAGAACAAGGCACAGTGCTATAAGACTTGGCCAATAATTTTGAAGATTTAACCCCGATGTTAAACGCGTGGGCTCTATCGGAAAGGCATACTAATTTCAATGGGATTGAAACTGCTGACAGTCTATACATATCTGTTTCAACACCATTTGATAGCATCAAGAGAGATCCCGATATAGTCAATAGGCTCTTGGAATACATACTATATAAACTTCAGGAGCCTATTTATTGATAAGGACAGATATTACACGTCCTATTAATTTTTTGTAAACAGTTATCATTACAGCTAATTATATTTAAAAAAATAATTGTTATATTTTGTGTGTGCGTGTGTGTTCAATTCTCAATAAACTTAAATTTTGAATGCATGGCATTTTTAAATTGAATTTTATATTACTGCTTTCTCACATTGGCGATTAAACAGGTTTTGCAATAATTGAAGAATTTTAGTTTAAATAAAATTTCAACTAAAATGCTTCTAACCTGCATTTCATACCAAACGCAGGTTAGAAGGGTAATGGTCTCCAAGTGTGAAATGCCGTTCTCACTTAAAGTTGTTTTAAATGTGACATTACCTCTCAGACTGCTCTAAAATGTGTTTTACATTTCTAGTAATAGAAAATACTGCACAGTACTACGATAAATTATACGTTCTTTAGTTATTATGTTGCAACTTTTCAAAGCTTTCAGGCATTCTAATGCTAAAATTCGTTTATTCTTGAATCAGCATTTCAGTTAGTTTTAAGAAAAAATAATTTTTAATCAAAAGTTTAAAACTTTTCAGTTTAGCAAAACTGTTATTTTAAGCTAAAGCTGCTAACTGTTATTAAGAATTTGGGATAACAATTTTTTTAGTTATTAATATTAACAGTTTTGCTACTACAAACTGCTGCAAATAATTAGTTACTAAATTAAACGGTAATTATTGACTTAGAAATCGATATAAACAGGACATTTTGAAGTAATTAAATGTTTTAATTAATTTGCTTTACTGCGATGATAATAACAGTTATCGATAATATTTTTAAAGTCAGTTGTTAACTGACATTTTATACTACTGTTACAGCTATCAGAATAACAGCCCATCTCTGAATTTTCAGTGCGATGAAAATGAATATTATGTCATTACTGCAAATAATTTTGATCTATGTATAACGATTCACTGTGGAGATGGTCCCTAAAATGTACAACGGACATGACATTGAATATCTCCCGATACAACAATAGTAAATTCATAAACTTTCGGTTTTAGACTAATTTGACGATAACTAATATGTTTTAGGCATCGAAACTTGATGTTGCTATTGGAAATTGTTTTGTTTATGAAAATTTGATATTAAGATGACCCCGTATGCAAATATATTTCCACATGAATTCGTAGACGTTATTCCATAGGGAATGATACCTTTGAATATATATTCTCTACTATGAATAGTAATCCGAAGTAAGAGAGATTGGTTCTAGGACAATTTTTTAAAAAATGTAATGAAAAGATTTATGCTTGAAATCTCAAAAGCGTAGGACTAACAAAAAATGTTTTACATCCCTTGAGACCCTCATAAATCTCACACTTCTCCCCCTCTTCCTTATGATGTCCTGAGTTTATTTGATTTATTATTAGAACTGGGAAAAGGCTTCTTTTTGTGGTTTGGAAAAAATCATATTCCCTCGTATGGGTCTCGATATATCGCTTAAATGGCTACATCGTTCTTATTCGAATCAAAAGATGATGCGAGACTAAAGATTAAAGACATATTCAGTAGGGTGGAGCGAAAAACACAAATTTCGGAAATTGAAAACGCCTATGGTGGGAATAGTTGTAATAATAATACAAAATATGAGCTTAATCAATTAATATCTTAAGGTGCCAAAATCACTTTGAAATTTCGAAATTTTGCCTATTTTTTCACAAAAATGATAATAACGCATTTAAAAAATTAAAAAAATTTTATTTAAAGCCATGGTTGGTGAAATGAACTTCCCTGCGCGTAAAAAAAAAATTACACCTAACATTATCCCCGAAAATAAAAAAAATTCTCCTTTTTTAGAGGGTCATCACCCGCGTCTCCACTCCTCTCAATAGACTCATCATTGCGACCACGCGTTTACACGGGCGCTTCCCTTTGCAGATCTTCGCTGTTTTTGCATTATGAAAACAACCCAGAACTCAGCACGAGGAGGTGGCTGCATATCAAGTTCCATCCCACCCCCTAAAAATTTCAATTTAAGTTACTAGCTTACCCTAAAAAATTAAAGTGAAGTTACTGGCAAGTGGTTTAGCTTAAAAGTGGTTGATATTGGCTTTTGGTTTCAAATCTGGGTAAAGCAAGTCTAGAAGCAATTATTGACAAAATAAATCCATCTCGTGCCTTTGTACCACGTACTGTACTATATGCTTCAGTTACTAATTTAACGCAACGTTCTACTCCTTGTGAATGGAATGAAAAGTTAAACATGTTACTATTGGTTGGCACGTCTAGAATCATAGACTTGAGTTGATCATCAGAAAGAGATACTGTAAGTGGTGGATCTGTAATGGAATCTGATTGCCATTCAATAAGATTTATGTAATCGTCTGCTTCGAAGTTTAACTGGGGAATTTTTTTTAAACTATCGAATATTCTTTTTAACTTTTTTTTTTGGTCTTAATTTTAAATTCTTCTAAGGCTCAATTCTCTGACGTGTTTTCGATCATCATCTAACATTGCCAATATAATATTTTCTGGATGGGCATAATAAGCATTTCTTTGCAAAGTTATATCTATTACAATTTTTAAATCCTCAGGCTAAAATCTCGATTTATTTAAAATAACATACTCTGTTAATATTTTCAAGTTATGGGTTGGATCTTCTGTTGAAACATATAACCTTAAAATCCTATTTGCCGTCGTCAAATGATTCAATTTTCCTGGATCTTTTTGTGACAAGCTTAATGGAATCTTTGATATCCCTGCGCACATTTCGTAAAGGTATCGTTGATCAGTGCTAAGATTTTCTAGGACAGTATCTGGCAAATATACTTCTATCTTTTCAAAGTTTGTTAAAGGCACTTTTTCACAAGATTTTAACATTTTTCCAATTTCTCCGCTGAAATCTGTTGGTCCAGTGGTTTTCCCTTCTAAATGTTGTAACAAATGACGTAAAGGTAGCTGGGTAGCTCATTTGTATGTAATAAACAAATAAACCAATGCACAGGACGTCCTAAAAAGAGCTCGATTTGTCGAATGACTCCATTTTTCAAACCTGTATTTACCACTGTACTATCACAACAACCACTTGCATCTAAGAAAGGTCGATATTTTTCTCCAAAAAAGTTAAAATACTTGTTTTAATATTTTAAGAAGAGACAGTTGCAGGAGTGACATGTCCCATTTATTTTGATCCTGGTTCTAGTATTAGAACGATATGTTTTTTCTGTTACCGTCTTTCTAGCAATCCTTTCTCTTTCTTTAATTAGTACTAAAGTTTAATCCTTTCGCTCATCAAAATATAATCTATATTCTGATAAAGAGGTAGTTTCCTCATTTTTCCTTTTCAGGTAGCTACGGGTCTTTGTCATTTCTCTTTTAATTTTACTGCGATCAACTATGCTTGAAGAATCATCCTTGGAAAATTTTACCATGTCCTTCAAAGCAGCATTTATTAGAATTGCTACCGATCTATCGGAAACACCAGTTCTGTCACAAGCCTGAGCTAAATTTGGAAGTTTAGTTCTCGTTTGTGAAGTTGAAGGAGAATTATTATCAATGATTGTGTTTATAGTGTCATTAGAATTCTTAAGCAAATTAAAACTCAAAGTAGCTCTCGTAGAGGGCGAGAGTATTTTGGATTGTTTTCCTTTACAATCTTTGAGCTGAACGTTTTGGCTCTCTACTTATCTTTCTTTGCTCTGCAATCTTTTCTTCAAGCATTTTGCTGGTTTTAATGTCAACATTTCCAATGACCATTTTTTGAAATGTCCTTTGATCTGTTAAAAAAGCTCGTTCAGCAATAGGTACTTTCATTTTGAAAGTACAACTGAGAAAGTTCTTACATTTACAAATGCTAATATCAAATAGATTTTTTTTCTGCTGATTCCCTGAAGGACACAAGCTTTTTCGAGAAATCTAGTTTGCCAGAATTTTTTAATATTTTTTTAATATTTCTATATGCTTTATGGTATATTTTCAGCACATATATTATTTTTTGGTTTGTTACAGTTGGAATCGAACTAATTCCCCATAATCTTTTAAGCTCTTTAATTAAAATTCAACAGACATCAGCCACATAAAGTCATCTCTTTTATAATCTTTCTGTATGTAAAGATAATACTTCATAGCATCTGTATATGTTGGAAGCATGTTAGACTTCATTATTTCAGCCATTCCAAACACGGGACATACATCTACTGATAGTGTCCTAGGCATTTCGACTTATTCACAGAACCGTGGATCCTTAACAAACAAAACCCACACAAAAACTTAAAGATTAAAGTTCAAAATAAAAAATATCTAAAATAAGAAGAAATAAACATCAAAATATGCAACAACAAACGAAAGCGAATTAATTTGAACAAAGGACTTAGTTTTCCTCGATAGACATGATCGGTAGGGCATTTGCAGGAGGATACACCTACTAGATATTTACAAAAAAGTGGGCGGGTATTTAAAGAAAACCAGACACCTCCACTCCATATGGTGAAATACGAGTTATTTACCCCGTATAAACAAGAGAAGAAAGGGAAGCGCCCGTGCACCCTAGTAGTTGAGGAACGCAATGATGAGTCTATTGAGAGGAGTGGAGACGTGCGTGATATAGCGCTCTAAAAAAAAGGAATTTTTTAAATTTCCGGGATAATGTTAAGTGTTACGCTTTTTTTTTACAAGCAGGGAAGTTTATTTCACCCACCCATGGCTTTAAATAAGATGTATTAAATTTTTTAAATGTGTTATTATTATTTTTGTGAAGAAATTGGCAAAATTTCGAAAATTTAAAGTGATTTTGGCACCTGAAGATATTAATTGATTTAGCTCATATTTTGTATTATTAATAAGCTTGGTAGTCCCCAACTATTCCCACCATAGGCGTTTTCATTTTCTGAAATTCGTGTTTTTCGCTCCACCCTAATATTCAGGTCTTTAAAATCGGACTGGGAAGAATCTCTACTATTATAAATGGAAGTGTTTGTGTCTGTGTATGTTTTGCAGTGTCTTGAGGAATCTATGGCACATACAATAATGAAATTTGGCACACAGGTAGTCTGAATTTTTTGCGATTTTTGTGTCCAGCCCGCATTATAAAATTTAATCAAGAACATTTAAAAAATAATGTATTAGTTTTTTCACCTTTCTTTCTTTTCTGCGTAATGTGACGTCATTGAAGAAAGGCGAGGATTTTGCGATTTTATACCGCTGACGTCACAAGCATTTTTTTGTCTTAATGCCTTTGGAGCCATGCTAAGTTTTCCAATTGATTTACGTTGTTGATAACAGCCACTTCAAGGTTATCACGGCGTTGCCTGCAGAGTTCGTTTGCGAAGCAATCAAAATAGTAATACGTAGCAATCACCGGGGATTGGCGAGCGTCACGCCTGTCCCCACGAAAAGAACTGTCAAGAGCAGCGTCGTGCTGATCACGCAGTGTCTAGTGTAAGAATGTATATTGGAACTTAACAAAAAATAGTTTTGTGTTTTATCTTATGATTTCATAACTCCAGAACTCGAAGGAACATCCCAAAGATAGAGTCGTATGGACAAAGGATGTTCTTACCTGACATGTATTTTGGACCGAGCGTGCAGGGGCATAGATTCGGGGTGGAGGTCCGTGATGTGTCGAAATTCTACGGTGCTGGGCTAGTTTTGGGGTAGCGTGAATACGATTCTCGTGGAGTGAGTACTGTCAGTGGTGTCTTTCGAAAGCTACCAAACTACGCTTCTAGGCCTTTAATAAATAAAATCATCCTCTAACATTAATATATATTACAGTTGAACGGTTGGAAGAGTAACGGATTGACAACCGTAGGGTTGCGAGTTTGAATCCAACCTAAGACCTTCGTGTTTAAAGGGGACTGATGCACTTTAATTCTGTCGTGCTCCTAAATGTCTTCGCATTGGCATGATGAGGAAGTTTGGAGAGTGGGGTGCCACCTCGTAATCTGACCTTGATACAAAATTACATGGTGATGTCATCAGATCTTTCCCTTGGGATTTTCCAAACCCTCATAGATACTACAACTGGGGGCGGGGCTAACCGTAACGGCCAATGATCGCGAGCGCTGGATAGGAATCTCCTTCACTACGCTAAAGCAACTGAAATCCTGTCTGATACTGTTTGCAGTGCAATAAAGGAAACATGTTAAATAATTTTTCTGTTTTCTTCTTTTCTTTTCCGATCCATGGCTATGGGTGGGTAGAGGTGGGAGCCGAAAATTGCATCCTTTTATTATATAAGTTAATAATTATATAAGTTAGTGTTTTATGTATGCTTTTTGTTACATCAGAATGGTCCTAAACCAGGGGTGGATACGACACCATCATCCTAAAGCAAAGGGGACGGTTGGGCGGAAAAATATCAGCTGGTAGTGAGTTTAGGAGTGTTTCTTAGATTATTTATCTATTACCCCCCAAAAAGTATCATTGAAATTTGAAACGGGGTCATAAAATCCTAGTTTGGGGTATATATCTACTATTATAAGATAAAGTGTTCGTCCGGGGGTCGTGGAGTGTTCTGACGAATCTATGGCACTTACAATATTGAGACTTGGCACACAGGTAGTCCGAATAGTTTGCGATTTTTCTATCGCGCCCGAATTTTAAAACTTTATCTAGAACATTTTTAATTGAATTTATTAGTTTTTTCACCATTCTTTCTTCCGTTCCGGTGAAAGAAGAAGCTCCACGATTTTGATATTTTCACACTACTCACTGACGTTAGCCTTTGGAACCAGTTTTTTTCATCTTCCGTTTTCCTTTCGCCCCAAAATGTGACGTCACATGTACCTCAGTTGACCTCTGAAAGAAGAAGGAAGATCCACATTTTCCGATTCTAGCGTGTTTTGTCAAATGGGAATACGTAGCAATCACCGGGGATGGACGAGCATTAGGGAACAGTGGTCACAGCTGACCCCACGAAAAGAACTGTCAAGGGAAGTAAAATTTTACATTTGATCGATACCTTAAACACTCGATTTTTCTTTGAATAAATATTTTTCAATTAAAAATTTATATTTTCGCAAGAGATAGTGACGTCACGCCGATTGGATTGCTATCTCCTAGATCGCAAAGATAAATTTAAATTTCAACGGTTTGAAATCTACGGAAAATCAAATATTTTTTAGTTAATTATTGTTTTGTATTTATTACTAGCCACTTCAAGGCCATCATGACATTACCTGTGGTGCTGGTTTGTGAAGCAAACCAAATGGGAAAGCGTAGCAAACACCGGTGGGTGGCGAGCGTTAACAGTGGTCAAACCTAAACCTTACAAAAGATACTGTCACGAGCAACGCCATGCTGGCCACGCAATTGCTAGTTTTGCAATAAAAGGGTTTTTCAGAACAAACATATAAAAATCTCTTCAAGAAAAAATACTTTCGGTTGAGAATTAATTTGATATAGTGAGTGCAGTTTTGAGGATGTATGTTTCTTTGTGTAACAGAATTGTTTTTTTTTCCAATGGCGGGCACTAGACTTATTTCCTTGGCCAGTACAAGGCCGTAAGTAATGGTCATTTGTGAAGGGGCAGTCATTGGTTGGACCATCATTGCCCCTAATAAAGGACATTACAATTTACATCTATGGCATGACACCGGATTCAAACCAGGAACCTTCCGATCCTGATTACAACACCTTGACCATAAGACCGGTTGGTCGGCATTGTGTACCAGAATGTGACGGTAGGACAAAGAAATTAATAATCTCCAAAAAAGTTGTTATTCTTAATGTACTACTCTATGAATATAAACTTGTGATGAATAAACTCTTTAGTTTTACTTGCAAAATACAGTCATGTGTCCTATAACGCGGTGTTTTTATAACGCGATTTCCATATAACCCCCGTGAAGCGAAAATTGCGACAGTTCTCCTATAACGCTGCCTCTCTATAACGCGTTTTCCGTACAAGAATATTGAAACAACTCAAATGAAATTAAAAATTTATCTATGGCAGCACTTATTCGGCGCGTTAAATATTTGTATGTAATTGACATTTATGGGGTATTCCCCTGTTTATCAATTCCAGTTATCGAGGCTTAACTTTATGCATTATACAGGGTGGTCATAAAAAAACTTGGCCGATATATGGACCTCTAGCTTCCGTTCCGTTCAACCGATTGAGATGATATTTCAGATATAGTTATTCAGAGGTACGAGCTCGGGATTCTGTGAACGACAACAAAGTGGCACTCACGGTTACAGTCATAGGTAGAGAAACTCGAAATTTTCGAATGGCAACGCCCTCTTTTTCCAGTCTCAAAATGCTCAGCGCATGCGAAAACCCTAAAGAGCGTTGAAACGGTACGTGTATCACAAAACACGGACGCGTTATGCACGCACAAAAAACATTTCTGCGAACGGCCAACAAAACCACGTTCTGGGCGCACGGAGAAAATTTGCATATAACAGAGGCAAGACACCAACCACAGAACGCTTTTCGCCAGATACATGGGCCTCGTATGTGGCGATGGTTTCGACGGTAAACACGCAAGGTCCTTCCACGGCATTCATCCCATTTTAATAATAGAATTTTACCAATTTTCCATTAACTTTCGCTGACAGAGTCATTTCGTTGGCATGTACGAGCTCCCAACTGAAGATCTGGCTGAATATTTGGCGAAAGGCGTTCTGTGGTTGGTGTCTTGCCTCCAACATATGCAAATTTATTTTGTGTGCCCCGATCGTGGTTTTGTTGGACGTTCGCAGAGCTGTTTTTTGTGAGTGCATAACGCTTCCGTTTTTTGTGATACGCGTACCGTTCCAACGCTATTTAGTTTTTTCGCATGCGCTGAGCATTTTGAGACAGAAAAAAGTGGGTGTTGCCATTCGAAAATTTCGAGTTTCTCTACCTGTAACCGTAACTGTGAGTGCCACTTTGTTGTCGTTCGCAGAATCCCGAGCTCAGACCTCTGAATAACTATATCTGAAATCTCATCTCGATCGATTGAACGGAACGGCCACTACAGGTCCATATGTCGGCCAAGTTTTTTTATGACCACCCTGTATATTAGTTTAGTGTGAATACAATATTAAACCCTTCTTTAATTTTATGTTTCGATAAGTTTCATTCGTTAACACCTGAGAAAGTATATTTATATCAACCCTAATTTGGTAGAATTGAAAAAACTGGGATGTATATTGAGAGAATTACGAATACTTGTATTGCTTTACCGGTACTGCTAAAGAAGCAATTATTTATCAAAAATTATTTTTTTTACATGGATTTTCAGCTGATACTTCTCTTATTTCGAATTTTATTTTTGTTTCTGCACAGTGTAAACGATTTTAGAATATTTTGGACAGACGATATCTTTCAACGAACGGGAATATTTATTTCTGAGATTCCATGTAACGATGTACGACTTAATTTAATTTGTATTAATTATGAGTTTCTTATAACGCGGCAGTGGCTTCCATATAACGCGGTATAAATTAATCTCATTCGTCTTATTTTTGTGTTTCTCATAACGCGACATCTATAGATCGCATTTCCTGATTTCGATTAATTCTGCGTTTCTAATAACACGGTTTTCCTATTACGCTCTACGAATTAATCGCGTTATAGTAGACTTGACTGTATTATCAATTTTGTAGTGAAAGTCCGGTGTTCTGGGGCGAAAAGTCCTCGGTATCCGAACAGCTTGGGTTCTCTGATACTTTCATAGTTGGGAATCGACCTCTTCTCATTCAAAAATGAAAGGGGGGGGAGGGAATATGTATCACAAACATACTAAGAGTATGGGTAGTCAAACAAGTAAGATGTCTAGTTTCACTAGTTAGGTCGCATAACCCCATATCAGGTTACCGGGATACCCAGTCTTGAGGCTCAAACCCCTTGACCGTCTCCATATTTTAATAGTTGGGCTGGTACCTCATAATATTACTTTACAAATATATCGATAGAATTTGCAATGTTACGCCATGACAGGTGTTGGCGCCACTTTTTAATTGGCGTAAAGTTCCACGTACCTGTTAAGCACCGAGAAATTTTCTTGCAAGTTAGCGTCTGATCTCTCATCCGGATTAGTAGATATTGCCTCCCTGGTATAATTTTTCGCAGGCCTTGGTCCATTACCGGCATATCTAGAACGATTCCATCTTAGAACAAGTGCGCTGTGCATCTGCTGCCGAGAAGGTGATCCGATCCACTACCTTTTTGACTGTGATCTCACAAGTCCGTGGTATTTGATCATAACTTCTCTTCAAAACTACTCTCATTGGTGCCAAAGTCCTGCCTAGAGTAGACACTGCCACCACAAAATCCTTAAAGTGATTGAATTTCTCAGCTCCAGCATTGATTATATCTGTAAGATCTGAGAAGTCGAAAGTTCTCAAAATAACTTGACTTTTCTTCGGAAAGTAGTATATGTCTAGGGTAGTGTAACGTTAATTGAAAACGTTACATTCATAATCATCACCACACCTACAACGAACCTAAAAATTACACAGACAACACCAATTTTCATGGATTCACCCCCTGAACTCACCGAAAAGAACGCTTTCTGAAACTCACTCATTCTCCCAACGGAAAAGTACAGTGCTACAGGCTACAATTCCTTTGCATTCCTTCTTCCCACAACGGTCGAAGAGACGGCCGATTCCGAGAAAAAGTGGGCAAATTTAGGGGTCAACCCCTTGCCAACTTTCATTCATAGATCCAATTATCAAAAGGGTAATTAACTTCATCAATTTTGATCGTACGGCTTCTGAACATCTGTCAAAATGTGCTTTAAGACCTTATGGTCATTTTGATAGTTGTTTCTAGTCGATATGATGAAGGATTGATTTTATAATCCTCTTTATTCAATTTCATTCATTCAGACCCAGAAAGGACGCAAAGTGGGGTTGCCACTTGGCGGTTTCTGGCTGGATTTCGGATGGAGATAAACCATCATAAATGGAATTTTGGCAACATAATTGGCGACAAAATCGCAGTTTTCATTCATCCCATAAATACAGGTGTTGGCGTGATTTTCCTCAGACTCTCACTTTTCACCAACGTCAAAAGACGTGAATTTTTTTGCTGCTTGGAGTTTCGGGGTGACTGTGGGGTTGCACAAGAGAAGAAGTGATTGACCGAGGGAACCAGATCAACTCCCGCGGAGCATCCCTTTCAACCATCTTGAGGATCCAGATTTTTTTGTCTGGAAAGAGTTTCCCTGTTTTCAACATTCATTTTCTTCAGATATGCGGATCCCACAGTTACCTCCAACCCGTTCTACATCACCGAGGAATCAGGGCCTTTAGGAATACCGTCCCGGAGCGGCTTCTCCTTTTTTTTCCGCGTAACGTTCGTGAAGGTCCTACTCCGACAAGGATCTCTACACAAGAGTTTGCCTTATTCGAACAACGTACATGCCCTTTCAAACCAAAAGAAAAATGATGGACGTATGGATCCTCTCTGGTACTATGTTGAAGTAACGGGTATTCCTTCTCCTATTCAAATAAAGGAAAACAATTCATTCTCAGTCATCCTGCTTGAGTTCTGTGTCGTCTGAATCAAATATACTCCGGCCAATATCTCTTCTTCAAGAAAAATCTGCTATTTCATCTGAAGTAATGCCAAACCCTATTACTTCTCCTTGTAACTAAAGGTTGGGAAGTGGCCGTCGTTTCCACTATCCCCATTGCATTTCCAATTACACTTCAAGGGAGATACCCTCATTTACTTTCAAGTTCGAATCCGGTTTCCTCAGAAGAAAAAAAAAGGACTCCTCAATACTGGAAGCAATTTTAGATAAAGTCATCTCAAGGACCACAGGTCGTATCAATATATTATCTTGTCTCTTGTTCTTTTGTAAAAAAAAGAAAATCACCTTAATCATTTTATGGGAAACCTAGGGTTATTGCAATTGAAGTCCTCTTGCTAATACTTTAGTAAGTAAGGAACCACTTCAACTCATCCACAACATCCATACCTACTACCACCACCAATCCTCTCACTTATGCATGTTTTATAAAAATTAGTACACTTGGTACCGTGACCTTTCCCAAGGTGATTTCTTGAATTCTTTGAGAATTACTTCATGTTTAATATCTGATATTTCATGCATAAAAATTATTTTTTATGATTCTGCATTATTGTATTACCATACACCTCAAAAACTTTATTTTCATGCTCTCATTTTAAATTAAGCTACTGTTCAAATTTATTATGCCATGGTTATCTGATTATTTGATTTTCAAATGACACTCAAAATTGTTATTTACTTAAAATAACGTTTTTTTTTTGTTCACTTTCTTTAACTGTTGATTTGCTTTGAGATTTCTTGATCTTATAAATAAACAACTCAAATAACAACTGATCAGATACCCATCCTATAGACAGATAAGAAGTTCTATTTTTTTGCATTTTATACTATTTAGTTAAGATTTTTGTTATCATTATTTTGTAGTAATTTTTGGGTCCTTGTCCAAATTTTCAATATGTCTAAAAAGACAAATAACTTCTCCATACAAATTGCCCCTTATGAAGGTGATCCAACCACATTGTGTTTCTTCAAGGAACATGTTTTGGACACCATTAAAATTAACGGTTGGTCAGAGGAACAAGCCCTCACTTTTGTAAAATCCAAACTAGCTGGTGCTGCTTTACGATTCTATGTCGAATCATCACACCTTAAAAAGATCAACAAGGTCCATGAACTTCTAGACCAATTGGCTATTTTTTTGCTCAAAAATCAAATGCTACTAGCATCCATCACTTAAATGCCCTTGTTATGTTACCATCTGAAACCATACGGAATCTTGCTCACAGAATCGATGTGTTGGTAAACAAAGTTTATCCTGAAATTCATGAGAGATCAGCTCTCAACAACATAAAATATGTCAAGCTCATTTCTGCCCTACCCTCAGATATTCGACTCAAACTTTTGGAGTCGGGCACAAATGACTATGATTCAGCCATCGAAAAAGCCCAAAACTTACAGGATATTTCCATCGAAAATACTGTCCTCAATAGAATCACTACTCATGAAAACCCTCCAGAACTTTTGGCTGAGGTCAATGCTCTAAGAGAGGAAGTTAATAAGTTAGCTGATGAGAAAAATACTATAAAGAAGGTCAATCATGTCACCGCAATTGACAAAAATTATAGACAAATTCAAAATCACAGTCAAAACTTAAGAGGTAGAAGCCGATTTAGACCCTACAACCAATTCAATGGACAATCCTACCAACAAATCCGCAACCAGAGAAACCCCACATGCCATTTTTGTGGAAAACTAGGCCACGTGATGAAAGACTGCTTTCAGTTCATACGAATGAACAACAACAACAATCCCCAAAATGATTTCTCTAAAGAACACAATTTTCAAAATCGTCGTAGCAACTTTCACAGCCAATCCCGCCAAAACCAAAGACGAAACCACCCAAACTACTAGAGAGGAATGCAAGCGATGCGTTCGTTCCTCAACCTAAACAAAAAGCATCCCCTCTGACTCACCCAAACAACATAACTCTTCCTGAGTCAAATTGTTTTGATAAAATAGAAACCACTCATGTCACTGACAAACCCAATTCTGAACATTATCTTTTGAACATTCCAAAAGTTGCTAAAACTTACTCCATGAATGTTTCCACACAGACTTTTGTTGGTACACATGACCATTGCGTCAATATCCCAACCAAAAATTCTGCTTCACAAACTTCTGATTTCTATGAAAATAATAGTCATCAAAATTCTGTTAATTGCTCTCCCATAACCCAAGAGAATATATTCTCAGTCTCATCATCTGACAAATCTCTGCCACATATTCCTCTTAAATTCAAAAATAATATTGGCATTTTTCTTTTCGATACTGGCTCATCTATTTCCCTTATATCCTCCCAATTCTTTGATTTCATTAAATATGACGTAACTCACAAAAATTTAGCCAGAAGAGTTACAATTTCAACAGTAAACTCCGTCGTCCAATTTAAAGCTTGTGTGGAGATATCCTTCAAAATTGACAGACTTTTCTTCAAACATACATTTTATGTTATTGATATGGACAATGAATCCACATTTAATGGTATCATCGGATGTGATTTCATGACCAAATTTTCTGTTTCCATCAACTTATCACAACACCTTGTTCAAATCAAAGATCTGTCCATTCCATTTCATCACATGTCCAAAAATCTAAACAATGTGCAAACAACTGATACCAATGCCCACCTCAAAACTACTGCTAAAAGTTTTCCTGCAAAATTGGTAAGAAAAATCGTCATCCACCCTGGTCAAGAACTTTATGCACAAGTGCAGTTTTGCAATGATGAAAACTTCGATAAATTTGTACTGGAACACAGTTTTGACGAAAACACATTTGAGACTTCTGACTCTTTTTACGAATCAAAACCTAACGAAAACAAACAGTCCAATATTGAACATTTCTACATTTTTTTGATAAACAAATCTACAAGGATTGTGCATTTAAATAAGTCGCAAACTATTGGTCATATCCACAAAATTGAACATATTCTAGAAAATGTAAACAAAAAAAATATAGGTTGTGTAAACAATGAGAATGTCAACATCATACAGGCCTCACCGGAGATCACTACCCTGCGACATAGTGAATTTGATGTTACGGATTTTGACCTAGCACATTTATCTCATGACGAACAATTTAAAATTAAGGACTTACTAGCCAAACACAAGATGGCTTTTTCCAAAACTTTGAAATCCATGGGACACACAGATGCTATTGTTCCCAACTTGCAATTCACAAGCAACTTTCCGATCAAAACACTACCTTTCCCTATTCCCGCTGCTCTTTCATCTACAGCTAAAACACAGTTAGATGAAATGGTTGAAGCTGGATTGATTTCACGAAATATTTCAGAATGGGCCTCTCCTATGTTACTTGTTAAAAAGAAAGTTGATTCATCTGGTATTCAAAAATATCGTTTAGCCCTCGATTTACGTGTAATTAATTCAATTTTGTTACACTCTTCCTACCCTCTTCCAAAAATCCAAACCATAATTTCGAACATTGCACAATTCAACTACTTCTCCACTTTAGACATGCAACAGGCTTACATGCAGATAAATTTACCGGAAGAATACAGAGACCGACTTGCTTTCACAACCCCTTTTGGCACTTATCGTCAAAATAGATTACCCTTTGGTCTTAAGACTGCTGCATCTATATTTCAAGCTTTAATGGATTCTATACTTGAAATTATCCCTGGTGTTTTTGCTTATCAAGATGACATAATCATCTGTTCAAACTCATTCAATGAATCTTGTGAGAAGTTAGACAAATTACTGTCAATTCTAAAGTCACACAACTTAACCTTGTTTGCAACAAAATGCTCTTTCCATCAACGGACAATCAACTACCTAGGATTCAATATTTCAGATCATGTCATCACCCCAATCAACTCAAACGTTGTTAAAATCAAATCTTTTCCAACTCCAAAGAACAAAAAACATGTGAAGCGATTTGTTGGTTTATGCGGATTCTATAGGCATCTCATCCCAAATTACGCTAAACTTGTACACCCTCTAATCAAAATCACTTGTCCTTCATCACACTTTTACTGGTCAGAGGAATGTAATAACACATTCCAATCACTACAATCAATCTTTTTCAAACAACCATTTGTTAAACAACCAGATTGGGAGAAAACCTTTTTCTTAAACACTGATGCTTCAAAACATGCCATATCTGCTGTGCTCTTGCAAGAATTTGATGGTAAATTATCCCCCATTTCATACTACTCCAAGTCATTATCAGATTCTGAATCAAAATACCCTGCAATTAAGCTTGAACTCATGGCCATTGTAAAAGCTGTCGAATCATTCAAATACTATTTATATGCCAGATCCTTTGTCATTTTATCAGACAGCAAACCCCTTCAGCATTATAAAAGAACCACTTCTCCTGCAGACATCACTACACGTTGGTTATTACTATTCAGTGAATATTCATTTACATTCAAACATGTACCTGGCAAAACCAATCTCCTACCAGACTACTTCTCTAGACTTGAAGAACCCCCACCCAACAAGATGATTTACTCAACAACCCAAATATCATCCACTCAAATGAACCTCTGCCCATTGTACAAACCAACCCAATCAGTGTAAAAAATATACACAGTGTAGAAACACAAATGTGCAACCTAATTGCTACGGTTCCAAAAGCAGTTGTTGATCCACTCCTTGAAATTTCTAATGCTACCCTACTTCGAGAACAACTCACCGATAAGGACACATCCCTTATTTACAATCAGATCATGAACCGGAAAATTTCACAAAACCATGTCAAATACTTCATTAACCCTGACACAAAACTCTTGATGCACATCAAAAGTGACAAAACTAGAGATAACCAAGATTCAGAACAACCAACAATTGTCGTCCCAAAATCCCTACAACAAAAAGTTTTAAGAATAGCACATCTTCCCCATTTTGGAATCTCAAAAACATATGAGTACATTACTCTTAGATACTATTGGTCAGGCATGTATATTGACACACAAAACTTTGTTGCGTCCTGCACAGTCTGCATCACATCGAAACCACATACAATTCCCCCTGCACCTTTTCAGCCCACCATGAAACCCAAACATCCAGGTGATGTTATTTCAATGGATTTAGTAGGTCCATTTCCCAGCGGTCAGCACATCTTAACTATAATTGACCATTTTTCCAGACATCTTGAACTGTACCCATTGATGAATATAACATCAAATGCTGTCATAAATTCTCTTTTCTCATATATTTCTACCCATGGAAGACCTGCCATTATCCTAACGGATCTGGGTACCCAATTCACTTCTGACATTTTCTAAACCTTTAATTCAACTCTAGGCATAAAATTATGTCACACCACATCCGGTAGACCACAAGCCAATGCCATTAGTGAAAGAATTAACACGTCAATCAAATCCACAATTTCGGCTCTTCAAAGCCAAGGACATAAATTCTACAATGCAGTCAGAATACACCAAAATCTCTATAATGGCGCATTTCATCAATCAACTGGATATTCCCCCAATCTAGTACACTTTGGTAGACATCTCTCCTTAATTACCGATACATATGATCAAAGTGTTAATCTTCAAAAAATTTGTCACAGTCTTATTCCCTAGTACAAATTCTGGATGCTCTACAAGAAGTATATAGAAAAGTATTCTATAACAATCAGAAGAGCCAACAAACAAATTATCAACGACAAGCTCCACATTCAAAAACCAGAATCTTTCAAATAAATGACAATGTTTACTTAAAATCCAAAGATAAATATAGACCAAAATATGAAGGTCCCTACACTATTACAAAAATAAATTCACCCGTCATTGTTTCAATTCAAAGAATTACAAAATCCAACGGAAAACCTTTTAAAATTCACATTGATAGATTAGTTCTTGCTCCTCCACGCCTAACACACTTGAGTCATACTACGGAAAATATTGAGATCAATCACGATCAATCATCGTCAGGAAATGGGCATGCATCTGCACCATATAACCTGAGACCACGCACGTTCCAGAAGTTGTGCTCTGGATAATGTTATGACTGCAGTCATCGAGATATGAGTCTACTTTTACCCCTCGTTTTTTTAAATCCAGCAGCTATCTCGATGATTACACACTATAACATTTGTATATTATTTTCACAATCATTTTTTCTTTCGCAACGTTTGGTTGTACATATTGTACAAGGGCTGTGCAATCAATTTGTGCAATTTTTACCGTCATTTACATTATCATGTCATAATATCATACTTATCAATCAATGATAAGCAATTATGTTCGTGAACGATATCATACGCTACATCAAGTGGCTTTACTTTCAAGATTACAATTTCTAAAACCGTTAAACACCATATGGTTTTTGCACACTACCCGCCCTTATAACTCAAATGTTGGACATTATTTACATGTCAGTACCATGTTTTATTCACACAAATAATGTTGTCATTTTTCAACAGTTATTACATTGAATTGTAACTTTTGGTAATTTAAGTTTGTGTATATGTCGTGTGTTCAAACAAAATGTTTGCAACAATCAATCACACCCATCGTGTTCTTGTCACTTTTGCAAAAAGGTGTAATGCAGAGGTGAAAATAACACCAAAAACTAACTTTTACTTGTTAAAGTTGACACAAAGTCATTTGGCATATCTTTGTACCAAATCATCTGCGTAATCCATTTTGCCAAATACTGTTTAAAATAAAATATGTATATTTTATTTTACCCTTTTAACAAAAATTTAATGTCCGAGGTACTTACGTCCTCATTTTAGGTCATTACTGATATTACAATTATGGGCATGTGACTGTTGTGACATTTTAGTTTGTTTCGTAATGTCACCACCAAACACTCCTATATACGTTCCTGGTACAACTATATGTTTCACATATTTAACCCATACTTAGTACTAACAATTTTAAACATTTTTCATAATGGACATGAATTGTTGTATTACATACATATTATGCTATTAGCATAAATTTTGTTCTTCCTTTGGTATATCAATTTTTGTTTTTATTAATGGCAAATGTATCTTTATATACGTTTTTTTTACAACATTATGTGTCAATTGGCATTATTAATTCTTGGCTACAGGCAGTAATTGTTTGACTGTGAAGAGTTTACATTTTATGTAAACTACAGTCAATCAAAAATACGACAAAATTTGAAGTGGCACTGGTATTTCTTTTTATGAATAGTACATGTGTATTGTTTAGAATTTGGCATATTGTTGTTTTATGTTTGGCAACGAAACGTTATAGGACATTACTTATTGTTTCTGTGTAAACAATAACTTTTTAAGTTGTCACATGAGTGCTGAGGAAAATGCCAGCAACTCGTAAGTTGATACGCCAAAGTCATCTTATATTGTTAACTAAGTACTGAAGAAAATACCAGTGGCTTAGGAAAACAGAGTTTTCATGTGCAAAAGATAGTTCTTTCATGTGCTTACCTGAACACTGAACTAAAATGCCAGTGGCTTCAACAGATATACGTGTGTTTTTTATGCCAAAATCATTATATATGAATTGCGTTCTGTGGACAATGTTGTTGCCAATGTGTTAATTCATATCTATATACCAAAGCTATTTTTATCGACCACCTTTAATGCAAATTTGGAGTTACCAACTCCATGGTTTGTGTATGTGCATACTTTAATTATATTTTCAAGGTTCACTACCTCATGGTTTATCTAAAAATTTTAACTATTAGTGAATCACTGAACTGTGTTTTAATAACAAGCACATGTGCAGACTAATTACCAAATATTCCCAATTTTTTGCATTTTTATGTAAACACTACACTATGCGACCAGTCATGCTTATTAGTGAGCCCATTTCGATTCATCTTTTCTTTCTACAAATCATTTAGATGGAAATCAAAATCTGATCTAAAATTCTTATCATCATTCACCATACATTACAGGCAATTACTGCGTTATGCACTGTACGCTGGTCGTACAAAGTTCCATGCAGAGTCACCTGGCCAGATTTCCCTCGTGGAACCGCTCATCGCTTTCATTGTTGGTAATGTAGTTTCCATCATTTAAAATTTTTTTACCATATCCTTTTAATTGTTTTCCTTTTAAGCAGGCTTGTCGCAGTGTCAAGTTTACGCATAAATTTTAGCAAGGTATTTGCTTCACTGGATTGTTGTAACACATACAGGCTACATTATTACAACAAATTTTTGCCACTCACGTTGTCTTGCCCACTGCCTGCCACTTATGCCAAGTATGTTGTACTTTATTGTGTTTATCTTATTGTTACCAATATATGCCATTATTTTTGTCAATCCTTTCACTCAGCACATGGAACTGAACAAATGATGCACATGTCGCATCTTTTTGTAACCCCCTGTATTTACTTATGTTGCTCACCTCACGATCATGCTTGGGTTCATGCGTTCATCATCATCACCCCCCCTCCTCCAAAATTGTTTTCTTTCCGTGTCTTTGGGGAGGATGTAACGTTAATTGAAAACGTTACATTCATAATCATCACCACACCTACAACGAACCTAAAAATTACACAGACAACACCAATTTTCATGGATTCACCCCCTGAACTCACCGAAAAGAACGCTTTCTGAAACTCACTCATTCTCCCAACGGAAAAGTACAGTGCTACAGGCTACAATTCCTTTGCATTCCTTCTTCCCACAACGGTCGAAGAGACGGCCGATTCCGAGAAAAAGTGGGCAAATTTAGGGGTCAACCCCTTGCCAACTTTCATTCATAGATCCAATTATCAAAAGGGTAATTAACTTCATCAATTTTGATCGTACGGCTTCTGAACATCTGTCAAAATGTGCTTTAAGACCTTATGGTCATTTTGATAGTTGTTTCTAGTCGATATGATGAAGGATTGATTTTATAATCCTCTTTATTCAATTTCATTCATTCAGACCCAGAAAGGACGCAAAGTGGGGTTGCCACTTGGCGGTTTCTGGCTGGATTTCGGATGGAGATAAACCATCATAAATGGAATTTTGGCAACATAATTGGCGACAAAATCGCAGTTTTCATTCATCCCATAAATACAGGTGTTGGCGTGATTTTCCTCAGACTCTCACTTTTCACCAACGTCAAAAGACGTGAATTTTTTTGCTGCTTGGAGTTTCGGGGTGACTGTGGGGTTGCACAAGAGAAGAAGTGATTGACCGAGGGAACCAGATCAACTCCCGCGGAGCATCCCTTTCAACCATCTTGAGGATCCAGATTTTTTTGTCTGGAAAGAGTTTCCCTGTTTTCAACATTCATTTTCTTCAGATATGCGGATCCCACAGTTACCTCCAACCCGTTCTACATCACCGAGGAATCAGGGCCTTTAGGAATACCGTCCCGGAGCGGCTTCTCCTTTTTTTTCCGCGTAACGTTCGTGAAGGTCCTACTCCGACAAGGATCTCTACACAAGAGTTTGCCTTATTCGAACAACGTACATGCCCTTTCAAACCAAAAGAAAAATGATGGACGTATGGATCCTCTCTGGTACTATGTTGAAGTAACGGGTATTCCTTCTCCTATTCAAATAAAGGAAAACAATTCATTCTCAGTCATCCTGCTTGAGTTCTGTGTCGTCTGAATCAAATATACTCCGGCCAATATCTCTTCTTCAAGAAAAATCTGCTATTTCATCTGAAGTAATGCCAAACCCTATTACTTCTCCTTGTAACTAAAGGTTGGGAAGTGGCCGTCGTTTCCACTATCCCCATTGCATTTCCAATTACACTTCAAGGGAGATACCCTCATTTACTTTCAAGTTCGAATCCGGTTTCCTCAGAAGAAAAAAAAAGGACTCCTCAATACTGGAAGCAATTTTAGATAAAGTCATCTCAAGGACCACAGGTCGTATCATTATATATTATCTTGTCTCTTGTTCTTTTGTAAAAAAAAGAAAATCACCTTTTAATCATTTTATGGGAAACCTAGGGTTATTGCAATTGAAGTCCTCTTGCTAATACTTTAGTAAGTAAGGAACCACTTCAACTCATCCACAACATCCATACCTACTACCACCACCAATCCTCTCACTTATGCATGTTTTATAAAAATTAGTACAGGTAGTCTTTGAACGTTTTGGTTTTAGGATTAAAAATGTTCCCTTCTGAATACGATGTCCTGTGTTTTTTGGTTGATTTCTGTTTATTGTTTAAGTTTTTTTTTCTTAGTCGATTTTTATACATTATGTCATTTTATTTAGTCATTATTTACTTTTATGCTCACGTGTTTTACTCTTCACTTGCCTTTCCTCTTTCTGTGCACTTAAATGTTATATGTATTGTGGATTGCTCGTCTCTGTCTTATCCCCGAATATCATCCGTAAGGCGGACTATACAGCTGAAAGTCGCACAGGTGAAACTGCGTCCGT
This sequence comes from Metellina segmentata, assembly GCA_947359465.1. NCBI lineage: Eukaryota > Metazoa > Arthropoda > Arachnida > Araneae > Tetragnathidae > Metellina > Metellina segmentata. The sequence continues at coordinate 23,205,972 of OX375878.1, read as the reverse complement.
CTACGGTGTCCAATACAGTCCAAACGCTCCCTTTGAGTTTGGTTGACTATAAGCTTCACGGCGTAAGGGCCGTATTTCGCCAAGCTGTGCCAAACTCAAACACAAAATACCGCGAAAGAAGTATATCGTATAAAAAAAGAGGATTTGGGACCAGAGTATAAGAAAAGGATTGTTTAGGTATTCCAAGATTCCAGGAACTCTATGGGAAAAGAGATCACTAGCGAATCCTTCGGTCAGTGAAACTCGCACACTTCTAAAAGAGCTGCTCTCCTGAGAGCCGTTCCCTTTCATGAACCATTCACTGTGTACATAGGTTGTACAGTAATTTAAGACCAATGTTTGTCAAATAAATATAGTATATACAGTCCGTTGCAATTTTGTATTTGTGTGAGCCACGACAACCTACACAAACAGATATTGCTGAAACTCAAACACATGTTTGTAGCAATAGGGCGTCTTACGAGAGACTCCCAAGTTGGTGATGTTTAAAGACACGTGACAGTCCGACGAAGAGCGCGAAACCGGAGGGAACGGTTTCCTCTTGATTTATTGGAGTCTCCGCTTTCGCTGGAGGAAATCGGAAACCGGCCTTATCCATAATGCATGCATATTCCGTATCAAAATTTTATTTATGCGACGGGAGATACCTTTCGTTTCCGCTCCGGATGAATCATGCATTGTGTTACCTGCCTTTCCTTTACGCAAGGGTTCTCTCTTGTTGTTTCGGGGATATTCTAAATGCAGGTCTTCAGCTCACTACAGCCATCTAAGGAGAATGAGCAAGTACATGCCCTGTTGCTTTATATGTGTCCTCGGAGCTTTTTACTTAGTTTGCATAGAGCTCATTATCAATGTAATCAGTATATTTGTAATACTAATCCTTCAAACTACAAAAACATAAAGGGCCTTGGGTCCTATGACATCTTATCTGCCCTTAGCTTTTATGATGCAAGGACGTGTCATACTAAGTTCGTTGTTCGTAATGTTATATCTGTAAACATGCAACTCCAAAGCTCACGACTGCTTCGTTTAATTTTGACATACACTATATGGACACAAGTATTTCGACATTGCATGTGTTTAAAAAAAAGTGCTTTCTTAATTTATATAGTAACGGGTAGGTCCTCCCTTTGTGCTAGTATTACAGCTGCAACACGTCGATGCAAGGACGTGTCATACTAAGTTCGTTGTTCGTAATGTTATATCTGTAAACATGCAACTCCATAGCTCACGACTGCTTCGTTTAATTTTGACATACACTATATGGACACAAGTATTTCGACATTGCATGTGTTTCAAAAAAAGTGCTTTCTTAATTTATATAGTAACGGGTAGGTCCTCCCTTTGTTCTAGTATTACAGCTGCAACACGTCGATGCAAGGACGTGTCATACTAAGTTCGTTGTTCGTAATGTTATATCTGTAAACATGCAACTCCAAAGCTCACGACTGCTTCGTTTAATTTTGACATACACTATATGGACACAAGTATTTCGACACTGCATGTGTTTCAGAAAAAGTGCTTTCTTAATTTATATAGTAACGGGTAGGTCCTCCCTTTGTGCTAGTATTACAGCTGCAACACGTCGATGCATACTTTTCACAAGTTCTCTGTAAGACTGGGCAGGAATAGCTAGCCATGCCTCTTGCAAGGCTGTGAGACGAGATTGTTGTGAATATGGGCGTATCTGGCGGTGTCGTATTCGTCGCTCCAGTTTGTCCCACTATTGCTCGATTGGATTAAGATCGGGGCTCTGAACAGGCCAGTGAAGAAAATTCATCTTATTTTCAGGAAACCAGTCCGGCACATGTTTAGCAGTATGACATAGAGCACGATATTATTGAAGAAATAAAACCATCATCGCCGTAGTATTGCCATAGTGTAGGCAAGACCAAATTATCCAGAACGTCGAGGAACAAGTCAGCGTTTATGGTACCAGGTATATAACGCAATGGGCTGAATCCTAACCAGAAGAACAACCCCTCACTAAGATGTATCCTTCTCCGAATTTCTGCAAACACTTTAGGCCGTATAGAGTACGTAACTCCCAACCTCGCGACTGCTTCGTTTAATTTTGACCATATATATGTGCATTAACATATACATACTTATTTTGCAAAATTTATCCTCCTCCTTTAGAGGAGAGGGTTACAACTCCGAGGACCCAAGAGGACCGGAATTCTAGAAGTTTGCACCCATTAAATACAGAGCATCTTGCAATATGAAGCACCACATATCTGATTTAATATTATTGGTGTTGATCTGATTAATTATCATAAAGTGATAGTTGATAGATTTTACCAATGCGGAATTGGTTACTTAAATTTCTATTGAAAACGGGCTGAAATCGGGTTCGAAAAACAAGCCGTGACAACACGAATGGAGTGCGTATAAGTCTACTTTAAAATAACAATGACTTAATCGGTCGTTAGAGTATTAGACACCGCAGGTGTCCCCCTTATCCCCCGTCCATGGGACAGGTAAAAGTGTTTTTTTGCGGACACATTGCGGAAAAGTGGTTGGAGCCCACCAAGACTGAGTGTGACAGCTTCAGGCTAACCTTTGGCTGTGTGTTTTAGCTACGGGGCACTATACTAACTTTGTTTACATGGTGGGAACTTCTCGTGTGAGGGTTCCCGTTATGCAATATAGAAATAAGAAGAAAATAAAAATATAGTAATAAAAAAAAAGCAAATTGAAGAAACATCAACGTTACGTTAGTTGAGAGCTAAAGTTAAAAGTTAACAAAAAAGAGCTTCTTAAAATAGAGCTCTAAGAAAAGGATCAAACCCTTTAACAAGAAATGAACAGTTGAAATTAATTGTAAGCAGTCTTATTGAATGAGGATGTTGATGTTTTCCGATAGGAACTTCATAATTTGAATTATCTTTGCTTGTGCTTGGTTGTTGCTTGCCGTGTTTGCTTAATCGTTCGTTGGGAAAGGACAAAGTCCCAAATCAGAAAGAGCGTATTCAGCAGAGTCCCAAATCAGGAAATAGGTTCACACTACCGCAAACTATATTTAGCTTGTCAGAAAATGTTTCGGCAAGTTTAGTTCAATATCCCGTTATGTTGCTCCAGTGCAACGTTGATTCCAACTACCTACCATAGTTTAGTTGGTTCAGAAAAAGGATCGAGTGGATGAAAACATTAGTAAGAAAACTATAGATGACATTAACACTAACTTGACGGTCTGTGTCTTTCTCTTTCAAACAACGCTAATTTCTGTCATTTTTATGTTTTCATCTATTCTGTAGTTCGCTCGAAATCTCCTTGGGGTGCACGAGCATTTATGTGCAAGCAGAAAAGCTCCTTCAAGGTATTTCCCTCTAATTCGAGTCGTTTGTCGTTTCAGCCCGGCTTCACAATGCGATGAATTTACTACCGTCGCCCACCTTGAAGCAGAAATTCCTTTTCATAAATTCCTTTTCCAGAAAGCGGGACACTCGTTTCGGATTTTAATAGGCCGTTAGGAATTTCGGGCCTAATTGAAGGAGACCCGTTTATGGCCGTTGTTATTGCGCACACAGCGGCGTGTAACGGATCGCTGAAAAACGCCGCATTTAATGTTCGCTTTTTCAGGCTCCGCGAGAAGTTACTCCCGGTTGAGCAAAGCAAGTGAGTAAATTTTCGCTGAAAGGAAAACCGTGAGCTTTAATCCTTGCGGCAGAAATAGTTTTACGGAGCGATTTTAAGGAGCATTTTACACGGCGCGAAAGGATTGGAATAAATTATTGAATGTTCATCTTACAGATGGGCTGAAGCCCTTTTCATTCTCGAGGGTTAAGGGCCATTTATAGTAAATAATCGGGATCTGGAATTTGAGTGAATCTGAAAGAACTACAGGTATTTGATGTAGAGTTTATGTTTTGTGGCTATTCGACGGAGGAATATTTCTCACAATTCTGTGAGCATATCACACAGAAGATATACAGTGTCAAGATATGGTATTGTACTATCAAGAAACTTTATTTACGAAAATTTCCAAATGAACAAAATACATTTACTTTTACACCTGTACATTTACAATACTGTATACAAAATTTCGTGGACGTTCACTAGGTTCATACTACGGTTCCCTTGAGTTGGCATTTGAGTCACATAGTTTTTAACTGGTCGTCGGGTTCATGCTGTACATATACGAGGATTTTCACGATTGAAGTCCTTTTCTAGGATTCTGGTACCTAGTTAATCGCTCGTTACCGGAAGCGAAAGCAGTGCTTACGTCATACATGATTTTCCGTATGGCAGACCTTTTCCCCATCTTTGTATCAATGGGCTTCACCACAACCATTCGTCTTCTCACGTAAACCGAATTACAGGTAGGTATCATTCAGACAACAGGGGAGCCAAATACCGCAATAACACCAACCACTCACTTACAAAGACGTATTGACCTTGAAATAAAATGGATGGAACATGTGCGCTCAGCTTCATATTATTCCTTCTGAATGCTCAGTTTGGAGCTCTTCGAGTGAATGTTACGTGTTACTGGTAGAAAGCAGGAATCCTAATGAACAGCCAATAGACGACAGTGATGATAAACACTCTTTGCTCTTCGATAGCAATCGGCCCAGCGTTGATTCCCAAGACCATGTGACATTCAGTTCTTTGATCTTACGAGAGCGACTCGGCGTATGTGAGTTAACACAGGGAAATTTTGCGGCCATGTTTGAAACCCGAGAAACGCCAGGTTATTCAGCTAGTTAAATATAAAACTTGTTCATCATCTGCTCATGCACCGAGTCCAATCATTGAATGCGGAGTATATATTAATCCTCTGAACGTCACTATAATTTTAAATAGCGTAGTACTTACTACCTTTCCTTTGGACCACATTTATAGCTACATGTGTTGATTGAAAGAATCCTAGGTAAGATTCTCAAGTCAAGAAGGTCAAAACCGATTAGAAGCCATGCAGGGAAGACTGCAGAATGTAGAATAGTTATGTACTCGTCAACCCTTCATAGGGGTTAACAAGATAAAACAATTCGGTGCCGTTTGTTAGCTGATTTGGGTCGACGGTAGATCAATAGTTGATTCTCTCAATATGTTGACTGACGCATGTTCATTCAATAGCTGGACTGCAATAGTTTGGAACTTGTGAAGAATTAGTTTTAGTAGCATAAATTCTTAAAAATAGAAAAAGTCCTCTTATAAAGCTTATTTTATCAGTTTCAATCGCCTATAGCTCGTTGACTTGGGTTTTCAAAAAGCACTATATTAAACAGTAGATATGTGAAGTGAAGTGTTCGGTTTGCATTTGAGCTCTTAGTTAGCAGTTTCTCAAATGTTTAAACAGAAAAATTCCTAAAATAAAATAATAATGTTTCCTCGTGATGATATAATACCTTAAAATATGTTTGCATTCTCTTTGAAATCGCGATTCAGTGAGTTCCTTTTGTAACTACTTCTATGAATTTTCGCAAATCCCATTTTTTTATCTCCACAATAACATACTTGAAGAATACACAATGTAGTATCCTTATATATTCGCTTTTAACTTCACCCAAAGCGAAAACTTTTACTTTTTATCTTTCAATAGAGAATTAGCCATTTCAAAAATAAATTTACACGGGCTCGAATTCCTTTGTTTATCTTTCGGATTTTAAAATGAGAGAGGATGACATTTATAGTCAATTTACTCAAGGAAAATCTGAATAGCACGAGGAAGGCGGTAGTTCTTAGAGAACGAAATTACTAGGAAGCGATAAAAAAAAGTGAGTTCTCAAAGCTCCTATAGCCGGAAAGTCGTAAAGTCGGGAACTTAAGACCTGTTTGCTCACGAATTACTAGACACCACACGGTCAACTGAAAAACCTCAAGACTGGTATAATTAAGGACAAAATAATAGTCCGTCCTTTCTTTTTTTGAGCTTCCTAAAACACGCAAAGTTTCGAGCATTTTTATGAATGGGTATTTTTATTAATTGGCTCTTTTTTACACGTCTGACAATTGACAGGCCGGGTCCTAAAGTTTCATGTAATTAAAAGCAAACAACGCCAGTGTAGGCTGGATTAATTACGGTGTTTTTAGAGGGCCGCGTAAAGTATTTTTTATATTCGCTTTATTTTAAGCTATTTTGTTGCAAACTAGGAAGTTCACTGCTGAGAAAAAAAAAGCAGCATGCGAAGAGAGAAAGTCCGCTTACAGTTACTGACTGCGCGAGTTGCAACTCAATAGATTTTGTTTTCCCAAGCCGTGTTGAATGGTGTACTTGTTAACACCAAATTAAAAAGCTTCCATCTAGAAAGTGTTAAAAGTATGCAATCATGTCCAAAAATTAATGATTTGAGGATTATGCAATCCGTATTGACTTCCCATGTCAAATTATCTTAAAATGCAAATGAATATTCCACACGTTGCGTACATATTCAACATGTATGTATAACAATCTCTAAATAATCTTCCCAATGTGGTGGAAACTTTTACCACGTTTCCAACAAGTTTCCACTTCACGAATTAGACTATTTTCTAGGAATTTTTTAACCGTCTGATGTGCTTAGCCGACAATACTAAAGCTACGTTAATGATTGATGATTAGTCGATAACTATTTTGGTGGAACTACACGCCCACCTTCAACATCGAGCCCAATCTAATTGCGATACTTTATTTCACGAGGAGGGTTAGTTTAGGCCCATTCAGGCAAAATGTATTGAAAAGGGCATTAGGAATAGGTACCATGAGTACCCCTGAAGAGAACTAGTAGGGAGAGTGTGTGCTTGTGTTGTTTTGGAATGTTAATAAAAAATGATGGTAAAGCTAAACAAGATCAAAGTAAAATTCAATTTAATGTTCTTGTGGACACGATTTTTAAGTCAGTTAAAACTTTGTTCAGAAATTTTTGCACTTGCATTACTTACTTTGAAGTATGTATTGTATTTAAAGCAGTTGGAAATATATGGAACTGAAGGATAAATACTCTAACCATATTGCGGGGGATTCTAGAAAAAATCTCTTTGATAGAGGTTCGACAGTGAAATTTCTATTTTGCTCAAAATCATCCTTACTGATATGAAACTTATACATCAGTCATTAAAATTCTGGTACTTGTCCATAATAAAAATTAAATGTTTCATATCTGTGCCGATAGTATGTTTTGAGGATACAAAATGTGAACTCACGACTAACTTATAAATTTAATGTTTTCTAAAGAATATTGACCAAAGACTATATGTCTAATAAAATCTTGGACAATCTTGTAGATCAGTGCGTATACGTTAATTCTTATTTGTAATGATATAATGGTTACAGTTTTCATGATTAAAAAATACATTCACAGTATCGTCATGTGCGCTGCATAACAAATATATCAAAATGCAACAATGTTTGCAAATACGCTAGTAATAGTTGAGCGCGCTATAAAATTAAATCCACGGAGAGTTCGCACTCACTCATATTATCATAGTAAATAAATGCATAATCTTCTTGCCACATTAGTTAGCAATGTATATCAGATGCATGTTATACTACATTGCAATGGTTGCGTGAGAGATACAATTCCCCACTACACACGCGAGCGGCTATTGATTATACGATTCACAGTTCGCCTATTGAACTTTACTAAAAACATTAAATTGACGTTTTTTGTTGTATGTATTTTTGTCAAGACGATGATTCCAATTTGATTTCAAATTATATTTTCTGAATCTTAAAATATATTTTTAAACCTTATTAAGGAGACTTTAGGAATACTAAATTCTCTCGACAAAAGCTGAAATTAAAAAAAAAATATTTTTCAAGATATTAATGTATGGTTTATATGGTTAAAACAATTATTGATATTATTATTGATTTTACCATATCAGCCATATTTGTAGATATCACAAAATAGGAACATTGAACATATTTATTTACACACATCGGATTAAAACTGAAGGAGCCAGAGCATTTTTAATGTTGTAAGGGGCAGTCGGATTTTGAGAAAAACAGCCCTTTGAAAACCTGAATGTCTAAAACAACCTAATAAATCTAACACCAATATTACCACTGCTAATACATCCTGGTGTATGTTTCGAGGACGTATATCTTCACTAGCAAAACTGACCAGAACTTGATGGACGAGATACTTTGTCCTTAGGAAAGAAAACAGACAAGATCTTGATGGACGAGATACTTTGTTCTTTGGAAAGAAAACATAGAAGATCTTGATGGACGATATACTTTGTCCTTAGGAAAGAAAAAAGACAAGATCTTGATGGACGAGATACTTTGTTCTTTGGAAAGAAAAGAGACAAGATTTTGATGGACGAGATACGTTGTTCTTTGGAAAGAAAACAGACAAGATCCTGATGGACGAGATACTTTGTCCTTAGGAAAGAAACAGACAATATCTTGATGGACGACATACTTTGTCCATGGGAAAGAAAATTGAACTGTCGGAAAGTAATCATGTAAAACCTTGTAAATCACGTGTTATAACAGTACAAGATTTTTTTTAATGACAGATAAACATAAAATGTCATCCATCTTTTTCCAAATGTGTTCCGAGCAGTGGAAGCCCGGTTGGAGAAGTAACATATAAACATTTGGTTGCGAGTTTGAATCGAGCTAAAGACCGTCGTATACAAAGGGAGCTGGTGCACGTTAAATCTCTCGTGGCTTCAAATATCCTCACGCTGCGAGGTGTGGAAGTTTGGAGTGCGGGGTGCCACTTCAAGTGTGAACTCCTCATCAGACCGTGAAATTGTTCTGTGATCTTTCCCTACGGGTTTGATCCAATACATTCGCCAATAGCCCGTTTTATTACTCCAGTGTGACGTTAATTAATTTACTTACCTCTAAATGTGCTCCAAATTTTACAGATATTCCGCATTTGTTTTGTATTATAAAATGTGTAGTATCAGATCCATTAAAATTATCATTCCAGAGTGGAAACACATCATTTTACGATCGCTATAATTTAAGAATGAGTCTCGATCGAGTATCCTCTCGAGCACTCGCTTCAGTCAATCAATGGAAGGACTGAGAACACCAGGACACGCCTTTTTTGTGTTGTATTATAAACGATTTCTCCGACAGCAATTACTGCTGCGAGTGTCACTGAAATTCAGCTGTAGATAGTTCGCCGCGCTACGATAATTACTTTTTGCACGAAGGATAATGAGACAGGTAGTTTAATTAACATCGTACTGGATCAACACTATTGGTGACTGCCGGGAAGAATCCCGAAGGGAAAGATCGGGGACAGTGCCTCGTAATTTATGAACCGCCGTCGCATGACAACACCTAAGGTGGGTGTCCCCTTCTCCAAACATCCCCACCATGCCAACAAGAGGACATTTGAATCCACGACAGATTCTATGTGCACCAGCCCCAACGTACAAAACGGTCTTTTATTTGATCCAATTTCGAACTGTCAACCCTCCGGTTACTGTTCATCACCATCTGTGCTGACACTACTCATGGGAGCGATTTGTTTACCTTACCATCAGTTTCCTGGTTTAAATAATAGAATTAATGGGCAAAACCAAGTACACTTCTCCATTCACCTGAGAGTCGCACTATGAGCATGTACACCGACACATTTTCTAAGCATACAGTGCCCATGCGCCTGTAGTCCCTAGTGCCGCATGCTGCTGCAGTGTGTGGCCGCGGGCTTGGTATCGCAGTAAGCAATCTTGTCAGTCCCAGGTGGGGCATTAATCCTCTCCTGTTTTTGGTTTCTGCCACTCATCTGAATTCTTTCGGTCTTTTACTGAATTCTTATGGTTTCTTACGGAATAAATGTTTCTAAGACGCGCGCGATTTATTGGCATGTACAAGATGAATAAGTAACAGAGTGCATACAGTACGTATTAAGAAGTTAATTTGTTTGTAACCATCACATGGGTTTAATGTGATAATCCACTCATACGTGCGTCGTTCCCAATGTCCGGTAGATGGACAACGTTAATCTAGAAAGTTCTTGGTTGAAGCGATGGAATGTCAGTACTGTAAATGTAATCAAATTGGAGATTCCCTGTGCGATAGATTTGCCGGATATTCACTTGAATAATCGGATCTCGGTCGAATGACTGGATGGTAGAGTCGCGGATCAACAACTGGAGGGTTATGAGTTCGAAACTAGAACCAGCCAATGACTAACGAGTACGAGGGTTGATTGTTAAAGCGTTTTATGGCACAAGAGCATGTATGCCAATTTGGGCCATCTACGAGCCAAACAACTTCGAGTAAAACACATGAAAGGAGAAAAGGTAATGGTAATTTTTAGTTAACGTCGTACTAGAGCAACACAACAGGCTATTGACGACGGTCCGTGATCAGTCCCTGAAAGGAGAAAAAAGGAAATATTAGGGAAGTTGGTAATTTTAGTTAACGTCGTACTAGAGCAACTCAACGGACAACTGACGACGGTCCGAGATCAGTGACTTAAGGGAAATAATCGAGGACAACACCTCGTAATTTTGAACCACGGTCAGATGACGAAGCAACATCTGAGCTGGCAACCCACTCTCCAAACTTCCACACCAACCCAACGTGAGGACTTTCGGCCACGACAGATTTCAGGTGCACCAGCCGCCTCTACACCATACGGTTACAAACATCCATGCCCGGACCCGGATTCGAACCAGGAACCTTCCGATCTAGAGGATAACACCTTAACCACTATACCGGTTGGTCGGCGAAATATTAGGGAAGAGAGCAGTAAAATGGAATCAGAAAACATCGCTTGCGTATACCGGGAGCATGTGCACATGGAGGCTAATGCACTTTAAACTTTGGCTTCATATGCCCTCTGGTTGGCGTAGTGTGAAAACGTGGATAGTGCCAATTCAGGTTTTGACCTCGTCTTCTGACCATGGTTCAAAATGAGGAGGTGTTGTTCACGGATCTTTCACTTCGGTATTGATCCTGGACTGTTGTCTTCACGTTGGATTGGCGTGGAAGTTTGGAGAGTGTGGTGCCAGCTCAGGTGTTGCTTCGTCACCTGACCTTAGTTCAAAACAACGAGGTGTTGTTCTCGGATCTTTCCCTTAAGAGACTTATCCCAGACCGTCGTCATTAGCCCGTTGTGTTGCTCTAGTACGACGTTAACTATAATTACCATTACCTGGACTGTTGTCAATAGCCTGTTGTGCTACTCCCGTGTGACGTAAATTCGATTAACTCGACAAATCGGAACTCGGAATGTTATCATTGATGCTCAGCTCATCTTGTACCAAAATTTCCTGGAACTTATTTATTTACTTTTAACTTTTACGTCACTGCGTTTCTAGTATTATTTTCAGAAATTTTTGTATTGCACTAATTGTTATTGCAATAATTTATATTTGAGGGATAGGTGTTCTCATTGTCGAATTCTGATAAGGTAAGGTCATTTTAACTAACGTCGTACTACAGCAACACAACCGGCTACTGACGACTTTCCTTTTATCAATTCCCTATGGATCCGAGGTCCCCCCCCTTGTGATTTTGAACCACGGTTAGATGACGAGGCAACCTCTGAGCTCACACCCAGCTCTCCAAACTTCCACACTAACCCAAGGACAGTTTTAAGGTACACCAGCCGCCTCTACATCATAAGTATAAATATCCATACACTGGCCCTGGTTGGAACCAGGATTTATAGAATCCTGGTCCTCAATACTATTTTCTAGAAAATCCAATGCATTTGAACTTATACGAAATTAGTTGAAGAATTGAGTCTCATCATTTGAGTTTTTCAAATAACTTTTAAAAACTGTCTTCCAAGTATCTCACAGTCAAACGGGGATTCACCCAGTAGCGTTTTTCGTTTTTTCATCTCCGTTACTTCCTCCAGAGCCCTAAAAAGATAACGTCTGTTGACAGCAACAAACATCTTTCTTTCGTCACACCCAAAAACAATTTAGTTTCCGGCGCTGATAAAGCCGGCGTGTGTGAAAACGGTCTTGCACACTTCATAAATAAAACGACAGTCTTCTGTCCAGGGGAATAAGTTGCAGTGTCAATAACTCACGTCCTATGGATGTCCCTGTGTCATCTGTCCAATAACGTCCTCTTTGTTTCCGGGCCTTTTCCTTCCTATTGTTACAGCATAACCAGTAGCGTAACACTGATAAATAGGCAGGCCGAGATTGGATCGAAAGCAACAAAAGCAAATATTATGCATAGCCTCAGAGAACCATAGATACCAACACTCCATTCATTCGTGTTTCTTTTCGTCAAAGACAATACGATACAAATCATTTTAGCCCTATATTAAAAAGGACCCCAAAAGGTGTAGTTGTGCCCAATTCTTACATCCCTCTTTGGATGATCCTAACGATGTCTTTGTTGAGGCTGGATTTTACAACGGCAGAAATATAAGATAGAATGACAGACCATGTACAAGTAAGAAATGCGCATGTAATCTGGACTGAATGCTGGACTCTGTAGAGATTATCAGGTAGACTGTAGAGCCTACTGAATGTACCTCTTTGTGCATGGACAACGGCGTTAACCATTCATAGAAAGAAGGAATGAGGTGTTGGCATTCATTGACTGGTTTCCTGCAGTAAAAATCAAAGACATAAAAGTAAAATCTGACTTCTCGCACAGATTTAGGTTTAAAATATCGCCATTTTGACTTCCGATTCGAAGTATTCTATTGATTTATTTTTGCCACCGAATTAAAATTGTTTTAAATTAGGGAATGCCAGACTCCTGGGTTTCTATTGATGCCACGGACGATAACTACAGTTTTATCCACTCATTCACGGATAGGCCATTTACATACACGTTTTCCGATTAGTACGTGAAGCATGTTGAGAACCACTTATCTATGAAAGTAAAGTTGTAGTCCCTGCAACTCGCATCCGATGGAAATGGGAGAATACTCCATCACCCAACAGTGTTCAGAGATATTCCTTGTACACACAGGGGTTATTCAAAGCAAAATGCAGTCGCATGAGCCTTATAGCAGGTTGGTGGTGGTGATCAAGTGATAATCAACCAAACTGGCAGCGTGCTATCTTGTAAACGTGCTTCAGTGTGGCACTCACTGAATCCCCTCTCCGCAAAATCGTAGACGGTATAGATTCAATACCTCCCTGGATGCATTTCTCTGTTCTAAGTTAATACAGCTCTCCTTGTGTGTACAAATCCATTTATATGAAGCTGTTTCGCGCAGTTTGGATAAATATTGCGCCATGAAACCCATCAAACCTCCTCACAACACTTGCTCATTAGTTGAGTCATTGAATACCTTTTTTGGTCATGGTTAAAACTGGTTGGAAGTCTCTCTGAGAAAACTGAAGGTTGTACAACGGATAGCTACGTGTGTACTCCTTCAATACTTTTGTAATTTTTAATTAACGTCGTACTACAGCAGCACAATGGGCTATTGAAGATGGTCCGTGATCAATCCCCTAAAGGAAATATTCGAGGACAACACCACGTAACTTTGAACCATGGTAAAATTACGAGGGAATACCTGAGCTGTCACCCCAGTCGTGTACTCCTCTCAGAGGGTTAAAGTTAAAATTTAAACCCAAAACTTTTACGAATATTGAGTTGCCTTCTGTTGGTAGAAAATACGAGATGCCCAGTTGGACTAATTTGTCCTTGTATAATTTTTTTCAGGTAATAAACATCTATTTTGCACAACAGAATCAAAAATTGGAAGGTAGGTAGATGAATTTACGTCCCACAGAAACAACACAACGGTGTATTGGCTCCAGCTACGGTCAGATGACGTTCGAAAATAAATTTCAAAACCACTTCCCTAGTAAGAGAGGCTGCATCAAAGCAAATTGAATTAAATGTATTCTACGTCGATAGAATAGTATATTTTTACATTACTGGTAACTAAAAACTATTATTCAAAGTAAATTTTTCAATCAATAGAAGAACAGGATCCTGAAAGTGTTTAAAGATAAAACTAAATATTCTGACTCTTCAAAAACTATAAAACCGATTCTAATTTCACATGACTAGACGGTATAGACACATACAATTGAAAGTCACAATCAAATTTCTTTCCATCCAACTGTATGTCCTTCAGTAGCCAGTGTCATCAATACAAAGGACTTATGTTAAACTGACCCGCCTTTGTATTGAGCATACACAATTCACGCATCCTCATATTTCGTATAAAGTGAGACCGCTGCTCATCAATTATTCTTAGCTACCAAAACTGTTCATTATATTTTAATTGTCATTCTATATTTAATTTATCATCGCATGAAGATATTACAATAGACATATTTTACTGTTTTTAATTTACACCATTTGATTGGGGAAAATACCCTCTTAACAACTTCTGCACTTTATGAACCGCATTGACTTATAAAAATACATCTAAATTGTTACATAAATTTGTTGTGATTTGCTCCAAGTTTACTACTCCTTCAAAATTCAACCTTACCAAAGTTTCGAAAACTTTTGAAACATGAATTTTGTGAATCAGTTTCAATATATGATGTTTCATTTTTAGACATTAGCTTTACATTACTTTCAATCCATCAATAATTTTTGTCAGTTTGCGTTTGGTGCAGTGTCTGTTTCCTGACCTATTATTTTGATGAATCTGATTACTCAGGTGAAGGGCTTATGGCCGGAAAAAGAGTGACCGGGAGTGTACTGTTGGATACCCGAACAAGCAGCATTTATTTACATTCAATTCAAAGATAATAAAAATTATGTATACAGGGTGACCTGTAAAGTCCCTTTAAGCCCTTTAACTCTGAAATAGCGTCTCCTATAGTCCAGTAAGTAATGTGTAACTTTAGTAAAGTGACCATGCTGAATTTATTGAGACAGCTTACAGAGCTTCTAGCGGTGAAATAAGGAAGTTAAAAAAGGTAACTCGAAAACTAAAGAAGATGAGCCAAAAAGTTCAATTAGAAAGATGTGTACAATACCATAATTAAATCACAGAAAAAAAGTTTCATCGAGTTGTAATTTGAACTAAGCAACTCTGGTTGTTGATTAGTCTAGTACTGAATTAGGGATGGGCTTAGGCGTACGCACCTAATGTCCATCGAGTCCAAATTTGTACTTTTCCATGCCTTGAAAAATGGGTCGTCTTGAAATTGAAAAACGTGTTCTCCGGTGTTATACAGTTTTACTGACTTAAGCAACGACGAATTTAAATTCAAACAGCAACAAAAGTTTAAAAAAATGGTAAATTTAAAAAATATATAACGCATTTCGGAAAAAAAAGTGATGATCCGAAATCATAGATTTCTCGCGCAACAACTAAAATACCAGACGCTGTATCAAAGTTAAAGGGCTTAAAGAATTTTACAGGGCACCCTGTATACATTATAATCACACACACACACATCCGATGCATACGGAAACATGATAATAAAAACTTATTGTTTCAGGGAAAACAGACCTGCTTTGAAATAACTAGCAAAATTGTTTTAGATGGGACCAAATGTAAAAATTTGATGAAAATGATTAACATAGAATCGACTCACATTGAAACAAACTGCATTATTACTAAGCATAAACAGTTGATTGCAATCAAAAAGTGATTCAAGTAAGAACCCATATTCGAAAATGTTAAATATGCTCATGTAGAAAGCCTTCACCTCAGTCTTTAGTTTATGGTTCGGTGTGGTTGTGGCTCAGTTGGTTACTCCCACTGCTCTACCAAACCTTCGAGTTGTAGGTGGTGCTGGTTCGATTCTTGTCAGGTGCATTCCTCCCTGGATGTATCTGATTTTTCTGTATCAGTAAAACTTTCATCGTGTGTTTTTTTTTTTACTTTATATTATTTGTCATGTGTTTGGTACATCAGGCCAAATATGGTCATAAAGCCATAAAAAACCCCAAAAACAATTCAGGGTTCAATATCCACGATCTCAAACACAAAATGTAATCCTGACACACACTCATACAATGAAAGAAAGGAAGAGATGTTAAAATTCAAAGCGTAATTAAAGGCCTCAAGCAGCAATTGTGGGATTATTGCCACTTGTCCTTTTCAATTCAAGTCATGCAGCGAACGAAGCGTTCAAAAAAGAAAGGAACACGACGAGAAAAAAAGGGTTCGTTTAATTTCAATTACCGCTGTTTTGCAGAGAGATAAATAACAATGAGAATAAGAGAGACGTTAAGCTTTGCGTCAAAAGGCGTAAAAAAACGGAGGAGCGTAACAATAAAAAAAAAGCTTTCCTCTTGCAGCTTGTCACGTCTGTTTACCTTCCAACGCGATGAGTCCTTATTTTTAAACGCTTTTTCGGCAGATTTGTATCCCAGGGAAAAGACGCAAATCCCTTTCATAAGCGGCACGTCAGACGAGATCTACATAAATTAAGCCCTCTTTCTTGCTGAGTAGCCTTTTTTAAACCGACCGAAGAAGAAAAACCTTTCCGAGCAACATTCGGTATTAAAATAAAAGACGAGAGTTAATTGTACTAGAGGTAAACTCGGTTTAACCGTTAACCACTAACGTTATATATATATATATATATATATATATATATATATATATATATATATATATATATATATATATATATATATATATAACATTAAAAATGATTCGTGAGAAAATTGCTTCGAGGTTGGCCGGTGCTCCGAGTATTTTTTTCACGTGCCTTTTACAGTTTCGCAGCCCATTGCATCAGAAATAATTAATTTTTGCAAGCTAAGCTAAATACAACTTCCCACGCCGTGATCCATCTGTTCCCATCTATTTAATATAAGATGTCCCATCAAATGATACCATATAAGGCAATGAAATCTGTCTGAGTATTGCTGATCAAGGAATAATTAATTTGTTGATACGTAACTTGTTGCACCATCTATTGTAGCACTCGAACCATGACTGTGGTCTAATAAAGACGTCTTTTTCATTGCTCTCTGCCCTGCTTGTATTTGATGAGTAACTTAGTAGTGAGACTTGTAAGAAAGTCGTCACACACACACACAATATATATATATATATATATATATATATATATATATATATATATATATATATATATATATATATATATATATATATATATATATATATATATATAATTTGCTGTTTTCCAGAAAATATATTTTCAGTACCTCAAAAATCAGAATTCAAATGAAAACTTTGAGCAAATTTTGACTCGAAATGTGAGTTTTGATTTAGAAATTAAATACCCAGCATGTTATTTGTGTGTACATTTACCCAGCACTCAAGCCGCCCAAACTTTTTCATTGAGTTTGTTGTCGAAAGTTGCAGTGCAAGTGTCTTGCTGAACTATAATTGTTGGCCCTGAAAACATCCTGCGCCTTCTTTGATTTTTATTAACTGCAACAGCTAGACTAAAATTCATTTTTTTTCATTAAAATTTCATCCGATAACGATATAAATTCAATTGAGGCGCGAGGCTTCGTGGTAAACAAACAATCGCACAGTGTTGCCAAAACGCGATAACAAATAACGTCTTTTTTGCGTGACACGTAAGAGAACCATATATATGTATGTGTATTTATAGAAAAAGAGAGAGAGAGCGAGAAATACTTCCTATACTACTGTAATATTAGAGATACGTATCGCACAGTCCACGTGACTCAATAACCACATTTGTAGGTTGAAGGAATCCATGGAAACCTTTAACCCATCGAAAGATTATATTGTATTTTCTTTTCATAGAATCATTCGCGCGATAGCCTTTTTAAAACCTTCCGAAGAAGAAAATCCTTTACTAGCAACATTAGGTATTAAAATTAAAGACGAGGGTTAATTGTACTAGAGCAACTCGGTTTAACCCTCTGAGCATAACGAGATTTCCGAATAGTTCAGTGTTGCTTTTAACGCACAACCCCAATGTGAGGATCCAATAACCACATTTGTAGGTTGAAGGAATCCATGGAGTCCTTTAACTTTTAAAGATTGTATTCGACTTTATTCCTCTTTATGGCATATTTTTGTAATATCTTATTGGCTTTTTTTAGAATAATTATTTGGGAAGATTCTATCGGTTCTTCACCTAAGAATATAATTATTTCTAAAGATAACGATTTGTCATTTCTTAGAATAGAATCGCTAGGAAAGATTGAATTTGTCTTTACCTCACAATACGATTTTATTATCGCAAAGGTTTAAACTAGTTAGAAATCATGCAGGGAAGATTATGTTTAATGTGTAATAATGCGTGCGAACCTCTCAAAGGGTTTTCTGGGCATTTCATGCAGGATGCAAAATCTGCTATATTGGTGTAAAAATGCGAAATGAATGTTTCAGGATATTACATGTAAAATTAAAATTGTAATTTTTAATAACTACAATTTATTTACGATTCAAAAATCAGTAATTTTATCTGGAAGAGCTTCACACTTGAAATATTAATTTCTAACGTTCTATACGATTCTAATCCCTTACTCTCACGATCATAAAGGTTCAATATGGTTCTTTTTTATCGATCAAATTTTAAGTCAATCAGTCATAGAACCGCTGTCGTTTAACGAGGTTACCTACATCGCTAACTCCCTTAAAGGGCTGATCCCGGACCGTCGTCAATAGCCCGTTGTGTTGCTCTAGTACGACGTTAACTAAAAAATTACCAAATTACCTACATCGCTAACAAACTGCGAGTTGCATACAGCGCAGGTTTGATTGGATTTTCTTCTGCGTTAGTAAAACTTTTCTTCTGTGCTTATATCCATTAAATGACGTTGTTTGTCTTGTGTCCAGGGCAGTTTGTCCTTCGCCTCAAAACCCTGACAGTCACGTCAACTAATCAATAAGCATAATGAGATGTTTCTGGAAAAATATTCAGATATTGAAAGGATAAACAAGTTACAAGAGACCGTCTGAAAGTCCTTTTAAAAAAAACCTTCCGTACGACAATATCCAACACGCTGTTCGAGATATTGTGTGGAATGATTAGTGCAACGACTAGGACATAAAGTGTCCACAACCTTCGTCCAGTAATTTTATTATCGCCTACCTAACCAATACAACATTCCGATGTCATTCAAACCCATCTTCGTTTAGGATACACACGTTTTACTCACAGGCATCTTTCCATCAGACAAAGCAACTCTATACAGGGTGGTCCCGAATTCATGGTACAAACTTTAATGGTAGGTACAGGACATTGTAACAATGATTTATTGTATAGGAATGTATAGTCGCAAGTGACGCGGTGAGGCGAAAACAGGGGAAATAACGGCCGAAAGGAAAAACAAAGATTTTATTGAAAGCGTTGTTGACAAGTGTCATGTTTACAGTAATTGTTCAAAATTGCGTCCACCAGTATCGATACATGCTTGACAGCGTCGGTGGAGCGATTGGCGTACACGTTCAAAGATGCCTGGTATTTCACGCACACCTGCAGCAGCTACAGATAAGCGAGCGACGAGATCCTCATCTGAGTCAACTGGAGTCTCATAAACAAGATGCTTTAGATGTCCCCATAAAAAGTAATCGAGGCTCGATAAATCAGATCGGGGTGGCCAAGGGACTGGTCCACCACGCCCAATCCATCGAGTACCAAACGTGGCATTCAGGTAATTCCGTACATCAATGCTGAAGTGTGCTGGCGCCCCATCGTGCTGAAACCACATGCGGTTACGAATGGCGATCGGAACATCATGCAGCAGTTGTGGTAACACTTCTTTCAGAAAAATAAGATAGCTTCCGCCAGTGAGCCGCGTGGGTAGTAAGTATGGGCCAATCAAAAAGTCGTTCACAATACCAGCCCACACATTAATACTGAAACGTTGTTGAAACGCATGTCGACGCGTTGCATGTGGATTATCGGTTGCCCACACATGGGAATTGTGCGCATTAAAGACACCCTCGCGTGAAAATGTCGCTTCATCTGTAAATAGCACATAATCTACGAAATCCGGCTGCAACGCACATTGCTGCATCACCCACAGGCAGAAGTTCACGCGGCGAGGATAATCTGCCGGATTCAATGCTTGTACTTTCTGAAAATGGAAGGGGTGTAAGCGATTTTCGTTTAACACTCTGCATACAGTCTGATGACTCACACCTACGTCACGCGCAACAGTTCTTGTGCTTGACTCGGGTCTATCAGCCACAATGTTCAAGATGCTTTCTTCCAGCCTTGGAGTGCGTACAGCTCTTACTCGACCAGCGCCATGTCTGTTGACGTCGAACGCACCTGTTTCACAAAGTTGACGATGTAACCGTTGAAAAATTCTATGATCCGGCATTCGTCGATCAGGATACTCCGCGCGATACATTCGTAACGCAGCTCTGCCGTTACCATTTGCACGGCCGTACATGTAATGCATGTCTGCTTTTTCTGCATACGTAAAGTCACCCATCGTCTACGGCAGCACAATTGTGAATGGCGCTTTTCCCTACTGCGATGCATCATGTTCAACAGCGGCTAGACATCTACTGCCCTCTACCGGCAATGATACCAACCGATCACTCCATTTCTCTTTCCTTTTATTTCCCCTGTTTACGCCTCACCGCGTCACTTGCGACTATACATTCCTATACAATAAATCATTGTTACAATGTCCTGTACCTACCATTAAATTTTGTACCATGAATTCGGGACCACCCTGTATACAAAGCATGTGTGCTTCTTTTCTCTACCATATTTTAGTTGTTATTATTGCCCACTTTTTCCACAAAATATTGTCATATTTTAGGTGCAATATTGTATATACTTTTTAATCTTCATCGAAAATACATTTTTAATCCTTTCATTTTAAATTATTAAAAAAAATGCTATTTGTTTCGTTGGGAATAATTCCCACCCAACTCGTTTTGAATTTTTGCATAGTATTAAATTTTTCAATTCCATGTAACGTTTTTGTTTTTCATGCCATTTATACTGGATCCATCATTCCATCTATTTATGTGTCATCAGAGATTTAAAACATGTTATGTATATACAAAGTAATACATATCTTCTCAACTTTTAGTCTAAATGTTTTTCTATTTTTGGTAATTCTATCGTGTTGTCCGTACTTGCCCAATTTTGAACCTTGCACCATAAGTCTCAAACCAACCAACATTTTAGAAAGAAAACACTAAACAGAAATTTAAAATCGCTGCATTCCCTTCTCCACAACTTACAGATTTCCCAGTAACGAGATTAGTTATCGAAAGAGACTTACTTTCCTACTCGACGATTAAACTGAGAATGGATTAAATCATCTACTTTGAGCTCAAACTTTAAATTGACACGTCACTCCTGCGAGTGTTGGGGCTTAACGTTTAACAGTAGAGAACCAACTTGTTATGAAACAAGTAGTTTGCTCCACGCGTGTCTTCGATTAAAGTTGGGAATTTACAACGGGTAAAATCGCATTGGGATTAGGTGTATGTGATGGGGCAAATTAATTTGTTTACGAAACAGGTGTGTAATGGCGGAAAGTACTTTACTACGATGATAGAAAATATAATGACTGCAAGAAACTAATTTTGTTCATTATATTTCTTTAAACGCATCAAAACGTATTAAATCAAATACAACCATGTCCCAAAACTTCCAGAACCGAACAAACTAGCGCAAGATAAATTCGCGTCAGGAAATTTATGTGTGCCTTCGTAAGTCAGCAATTACTGCAAAATAAGCAAACGGTCACAAATTGTTGTTGGACATTTCAGAGTAACGTCACATGGGGATTATGAAAGCGATAACACTCAGTCGTGTCCATGACCATGAAACAGCATAGTTAATATATCTTTTTCATTCATAAGACTACAAATATTTTGGTATTTTGTAATTAACTTGAGCAACACAGCGGGCTATTGCTGACGGATCGGGATCAATCCCCAATGGGAGAGACCTGAGGTCAACACCGCGTAATTTTGATCCACTGTCAGAAGACGAGGCAACAATTGAGATAGCACCCCACTCTCCTAGCTTTCACACCACCCCAACGTGAGGACATTTGAGGCGACAACAGATTTAACGCGCAGTCCCTTTGTACACAACGGTCTTTGATTGTATTCTAACTCGCACCCCTGTGGTTACTTATCCGTTTCTCTTCGAACCGGGGTACCGTGGCCCCCAAACAACTACAGAAACGTATCACATGTTAGATGGTTGGTTGCTAGGGATTTTATGGCACATGTACCATAGTGAACCTCGTTAACCAGACAAGACATACAATATCAAGTAATAGATACATACAATGAAAGTTTTATTGGCACAAAAGAGATTATGGTAATTGGTAATTTTTAGTTAACGTCGTACTAGAGCTACACAACGGGCTATTGACGACGGTCCGGGATCAGTCCCTTACGGGAAAGATCCGAGGACGACACCTCGTAATTTTGAACCACGGTCAGATGACGAAGCAACACCTGAGCCGGCACCTCACTCTTAAAACTTCCACACCAACCCAACGTGAGGACTTTCGGCCACGACATATTTAAGGTGCACCAGCCGCCTCTACACCATACGTTTACAAACATCCATGCCCGAACCCGGATTCGAACCAGGAACCTTCCGATCTAGAGGCTAACACCTTAACCACTATACCGGTTGGTAGGCCAAAAGAGATAAATACACCAGGGAGGAATCGCATCCCACAGAAATCGAACCTGCGTCCCATTACAACCTGAATGTGCGATCCGGAGATAAATACACCATGGAGGAATCGCACCTGCGTCCCAGTACAACTTGAATGTGCGATCCGAAGAGATACATACACCAGGGAAGAATTGCATCTCACAGGAATCGCACCTGCGTCCCATTACAACTTGAATGTGCGATCCGAAGAGATAAACACACCAGGGAGGAATCGAATACCACAGGAATCGAACCTGCGTCTCATTACAACTTGAATGTGCGATCCGAAGAGATAAACACACCAGGGAGGAATCGCATCACAAAGGAATCGCACCTGCTTCCCATTACAACTTGAATGTGCTATCCGAATAATGGAGGGGTCGAGGTAGCCCAGTTAGGAGAGCAGCGGATTAGCAACTGGAGGATTGCGAGTTCGAATTCAACCAAAGGCCGTCGTATACAAAGAAGCAGGTGCACCTTAAATCTGTCGTGAGCCTCAAATGTCCTCACATCGGCTTGGTATGGAAATTTGGAGAGTGAGGTTTCAGCTGAGGTGTGACCTTGTTAGCTGTCAGTGGTTTAAAATTCCGTGGTGTTGTCCTCGGGTTTTTCACTTGGGATTGATCCCACCAATGACCCGTTATGTAGCTCCTGTGCAACGTTAATTAAAATCCCTACCAACTGACCAGCTCAGGTGTTGCTTCGTCATCTGACCGTGGTTCAAAATTACGAGGGGTTGTCCTCGGATCTTTCCCTTAAAGGGACTGATCCCGGACCGTCGTCAATAGCCCGTTGTGTTGCTCTAGTACGACGTTAACTAAACTTACCATTACCATTACCCTACCAACTGAGTAATGGAGTTGTTGATAATCGGAGTTTAGATGTGAGCATATAAACAGAACATCAATGAATAGATGTAGACCCACAATGGGCCTAACGATTCTTGAACAATACTGTCTTCCAACTAACTAACCTAACTCTCTCTACTGCTTTTCTAAATTTGAATTTACCTCTCATTCAATTGGAGGTATTTATTCCCCTAGAATATCTAATTGATGAATAAATGAATGCAGCTAACGTAAATAATCACATGTCTCAGTTTCCAAAATTCCAAATTTTCGAAAAATTTAAGCTTGTAATGTATTAAGATATGAAAGTATTCTTTATAAAATGCAAAGCATAATTGGATAAGAGTACATTATAAAATACAATGTAAAAGACATCCGAGACTCAAATTTTGCGCTTTCGAAAGAGAATTGGTGATAGAGAGAAACAAAAAATAAACGCGGTATTATAACTGAACTTATTGCGAAAAAAAAGTATGTATGATGCTTAAGTCTAAATATAAAATACTTCAAGTAAGGGAAGATTTAAAATTTACGTGCCTGGAGATTTCTTGGTAAGGCTTTGGTATCATGTTTCAAAAATTTATCAGAAGGAACAAAATTTGCAGGTTTATATTTAGAACAGCCTTTAAAGTTTTAGCCTGTTCCGTTACTCCAAGTCACTCGAAAATTTCGCGAAGGTTAATTACGAAATATTTAGGTTAATTGATAGCAAAGGTTCATGTATTTTGCACGACATTCTGAATGTGTTTCGTAAGTTTCATAAATATCCTATTACTGATTAACTATTATTTTGCATCCCAACATAAAATCGATGCAAGCTAGGAAAACGAGTTTTGAAAAAGCTTAAAAAAAGTAGCTTACAAAATCGATATTTGTTTACGTATTGCAATGAAAAACGTAGTATGTTTAGAAAGGCCAGTTTGTCTAGCCTATGATTCACCAATTTTTGTTGTTTCATCTAAGCGGTCTCACTCTGGCGAGGCGCCATGGGATGAGGTTAAAAACGATGGACTTTGGTAAAAGCTGTAGGGAAAGATAAATAATCAAAATATAACTAATTCACATAGAGATGTTCGTTCTCCAGTGCAGTCTGGACATTCTAGAGAAGGTGCTTTCTAATCTTTGTAAAAACTGCCCAGTGAAGTTATTTTTATTAAACGACGGATTGCGGTTTCAATAAATTTTCTCGCAAATATATTAAACGAACATAAGTATTAATTATGGCAAAATCCTAAAGAGTGTAGCACATGTACGTATACGGTCTGCATATGGTCAATTTTTACGAAGTGGCAACATCGCGAAACTAACAAATAAAAGTGCAGGCGAATTTTTCAAACTGTTAAATGTACAATTATAAATATACTAAACGTAGCAGACGGTTTTATTTTCTAGTTTCGTGCTTGTTTGAAGAACTGTTTTTATTTGCCCTACAGAAATGGAGGTGAGTGATTCAAAGTTAAAAAACGAAATGCGTTCTGCCATAAAATTTTGCTATCGTTTGGGCAAAACAGCTCCAGAAACAGTTAAGTTAATGAAAGAAGCTTACCAAGACAAATGTTTTGGTGAGTCTACGATTTTTTGATGCCATGGTGATTTCAAAAAAGGATGTTTGTCTGCAGAACTGGCTCCAAAGCCTGGCCAAACAGAAAGTGTTGTGAATGATCGAAATGTTAACACTGTGTGGGCAATCTTGCAAGAAAATCGGCGAATGACATGTGACGACGTAGCGGCATCAACTAACATTTCGAAAACATAACGCAACAATGTACAGCTTCGCCATGTTTGTTCCATATGGGTCCCTCATCACCTTACTAAAGAACAAATGCAAACAAGAATTTTCCCATGTTGTGAGTGGAAACAGATGCTTCAAAATGATCAGAATTTCATAAAGACTGTAATAACAGGTGATGAAACTTGGGTACATTATTTTGATCCCCTTACCAAGTCCGTAACAAGTGTGTGGAAACACACTTATTCTCGGCCTCCGAAAAAAATCCGACAAATCAAATCTGCTGGAAAGGTTATGATGATTACTTTCTTTCATCGCAAAGGTGTAATCTATCAGAATGCTGTGCCTCCAAAAACTACTGTGAATGGTGAATATTATATTTTAGTTTTGAAAATCTTGCGACAACACATATCGAGATAGCGACATGAATTGGTAGGAATTGGACATTACATCACGATAATGCTCGCCCGCATGTCGCTACTTCTTTTCAGCATTATCTTAGTTAATGCCAATATTAAAATCATTCCACATCTCCCTTACTGTTCAGATATCGCACCATGCGATTTCTGGCTGTATCCGACGTTGAAGGAGAAGCTCCGTGGTAGAAAATTTATTCCAGCAGTGCAGGGTTCTTTAAAACAGCTTCCCAAAAAAAGGCTTTTCTACTTGTTTTGAAAAGTGGGTTGAACGATGGGACCGTTGCATCTGAAGGAAGGTATTTTGAAAAAAAATTATGTATCTTCTTCTGTAAATATATTTTTTGTGTTGTTATTATTTTACTCTCAGCTTCCGACGAGAAGGTGGTCGATATTACGTCAGTGGATTTTCGAATAGGTGTTAAACGGCATTAGGAGAAGGCCGCCATACACAAAAGCGTGAATTGTAATAACCGTGATTATTTCTCCCCTGTCAATTCGTTATCAATGATATCGCTTTCGGCACCGAACGATAAACTAAGAACCATAATTCTTGTTTGAAGACTGCAATTTTGAAAGAGATTTGTTTGCCTTATCACCAGTCTCCTTAATTTAACTAATTTAATCACTCAAAACCATGTGACTGAACTGCTGGTTGCGGCTCTATAATGCGTTCACTTTCTGTGGAAATCAAGCAAAGCAAATATAACTTTCACACAATGACCAATAAACAGGAATAAAAATTCTCATGGGTTTCCCAAGGAAAGAATATACAGAGGTATATATATATAAAGAAAAACGCACACATGTTTGACATCGAGGTAATAAAAAAATTCCACCCTTTGTTGCAGAGAGGATTAGTGCCAATTAATCGCCTCTGAATAGGAACACCAAGAAAGAGAGAAAATTGTCAAAACAATGTAAGACAAGGTCACGTTTCAGGATTGAGACTTTTCTTGGTCTAAATTTAATGTTATATTGCAAGAGCCCCTGCTGGAAAATGGTAATTTTACAAAGCACAAAAAGGGATAGTGACTAAACAACTGCATTGTGAACAACGCACTATAGCACGCCTGTAATAATTTTTCATTATTAACCCTTAACTGATGTGTCGCAAACCGTTTTGTAACTAGTGTGTAGGGGTCTCTCAGACCTCGCTCACTAAAGTGTGTATAAAGTTGATTAATATTATATATTAATGAAAGATTCTTTAGATAATTATTATTTATACATTTTAAATTTAGATAGTTCAATTCTTAACACGAAATGTATTTTATATTACTATGTAAGTTAAGTGGGTTCTATGTCTCTTCAGGCTCAGCTTTCGAACCTAATTTTTCAGGACGTTTCAACCTTGGAAACTGTACAACTATGTTGTGTTCTGGTGTTCTAACGGCACGATTAGGTTCCCCCCGGACATCCCATTTGAAGTTCTTTTTTCCAAAGAAATATTCTTCTTGTGAAGAGGCACTTGAAATATCTTCATCTTTATCTGCCTAAATTTCCGAATCCGTTTTGTGTGCGCTTTCAATAATATTATCCGAAATTTCACTGTCCCAGTACTCTATTTCCGACCCATTATCAACAATATCCTGAATTTCCTTTTGTGTAAGATACACAGGCCGTTTCTTAGTAAAGTTTGTTGCCATTTTAGGCTTTCTGACGAAATTTCCTACTCAAACGTAGACGATTTCATTAAAAAAGAACGGTAACGCAAATGCTGTGAAGGGGTCTAAGAGACCACGCAGGAAATGCAAATAGTGTGAAATACGAAAGAGTTGGGGCAGTCAAACCAGTCTTGGAATGTGGCTTCTGTTGGACGTAGTAGGAAGGTACTGAAAAGGACAGGGACCAATATTCACTTTAAGGGGTGGAAACGACCTGTCAAAAATGACTCGAGGTCTGTGAGACCCATGACAGCAGTTAAAGGTTAAATCTTTTATCGTAGAATTATGACCTGCTGATACGATAGATTAGTTAAGGGACTGTGTCCAATGAAAACAATTCATTGTAACAAAACAGTTTTACAACAAAACAAGATTGCGGAAGGACTACATTGTCAACAGAGCAAAAGAAGATCCATTCTCTCTCTTGCGTCGATTGCCTGAATTGACATCCACAGGCTCACATAGATCCTTTAAAGATATGTGGGAGTTCTAATATGGTCCTTGTGCCACTAAACCTAACACCCAACCATTTGCCCAGTAAAACTCTCGCATTTTGGAATAGAACAACTTGCAATAAAGTATGATTAAACATTGACTTGGGTATTAATCTGGTCCTAATATCCGTAACCTATTCGACGAATGTTAAGAGATGTCAAAGGCATTTTAACCGCTACCTACATTTACATACGTACTCTGAATATAACGAGAAAGAGAATTTCAAACATAACATATACAGCATTCTGTATTTAAAATTTACGATAAAATGATTTTACATAATAAAATTTGCATAGTTTAGGATTAAAGAGTGAGAGAGAGAGAAACAAAGCATAATTAAACTACATAAAATGTAACAACCGTCAACCATAAAGTACTAAGCTTGATAGCTCAAGTCGTTTGGACAAAAACTAATACTCGTAAGGCTAGTGTTTCCGAATCTGGATGCTATTCATCGTGACGCAAGGAGCAGCTTAAATTTCTGTGGGGTGCACACGTATCTATAATCTGCTGTATATATAATATATAATAACCGTATATATAATTTCCAAAATCTGTAGTCTTACCGGTATGATTTATAACTTGTTTTGATCTACTTTACCAATGTAATATGACCAGGGATTCTTATTAACTATATTTTTCTCCTTTCCCAGTACAATGCTATTCATCGCGGCACTATAAGCGCAGAATCGTGAACCACTTGGTGTTGCAATGGTGCACCAAGGGTGGGTTAACGTTGCTTCTTACATGCATAACATACACTTTCTAAACTTACATCGTTTATAGAGAGGCCACATATTTACTCCAGATGGACAACATTCATACATCACTACCGTATAAACAACAGGAAACTTTCCCTCCAGAAGTCAGCACCCTGACCACTAGACACATTCGATGGTTCTTTCTACCAAAGGTTTTGCTTATTTAGCCATTATGTGTGTGTTGTAGTGCAAAACTTACTTCACTACTCGGAGATCTTGTGACTCTTAAGAGGTTGGTTGTATGGCACTGTGGCCATATTTGGTCAACCTGTGCCAAACACAAGAGGTAAGGTAAGCAACAAAACGGGCTACTGACGACGGTCCGGGATCAGTCCTTTAAGGGAAACATTCGAAGACAACACCTCGTAATTTTGAACCACGGTCAGATGACGTCCAAACACAAGAGAAACAATGCCAAACTCGTGGTCTTTCACACAGCGAGAGTTTTACTGACACGAAAAATAGTGGAGATCGATTGCTGGAACAGGGATGAATCGAACCTGCACCACCTTCAACGCTTAAACTACCAGAGCACTGGGATAAACCACTGATTCACAGTGAGTCCAACATGCAGTGTTAAAAACAGGAAATAAAAACCATTAAAATGTAGACTGGTTACGCCTTTTTTTTTGTAACTGAAATATTTCCTACGCAACACTACCACGCGTTTCGAGACATTTGGATGTAACGTAGTATGGAATAAAAGCCTTACTCCGAAGAGAAGTATAAGATATTGCTCGAGTGAAATGTCACGATACAAACAAGACACTCACAGCAAACGTAAAAATGCAAACCACGTCGTTTAATTCAGATGCTCCGTTCTTCAGACGTGCCTTTAAAATCTACGTAGTTACATCAGAGAGAAGGAAAAACATGCTCTATTTATACGAGCTGCCCGGAAGATCGTATCTCTAGCTAGACGAACCCATAAATCTTTTTTCTCGGAGACTGTTGAAAAACGTCGGCGGTTCTGTTGAGAATATTCTACACGGGCAGAAAAGTGATTAGTTTCAACTGAAGCAATGAAAGATGTTTGTTGGATTGCCTCCTCTAATGGATCAATAGGTAAAATGTTTGTGAATTTAACGTTGTAATACAAATTTGTTTCTCCCAGCCTTCGCTACTGAGCAGTCTCAGTGTTAACATGGGGCAGTGTTAACATGGTGTAGTGTGTGGAAGGTGCTACCAAACTGCTTCCACCATGAACTGAGTGAGACACACCTTCCGGAAAAACGTTAGGGGAGCTATTCCGTATTTACGTATAATCATTGCCATAAAAATTTGTACCTCGTGGAAACACGAAACCGCGATTGTGAAAGCTAATAGGCTTTTGAGATTAAAGCTTAGTTAATATTCAGTATAAATCTTAATTAAAATATTTTTCAAACTCCGATTTTTGTGTTTTTCTACAAAGTTATCAGGTGTGGAACTGAGGTAACTCTACATTCAATTTATTGAATCCAATATTTCATTGAACACAATGGGATGAACTACGAGTGTTATATTGATGTAAATTTATGAGGAATTCCTAAGAGTCTGTAGGTTAAACTTACTCATTATCGATTAAAATGTCTTCTCTTGAATGTGCTCTAAAAGTCACTCCATACTTCACTACAAAATGTTGTTACTAATTCCTCCTTGGTTTACCCCTTGCTAGACCAAAAGTTCGACTTCAAAACATTAAAAATTCAACTTATTCTTGAAATATTAATTTATGAGAGATTGAAAATCAGAGTTACATAAAGGATTCAAATCAGAGTTACAGAATGTAGGTGGTCAGGAGATATTTCATACTACTTAGGGTAGGCTGTAAAAAGGTTTTGCTCAGTGTGATGTCTATGAGTTTTATTGCGACTACTGTACACACTTGACAAGAAAGTTTGCGATCCTCTCCCCATCGCGATGTATAGCAATACCTGGAAAATTAGACGGATTCGTTCATGAACCAGTCATAAAGAATGTGGTCCAGCCCACTGTGGCCGCAATTGGTTTCTGTAGCAATGTGACTTTATTTAGCCCACTGTTCCAGCTCTGGGTTTACGTGATTGCAATGTTAGTTGCAATAAAGAAAGAGCAGTGAATAAATGTAGAAAAACTTACGGATTCCATTTCTTCGGGGCCATTCTCGTGTACGACAGTAACCCCTGGAAAGAAATGGAAACATAAATAAAAGTTATTGTAGTGTTTTGTACATACTATTATAGATACATTAATCTGAAACATATAAAACATGAATTAAAGTTTCACTATCTCAATTTATCGAAGAAGTTAGTTTTGCAGTCGTTAAACGAATTGTGGATCGAAGTGTATTTTTACGAGTTCCTGCACCAGACTTCTGCGGAGAGTGATTGAACTTGGAGGGAATGAAGCTGGGAGAGAAAATGACAGTGTGCATGTTAACCGCTATGAGCGGGATTATCATCGAAAACAAGCAAACAATACTGTATGAGACTTTACTTCTACCATCGAAATGATGCATATTGGGTTTATCTTTAAAGGTTTCTATCTCAGTTTTAGCAATTAACTCTCATGCATTAATTTTGAATTCATTCTTTGGAATTTATATGAGACAATTGCTAGAGCCGTCATCGAAATCCAAGTTAACTGACGTTATGAATACATACAGGAAACTTCGTAGCGACGCAGAAACACTACCGCCACCAAAATTTTACAGGACAGAAACTGCCTCTTATAGCTTTGGATTGTTATTGAAAAAGATGTTTACAAAGATCTAGTAAATGAGTAACAATATCGTATTTATTTCGTCTATATTACGTTCTAGTTTTTTTAAATATTATGGTACAAAGACCCAAATACGAAATCCTCCGGACTTCGGCTACTCCGGATATCGGATTATTTCCATTGTTTGTCCAAAAAAACTTAATTTAACCACCTTCCCCCGCGCGAATTTTGCGTTTGCAATAATAAAATAGCAGATATATAAAAAGGAATAATTTTAAAAAATGGAAAAAACCTTTATAATACAATGCAACAAATTTTACTTGCAAATATTCGAATTTTTCTGTGTGGTATTTTCTGTGTGACGTTGTTTCATCAATCAGGTCCTGGTTTAACTCCTGGTTTTTTAAAAATCGTAGGGAAGATGGAAAAAAAAATAGTTTTTTTTTTGACGCGGGTTAGCAAAATGTCTGGATTTTGGACAATTCAGGATTTGGGACTTGGAACTGTATTTTCAGTTTACTTCATGCACTTGCCCCAGCACGAAACATCTTTTTGGACCATCGAAAGAAATTTGAAAATTAAATAGCTCAATATTTTAAAATCATAATATTCTATTGATTGCATACGATTTCACATTTTTTTATAATTGTGTGCTTGATCTTAAGGATCCATTTATAAATATGCCTCGAGTTGTGGATATACGCATAAGAGTAAATATAAAGGTACAGTGAGTAATGGTAGCCTTTTTATATGCTCAGGAATCACATGACTAACACCCGTTGTTACGAGATCATTAGACTACTTTCGCCTTTCGATTGGAAACGAACAATTATAATCTGATTGGTTTACAGGACAGAAAAATACTTCCTTTCATTGATTTATCATATGATTCTTCATAGTTGTAGGCATTGACGATTTGTCCATCTTCATCGCCAATTTATAGAAATGCGTATTCACAAATGCATCCAGTTCTTAGATGCTATGGCACCAAAGGAAGCGATAAAATTCGAAAATGGCTAACCATGTCAAATTTTCATCAATTATTCACGTGACTGCTATACTAGAAAAAGTGAGACAAGTTGGTCACACTTTTTGCAGTTACTCTCAATAGTAATGCTCAGTGTACTAATATTTGACGTCTATAATACGTAAAAGGAAAGTTTTACTAACAAAAAAGAGAGAAACGCAACTAAGGCAAGTAACAGGAATCGATACTGTACCTCCTTCAGCTCACAGGCAGTTTGATAGTTGAATTTGTCGCATTGTAGCAATGCATACGGCTATTGGCGACGGTGAGGTCAGCCCCTGAGCTGGAGCTCCTCTCTCTAAATTTCAACACCACGCCAACTTAATGGCATTAAAGGCCATGAAAGATTTAACGTGTACCAACCAATACGTAGTCGTCAAAGCCATTAAGCCTAGTTAATTTATTTTCAAACAATTCCATGGCTCGGAAAGGAGTGTGACAATGGCTCAGTTTCATTTGGTGGAATGCAAATGACTTTTTCTGAACAAGCTACGTTCCGATTGTTGAAAATTAACCACAGCTGTCCATTCCATTTTGGTGAGGTCCGCGGATTTTGTTGTACTGATTCATTTTGTACTTTCAGAACGTTAAACTTACGTTAGGTAGTTATTTAAGGTCGCAGTGATGGAACACAACGGGCTATTGGCGACGGTCTGGGATCAATCCCGAAAAAAATTTCCAAGGATAACGCCCTGTAAATTTGTACCACGGTTAGATAACGAGTTCACACCTGACCTGGTTCTCGACTCTCTAAACTTTTACATACGCCAACAGTTATCGACGTCACTACAAATTTCCCGTGCACCAGCGACAGTCTTTGACTAGACCGTGTTTCGGACTCTCAACCTTCCGGTTGATAATCCGTTAATCAACCAACTGGGCTACCACGGCCGCTCAATGCTCAAATTCGAAAAAGTCGTTTGTTCTTTGCAATCGGTATTCTGATATATATATATATATATATATATATATATATATATATATATATATATATATATATATATATATATATATATATATATATATACAGGGTGTTTCAGTGAACCGTTTCAGAACTTCTAAGGTAGGGTACATCCTGACAACTCGAAATCTTATAGCAATGTGGGGTCGGAAATGCTTTCCTGAAGCGGTGTAGTACACAGAAGCAACGTAAAGAAAAGAGACCGTAAGTGAGAAATCGTTTTAATAATACATGAAAAGAAGCAAAAGGTACATGGATTAAAGTAAGTGTTCGAAGTTTCTTCCACGGGCTACAATGCACGCCTCATATCTCCGACGCATGAACATCCGAACATTCTGGAATACTCCAGGCATATCTCGAATTTCTCCGGCAGCTACTGCAATTTTTGCAACCAGCTCCTCAACATTGTCAACAGGGGTGTCATAAACTAGCGATTTCAAATGACTCCAGAAATAAAAATCAAGACATGATAGGTCGGGTGACCGAGCAGGCCAACGCACGGGACCACCACGTCCGATCCACTGCTGACCAAATGTGACATCCAGGTAGTTACGAACATCTCCGCTATAATGGGCAGGGGCTCCATCGTGTTGGAACCACATTGTCTGTTGCGTCGATGCAGAAATCTCTTCATCTCTCAAAAGTTGTGGCTATACTTGCTGCAGAAAGAGCAAGTAGTTAGGTCCGGTTAGACGAGACGGTAACAGGTAAGGTCCCATGAGGTGATCTCCCATAATACCGGCCCATACATTGACCGAAAATCGAATCTGTGCTGCACGACGTCGTATTGCATGCGGGTTCTCGACCGCCCAGATATGGTCGTTATGCGTGTTGAAAATTACTTCCCTTGTGAAGGATGCCTCATCGGAAAACAACACTTCAGCAGGAAAAAGGGGATTTGTAGCACATTTTCCAAGGTACCACTGTGCGAAAGTAATACGAGGTGCATAATCCTCCGGTTGCTGTGTCTGGACACGCTGCACGTGAAACGGATGCATGTCTTCTTCTCGGAGAATCCTCCAGACGCTGTAATGGGAAACCCCGACTGCGTTTGCTACACTTCGTGTACTCGTTCTTGGATTCCCCTGTACATGCTACAGCACATTCTGTTCGACTTCTGCAGTCCGTGCTGTTCTTACCCTGTCCCTGTCAGCTCTTTCTAATGAACCTGTCTCAGCTAACCTCTGGTGCAGTCTTGCAAAGAAATTATGACTGGGGATACGCCTCGTCGGATATCGTTCCGCGTACAAATGCTGTGCGGCTGGCCCACTACAATTTGCAGCCCCGTACGCCAAATGCATATCGGCTAACTCTGCGATCGTGTAATCATCCATCCTACTAACTTGGCGTTCTTGTGCGAAATGAAGATTCCCTACACGAAAGCTCGGGATTTTCGCACAACGCCATCTACCGCGTCAGGAAAGCATTTCTGACTGCCCATTGGTATATGATTTTGGTTCGTCAGGATGTACCCTACCCCTCTTAGAAGTTCTGAAACGGTTCACTGAAACACCCTGTATATATATATATATATATATATATATATATATATATATATATATATATATATATATATTGGAGGGGGGGGAAATAACATCCACACCCCGACAAGATTCATAGTAAACATTATATCATAAAGTTGTTTTGGAATTTTGTGATAATGGGTGTAATTGTAGAATATCTGGTAAGTAATATCTGGTCTACGCTTTCGTGTTTACCTTTTCGTATAGTTATAAGGATACCGATATATCTAATAACAGTGTCAGATGAGTTGTGAGTAAAAATGAGCTCATGGTACTTGTATATTTTTTAAATATACCATTTCTTCGCCGACTGTATAATGAATTAGAAACAGGTGGGAGCACCGATAGTCTTAGAATGAAAGGAAATTTAATTACATCAAACTTCTGCTTTAAAAAACTTTTTATCCAATCACTTTCACGGGTATTATATTTATAAAAAACCTTTCAAGCTTGTCATTCGTTGTATTGGTGATAAGGGAGGAAATAGGATAAAAATAGAAAAAAAACTTAACAAAATGACAAAAAACTAAAAGAAAACATTCTACCAGCGCTAGTATCATTCATTAAATTAGAAAAAGGTTTTGGAGTAAAGGAAAATAAAATAAAAACATTTAAGTCTGAGACATGTCCAATTTATTTTTTGAAAAACACTTTGGTAAAAACGAGAAAATTTACGACAGATATATTCTACCAGTGTAAGTAAGGTCATATAAAAGAGTACGCCAAAAATACTTATTTTAGGTGTGAATATATACTTCTTGATGTCATTTATAACTGTAGATATACACATAGCATGTACACTTCACCTTATTAATTGCTTACATCTATTTATGGACAAGCGTCATTGCTCACATTTTGTATCGTATTTCACTCCATATGAATACAGTATCCATATTCACATAGATGGATTTAGTACCACTAGGTAAAAAATTATTCAAAACTATCTAACATAATTTCGTTCACTTTTACTAATGTCACTTCTTATTTCTAGCAAAATGCATGGTAAATAGCACATATTAATCATGTTACCCTAATAAGATTATCACTAATTCTATTTCGTCCTCATTTCCTTGCTCAAAGGCGATTTCAGCATATTTTGACTATAGATTATTTGTTATTTTTCTGTGTGTGGTGAATTCTATCTTCCAGATATCTCATTTCTCTCTGTCAATAAACATTTGATGAATTTCATAAGAGTGGCTAGATCTGTGTAGTTTCAGTAATATCATGCAACTCCATTGCTTAACCCCTTGGCTATCATTAGGGATCGACATTAATCCTGTTGGATCCGACCGGATCCGGCCAGATTTACACTTTGTTAATAAGTCTATCTAAACAGTGAATTATTCCAAAATCGGCTGTGAAAGTAGGTAAAAAGGATGATATTATTCCAAATTGACGAACAAAATGTTTATTTTAGCTTTAGAAAATCAACTTTATTAATATTTATCCATAGGTAGAAAATCAATCACCAACAATTAATTATATTAACTACTAGTACTACTAGTAGTAAGTATTGAACGATTGATGGTGATCAATCTTACTGGTTTCCACACCAATAAACATCAGTTTGTTTTATACGTAGTTCTTTTCTATTTATCTAAAGTTAAGTAGTCTCTACCTCTAATGTCGTTGAGCAAATGACGTATAAAGTGTACCTACCTTGTCTCATACTAACATAAAAACCTAATCTTTGGCAGTTTTTGGTCAACGTAACAAACAAGAGAACTCTTAATTCTTCTTGATTGTTTAAAACGAAGTTATATGGCAATGAAAAACACTTCTGTGTTTGAAAGAACGATCTAAGGAAACAAATAGTATTAATTGTGTCGTCCCCCAACCCTTTTCTCGATGAACTGCAAATATAACCAGCGGCCTGAGAAGGCCCTCTCAGCTTCGACACTAGTTGGTCGAGCCGTCATTAAGTAGTCGTTCATAAGAGACAAATATTTTCTTTTGACTCCATTTCAAATGAAGTCATATATTTTTTTCAAAGTTTGTCTTTTTGCAATAGTTTTTATTTTCTTGCAGAATTTTCTTTTCTAATTCCTCTTTACAAAATATTATTGATAATTTCATTTATTATTTTTGCTTGAATTCTACAAACTGATGATTGAAAAATATAAAATCGATTAATTCCCAATCGATTGCTTAATAAACGATTTTGTGACTTTAAAGTTGGGTTTTAACAGTCGATTATTTAGTTTTAAAAAAAATTGTGTTTATCGGATCCGATAGATGTTGCTGGATCCGGTAGATAGCCAAATGATGCTAGATTACCGGATCCGCCGGATCGGGTTACAATCCCTAGCTCCCATGTATCCACTAGTGGATACATGTTGCACGAAGGTAGCTCCATCTGGAAGCCAAAGGGTTAAGTAAACATATTTAAACTAAGCGGTAAATTTTAGCAAATAAATCCCGTAAGCATCGATTTTATATCGCTTTTATCAGTTTGTTTCCATTCAACTATAAACGAATAGTGTTAGTTTCTATGCTACATTCGTCAGTGAAGCATATCGTCACTAAAAGTGCAAAATGTCGTATGTCTAAAAGCTGCATTTTTACGGGGAGCAAAAAAACTAATTTGTTTCTTTAAGATTGGATATATTATTATATACTCTGGATGTTGTTCTTAGTTGATTAGATCAGAGCCACCAGTTGTAAATCCCAAAATGCAACACATAGCAATAATAAAAGAAAATTTGAATTTTTGACATGCGACCTTTTGCACTTTGAGTGGCGATATATAGATCTTTTTTTAAAGGTTCCTTTACCAGAAACAAGTGTTTTAGATGCAAAATGGGTACAGGTAACGGATTGAATATGAGAACTGCGTTTGGGTACTGCGTAAGACTATATAAGAGCAGTTAAGACTATATTAGTGAGCTGCCGAATCCGCCATTTTTCTGACCAGTGCGGTACGTGAGCTTGTTGCCTTTCATAACTGTTAGTCTTGTGACTTCAATATTCTTAAAGAATATGCGATTTTTGCGATACATAAATGGTTGAAATAGGGCTGGTGCTCAATAATATGAACCATTATAATCATTCTACAAAATTATACAGAAAGTTTATCCAAAAATGGAATTTCTATGACTTCAACAATCGTTCTGGAATTCTATTTCTAGCTGTGGAGAAACTCAACCTGTACTCATAATATGGTTGCTTCATAAATTTAGCAGTTTTGTGTATGATTCGTATCTCCTAAGCATTGCTCTTCTCCAGTTGATGTATGTTTTTGATGTTAAACTTTGTTTGGCAATGCATTTGTATTTTTAGTATTAAATCATTTTATTTTTACTAGACATAAATTGTAAACATTTTCCGAGTACAAAGTTAAGAAGTCTGTGTAATGATTTATGCAAGCAAAGTAAAAAAGTTTATTAGATTGAAAGGTGGCACACAAGTGGTTTGTAAGAAACTCAAGTGATTTACTTTGCTTCGCCATAATGAAGAGAGTTTTGGTTTTAAGGAGTTTAGTACTTATACAGAGACTTTGGATCTAAAATTTTAAACCTCGTGAAAAATGTTTTATTGTTTGTCTCTGGTTTTATGTCGCAATGGCCATGCTGCGCCAGACACAAGACATACGCTATCAAGTAATAGACACACACAATGGAAGTTTTAATGACACAGAAGAGAGAATTACGCCCAGGCAGGAATAATGTTTTAATGTTTAAATTGTCAAAGGCAATAAACTAACGAGAATTACCTTGATATTTGTTTTGTGTGATGTAGATTGGTTGTATGGTACTTGAAACAAAATTCGGTCATGTTATCCTTTCAGTTTCAACAAACAAACCAGATGGTCATCAAAGATTAAACTAATACTGTCCGAAATCTCTCACATGCCACATTATTCCTGCTGACTCGTTATCACTGATATTGTTTTGGACACTGAACAATAAACTGATAACCCTAATCAGCGCTAAGGACGTCAATTGTGGAACGAATTTATTTACGTTTCTATCGGTGTCCTAATTTAATAAATAGACTCGTTCAAAACCATGTGACTCGATTAACTTCTCCTGGATATGGAGATTGTTGAATTAAGATCGGCCATGGAGCAACACAACGTGCTATTTTTAACGGTGCTGGATCAGTTCTGAATGGAAAAACTCGTCAACATTTTGAACCATGGTCAGATAACGAGTTCAACAACTGAGCAAGGCACCTCACTCTCCGAAATTCCACACCAAGCCAACATAAAGACATTTGAGGACATGGCAGATTTAATGTACACCAGTCACAACGTATACGACGGTCTTTGGTCCCGGGGCTACTTCTACGGTAGCTGCTTATTGTTTTGCTTATCTTAACGTGTGTATCGTTGAATGTACCGAGTGACGGATGACGTTGTAAATGGGTCCATATGTTTTCAGCTATGGTAAGTAGATTTATGAAAATCAAGAGCTCCAACGAAAGCGTTTTATTTATTTTATAATTTGAAAATGTAATACGTTAAAAATGAAGTCCAATTTAATAAAATTTGAAAGTTAAAATACATTAAAAAGCATGTTTTTAATGTTTATATTTTTAAATTTTCGAGGGCATATTGCATTCTATTTTAATAAAAAATAGTACATCCACCAAAGAAATTCGATTTTATATAAAATGTAACCAAAATGATTTGTGTGGTAAAAGGTATGTTACTCTACTCGTAAATCACCTTACTAACATGGTTTATTTATCCTACACTAGTCCTCGCCCTTTTCATAAGTCTGTCTGGTAGCTCAATAGTCTACAAACAGAAATAAAATGTGTTGTTCTATCAGCGAAATTATTCGCTTCGTCGTCGATGCGATTCAGATTCTAATGCTCTCGTAATTCGTATCATGTCTGACCGGTCACATAGGACTTAAATGTTTGAATGTCCACAGGCCACACTTGATTAGCTTGACCATTCAAATCAGTTTTAACTATTTTGTAAGCAGTCGTTGTCCAGTGACAACACGACATCAAGCATCTCCTGTAGCTCCCGGCAGATCCTGTGATAATTTGGTCTCATAAGTCTGTCTCATACGACTCTGTCTCATACGACTCTGTCTCATACGACTCTGTCTCATACGACTCTGTCTCATACGACTCTGTCTCATAAGACTCTGTCTCATAAGACTCTGTCTCATAAGATTCTGTTCTCATAATGATCTGCCTCATAAGACTCTGCCTCATAAAACTCTGCCTCATAAAACTGTCTCATAAGACTCTGTCTCATAAAATTCTGTCTCATAATAACTCTGTCTCATAAGACTCTGTCTCATAAAACTCTGCCTCATAAAACTGTATCATAAGACTCTGTCTCATAATACTCTGCCTCATAAAACTGTCTCATAAGTCTGTCTACCATCTCAATATAGTCTACAAACAGAAATAAAATTTGTAGTTCTATCAGCGATATTCGCTTCGTCGTCGATACGATTCAGATTACTACTGTGTTGGGTTCATATCATGTCTGAATGGTCAGAGGACTTTCATATCTGAATGTCCACAGGCCAGACTTGAATAGCTTGACCATTCAAATCGGAACAAATGATTTATCAAGTAGTCGGTGTCCTGTGAAAACACGAAAACAAGCATCTTCTGTAGCTTCCGGCAGATCCTGTAACAACTCAGATCTTTGAAAGGAGTTCCAGCTTTACTCTTTAGCTATATTATTGTAAATATTATGTCTGGAATGTTTTATTTTTGTATTTATAACCATTTTTACTGTATTATCTTCAATGAAAGGATATAGCGGGGTTTGAGCTAGCACCCATGACCACATCATCTGCCAATATATTGACATCTACACGTTACTCAATATACCCTGCCCTGTGATAGGCCGGCCACTGACGTAGTAGAATATATTACAATGTGGCACCTGAAAAATCAGCACTGAGAATTTCCGAGTCACAGATGTGATTGCCTTGCTTACGACTTGAGAGTCAAGAAAAGTGACAGCAATAAAAGCCCAGAAGGTGAAGGAACGAGTGTCAAGCAGAGAGTTGGCACTGGAGTTTCTTTTCGAATTTAATCCTTTCGGAAGCTCGTGTTTAAGTCCTGTTTTTCAAACTGCCACTTCTCATCAGGGGAGGCGAGATGTTATTTTGGTCCAGACGCGAAAAAGAAGCGTTATTTATTTGAAAGTAAATTGTTTGAGTGCAATATGCATTTTAAGGAACGCACTTTCAACTGGATTTGCGCTCTCTGCCACGTGTCACTCCCCAAAAGAGTTAGGTCTATAAACGCACATACTTCTTCCATAAAGCCACGTTTCGTTTAGGGTGATAATGTCACAGATAGATTTCAAAGGTGATGCCCTCGTGATTTATTCAAGAAAACAGGCTTAAATTATTTAAGCATGAAATTCTAACAAAATTCCGAAGCACTTGCGGTTTATTAGAGGCATTTTCGGTCAGGCTAATTGCAGTTACTGGTAGTTTCCGTGGCGGAACGTCTGTTTTGTATACATTCCAAACGTGACACCACTTGTCTTTTGTTTAGCATACGATATCAAAGCTTCACCAATATATATTTCCAGAAACGATTTCCTATTTGATATAAAACCGTATGATCCAAATTAAACAGGTACTTTGATCTTTTTGTAGTAAAAACTATTAGGCAAATCACAGCCAAAAATGTATGCACATTTTTATCTGAGCATGTGGTTTCGTAGATTTATTTCTGAAGGATACAATAGTTTACATTTTGGTCACTAGTGAGAACTTTTACACTGAGTTTCAGAAGTAAAATATTCTAATTTGGTGTGGTTTGTTGCTCTTACACACACACACACACACACACACATATCAGTAAAACCTTGTACAGTAAAAACCAATCATTTTGAATGAGTAGAGAATCCAAATCCCCTCGATTTCAGGTTCTTTTGGCACTTGTTTTTCCAGTTTCAGTAAGTTAGGTGAAGAGTGTTCCCAAACCACCAGCGAAAAGAATGTTTGCGGTCTTTAACAGCATAGCAACAAATTTAATTTACGTAAATCTGATAGTTTTACGACATTTTTATAAAATTTCTATCCGATATTGAATAAGGTGTTAATCTATGAATATATTGCTCTTCTTAGGAGAAGCGAGGAGCGAAAAAATCGCTTATTAATAAAAAAATGTGGGCTTTTAAATTGCACTTTTTACAGTTACAGTTATGTAATATAACAAGTAAAACACACAATGACTAATAGGACCATTTCTTATTGAACCAAATGCAGGAGTCCGACAAATTTTTTATATCAATTCAGTGATGACAACTGCCTAAAACAAGTTCCTTTGAACTCTCAATACTAATGAAATAGATTAAAGAAATCTTTAATTTCTGTTCGCAAAATGAAATTTTACTGGGAATAAGTAAAAGAGCAGTATGTTCCTCGCATTTGAGTTGAATGCGCAAATATAGAGGATTACCAAACTTAATTAATCGAGGGATTGAAGTATAGGGCCTGTCCTGTTATCTATTTACGTGTTGTTTGGAAAAAACAACTCGTTTTTGATGGATTACAGAAAAGGCTAATTTGAATTCCCTATTCCGGTGTACAGTGTATAGTTAGATTCCTTGTCGTGTTTTTTTATGCAGCAGATGGCTCCATCATAAGCATATCAGCTGCAACATAAAAATAAACATACGAAGTGATTCCAGTCTTATTCCTTCTTTGAATAGTCGGATCGTGTTCATTGTGTCACGAGCTATGGGTTACGATGAAAAGAGAGTTTTCGGGCACGGCTAACTGGATTGACGAAAAACTTCTTGTAGCAGCTGTCGGGATTTAAAAATTCAATGTTTCAGCTCTAATTTCACTTTTATGTCAGAGTTAAGCTGACCGCGGACTATTTTTTATCATTGCATCACAGATAAAATTGAACGTGAAAACATTTATATCTATTAGAACGCAAATATACAATTACTATTGTATAATTACGTTGTACAGTTATTTTTGCGATATCCAAACCTTTAAAATATTCTTTTGAATTAAATGACTTTATAAAATTAGTTTGTTTAAATAAAACCCAAAGGAAGCTTCTCATAAAATGAAATGTTTCAATTACAAAAGACTATTAGGGGAAGATGATCGAAATTTACGCACGCATTGAAAGCTTATTCACTTATCAAACAGGGAATGTGTAATTATCGAAAAATTATTCAAAGTTGCAAACATCTACTAGTTCGCTTGTAATGAGGATCGTTGGACACAGCATCAAACAACAATTTAACTACCGTAACCCGTACCACAACCCCCGTAGAGATTTCGAAAATGCAGACATCTGGCATTAGCAGCTTTTTTTCAATCCAGTTAACCGTGTAATAAGCATATCAGCTACAACCATAAAGATCAACATTCGAAGATTTTAATCTTTATTCCTTCTTTGAATCAGCGAATCGTGTTCTTTGTATCGCGTGCTGTAAGCTTTCAATGAAAAGAGAGTTCAGGTAAACAAACGATGTCCCACCACCCCTTCTGGGAACCATTTCTACTTCAAACACGGTTGTTCTTCATGGAGTTTATTAAGGGTTCCTCATCTATTAATAATGAGAAGCCAAATGCCGGTGTTCCCCCCGAAAGGAAACTAACTGTACGAATGTTTCCACACAAAGTTCCGGAAAGAATGCGTAATTGAATAAAGGAAGTGGTTTTCAAAAACCCTTTTGGTGAGAAAATGCATCGAGCAGTAGAGGAAACACACACATGTGAATTCATTATCATTACGCCTTCGCGCAAGTTAATCTGTTTTCGTTTCAGTCAAGTTGGGTGAAAAGAGCACTGCGATACAAAGAAGGGGAATTGTGAGAATTTATTCCGCGCAAGAGAGATGTCTCAGCTACTTTTTATTAAAACCGTGTTT
Source organism: Metellina segmentata (assembly GCA_947359465.1). Classification (NCBI taxonomy): domain Eukaryota; kingdom Metazoa; phylum Arthropoda; class Arachnida; order Araneae; family Tetragnathidae; genus Metellina; species Metellina segmentata. The sequence goes on along the minus strand of OX375878.1, from coordinate 23,162,621 downwards.
CACGGTTTGTTACTGAAGGATCTCAAGCGTAGCCGCGATACATTTTTATTTATTTCAATGTCGTTTCTTTACGGGAAAATATCCAATTACAGCCTTGCTAACTTTTAAAACCAGCACAAGGAAGGGCTGAACCTTTCATTTAAACGCAGGAACGCAATTGCAGAGAGAATATATGCAAATTTATCGATATCTCCGGAGGGACTCCTTACAGCAATAACAACACGATTCCCCGATAACAATCAGATAACAAAAGTCAGTAGTGATTCTATGCGTTCAAGAAACGACACTAATCAATATTGTGACCTACGTTCGCAGAAATGATATCACGCAGAGATGCCAACCTGGGATGGAAGTTTTCAGTAGTACCAAAGGAAAAACACCGTAGTTTTAAGAATTTATCAGTAGTCAAGTAAAATTTTAAGAAATCGGCTTAATAACACGCATATTTCATTAATTCAAATATTTAATTACATATTTGAAATATATGCAACACTTTATATTATTTATAATTAGTAAGGTATATCATACATGAAAACACATATATACATAGAACCAATAATTGTGAACCAAGAATTATGCATAAAAACATTTAATAATTCAATTTAAGCACTATCTCTCATTAGCCAAAAAATATAATAATAATGAACGAAATTAAAGAAATAAGTAAACTAATTGATGTGTTATGAAAAATAAATAAAATTGAATTTTTCCCTAGAAAAATCATCTATTTCGTAATCCGTACCCGGTTCACTTTCGTAAAAACTACGGAGAATCCGTAGTAGTTGGCATTTCTGGGTCGCGTATATTTTTCACTTTTGTTTCGTTATACAGGGTCTATAATTATACGTCCATAAAGAATGTCCTAGTTTCAATGGTATATTAGTACAGTTCAATTTAGACTATTTACAGGAAATCATATATCAAATTGAAGGTAAACTCACCTAGTTTTTCTTACTAATGTTCAATATGTGCATCTTAAGTTATACGGCACACATCCAACCTAAAGTCCAATTCTTCCCACACTTTCGATAACAAGTCCAGAGCGATTGCTTCTCCAATTCTGTGTCTCAACTCTGGCAAATCATTAGGTAGTGGCGGAACGTAGACACGATCCTTAATAAATTCCTAAAGGGAAAAAATCGCATGGCGTTATGTCAGGTGAACGTGGAGGCCAGCGAAAAAGAGCTCTGTATTTCTCGACTATTACGACCATTCCAACAGTCAGGGACTTCGACGTTCAACCACTCTCGTACAAAGAGAATCCAATGGGAAGGGGCTCCATCCTGTTGCCAAATAAAGTTTACAGGTTCACCCTCTACTAATTGGGGAAAAAGCCATTCTTTCAACATATCCAGGTAAGCCTCCCCTGTGGCTGTAAGAATTGGACTTTAGGTTAGATGTGTGCCGTATAACTCAAGATGCACATATTGAACATTTGTAAGAAAAACTAGGTGAGTTTACCTTCAATTTGATACATGATTTGTTGTAAATAGTCTAAATTAAAATGTTACAATATACCATTGAAACTGGGACATTCTCTTACGAACACCCTGTATTTTCAATAGAGTAATTTCGCGATCATCCTATTTAAAATCGCTCACATTAAACATTAAATGAATTCTTTTATAGACAAAAATTAAACTTTCTGAAATGCTTACTATACTACCTAAACAATAGAGATCCATTTTTTAGATCGATATGGAAACTTTTACTAAAGGCTCGTAAAAAATAGTTATTTCGATCTGAGCAAAAAATAGGCTTCAATAATGTTCTAAATGTGCAATCTAATGTACTCTTTAAGAAATACTTTGCAGTACGCGTCACTTGTTACTGAAGGCACCTCCGCGAAGACATCTTGGCTGAGATTTTTTGACAAGAACTGGAACAGATCGATCAATGATTGTTTGTGATGAAGTCATATCTGATACATTGTCGTTCCTGAATCTGTCACCCCAGATAACCAATGGCTGGAAAAACCATTTGTGAGAAACGAGCGGATGATAGATACTTTTTGTTTTATCTGAAGCTTAGTCGGAATCAGATAAGACGACCGGTCGCAAAAATTGAATCGGGCCACTCTTCAAATTGATATTGCAGTAAAAATTCGGTTTGAGGTGTTGAAATAACGATATTTTTTCGCTTTAATTCTCCCACCCAAGCAAGGTATGTTCACATTTACAGATTGAAATGGAATGCTGCAAGACGGCCTTACAACACCAATGAAGAAAAACGACTTTAGAGTACTGTTTATGTAACAATAATACCTCGCTTCTTCGAAGACAAGCGAAAAGAGTGATATATCGAGGGGATCGATAGATAGAGTGCATAGGAAAATATCTTTGAAATAATATGACTTTATGGAAATCACACTAAAAACGATAGGATAGTTCTGAAAACAAAATTTTCTTCTCAGCAACGTTTTTGTTATCCCAATATTATTTATGTAATATATCAGTATTTTTAAATGTTACGACTTCATAAATAAATTAAACTGTCTGTGGTTACTTTTGTATAGTCTAGAATATCCAATAAGTGGCTAGAGCGTATACAAATTTTGGTATCATCTCAGCAGTTCGGCTCTTTAGAGGCTCTAACATAGAAAGAAGGTTTGCTACGACGATTCCAAAATTTATCTGAATTTAAAGGCTCTAACACAAGAAGTTCTGCTACGACGATTCTAAAATTCAGCTGATTTTAGGATCTAATATTGTAATGCGTGCTGTTACTACGATTCGAAAATTCAGCTGATATCAGAGAATCTAACATAGGAAGGAGGGTTTGCTACGAAAATTCCAAAAATCAGTTGTTTTCAGAGGCTATAACAGGAAGGAATTCTGCTATACAGAAAATCATCTACAAAATCATTAAGTGTCTGCCAACTTGGTACAAAGTCTGCATCAGTGTTCATACAGTCTACAAGGACTACCTGCAATCTTTTTTCAAGTTTTCACAGTTACCCGGTCTGTCTCATTACACCCCGTTCAGTATCATCACTTCAATTCAAAAGCTATTTTACTGCTCGCTTTTTTCTGTTGTTACCATAATTTTGTTTTGTTTTTACATTTGTATGTACGTTGTTGCATTTGGTTACGTTACATAATCGTATCGACAACTCTCGACGTCGTTTTTTGTATTATTTTACCACATTCAGGCACCTTCACTGTAAAATTGCAGCTGAATACGCACTGTTCCTTCCATTTTTTACACGAGTGTATACTTACCAGTTAAGTTTAACTTTATGACTAAAATATTTTATATATTGTTAGCAAGTAAGCAGTTCTGCACATCGGACTCTAGTGTGACCACCATTTCCTCTCCCTCCACAAACATTTATCCGGATCCCAAGCCGAGCCCTCCGGCATATCCTGGTGGCGTTTGTGGACATACTCTCCTGTGAGAATAGTTCCTTTTTGAGTCCTTACTTTTACAAACATTTTGCACAAGAATGTTTCATACATCCGTAATAATATGATACAAATTAAAATTGCCAGCATATTTCAACCATGAAAGCAAGGCCCATATTTTCCCTACATACCTTCAAACTTGTTTTAAACTCCTTATCCATAAGAGCCTTTCTAGGATTCTTTCAGAAATTAGATGTGACTATATAGTTATCAAGTGAGCTGAAGACGAAACGTAATGCACTCAGATATCTTGCGACGTTCAGAGGTTAATTTAGTGCATTAAATGAACAGTTAAAACATACGCACTGAATTTTATAATAAAATTAAGTATTATGGAAGGAACAACGAAGTTCTTTGTATATTTGCAAAACGTATGCAGAATCGTGGGTGATATAAAAATGTAACTGATGTGTACAAATTCACTGCTCAAGAATTGTGCACAAAACGTACTGATATATTTCATATTCATCAACTCACTCTTTTAATAGGTACCTTATTTTTTATTACAGATTGATCAGATTTGATGGATCACACTCTCCATTCATCACTTTTTACATTACTGCTGATTTTTACCACGATTATTATCCATCATCTTTTAATTATAGTAATTATTTATGAAAAGTAGTTAACTAAGTTGGGGATCTCTTAGTAATTTTTTAGCCTTTATATAATTTACTTTTAAGGTTAATCCATCCGTTTTTATACATTTCATGTTTTATCCAACACCTTTTATGGCACTTGAGCTACATCACTTCATTTATTTTGAGTCAATATATATATCGATATAGTTATTTAACTCAAACTATACATTTCATCGTTTTACGTTGATCACGATTTACTATATTTATATGTATTCAATTTAAGTATTTTTACTTTTGTATCACAATGTTTCCCATGTGTTTTAAAACTACATTTAAAATTTTTTTGGGTGCTTTTCTCGGTTTAAAAATTTTTTTTACGGAATAATATTTACACTGGCGTAGCTTGTCCGTTATTGGACCTTGCACCATAAAGCCTCAAAACAACCGTCCTCTTCGTTAACAGATCCTTTGCTCTAACCATTTTCACATCGACTGCATTCAGTCACCTTACCAATCAATGTAAGTAGTCTACTAATTTTGGAATTACAATGAGCAAATGAGCACGCGTGTGTATTAAGTAATCTGACACTGTGCTATTAGCATATTATCACATCATGGTTTCTAGACACCCTTATTCGGTGACCAAACGGCTCCTCTGAGAGCATCAGGTGACTATCCTCTGATCTCAAGTCACTGGACAGCATAGATATGGCCTGGTCCTTTAAGCTAGATTGTGACACCACGAAATTCATATGCAAAACTATTTCGTAACAAAACGCCACGTATTGATCGCATAATCATGATAAATTTCAGTAGCGCAGTTACATTGTTAACTTGGAATGCCGAGATTAGATCGAAAGTATAAACAAATATTGTGCTTAGGTATAGACCACTCAAGAAGTCAATATCATTCACCAAAGATCTTTTTTCACTTAGACAATACAATAAAGTGCAAATAATTCCGACTTCCAAGTAATAAAGAAGCCCAATAGCGCAATGAGGAACTTGCACGTTCTTGTTGGCACAGCTACACTCTACGTTTATGAGCGTGGCAACGAACTTGGCGATTTTTTTGGCTCACTTCTAGTAATGCGTTGCGGTAGATTAAGGCAACCCATCTGTCTTTACGGTTGAAAGAAAAAAGAGTTTGAAATAATTCTTTCCTTGGCGACTTTAGCAGTGCGCCCAAAAAAAAAATTGCCAAGGCCATTGCCACCGCTCATAAACGTAGACTGTAGCTGTACCATAAAAAAATGTCAAGTTCCCACTATTTACTTCATCTCAAAAACGCTAGTTTTCCTACGCCGCTTCTTGGGACGTCACTGTGCCCCATGATGGTCTGTTTACTTTGATACCGACGTTGAAATAGCAAGCGGTAATTATTACTCGTTGATCTAAAAAGGATTTGTATAAAACCGAATAAGATTTCGAAATGTCTATGATTGGAAAACCATCTTTTAAATATTGTTTAGTAGCTGCACAAATACAACGATTTCAGTACCGGGTAAGTGTTTTCATAGCGTAAACAAACAACACAAAATAGCAAGAAAAAATTTTAGTTAATTATTTAAAAAACAAAAGAGCAAGAAATATGAAATTTCAACGTGCTAGACAAACGTAAACATTACATCGTGGAGCACAATGACGTCAAACCAATCATGTAGCGTTTTGAGGTCATGTGCTTTTCCCGTACTTTTCGGTAATTTAAAACTTGAAATTTTAAATTCATTAAGTCCATTTTATGCGTTTTAATTATTGTTTTCGAACACTTTGCCGATCAATCTATATAAATAAGAATGGAGTGTTTGTTTGTACAAGTTTACTATCCATTTTGGACCCTTCTGATGACGAATCCGCCTTTTTCTCGTTTGGTGTCTGTCTGTCCGTCCGTCTGCCTGTCTGTCTGTATGTTGTGCCCAATACACGTCCACGCGGTTTAAGATATTTTCATGGAAATTTGCATACAGTGAGTACTTATCTTCATTTAGTGAGTGGATTGGTTGCGAAAGTCTGTCTGTCCGTCTTTCTATTTATTCTATGCTCGATTTTGTGTTTGTGTGTTTGTGTAGGCATCACATGAATTGTATTCCAGATATTTGATTGCAGTGTATTTTATTTTATACACTCTACTAATTTAGTGAAAGCAAAATTAAACATTTCTTTATTGTTATATTTAGATGAGTTTCATACTAAAACACCTGAGTAAGTATACTTAAATCAACCATAATTTGGTAGTTTTGGAAAAACTGGAATGTCTATTGAATATTACGATTACTTCGATTGCTTTACCAGTACTGCTAAAAAAGTAATTATTCTTCAAAAAATTATATTTTTTAATGGAATTTCAGCTCTGATACTTCACGTATTTCGAGTGTTATTTTTGTTCTTTGCGCAAAGAAAACGATTTTGGAATATTTTAGACAGACGATATTTTTCAACGAAACGATACTGAACAAGATCGCGTGAGCAGTGATATTTTCTGTTTCTTTCGCTGTGAATTAATTTCACATTTCTAAATTTTGTGCACTTTTAATTGTAAATTGTGGCAACTGTGCGAGATCAAGAGATAAAAATGAATCACACATTAATATCTTTAGAACAATTTTTCCGACATGTTTTATTTTGTTCTATTTCACTGTTTTCTGTTTTAAATATTTATTATTTTAATAAATGTGTTTTCCTTCTCATTACACGCAACAGCACCACAAAGTATTAGACTTTAAAATGTTAGGTAAGTCAGTATAAATTTTCAGGAAATTTTAAGTGTAACTATGCCATTATTGGAAGAATAATGCCGTTATTTAAAGAATAATGCCGTTATTTAAAGAATAATGCCGTTATTTAAAGAATAATGCCGTTATTTAAAGAATAATGCCGTTATTTAAAGAATAATGCCGTTATTTAAAGAATAATGCCATAATTGAAAGAATAATGCCGTTATTGAAAGAATAATCATGTTTAAAAATCCAAACTATAACTTTTTCCAACATTAAAAAATTCGTTGTAATAATGACAGGAGAAGATTGCAAAATTTCACATTGTCGCATACCGGAGGCAAGAGTGCCACAGGTAAAAAAAATATTGTTTTGTTGACTATGCGTGCGAGAGCACTCGCCGTAAATCGTAATTTTAATTAATTGAGTTGAACATGAAAAGAACTTAAGAAAGGGAATTCCAAATCTCCCTCAAAATCGTCTTTTATAGTAGTAACCTTAGTATCACCTTTCGTCATTTTGTAGCTTTGTCATACAGCAATTGTGCGATGTATGTAAAATGTATTACATGAATGGATATACATGTGTAGGATTTGTGTCCAAAGTAAGTTGTAGAAAATATAAAGATGGCGAAAGGTGTTTAAATAAATTTTTACTCTACAAAAAACGTAAGTCATTATATATTTTGATTATCTATTCAATCTAGAGTAAACCAATTCAAACCGAGTAAGGTCGGGTATTTTGATTGTAACTATAATAATTTTCGAATTGCTGAAAAATAAGTTTGAAATAGTGTTCAAATTTGAAATTTCTGTAGCTATAACAAGAAATATACTGGACCTACAAATAGCGACTTTCTATATCGTGATGACCCCTGAAATTGATACACATTTTAGGATTGAATATCTCTGGAATACAAACTTAGTATATATATGAAATTTGATATTTACACTGATTTAACGATGCAGAATCTGATTATGGCATCAAAACAGTGTGTTTATATAAGAAATTTCGTTGTTTGTACAAAATGGGATATAAAGAAGTCCCCTTATGTATTTTTTTGAACTGTAGAGGAAATTATTCGCTATCTAATGCTACCTTTGAATTTGCTCTAGTATGAATAGTGTCGAATTAATGGAGGTAGTGTTCGGTTTCGTTTCATGACTGTACTCTACAAAGTGAGATTTTCAGTGAATTAATTGATGAACTGTATGAAGGACTTTCTGTTACTGTAGTTCCAAAAGCGATTGCAGTATAACTAACTACTTAAAATAGATACCTCCAGTGTAATATATGTTGTAATCATTATGCACGCACAAATTCTGATTATAACAAAACGCTATCTTCAGAAAATGTGCAGGTATATTGGCAAATATTTCATTTAATAATAATAATTGCTGTAAAGCATTAAATGAACATATCGCAAAATAACAAAGACTTGCAGACAGCATTAAAAAATTCAAAACATTGTATATAACCTTTAACGAAAGAAAATAGAAGTTAGAGTTTAAGACGTGTAGAAAATCCGGAAGTGTGTTTTTTTTAATTATTTTTTTGGCGAAATTAGTTGTGTGCTAAAATAATCAGACAAGGCCGTTGGCAAAGGTAATGGAAATTTCTAATTATCGTCATACAAGAGCAACACAACGGGCTATTGACGACGGTGCGGGATTAGTCCCTTAAGGGAAAGATCCGAGGACAACACTTCGTAATTTTAAACCACGGTCAGATGACGACGCAACACCTGAACTGGTACCCCACTCTCCGCAAACTTCTACTTGAGCTGGCACCGCAAACTTCCACATCAACCCAACGTGAAGACTTTCGGACACAACAGATTTAAGGTGCACTAGTCGACTCTTCACCATGCGCTTACAAACATACATGCATTGACCCGGATTCGAACCAGGAAACTTTCGATAAAGAAATTGATTCGTGACTTTTAGCACGTAAATGCAAAATTTCAACTCGTTCTGCACAGTATTTTTTCACTGGAATAGTCATTTTTAATAACGTTTTGTAAAATAGAACACGACTAATTTCTTCTAAGACGAGAACAGGAAGATTTTAAAGACAATATAAAAATCTGTTGACTCTCATGTAGGGGACAATGTATTTACAAAATAAATTATCATATATAATATACACTATATAGACTAAAGTATTCTGAAAAAGTGCTTTATTATTCTATTTAGTAGGTCAAATGCGATAAATGAATGAAATAAAAATCAAAAGTTCTAAAGATGCAAATTCTATTTCTTTTTATTGAACTTTAAGGTATCAAACAATTATATTGAGACGAAAATTAACTAATTAGAAAGTCTTTGTGCACAATCTTCTATGAATTCCATGGTGGTAGTAAATAAGTAGTCCCTGCAAATGATGTATTCAATAATAATAGTCTTCAAACAGAAATATATGATATTTTCTTCTTGAAGAGCTTCTGCTGCATTTTTCGGAATGGTTGATTTCATCCCAAAATCTATCCAATTGATTCCTTGATCGAAAGGTTAAGTTCTCTGGACAAGACAATCGAGCCACTGCTGATTATATCAGTTGCCAAATGAATATCTCATCATCTTCGTTTCTTTCATAAATAAATAAATCTTAAATTATGTTCAGATTGAATCTTTTTCCCCAATTCACTCCAACTGAAACGATGCATGATGTAAGAGTAGTTATTGTTCAAGAGGATCATATAGTTTTCCTCAAAGCGACCCACACAAGGAATATTTCAAATATTTTGCTATAAGGTTTTTCTTCTTCCGAGCACAGAGGTGTATACTTTTCTGGTTTAATATTTGCCCTATCTTCGTACAAAGCATTTGGGAGTACATTTATGCTTAAATTATGCTATTATTTTTTTATCATGTCCTTTGGAGGTATTCACAATCTCGGCACTTTTGTTTGATTTTGTTAAGGTATTCAGTGTGTATTTCTACAAGCGAAGTTCTATACTTCTACTCGTTCTTGGAATATGTCGATAATCTTGTCAATCTCTTTTATTTCCGCTGAAATATTCGGATGATAGTTCCAGGTACGAATTCTAGTTCTCTTGTTCTTTTTACAATCCTATTCATCAGTCCATTTATATGTCTTAGTAACCTCCCCAATCACATCCATCAAGTTATTCATCATTCTTTGCACTGTCCCCACAGTTGAACATCCATCAAAATTTCAGCAATCACCACAATCATGTACATATAATTTTCCATCGTGTCCATTATCTCTCCAATCGCATTTTCCACTAACCCCACAATAACATACATCAAATAATCCATCCTTTTCATTATTTCCACAGTCAAATTCTTCAAATTTTCCAGTAACCCCACAATCATATACATCAAGTTTTCCATCATTTTCATTATCTCCTCAGTAAAATCCATCAACATTTTCATTATTTTTGGCACCCCCACAATCACTACATCCATCAACTTTTTTATCATTTTAATTATCACCAGAATCATTTTCATCAACTGATCCATCACTTTCATTACCACTACAATCAACATCACCAATTTTTCTATCATTTTGACTATCCCCACAGTCAAATCCATCAACTTCTCCGTTATCTCCTCAATCATATCCAACAACTGATGCATTATAAAAAAAATCAAATTAATCAACTTTTTCATTGTCTGCACAATCATATACATCAATATATTCATAATTTTCATTGTCTTCACAGTCAAATTAATCAAATTTTTCACTGTCTTCACGATCCTATTTATCAACTTTTCAACGATTTTCGTTATCACCATAATCACTTTCATCAACTGATCCATCAAGTTCACTATGTCTAAAATCAAATTCAACGGCAGAATCAATATTCTCACAACTACATCCATTACCTTTTCCATAAATTTCATCATCCGCTTGATCCCATTCATCATTTTCTTCACAATCTTAGTCATCAACTTTACGGTGATTTCCATAATCCCAATCATTTTCAGTAATATATTGATCGTTTTCATTATCCCATGATCATAGTCATCAACGTTTCCAATATTTTCGCTTTGAATCAAGCCGATATCCAAATTTGTGTCCTTCTCACCTTCGATAGTCAGAGCCAACATGAAATACACCATCAGCGGTACAATATATGTTGCATCTCCGATTACGATTAATCCAAACATTCCCCATAACCATGGGGTTAACAAAAGCCACGCCACAGCCGTTGTTTTATCCATATTTAAGTCACTATAAAGTTGTCAAAGGAGTTATAATATTTGCCAACTCAAGTAAAGTAAATCGATTTCTTGTATGTTCTAATTCTCAAAAACAACACCGAAAGAGAAACTACTGTTGCAAGCGCGCACATTGTTATACACTTTTATTCCACCTTTTGTTTAATTACCAACAATATAATAAATTAAACTTATAGATATCTGGAAAACAATGGATACCAACAATTGACATTTGAATATAAAATCAATATTCCTTTCGATTAAAATTATCTAAATGTAAACATATATGAGAATACTCTCTACATGAAATAAAATAAACTTTAGAGACCGAAATCAATTTAAGAACGTAACTTTGTAATGCTTTCGGAGCATTCAAATTAAGGTTCGTAATTTGCGAAACGTTTCCTTGATGAAAGTTAAATTCATTGACCTGCTCGATACAGTCACGCCTTTTCATTGAATTTAAAGATAAAAATAATTATGTTCATTCACACGAAAAAAGTGCCTTTTAACTGTCACATCTTTTTCTGTAAAGTCATTAGCAAAATCGGGTGGTTGTCTCTATACGATATACCGTCATTGGCAAAACTGACCAGCTCTTGAGGGTTGACGTATCTCGTCCTTAGGGGTAAAAAAAACTTATAATATCTTTATCTCGTTATCAGAAAAAATAGAGGCTGTCCTGATGACGAGATATCGCGACCAAAGCAAAATGGATTAGGTCTTCATTGACGAGATATCTTGTCAAAACCACTTGGTGGGTTAAGCTTCTTTAAAAAGAATTAGTGCGTCAACTAGGGGAAATAATTATTGATGAGTGCGGGTGATGGTGATAGTAGCTAGTGAGAAATAAAAACATCCGGCGACGACAAGACGCTGGCGAAACCAAGCAAAAACTAAAAGTGGAGTCAGAAGGGGGGGGGAAGGGGGGGGGAAGGAAAGGAGTGAAACAAACTTTTGAACTTTAACGATGCGGAAGTCGTTAATGTGCACATTACCTATATTAAATGCGCGAAACTCTTGATTACGGAGCAAATCAGTTAATCTGCAGATCAGCTACGTATTGTGCACATTAACGACTTTCCAGCTCTTGCGGTAATATCTGTTATACTACAATGAGCCAGTTAAAATCGGACACCAGATCGAAATCAGTTAAAACAGTTAGCCCTTTGAGGTGTTCAGAAGCATGTATATCCGTTCTACAACCTACTGTCTTCCCTGATTGACTTCTAACCTATTTTGATCTTTTTGACGCGTAGAATTTTTGCCTTGATTGTTTCAATCAATAAATCGAGGTATTTATTGACTGAATGTTGTGTGGTGTAAAATCAATACTACACCACTTGGAAATGTGGTTACATTCAGAGATTTAAACTTGGAATACTAAAAGTTATGCGTTAAATTGCACTTTAAATGTCAATATTCATAATTTTATAAAAATTCATATTTTTGTGAAATTAAAAGAAAAACTACGTAGTTTAATTTTTTTTTTTTAACTGAGAACTCTATTTTATTTAATTAATTAGATTTGACTGTAAGATTTGTTGCACAGTTAAATTTCCAGTTATTTTATTTATTAAATATTTAGACTCGTTTTAAGTGTTCTTCGTATAAGCTAGGTCACCATGACAGTACTGATTTCAGTTACAAAACTTTTTATACGACTACTTAATGTATTCAAAGTCATTACACGTTTTATTAAGATCAATAAACATAGGAGACAGACGGAGTAAAGGCAAGTGGACATTTTTCATCAATGCGAACGAACATTGAGTTGCAAAAGAATACGAGAAAAACAGTGTTTACTGTTCCAGAGCTTCGGGGTGGAGTTTTTAAGTTCTTATGAACGAAAACTATCCCGGAGAAACAATCATGTTATCTTCAGAAAATACAGATTTAATATGAAACAACTGATGGACGCAACATTACATCAGCACTTTTAACAAGACACCTAACAACACTTAACATTAGCAAAATTTAATTAAAAAACATATTTGTCATTCTTATAGTATAATTGTGTTTTACACAAACGGGGGAAATTAACTTGTCTCTATCTATCACAAAAGTCATAATCTGAAGAATGCTCAGTTTATGAGCTAGATTTTCAGAATTTGAATTCCAGTTTAATTAGTAGGCCACTAGTGTATCAGTAAACTACTAGGGGGCCAGCCCCTTGCTCGCTAGCGCTCGCCAACCCCCGGAGGATTGCTTTGCAATCCTCACTGGTTCGCTGTGCGAACCTATGCTCACTTCGCTCGCATCGATGAAGACATGTGTCCTAGCAGAAGGGATTGTTTACAAAATATGATATTCCAAAAAAAAAAAACATTTTTTTTTTCCAATCTAAATTTGCTGTTTGCAGAAAAGATATATACGGTGCCTCTGAAATCAGAATTCAAATGAAAACTGTGCAAATTTTGACTCGAAATGTGATCGCTGCTTTGGAAATTGAATACCCAGCATGTTGTTTGTGTGTACATTTCCCCAGCACTCGAGCCACTCACTTTTTCATCGAGTTTGTTGTCTAAAGTTGAAGTTCAAGCGTATTGTTGAACTACAATTGTTGGCCCTGAAAAGATACCCCGTTTTCTTTGATTTCTATTACAAACTACAACAGCTCGACTAAAATTAATTTTTTTCAATAAAATTTCATCCGATTACGCTATGAATTCAATTTAAGCGCGAGACTTCGTGATGGTAAACAAACAATCGCACAATGTTGCCAAAACGCAATAACAAATAATGTCTTTTTTGCGTGCCACGTAAGAGAATTATATATATAGATGCTTTATGGAAAGAAATATGGATCATAATATTTAATATTGACATTCTGAATAGAAATAAATAATAAAAAAAACTAGCCGGGCTGTGACGGCTAGCACTCGGCTGTTTGTAGTAAAGTTTTTTTTAACAATTTTACATACCTTAATTAAATATTTTTGATTTGTATAGTTTATTTACTTTTATGGAATATAATTCTACAAATCATTACATATTCAATCAAATATTTATGGAAAGTTGGTCGAAATATACATATATCGCTACGAAATTACACATGTCCTGTATTTTGCAGGAAATAGACAAATCATTAAATCAAACTCCTTAATAATATTTCTGCAATAGGTAATATACGGGAACACATAATGAAAACAGAAAAAAAAATTCAATCCTTAAAAAAATACAGAATTTTCTTTAAAAAACATATACGTATCTATTCAAACGTGTTGAATTTCGACTTCCTGAATTTTTTGTGAAATACAGGGTGTCTCAAAAGTTTGATTTCATTGGTTCGTTTGAAATTTTTTTTTTGCTTTATTTTAATTTTAAACTATCCTTTGATTGCACTGGTTCTTTTAAAAAACATTTCTGTGATATCAATGGCTCATTTAATTGTATTTCTTATGTTGGGGAATTTTATTTTATTATAATATTTTTCACGAAACGTTTCTGAGTTATTGTTTAGCCATTTGTAGAATTTTCGTTTTTTCTCATTTTTTCCGGGAAAGATTTTAAAAATATATTTTCGAAAGCGTTCTCAAATGTGTTTTTAAGCTTTCAATTCATTTTCCATTGTAAATAGAAAAATATTTCTGAAAGTAGCTGTACCAAATACCCAAACACAGAATTCTAAATCAAATTAAAAAAGTGATTATTACTCCTGACGTGAACAGATACCGAGTAGCAAAATTACGCTCATATAATGTATGAGTTCTTATTTTAGGCATTTCATGTTCCATTACAAAATGTAAGTTATATAAAACCAAATGTTTTAAATATTATTTCTTAAATCAATTATTTATAAATTGCTTACATCAAGGGAAGAAATAAAAAGTCAGTTCAAACATAAATATTATAATTTAATTCGTTTAAGAAAAATTGTTTTTCGGTCAATACTGGTAAAACAATCTGAGCTGCGTACCAGCAATCGTTTGTACTTAATAAATAACGTCGATTTCGGGTCCACGTACTTACGTTAGTGTTTTATATAATAGATGCTATAAAATCGGGATTTAATCGACCTTTACTTTTATCTAGACAACAATCACAAATATAACGTTTGGGTTGTGAGGTGTTAGTTGCCGTATAACTGTCCCACGTCTTGAAACTACCTCTCCAGTCCTCCAAATTTTATTGTTATTGAAAATTAAAGGAACCACTTATTGAAGAAAACCTTCGAGATTATCCCATTACCAACAAGCCCAATGTAAACATCTAGTTATAATGAAAGTGTGTGTGTGCTGAGTTATACTTACTTAGAGTAACATATTAGTTGAGTCACTACCAATAGGACTTTTATGTGTCAATCAATATAGAAGATAGCATTGCAAGTACTAAGAATGTATTTTATTACCCTCTTCGTACCGATTGACCAAACTTTCATTCATTTAGAGATTTTTTTTTTAAATATACTTTTTCTTGTTTTTTAAGTAACATAAATTATAAAAATGGCAAACATTCGCATTAAAACATAAATTTAATTATTTTTTATTTAATGCAGAATGTTTCTGAATATTATTTGTTCCAAGCTTACAACAGTTTTTTTAATCAATTTAACTGCTTTCTAATTTATATGTAAATTAAAATTAAAATGATATGTTACAAGGGAATAAATAACTAGAGCAATAATTATTAATCTAGCTTAATAAAAAATTGAGCATTTTTTAAAAATTTGAATTCTAAATGAGGTAGTTCAATACTAAAATCAAGCAAAAGTGCTTGCTAATATGCATTCTAAATTTTCTTTTTCACCTGAAAAGCATTCATAGCTTCTGTTTCATAGTTTCTGAATATTATTTGTTCCAAGCTTACAACAGTTTTTTTAATCAATTTAACTGCTTTCTAATTTATATGTAAATTAAAATTAAAATTATATGTTACAAGGGAATAAAAAACTAGAGATATAATTATTAATCTAGCTTAATAAAAAATTGAGCATTTTTTTTAAATTTGAATTCTAAATGAGGTAGTTCAATACTAAAATCAAGCAAAAGTGCTTGCTAATATGCATTCTAAATTTTCTTTTTCACCTGAAAAGCATTCATAGCGATGTAAAGAAAGAAATAACGTGCATCTATATAAATAAGAATGGAGTGTTTGTTTGTACATTCAATATTTTCGACCCATTTCAAGTTTTCTATACGTTTTGGACCCTTCTGATGACGAATCCGCCTTTTTCTCGTTTGGTGTCTGTCTGTCCGTCCGTCTGTCTGTCTGTATGTTGTGCCCTATACACGTCCACGAGGTTTAAGATATTTTCATGGAAATTTGCATACAGTGAGTACTTATCTTCATTTAGTGAGTGGAATTGGTTGCGAAAGTCTGTCTGTCCGTCTTTCTGTTCTATGCTCGATTTTGTGTTTGTGTGTTTGTGTTCGATTCACATGAATTGTATTCCAGATATTTGATTGCAGTGTATTTTATTTTATACACTATCTATTAGTTTAGTGAATGCAATATTAACATTTCTTTATTGTTATATTTGGATGAGTTTCATGCTAAAACACCTGACTTTAAATAATTATACTTAAATCAACCATAATTTGGTAGTTTTGGAAAAATTGGAATGTCTATTGAATATTACGATTACTTCGATTGCTTTACCAGTACTGCTAAAAAAGTATTTATTCTTCAAAAAATTATATTTTTTAATGGAATTTCAGCTTTGATACTTCATTTATTTCGAGTCTTATTTTTGTTCTTTGCGCAATGAAAACGATTTCGGAATATTTTAGACAGACGATATTTTTCAACGAAACGAGAATGAACAAGATCGCGTGAGCAGTGATATTTTCTGTTTCTTTCGCTCTGAATTAATTTCACATTTCTAAATTTTGTGCAATTTTAGTTGTAAATTGTGGCAACTGTGCGAGATAAAGAGATAAAACTGAATCACAAATTAATATTTCAGAACAATTTTTCCGACATCTTTTATTTTGTTCTATTTCACTGTTTTCTGTTTTAAATATTTATTATTTTAATAAATGTGTTTTCCTTCTCATCACACGCAACAGCACCACAAAGTATTAGACTTTAAAATGTTAGGTAAGTCAGTATAAATTTTCAGTAAATTTTAAGTGTAGTTATACCATTATTGAAAGAATAATGCCATTATTTAAAGAACTAGGGGGCTCCGCCCCCTGCTCGCTAATGCTCGCCAACCCCCGGGGATTGCTGCGCAATCCCATTTGGTTTGCTTCGCAAACCAACACTCCTTTCACAGATGTCATTTGGTTTGCTTCGCAAACCAACATTCCTTTCACAGAGTGAAACTATCTGAATAATTCGTATTATGCTGATTTCACTTTCCGGTACATGACGTCACAGCGAGGGCTTCGCGCCCTGCTCGCTTACGCTCGCCGACCCCGGGGATTGCTACGCAATCCCGTTTGGTTTGCTTTCTCAAACCAATACTTCTTTCGCAATTGATTTCACTTTTTTTTGCTTTAACACTTAATGCACCCTAAACTAATAGCCGCATCAGTAAAAAATCTTCTGTATCTTGTTCCCTGTACAATTTTAAGTAAACAGTGTTAATATCAAAACTTTACGATTGTACTTTGTCGGTAAACTGTCTTGAGAACAGAGGGAAAAAAGCGAGCCTTTTTCCTCGCCAAATAAAAAGAAATCGTTTTTATGGCAATTGTTGCTACGATAAATTTGATATCTGGCAAACCCGATAGTAGAAAATGCAACCCACTGCTGTTTGCGGAACCAGCTATGCGAACTGAAAAATACGAAATTTGTGTCACCAACTTTTGATTGCATCGAATTTATTTATGAACCAATTTTAAAAATAATTGTACCGTAAGAAAGAGTACATTGTGAGGTATACTGCAATATTTTTAAAATTAAAAACTAAGAGTAATACTATATAGATATGACCATTTTAGTTTTGTATCGGAAGTTACGATCTGAAAGTTCCGAAAATTGTATGACCTACTTTTAATTGCATCGATTTTGTTTATTAACCAATTTGAAAAATAATTGTACCATAAGAAAGAGTGTAATGTAGTGTATTCAGTGATGTTCTCAAATTTAAAAAATAATGGTTTTTGCCGTAGACATAACGGTTTTAACAAAACGTAGCGAAAATATCCGAAGATTCCGAATTTTGTATCACGAACTTTTGATCGCATCCAATTTAATTATTAACCGATTTCAAAAATAATAGTACCGTAAGAAAGAGTATATTCTGAGGTATACTGCGATATTTTAAAAATTAAAAACTAATAGTAATTAGATATAGATACGGCAGTTTTAAAAAAAAGTAACAAAAATGTCCCAATTTTTCCCGAATTTCAAAAAAATATTATCAAGAACCACATTTAAATTTCAAAAAAAACTCGACGAGCTGCAAAAAGTTACGTTGAGAGGTACTCTTAAAAAAAAACTCACGACTAAAGACTGAAATTTTGAATGTGTTTTGCTCACTCGCGGAAGAAATTTCACTTCTTCAACTTTAACACTTAATAAAACCTAAACTAATAGCCGCATCGGAAAAAAATCTTAATAATTATCCAGGGAATACGATGAAGAACAAAGCATGTTAATTTCATATTTTTCCGATCAGTACTTTCTCGGGAAACCGTCTAAGAATGGAGCTAAGCAACAAAAATTTCAATTCTGCGGCGGCGGCGGCGGTAACTTTTTTTTAATATAGAGAGATAATGCCGTTATTTAAAGAATAATGCCGTTATTTAAAGAATAATGTCTTTATTGAAAGAATAATAATGTTTAAAAATCCAAACTAGAACTTTTTCCAACATTAAAAAATTCGTTGTAATAATGACAGGAGAAGATTGTAAAATTTCACAATGTCGCATACCGGAGGCAAGAGTGCCACAAGTAAAAAAATATTTTTTTGTTGACTATGAGTGCGAGAGCACTCGCCGTAAATCGTAATTTTAATTAATTGAGTTGAACATGAAAAGAACTTAAGAAAGGGAATTCCAAATCTCCCTCAAAATCGTCTTTTATAGTAGTAACCTTAGTATCACCTTTCGTCATTTTGTAGCTTTGTCATACAGCAATTGTGCGATGTATGTAAAATGTATTACATGAATGGATATGCATGTGTAGGATTTGTGTCCAAAGTAAGTTGTAGAAAATATAATGATGGCGAAAGGTGTTAAAATAAATTTTTACTCTACAAAAAACGTTAGTCATTATATATTTTGATTATCTCTTCAATCTAGAGTAAACCAATTCAAACCGAGTAAGGTCGGGTATTTTGCTAGTCTATTAATAAAACACAGAAATTAGCATTTTCTTCATGGGTGCAAGTTCCTCATTGATACCAATGTGAGCTACTCGATACGATTGAAACGCTGTTTTGGAGCTTGATAGTCATCTATAATAATAATAATCTTTCACAAGGGGGACGGAGAATACAAGAGTTTGAGAAACAATGTCAAAGGACCAACTTTGCATTGTTAACTCAATTTTTGCCTCAAACCAGGCATGGAAGAGGAAAGATTGCATTGCGCACGACAATCTAATCAATTATTTTAACCAATTATTGGTCAAGAACAGGACATAAAATGAAAATTATGTAAAATTACTTTCAAAGATACATCACAATTTTATGCAGTCGTTCACTTTTGAATCTCCTTGAAAGTTTATGTTAAATAAATTCAAATCAAAATTCATGTGAATTGAAAGTTGCTTCTCTGCACCTAATTCGATGTAAATGCTGCGCCAACCTAGTAACCGCATTAGTGGAATTAACAAAGTAAATAAAAATGCCGACATCCATTGGTCATAATATCCACATCAGTATTGTGTCGTATTACCCCACTTATATTGAAAGACAATTTTTGTTAAGGATTTCGTTTTTAATAACCACTGACCGATTTTCAATTTTCGAATCAAGAGAGGCGTGGAATTGTTTTGCAGAATCCAAGAAACGCACAATGGCGGAATCGATTCTTGCTGCGGTAATAACAAAAATATTTAAACGAAAGCAAATATTGTATTTCATGTAGAGGGAGATAATCCGTTTTGCGTTATCGTAAAGTCAAACAAAACAAGTACCAAGAATTGGAATAACCTAATTTCCTGTTCGGGGCTATTTTCCACCTTCGCATCCCAGATTTGAAAATGCTTCTAAGCGGATTCTTTTTTCATCAGGTTTATGGAGATTTGACAAGAGTTTTGAACATATGTGAATGTATTAAGCTAATTTAATCAAGCACTCCACTCGAAAAAGTTTTTGTTTCTGGAATTAAAGCATGATGCAACGAAACAGAGACCTGAATTTCGTTACAAGAAAAATCCCCCTACATTAAATTAGGGTCATTAATTCATGTAACTGCCCATTAATTCATGTAAGTAAATTTTGTATTATCGATATAATTTAATGGTAAATAATGAATCGACACATAATTTTTTGGAAAACAACGACGTAGCTGTTTAGCAACAATATCGTGAATATCATTTAAAAAAAACTTTTCCCTTTCTGTTTGACGATTTTGCAGGCTCTGGGTTCGAAACCCGGGTCAAGCAACCTAGGACTCACTCGGAAGAAGTGGCTTCACTACAAGTCTCCTCTACATGCCTTAGGTATTTATAATTGAGCTGTTAGTTTAATTTACTTCGCACGGGTGCAACGCAATGGACTATTGACGACGGTTCGGGATCCATCCTGAAGTGAAAGCTCAGAAGACAACAGCTCATAATTTTGGCGTAATCTGACCGTGGTTCAAGAGTACGAGGAGTTGTCGTCGGATCTTTCCTTACGGGATTCATCCTGGAATCGTCACTAATAGCTCGCTGTGCTATTTTGAACCACTGTAGGACGACGTCAATACTTGAACTGGTATCACGTCTTTGGTTGGCTTTAGTTTCAAAGCCGCAACCATTCGTTTTATAATGCGCAACACCGTCATCTGGTCTACCATGCCCTTTGTTTTAATGAAGCATTGACGAAGATTTTTAACAAAATGTTTTGTGAAACATGATTTAAATTACGTCGTATTGTTGTTTTTATACATGGTGATTCTCTTGAAACTCAAGTAAACAAAATATATTAAAATTAAGTTAGGGGGAAACATTTCAAAAGTGAAAATTTGAATACGAAGTTCGTTTCGTTTTCACTATCGCTGAAATATATACTACTTGCTTATTATTTAACTACCACTTGAACTGTGTTTTACTATATCAGATCATAAAGTGGGGTTTTTCGATTGGGAAGATCACAGTGGAAAAATCTTGATCTTCTTGCCAGTAGCATCTATAGCTGTGATTTATTTCTTAAGCACATTTAAAGATATGCATGTGGGAGGTATAAGGCATGTCTAGTTTTAAGCATAGTTTTGTTAATATTTAGCGTCACGCGAGTGGCAGCACATATTTATCGCTACTATTTTTAAAAGATTGAAAAGAGAAGAGTGAGCTACTGTTACTTTCTGTAGTGGATTCGTTGTATTTTGCTATGTAAACAGTAAAGGATTATTTATGTAAATTATTCAGTCAAAGTCAATTCATTATTACCAATTATTGAAAGAGTCAAATTGTACAGAATCCATACAACAGGAACGAGAGAATTAACAAGTATAGCAGTTGCTAATTTTATAGCCAATTTTTGCTTTTGCTGTTGATCATGGTTTTAATATTTAACGTTTACAGTGAATTTTGATGTTTTAATATAGTTTCTGCTTAACTTTTTTTAGAGTTTTTTTTACAGCTTCAGTCTGCGTTTATAGCGGTGGCAACGTCCTTGGCGCTTTTTGATGGCACACTTCTATAGGGAGTTATGGCAAATTAAGGCAGTCCATATGTATTACGGTTATTACGTTTTTTATAGCAACCTCGTCAAGCGGAATATTTAAATTGTTACTTTGAATATTCTAGAAAGTTCTTTCAAAATCCGTTAAACTGTCGTTTGATTTCATTGGTTCATTTAAACCAGGCCTCAAAACATATTTTTTAATACAGGTGCACTATGTGCACCTAAATTTTTAAATTAGGTGCAGAAGTTATATTTAGGTGCATATTAAAAAAAAAAACGTAATATAAGAGCATTAATGTAATGTAAACTACTTTATTAGTTGGGTATGTTTATAAAGGCCAGTAGAAGGTAGTAAATAAAAATATTTAAACATCTAAATTCTCTCTTCTCCGGTGCACGGCTGTCTCAACAGTAGCTTCAACAGCGCCATCTGGAAAATGTTTCGATCATCGGAAAGTTCTGGTGGCAGAGGCACAAGTAAACCTTCCTCCAGTATAAACCCGTTACGGCCCAGCGAGTTTGTTTCGCATAGCGCGGATTTATGAATTTTAATTACGTTCCTTTAGAGCGAGAGAGGTCGATACTAATATATTGTTCCAACATCAAAATAACATAGAACACGTTTCCCTCCTTCTTTAAACGTTAGGGTCACTGAGTGCACCGAGCGAGAATAAATCCGGTGCACAATTTTATTTTCATGTGCACAGTGCACCCGGGTATTTCGAGCTCTGATTTAAACTAATTATTTCCTTGGCGACTTTAGAATTGCGCCAAAAAAAGCGCCAATGCCGTTGCCACTATTATAAACATAGATTGAAGCTGAAGCAGTGTTTTTTCGAATTCAGCTGTGCATTTAACTAGTTCCTTTGTGGCCCTTGCGTCATTAAAACCAACCGACCATAATAAACCCATCACCATCCACGTAGCCATTCGCCGATTTTCTTACTTTTTTTTTACGGTTAATCAACATGTATTCGCAATCGACTTACATCTAATAGTGCACAGAGTGCAAAAACACATTAATCAAGAGGAATGAGTTGAAAAGGCAGATTTGGACAAAAAAAGGCAAATCCATTCCCAAAACATATTTCATTTCATTTATTAGCATCCTACCCATTTTGCCGCTGGAATGCGCTGGTTGCTCCGTGGAACTTTTTAAAAACGAACCACTTAAGAAAATCAACAGAAAACCAAATCGCTTAAGCGACATTTACATTTTTTAAAGCAGTGACTGCGGTTGGGACTTGCCTCAAATGGAAACTCGGAGGCTGTCAGACCTTTCTTTTTCTACCCGGCAGGGACTTGAATAATTTATTTTAACTCGACCTGCGCCATTTTACTTCGATTTCTTATCAGAAAGTTTATTTCTGTGATTTTCTTCTTTTGTGAGAATATTTGATTTTCTCTTTATAATTTAACAAGACCCTCCAAACTGGTCACGCTTATATCTTTTGTTATGCTTGACTTAAATTGTTAAAAAAAAATTTTCTTTTGGATGCAAGTATCTTGTTTTAATGATAAGCATTGGTGGTTACATATGGAGGGAGAATTTTCTGAAGTTTATCCACAACTATTCAGAAGATTAATTATTATTACAAGAAATGAGAAATTCAAACAAGATTCTGATAATGCTGATGTAATATTTGATTATCTCTTAGAGTTGTGTGTGTGTGTGTGTGTGTGTGCAAATTTTAAATCCTGTATTTGAGTGGTCTTAATTAATCTCAATCAAGAGAAGTCTTACAACAAATGGAAAACTCAAACAAGATTCTGAGGATACCAAATACTGTAATATTATTCAAACCCTTCTTGAACTCTTGTATTTAAAAAATCTAGTTACGATAATTAATGATGCTACAAAACTCTTCACATTGTTATAAAGTCCCTGAATGCTCATTTATCAAAATTACGGATAAGACGTATTCATTAAATTTAATGAAGACTGCAACAGCGGTTTTCTAGATGTTTACTGTGGTACACAGAGGAACGCAATCTTTCCATAGTACAATTTACTATGCGTATGTTATGGTTCATGTAATAAACTCAGTTAGTATTAATAATATAATATTAATAATAACAGCGAATTTTTGTCAATGTAATTAATAAAAGATAATAATTACCTTTATTGGTAAATATTAATAGTTACCACTGAAGCCTGGAGAGTTATCAAAAAATATATTCTATGTTATCTATTACATTTTCAACATAAAATTAGTGAAAGTGTAAAAAGAAAAATGCACTTACAAGCAACTAGCAACGAAACCAACATCAAATTCGCTAAGGAGAATCTTGAATAATCTAGATTGTCGAACGCGCTGAGGCAGTAGTATTTTTTATCATACGGATGCAAGATGGCGAATCTCAAACCAAAGCATTGAAAATAAGTTTTTAGTTGGGAATTGTTAAAACCTCCGGTTCATGTGATAAATCCTTATGTTATTCTTTAACTTTTTCCTCGTTGCCCGTGGTGTTGGTTTGGAATCGTTTGAGTGCAGGCAATGGAATCATTGATTTCTCGAACACAATCGAGGTCAAATTCGTCTGGGAAAAATATAAAAGTTACAATTTAAAAATTATTTATTTAAAGAAAATCATATTATTAGGTATCGATCTAATTTGAAATTTTCCGTAGATTTAAAATCCGTTGTAATTTTTACTCTGTCTTTAACGGTCTAGAAGATAGAAAAAAGAACTATATAACTCCAGTTTAAACTTTGTTTTTATCCTCCACTGAAAAATCATTCCCCCGCCAAGTTAAGCGGAAAGGGAAAAAAATAAATTTAGAATCTGTGATATTTTATGCTGTTGTCATACTAAAGAAAACAATAAGAATTAAATTCCACTAAATTCATTGTAAAATGTTCTAGATTGAATTTTAAAATTCGGGCTTCGTACAAAAATTACAAAAAATTCAGACTACCAGTGTGCCGAATACTATTACTGTAAGTGCCATAGATTCTTCAGGAACGTTCACACATAACAAACAAATTACATACAAACAGACAAACACACTTCATTTTATAATAGTAGAGATTGATCTCTTCTATAACTATGGACTTGCTGTAAAATTCTTTGCAATTAGAAATATGAGGTTACGATGATATGTTTTCTGTTATATGTTTACATAAAAAGTAAGCAACTCTGTAAAGAAATATCACATGGACAATAAAGATCATTAAGACTTTTGAAGAAAGTCTTTATGCTGAATTAAATGCGAGCCATACATAAAATGTAAGTGGAGTGGGTTTGAGCTATTATTTTATAAGGGGAAAATCATGGCTGGATAAATTAGCTTATCAATGTACGATTCTTGAGATACAGAGAAGTATCCATGGCAGCGCTAATACAAGAAAATATGAATACTTCACCGGTTATACAAAATTAGGACTAAAGATAAATTCTTAAAGTAACTCAGATCTTCCCCACAGTATAATATCTCCAATAGTCTGTAAAAGTGATCTCATCTTTGAATAACCAAAATATCTACAGAAGTGCCAATGAATTCCATTAGTAGTCTACTGTGCTTTTATAATTATGGTTTGAATTATCAATGCCTCAATACACCATGCCAAACCGCTGTCGTCCAGTTGGCAGATCAACGGATTAACAATCGGAGGGTGGCGAGTTCGAAACTATGTCCAGCCAAAGACCTTTGTGTAGAAGAGGCTGGTGCACGTAAAACCATCCTCCGTTGCCTCAGATGTCCTCATGTTGTATTGGTGTGAAAGTTTGGAGAGTAGAGTGCCAGCTCAGGTGTTGAACTCGTCATCTGTCCGTGGTTCAAAATTACGACTCGTAATCATTAGGTCTTTTCCCTTCGACAATGATCCCTCGCGAATAGCACGTTGTGTTTTTCTCCAGTTTGACGTTAATTAACTTTGGCAGTAACCTATACGGCATGTTTCAGTTGTACACTTTTCTCAATCAAAAATACATCTTCAGCGATTGTATATGGTTTGATCCGTGTAGATAATAGTTTAGTTGGTTCTAATATTAAGTAATCGCATATTTTTAATGATATGGACAGACTAAGCACATTCACGCTATGTCTGTTTAAAACAGTTAATAGGATCCGGTATCAAACTGTTATGGGTTAATTTATTGATGAGAACCTTTTGAAATGAATGTAATTTCTTAAGTGAGCATATGAGTCTACTTTGCCAATCCTGTTAAAGCATATGCGAGCTATCTATATATATAATTCTCTTACGTGGCACGCAAAAAAGACGTTATTAGCTATCGCGTTTTGGCAACATTGTACGATTATTTGTTTTTCACGAAGCCTCGCGCTTGAATTGAATTTATAGCGTTATCGGATAAAATTTTATTGAAAAAAAAATTAATTTTCATCGAGCTGTTACAGTTAATAATAGAAATCAAAGAAAGCGGAGGATCTTTTCAGGGCCATTTAAAAAAGGTCCTTTTCAGGGCCAACAATTATAGTTCAACAAGACGCTTGCACTACAACTTTCGACAGCAAACTCAATGAAAATGCGTGGGTGGCTCGAGTACACTCAAACTCTCTACTAATATACACTCAACTACACTCTAATATACACTCAAACAACATGCTGGGTATTCAATTTCCAAATCCGCCCTCACATTTCGAGTCAAAATTTTCATTTGAATTCAGATTCTATCGGTACTGTATATATCTTTTCTGAAAAATAGCAAAAAAAATTTAGATTTGAAAAATGTTTTTTTGGAATATCATATTTTGTAAACAATCCCTTCTGCTAGGACACGTCTTCATTGATGCGAGCGAAGCGAGCATAGGTTCGAGCAGCGAGCGATTGCGAGCAGGAGGCGAGCCCCCTAGTTCAATATAATTTGTGTGTTAAGCGGGTATTTGACTCTTCAGTGTTAATTAGAGCAGGGAAAGACATTGTAATGTCAGTCAATCTAAAAGTATTTGAGTGTTGAGACAGGTTGCACTGCATACATATTACTGATTTTTAGTTAACTCTTATGGGTATAGCTGCGTTCCTGACAGTCTTTTCCCACTTGAATTGATCAATGGCTGAATTCGAACCATTGCCATTAGCTCACATATGGTGAACCATGGTACCATTAGCTCACATATTACCAGATGCAGGAAACCGTGAGAGCTATACTACAGGGTGTTTTCCATTGGTTGTTTCCATTGGTGGTTGATAGACTTGTATTTGAGCTTCACTACAGACCATTCGCATTCCTTCATTCTTCAAGAAAACAATAAGATTTAAATTCTACTAAATTCACTGTAAAATGAATTCAGTAGAATTTAAATTCATATCACTTATTCATATTCATATCACTATCATTCACACATTCATATCACTCGTTCATATCACCATCATTCACACATTCATATCACTTTGCAGTATGAAAAGGGCGAAATAACTGTCATTCCAATATGAGAAAATATGTCATCTCTAAAGTGGGGGACGTGCTTTCAACGATGTAGAAATGTATAGCGCAAAGCAAAGCTGATTGGATGTGCCTAAAACGACAACCCAGCCAAAGTATAAGTAAAATACTTAGTTATTTTAACAACAGATTATACATAATGCACGAAAATAATTCAATATACGCACTGATGTTGGTGGAGTGCAAATACAGGTGTAACAAGAACCTTGACTGTGATTGGAGGTGAAAGCTCTCCCTTAAAACAGGAATGATGAACTCTGCATAAATTCGAACCACAGACGCTTCAAGGAGACAAAAATAGCAATAACATCGACATGTGCTATTTGTCTCTCCCCTTCCAGTAATTGAACTATCTTCATCGGTTTTTAAACATTTCCCCATAAAAAAATCCTTTCAGTGTAAAAAAAATAAATTTTCCCTGGAAATATCTCAGTTAGGGAGAAAAACGAAAATTGGAACAAATAATAAAATAAAAAAACCCGAAGAAATATATTCATGTCCAACAACGTTTCATCGTTTACCATACAAACCAAATCCAAACTATTTTTTCTCCAGCTGAGAGCGCTGACTCTTTTTACGGTTCGTGTGTTTTGATGAGGTTTTCATTTGGAATGGTTCCTCTGGGAGAACCCGGCCATCTCTCCCCCCTGCCAAAACTTCTTTCCCTTCCGAATAGGGCTTTTAATATCGGTCGAGGATTGGAACGGAAGGGGGATGGCTTGCGTTTTAATTAAATGCGAAACCTTATTTTCTAAATGATTCAGAACATTTTATTGGATTCCCGACAGAGACGGTCCTGCGGTATTAGTTTTATGTCAGTGGCAGCAGGGAGACGAAATGTTTGCGCATATGCATTAAAAAGTTTTGAGGTACGGGCTCGATGCAGATGGGTCGCCGCGTCCGCTGGGAATTAAATAGCGATGAGACGTACTTTGGTCAACAGAGCAAGTAATACCCGCATTTTGATTGAAGACCATCGTATCGCACAGCGCATAACGAAATTAAAACTTCGGATCATATACACTATATAGACAAAAGTATTTGGACACTGCATGTTTTTCAGAAAAAGTGCTTTATTATTCTATTTACTAACGGGTAGGCCCTTCTTTTGCTTGTATTGCACCTGCAACACGACGAGGCATACTTTGCACAAATTCTCTGTAAATCTGGGCAGGAATAGCTCACCATGCCTCTTGCAAGTCTGTGAGAAGAGATTGGTGTGAAGATGACGTGGCGGTGTCGTACTCATCACTCCAGTTTTTTCCCACAAGTGCTCGATCGGATTAAGATCGGGGGGTCTGTACAGGCCAGTCAAGCAAATTGATCTAATTTTCAGGAAACCTGTCCAGCACACGTTTTTAGTATGATATGGAACTCGATCTTGCGGAAAGAAACAACCATCATCACCGTATTATTGCCATAGTGTAAGCTAGGTCGAATTATCCAGAACGTCGAGGTACACATCAGCGTTAATGGTAATAGATACATAAAGCAATGGGCCGAGTCCCAACCAGGAAAAACAACCCCATACTAACACGGATCCTCCTCCGAATTTCTGCAGTGTCCAGAAGTTTTGTCCATATAGTGTACACAGGGTCATCCAAAAAGAACGACGGGATTCCAAAACCCTATCACGAGAAATAAACAACCCATACACATATGGTTTTGGGGCGAAAATATAAAGTATCTAAAGTTTCAAACTTACTTCAGTATGTTCGATATGTGCACCATTAGTCACTCGACAGGCGTCAAAACGATTATGAATCGCTTGTCATGTCTTTCAAAGATATGTGATCGTTCAATTCAGCTGACCTTAAATGTCAAGTTCCGCAACTCGTGAATGGCCACGGCATGGTTGGCCATGTAGTGGCCACCTCGAAGCCCAGATATCAACCCCACTGGACTCCTTCTGGGGATACATCAAGAGCATAGTCTACAGGGAACAGATCTGAACCACCTAAAACGTAGGATCGCATCTGCTACGACAACAGTAACTCCGACCATGCTTAGGAAGATGTTGCGGGAGATTGATTATTGTTTTGACGTCTGTTGAGCAACTAATGCCGCACATATCGAAATATACTGAACCATGTTTGTAACTTTAGACATTTCCTCATATTTTCGTCCAAGAACCAAGTGTGTGTGTGTGTTGGTTATTTCTCGTGATACGGATTTGAATTCCCGTCATTCTTTTTGGATGACCCCGTATTTAATCATCTCTCTGTAGTCATTGTCGATGCCCAAAAATGATAACTCGCTCACAAGCTCGTGGCTCACTGATTCACAACCTGCCGGTAGTAGGTGGAGCATGTGCGATCCATGCATCCTTTCCAGGTGTATATGCTTCTCATCTATCTTCTGCGTCAGTAAATCTTTGTGTGCGTATGTCCATTAACGTAACTTTGTCTTGTGTTTGACGCAACTTCGCCATATATGTGTGTGGCCGTTGTGCCATAAAACTAAACCAAATACTAACTCAAACTCCTTTACTTTGTCATTCTCACTTCATGACATCATATCCTCTAACAAATTTCACCCCCTCGTTTTCGTCCAATAAAAAATTGAATTTTCAACGTTGGCGTTCAAGACGCTTCAACGTGCGCTCTACAACTCGCAGGTTAAGAGAGCAATGTTCAAACCTACTGAGTTACAACGATCCATATACTAATCGGGATGCATAAGCAAAAAGTAATTAATCATTGCATAAGGTACCACGTTCTTCCTTAATAAGATGAAATGAAGAGTATTTTACAGAGTTTTGCCCCATCAAAAGAAAGCAGGAACCACACACAAGGCCCTATTTCGTTCCTTCCCTCTTCGAAACGACCTTCTATGACCATATATACTTAACAACGCTGCAGCGGCGTCTCATCCTGCATGTCCACATTCCACGATCCAGCAACGAAACCAAACCTCATTTGGATTCCCCTACTTCCGGTGATCAAAACGGGGGAGCCAAGAGAGGTGGAAATTCCAGGAAGGCTGTTGCCCGGGAGAAATTCAATTTTACGGGCGCTTAACTTAAATTTAATGATAGCACACGTGTGTGTATCCGAAAGCAATTATGAATCGGACGATTCGAAGCACCAGGTCGATGCGGCTCTTTGCTTATTGCTCTTTCCAGGTGAAAACAGGACCAGAGATAGAGTGGACTGGGGAGAGTTCATTACCGCGTTGAACCTTTCGAACAGACGGTTCGGGGAACATAATTTACACTGATTAAGAGAGATGAGGCACTGAGATGAGGTGGTATTAAACCAAATTTAGGGGATTAAACATATTAATTTATTCAGATTTTACTAAGACATTCAGGAAATGTACGTGGGCTTAAATAAGTAACGTGCAGTGCAAAAATTTAAATTCATAACTCAGAGAATTTTTCCGTTGCGCCCACGAGACGATAAACTTTTAGAAGATTCATTCCATAGCCCAACTGCGGTGGGAAAGCAGATGACTTTGAGGAGTCCATATCTAGAGAGGTAGTGAACTTTGCACACGCAAAATCATGTATAACGATGCCATGGGGGATTTGTTTTCCCACCTCAAAATTATTGCTGTCGCTTTTGAGCACTATATAAATGATGAACAAGAATCTACGTTTAATAAGATAGTTCTGTAAGCCCATTATTTACGTCAAACCTGTCCTCTAATCTAACGAATTGACTCTTTAAAAACTACGTGACTCAAAATGAATGATGAATCAATTACTCAAAAAATCTAGCTACAAATGTTCTTTTCGAAGTAGTGTCTCGTCATTATCAAAGGTGATTAGATATTGATGGACACACGATATCTCGAATATAGAAGAAAGCTACCCAGATCTGTATCTTGTTATCAGAAGAAAACGTGAGAAAGTATTAATGACGAGATATCTAATGAATAATAAAATTGGTACGATTTTGATGAACAAGATAACTCTACACTATAAGAAATCTACCCAGATCGGGATCTTGTTAATACAAGAAAACCTGGCAAAATATTAATGATGAGGTATCTATTGAGTAGTAAAATTGATCCGATATTGATGAACAAGATATCTCGACAGAAGAAGAAAAATACCCAGATATCGATCTTGTCATCACAAGAAAACGTGGGAAAATATTAATGACGAGGTATTTAGTGAGTAGTAAAATTGGCCCGATATTGATGAACAAGATATCTCGACAATAGAAGAAAACTACTGAGATCTTGCTGTTGTCATAACAAGAGTGTCAAAATATTTAGGACGAGGTATATAGTGAGTAGTAAAATTGTCCCGATGCTAATAATTAGATGTCTGATCGAAACCACTTGGTTTCCACCCCCACCATTTAAAATCCCCAGATGGCAGGCCTCCAAACATCCCACTTCAGCGCAAGTGTAAGACAGGCAACAGGTTCCTCCAGGACAGCATGTTTGAGCCATCAGTGTTTGACCAAAGAAATTCGAAAATATCATGAGAGGCGAGATGAGACAAGATGCTCTTCTTCTTTTAATTGAGGTGTCATGGTGTCATGTATGGTCAAGCGGCATATGTATGCACGTGGAGCAACAGACTTGCACCAGTGGTGGAAAAATAAAGTTATCAAAAGTAGTATAAAAATAATTCCTGCAATACAATCAATGAATGATGGCAAAGTGGTGTTTTTCCCTTTTAAATCGTATTTATTCCTTAATACGATGTAGTTTTCTTCAAAAAGATCACGAATAAATTTGTAGTAAAAATGAACTTATAAGATTTTCGCGTCAAAATTTTTTGGACACAGTCATCTTAAAGGCATTTTTGGCTATTGACAGCCGGAACAAATAGCAATCTTTTTTAAATAAGTTGTTTCTTTCACACTAACCACCCCTAAGTTCTTTTTATGTACCACTGTTCTCTTTTATTCATTTTAAAAGGACAAATTCCCAGCCTTTTTTTTTTCAGTTCAGAAATAACTTCTTTTGAAAAAAAAGAGCGAATGCGAAATTTCATGTGCATGAATATGTGTCCCTCACAAATGTGCAAATAAGAGGTGCATCCATGCGAATTGGCAATTACTTTCTGACATCACACTCGCTCATTAAACGAACGCCCCCCAGGACAGCGGGAGCAAATTGAATGAGGAGAGACAATTGGGCGCCTGAACGAAATGGTAGCAGTTATGAAAACCGGAATGGAAAAGAGCGAACGAGGAAACTTAATTACTGTCTTCCGGCTTTCACCTGTACGATTGCCTCGATTCATTTATACCAAGTCCTCTTTGATAGAGGGATACTTCATTTCGAAACCTTCACACGGTCAGAGAAAGACATGGCTGAATTTGTTTAGTGCAGTTTATTCATCAAGCATTGTGCAACATTATCCAATGCGTCAGATGGCTCAAAGACCTTGTCTCCGTTCATGTGACCTTCCATCTTTTTCCTCTCGATAGAGGGTGAGCTTATTTCAGTTCCACACCTTTTTGCCAGCTCATTCGTCACTTTTCATGTTCCTTGTAAACATAAAGCTCGCAGCAGAGCGTATATCCATACCAGAGTTAGGCCGCGTTAGCCCAGTTGGATGTGCAACGGATTAGCAAGACGAAGCATTTTTATGACGTCTTCTTGACGTGATCCAACGACGGTGACACGCAGAGAGATTTCATTTCTCATCAACGAAATTTGCAGGAGTCTGGAGCCTGTTCTTATGATGCGCCTTCCGTATCTTTCTTTTGAAATTTCTAAATGTTAATTTCATTCTTTCCAAGCTTTTCCGCCTTAAGGTGCAATTCCTATATTCCTATTGCATAATCGTCCCGATAAACATATTAGAGCACTTTCTTTACTTAACGGATTTTCATGTTTTATAGCTCATTTTAAAGAACAGTTTGTTTTCTTTAATGTGATGTATTACCTGTAAAAATAGGTTGAGGAATGATGTAATTGACCCCCAATGAACCTGTAACATCCCATTGTAGCAATGCTCGGCGTCAGACACGCTATAGGAATCGCACCTTTAGTTGGAAGAAGAACGGATTACCAACCGAAGCGAAACTAGGACCAGCCAAAGACCGTCGTGTACATGTGGGCTGGTGCACGTTAATTCTGTCACGGTATCAAAAGGTCATCGCATTGGAAAAGTGTGGAAGTTTTGAGAGGGATGCAAGCTCAGTTGATGTTCTTGTCATCTGACCATAGTTAAAAATTACGAGACCTTGGATATTTCCCTTAGTGATTGATGACGGACCGGCGCCAATTGCCCTTTGTGTTGCTCCAGCGCAACGTTAATTAACTACCTACGTACTATACTAGAGTCAGAATTAATTATATAAAAAAATAATTGCATAAAAAGAAAGGTTTGTTTAAATTTGAAATAGAGGCTGAGATGGTACCCGTGTAACAACCGTGGCACCTTAGATTTTATTGGGAATATTTGGAACGAGGATTTATTACATCTGGGTTATCTGTAAATGAACTGAAAATTAAATATTATAGAGAAGTCAATAGGGAAATTTACATATCGAGTTTTAAATTTATAAATAATTATCATTAACTTTAAACCTTGTGCTACAATGAATCGTCCTGTCAGAACAGAACATAGTTCTAACGGAACTAGCAAGTTTGTTCACAAGGGAGAATGAGGTGGAATTTTGAAGTCAGATTTGACGATGCAGACGAAACGCTCCACATAGGCGTTTAGGTTGATATGGAATAAATCCTACAAGAACAACACCAACATCCATGCTCTTGCAAACTGATAATCCAGCCTGGAACCTATTGGGTGTCAGACACACAGGTCACTATATCAGTTATGTACCCTGTAATAGTTTTTTTTATCGTCTAATTCAAAATTGGTTGGGTTATATTTTATGACGCTAGGTCAATATTTGGCCAAGACGTAAAGGTTGGTTGGTTTTTGGAGTTGTATGGCGCAAGGGCCATATTTGGCCATGCTGTACCAGACACATGACATACAATATCAAGTAATAGACAGACACACACAATGAAAGTTACTGATACAGAAGAGAGAGATACACTCAGGGAGGAACCAGATGTAAAGGAGAAAAAAATCAAAATATTACATTAACTTGAAATAAAATGTATACTTATATAAAAGTTAAAAATACGAACTATACATTCCAATTACGATTTTTTTTTGTAATATATCGCTTAAGATTCCATTTATCTAGCTTAAGATTCCATTTATCTAGCTTAAGATTCCATTTAGCGATACAGCCAGTTTACTTATCACGTCTCTGAATACGAATAACTGATATTTTCTCTTAAACGAGCAAAGACCTCGAAACTGATCAACAAGCTCCAATTCTCTAGTTAACCGTTATTCTTTACATAAATTCATTTCGCTCACGGAGCAAAATAATTGCAGAATTTTCTCTCTTTAAAAGCCCTTTGGCAGCAATTATGTCGCACGCCCGTGTCTCTATAAAAGGTAAAAATTAAAATGATAAACACATATTTACGACAGGAAGGAAGAAAAATTATTTAGCATATGTATAACCCAATTTTTTTTAGTACCAAAGCGCAACATTCGAGCGCCCGTACGTATCTGCAATTTATCATCTAAAACGCATTTGTGAAATTACAATTTAGAGCATTAATAACTTTAGAGAAAAAAGCTCGTTTTTACACTTATTTCATTTTATTCATGCTTCTAAGTAAGTTAAAATAATCGCCGCCTTGTGTTATCGGGCAGTTAAAAGAGCTCTTTCCTTTCCGCATTTTTTCTTTTCCAGTTTTTGAATAAATTATTGCTCGGTAACGATGCTTATCACTACTGCGCGCATTTGGACGCAGCTTAAAAATTATTTTACGGAAAGGATGTGATATCTGTATTTTTTTATGCCGGAATATTTTTGCAGATCATTAAGCAACTTTGTTTCTCGAGGATTCAATATATTCATGTCGTAACTATAATTAAGATGATCCGTTAAAGTATGTGCATTAATCAAAAGCTTTAATTTAAAATCTTTTACTCAGTTGATGGATATTTGCCTCTGATTTTTTTTAGCTCTGTTATAATTTTTTACCGCACGTAGACAGAAAAGTCCGGGACGAGTTCATCCACTACAAAGTTTGTTATAAGCGTAGGCAGTTGAATCAAAGTCGCACTGGTTCACGCAAGGTTGCACTTTTTGTTTACTCGTTACTTCATCCTTCATCAGGGGCATTTGTTGAGAGCACACTTCTTCCAAGTCACCAAGTGATAGTTAAGAGGGTTTTTTTAACCTCCACTCGTTTCTGTATCAATTGACTAGCTTCCCGAAAAAAGAATGAAGTTATTAAATTTGTCTTAAAAAACCCCAGTATTTGTCAGGAATTTCAGGAGTGCGTAGGTAGTTAATTTAAGTCTCTCTGGAGAAAACATATCGGGCTATCGACAATGGTCCAGAATTAATCCCGAAGTGAAAGATCAGCGGACAAGGGTTAACTCCGTTTATATTTTTCCATCTCATTTTCTTTATAGAAAGCGCTCTCTTAAGGAAGTGTTTAAACTATTAAAACTGGAAAATCTATCAGAATTGGTACAAGAGCAAGTTTTTTATTTGCCCCATTATGTTCTTTTGAATGAGATTAGAGACCGCATAATGTTTGCTTATATACCATGACAATATCATACAGGAACTAAATATACATTGCACTTCTATATTAAAAGGATTCCCTTTACTTCTATTCATTCCCAGACAAATTGTGCAGTCTTAGAAATTGTTGACTAAGCCAATCTATATAAATAAGAATGGAGTGTTTGTTTGTACATTGAATTTTTTCGACCCATTTCAAGTTTTCTATCTGTATTGGACCCTACTGATGCCAAATACGCCTCTTCCGTGTTTGGTGTCTGTCTGTCCGCCTGTCTGTTTGTCTGTCTATCTGTATGTATGTGCCCCATACACGTCCACACGGTTCAATATATTTTCATGGAAATTTGCATACATTGAGTACTTATCTTCATTTAGTGAGTGACATTGGTTGCGAAACTCTGTCTGTCCGTCTTTCTGTTCTATTTTAATTTTTTGTCTGTGTGTTTGTGCAAGCATAACATAAATTGTATTCCAGATATTTGATAGCAATATGCTTTATTTGAAACGTTATATATTTGTTTAGTTGAATTTAATATAGAACATTTCTTTATTTTTATGTTTAGAAAAGTTTCATGTAAAAACACCAGAGTAAATATATTTAAATCAACCATAATTTGGAAGTTTCGGAAAAATTGGAATGTGCACTATGTTGAGTATTACGATTTCTTAGATTGTTATACCTGTTCTGCCTAAAAGGCAATTTTTTTCCTAAAATTAATTGTTTGTTATGGAATTTCAGCTCTGATACTTCAGTTATGTCGAGTCTTATTTTTGTTCTTTGCGCAATGTAAACGATTTCCGAATATTTGGGACCGACGATATTTTTCAAAGAACGGGAATAAAACAAAAACTCGTGTTTCTTTCGCACTGAATAAAGAAAACTGAGACTGAAACATGTGGCAACTGCAAGATCAAAAGATAAAAAGGAATCACAAATTAATATCTTTAGAACAACTTTTTCTCGGCATCTTTTATTTGGTTTTACTTTGCTGTTTTCTATTATATTCTGTTTTAAATATTTATATTTTTAATAAATTGTGTTTCTTTTCCATCACACAGAATACCACCACAAAGCATTCGATTTAAAGTAGTAGGTAAGTCATAATAAAGCAACTTTAAATGTAATTATACCATTATAGAAATCATATTGCCCTTATTAAAATAATAATAATGTTTAAAAAATCCGAACTAGAACTTTTCAAACATTAAAAAAAAATATTTGTCATAATGACAAGAAATTATTGCGAAAATCCACAAATTCGCAGGCCGGGTGCAAGAGTGCGACATGTAAAAAAAAAGTTTCGTTGACTATGAGTGCGAGAGTACTCGCTTGTTAATCGTCATTTTTATTAATTGAGTTGAACATGAAAATAACTAAAGAAAGGGAATTCCAAATTTCCCTCAAATCGTATTTTGTAGTAGTAACCTTAATGTCACCTTTCGACATTTTGTAGCTTTGTCATACATCAAGGGTGTGATGTGTGTGAAATTAAACTAATGGATATGCATGTGTAGGATTTGTGTCCAAAGTAAGTAATAGAAATTTTAAAGATGGCGAAACGTGTTAAAATATTATTTTATTCTACGAAAAACGTAAGTTGTAAACTGTGATCATCTACTGAATCTAGAGTAAACCAATTAAAACCGAGTAAGGTCGGGTATTTTTTTTTATGGAATTTTAGCCTTGATACTTCATTTATTTCGAGGTTGTTTTTTTGTTCTTTGCTCAATGTAAACCATTTCCAAATATTTGGGATAGACGATATTTTTCAACGAACGGGCATAAAACGGAAACTCGTTTCTTTCGCTCTGAATTAATTTCGCATTTCTAAATTTTGTGCACTTTTTAGTTGTAAGTTGTGGCAACTGCGAGATTAAGAGATATAAAGAAATCACAAATTAATATCTTTAGAACAACTTTTTCCCTACACCTTTTAGTTTGTTTTGTTTCGCTGTTTTCTTTTGTTTTATGTTTCAAATATTTATTATTTTAATAAATTGTGTTTCTGTTACATCACACGTTGAGTTTAACATGAAAAAAACTTATGAAAGTGAATTTCAAATTTCCCTCAAAGTCGTATTTTGTAATAGTAACCTTAATGTCACCTTTCGTCATTTTATAGCTTTGTCATACAGCAAGGGTGCGATGTATATGAAATGTATTACATGAATGGATATGCATGTGTTGGATTTGTGTCGAAATTAAGTGGTAAAAATTATAAAGATGGTGAAAAGTGTTAAAATATTATTTTATTTTGCGAAAAACGTAAGCCATATTTTGATCAAGTCTTCATTCTAGAGTAAACCAATCAAACCGAGTAAGGTCGGGTATTTTGCTCGTGTAGTAATAATTTGAAACCCAAGCTCTATCATGTCACTTTCTCTATAAGGATATCCCAAACGCATTGTCCAACAAAATTTTAGTAGATGGGTTTGTGAACAATCTTATTATTTATCTTTAATTCCAGAGAGATTATTTATCTATAATCCCAGGGATAATCACTATATATCTATATCAATCGCCTCTTAATAAGGGGAGATTAGAAAGTTATAAACTTCAGAAACATTCAATTTCTTAACATGTTTGATGTTAAAGAGCTAGTTAAAAGTTAAAGTTAGAGCCTTTTAAATTGTTTTTCCAAATCTTTCGATCAGATAAATACAATTTATTAAAATACTTGAACAACTTAGTTATTTTGGAAGTACTCTCTTACTATGATAGCACATGGTTTGCTTACAGATACATTTATTAAAATTCAACGGAAAGCTTCGCAAAGTTAACAAAAATCAAGTTTCGATATTAACAGTATTGTCACGCCACTAGCATTTGACATGTAATAAACTATCCATTTTCTCGTTTCATGTTTCACTTATTTCCTCTGCAAATCCAATCGCTAGCTGATAACACCTTGGTAATGAATATAAATCTTGGCAGCGCAACTCAAATTAATTCTCAAAATACGAATATGAAACCAATCTCGGTCTTTACATTTAAATCCGAATAAAAAATTCCTTTTCGGTGAAAGATTTCATTAGACAGCATATAAAATTCTAGAAGAAATACACGAGTTTGCTCGGGTTTGAATTAATAATACGTTGAGTGAAATGTCATCATCAATTATTTTTCATAAAATAATGTTAGCATCATTTAAGTGTACGGAAAAAATAATTTAATACCAATTTAACTTCTCCGTCGCTTCTACAATTTACTTCGGACGCAAATTTACATGCTGTATCCATCCATATAATCCATTTCATATTCGTCGCACTTCTGCTGAAAGTTTTTTTTTTCTAATTTGCACTTAATTTTCCTATGAATATGTTTTACTTGTGCCATTCTTGCACCTAGTATGCGATAATTTCGAATTTCATCATCAATATGAGAGGATGGTCAGTTAAATTTTTACGGCATTCGTCACTAATTTAGTTTGAAGCAGACTCAATTTTTCTTGAAAATTCCATTCAGCGGCAGGTGGAATAACGGAACTTCTGTTAGCTATATAAAGCATATTTGACGTTTGTGTGTTCTGTATACAAATCCACCTTTTGACCACATTTGGTACACGTATATTTAAAAACCCTGTGGGTATGATAGGCTTCATATTAACTCGCATTCTATTTATCCAAAGGGGCTAAAATTTTACGGCATTCGTGACTAATTTAGTTGGAAACAAACGCACTTTTCCCTGAAAATTCCATTCAACGGCATTTGGAATAACGGAACTTGTGGTAGAAAGAAATATTTTTTAGCGCTTTTACAAAACGTAAAGCACTGCATTCAACGAATGATTCACATGTATCTAACTTGAATAAGAACAGCTTCAATATGTTCACAAAGCAACTTCGACTTTCTGTCACTTAAGACAAAACATTTCAATACTTCAAAATTACTAACTGTGATATTATTCCAATATCAACAAAGTCTTGTTTGAAATTCCCTTTTTTCCAACAGACATACAGTTTTAAATTGAACTCTTATGGTACTTTTTTAAATTCACAGAACTTCGATTTCTAAATAGAAAGCACGTACCTATTTAGAATGATAGATGTAGTTACTTGACTATGAAGTAAAAATTTCAATAATACCAAATGAAACACGAACATATAAAATTTGATTGATTATAATCGTTTTTCAATGAAAAGCTACATCAAAATTTTGAAATATATTTGAGCTACAATGTATGACTGCCCATTTCAATTTAACGTAACCCATCTTTTCTTAAAATTATTTTTTTTTAATTTACTTTTTTTTTTTAATTTGACGTTACACGTTTTAAAAATATTTTGATGTGCATATTTTATTTATTTTATGATACAGCAATCTGGCACACAATTACGTATTTAACCAAAGATGTAAATAAAGTTGGTCGAAATATACATATACTTTCAAGGAATTTTCAATGTCTAGTGATAATTTGCAGGAAATAAATAAATCATTATAATCTAACTCCTCAAAAATATTTCTGTAATTGGTAATGTACCTGAACACATAAATGCAAACGGAAATAAAATTCCAATCCCTGAAAGGAGTGCATAATTATGAAAAGACAATTCTGTTCTAATGTGTTATATTTCGACTTCCTGAATATATTCTGAAATAGAACAATTCGACAAAAGACGAAAAATATTGTAAAAACAATAATGATTTATAAGCAAAAAGAATCCTCAAAGATGACCTCAACATCTAGCTGTCAACTCAAATACCCAAACAAAAAAGTCTAAATTAAATTAAAAATGAAACAATGAAATTCTGACGTTGCCAGATACCGAAATGCAAAATTACTCTTTTATGATCAATGATTTTTTCTTTTAGGCTTCCATTACAAAATGTTTTATAAAATTGAATGCTTCAAATATTCTTTCTTTATCAATCACATATTTATAAATATTATTATCATCATGGGAAGAAGCAAAAAGTCAGTTCAAACATGAATATTATAATTTAATTCGTTTAAAAAAAATTGTTTCACGAACTGTTAAAGCAATCTGAGCTGCGTATAGCAATCGTTTTATACTCAATGTTATTTCTATGGCGATTTCTAATTGCTTTTGGCTTAGGCCTTAAGTTAATTTTAGGCATCTTCCGATTTGAATTTTTCTAGTGCGTTCTAAGTGCACCCTTACGGTATAAGAAGAATCACCCTGCAAAATTTCACTTTCTTAGGACTTGTAGTTCTGGCGATATAGTGATGAGTGAGTGTATCAGTCAGTCAGCCTGTCAGTGAGTGAGTGAGTCAGTCAGTCAGTCAGTCAGTGAGTGAGTGGTATTTGAGTTTATATTTACAGATTGCGGTATCTAGTCATTACTAAGCAGAGAATAAAAGCGAAGGCCCATTTTTGAGCGCGAAAGATTATTATACGACAGAGAGTGGTTGTGAACCTTTTGAGCTTGGTGTGTCAAAGACCAGAAAAAACTTAGTTTAACACGGGTGCCCATGTAACATCTACAAATATTCATAATTTTGTGATATTTGCAGTCCTAATATAAAAAAGTTATGTTTTTGATATATGTTTAGTAAAAAAGCAAAATCAAATAACAGTTTACAGTATTGACTGATTTTATTGCTGAACTGGATTCACTAAATCTTCATTTGAAGGTTGGCATTTTGTACACTTCAAGCCCAAGCAAGCTTTACTAACGTCATTTGTAAGTCGGTTTCTTTTATTGGTTTCCGTGTTATTTAACGCTAGGGATAAATCTCTGAGGAAATTGTGAGTAAAGCCATCGCTGGATTCTTCAGGGTTCTAAAAGTGTCTGGTAATTGGTTCAAAATTTACTCTAATTTTACCTGTTTGTAGTAGCACTCTTTTTCATTCTCTAAATGATCTCTTTCCAGATTCTCAAGTTTGAAACTCAAGTCGACAAACACTTGAGACCAGATGCTGTCTTGAAAATCTGCAAGTTGAATCTCCAAATCATCAAGTTGCATCCACTGGAAACCATTTAATTCCACACACACAAAGCACTGTAGGCTACTATATCCTGATACTTAATTATTTTAATTGTCTGTTCCAGACATCTAAATTT
The DNA here is from genome assembly GCA_947359465.1 of Metellina segmentata. Lineage (NCBI taxonomy): Eukaryota > Metazoa > Arthropoda > Arachnida > Araneae > Tetragnathidae > Metellina > Metellina segmentata. Next base: position 23,121,029 of record OX375878.1, on the reverse strand, counting down.
ATTAATCCTTCACCGAATTGGTCAAGTAACGAGTTTACAATATGCTGGTACTTGATATGCATACTCGAGCAGAGTACTTATACGTTTTAGTCTAACATTGTATTTAGAATTAAGAACTGTCTCTGTTTCTTCTACCCCTTCCTCTTTCACAACGTAAGCACAAAAAAGCTCCCGATCGTGCTACGATCGAAGTGACCGACAACCATCCATAAACGATTCGTGTCACCTAAAATATCTTGGCGTGTCAACTTTGACACGCACGTCAAGGTTCGACATCTCTGTTATACGATATGCTTCTCCCCTGTATAGCTAAATCTAAATGGCGCTACAGTTTTTATGATTGAACGAGCTTTTTGACGTGTTCCGCATTGAGCAATCTGAAGTAAAATTGTCTTGTACTGGTACTTTGTTTACACAGAACAGTCCTCTTATAGAGGATAAACTCGTTGGGTTGGTGTGGAAGTTTGGAGAGTGGGGTGCCAACTCAACTCGTCATCTGACCGTGGTTCAAAATTAAGTGATGTTGTCTTCGGATCTTTCCCGAAGAGGACTATTGTCACTAGTAATATCGTCACGTTTATTAAAAATTACCAATTACCATAAGGGATAAAAGCTATTTCTTTTTGTTGCAGTGGTCAAGTTCCTCGTATTTTCTCCCTGAATCATGCACTTTTTCAGAAACACGTTAGCAAAGAAAAGTGACTCGATTCGATCGCGAGGAAATCCATCTTATTAGACGCTTTGCTCACCGTGAAGAAAGCTCGCCGTTTCTTTCCGTGCCTAGAGATTGCGCGCTGGAGTCATTTGTCACGTGGGGAAGGCCGAATCAGTGGCGTGAAATTATTCCCACGCGAAGCGGAAAAGTAACGACGGAAATGTTTCATACATCGATCGCTTATTCTTCTTTCTGCTGGTGGAAGAGTTTAAAGTTCCGCCATGTACAAAATTCCCCTCCTTCTTTCATAACCCAATTCAACCCCCAACAAACCCAAGGCTTTTCGTTAACAACTGTTACTGGAAACTTCGTCCACCTTCTCCTTATCATGATAACAGCAACCATTCGTATGGTAGTATGAGTGGACGGAACGTGATTTCACTGTGTTTTGTACCTTGTTAACAACGTCCTCGATGGTAATATGATGTAGTGTCCTCCATGGTACCATGATACAGTGTCCTCCATTGTACCATGATACAGCGTCCTGCATGTTATCATGATACATCATCCCTTATTACATGGTACCATTATAGAGCATTCTACCATGGTACCATGTTGATAAATCATCCGCTTTGTGTTTTTAGTACAACGTCCTTCGTGGTACCATGATACAATGTCCTCTATTGTACCATGACACATAACCCTCTTTGTGCTTGGACCATGGCACTAGCATTCTTTCCCAAGGTTGGGATTAGGTCTCTGTGTTTGGTATCATGGTATTAGCACCTCGCCTGTATTTAGCCAACGGCATCAGCATACACTTCTAGATTGACGATTCTGGGTCTTTCTGTGTTTAGTAGTATGATACTAACTCCATTCATTATTCCATGTTATCATGATAGAGTGTTTTCCATGGTTATATGATACAGCGTCCTCCATGGTACCATGATACAACATCCACTTTGTATTGGGACTATAGCACTAGCGTTCGTACAATTGTTCAGGGTAAGTGCGTTTGGTACCAGCATCTTGCCTGAGCTTAGTTTATGATTCTAGCATCCACTTTCATGTGGATTGTGTTTCCCTCTGTATTTAGTACTAGCACCCTGCATTTTTCCATAGTACAGTATCCTTCAGGGTACCAAAGTCCGCACTGTGTCTAGACTTGCGACCGCTGCTTGAGTCAGGGAGGTTCTCTCTCTCTCTCTCTCTCTCTTTCTTAAAGAGATAGTATCAATTTTCAAAATAAATGAGAAGGGTGCATGATGACGTTCTATAAAGATTCTAAATTAGGCCAAAACTATCAGCAAGTGCATTTGCTTGAATTTGCAGATTTCATGTGCTGCGTACTTATACACCACATTTGGGCATGCGAATCTTAAAGACATATCTAGACCTCATATCAAGACAAATAATTAAGTCATTAAATGTCAAGAATTCAGTATAAATAATGCAGGATTAAATAAATCCCTAACTCTCTCTTTATGTACATTTTAAAATAAAGGATGCATCGTGTTTGATCGTAATCAAATGCAAAATCGGCATCATGCAAATGTCACTTCTTGCTATGAAATAGAAAATAATTTAAGATCAAAGAATGTGTGAATAAACTGAAAAGTGTAACTGTGTTCAACATTCTTGATTGTATTTTCAGACGCAGATGCACACAATCATTGCGTGATGTTCCGACACTCAAACACACATTGATCTCTGTCTTTAAAGGATATTCAGCATTGAGCATCCAGATTTTTATCGAAAAGAAATTGATGGCAAAACTATTAGCAGCGTCCAGATTTTGTTGACATGTCATCTTTTTGTAGCATAAATAATGCCCATACAGATAATAATAACACATTTCCCTTTCCGAAATATCCTGAATTTAGAAATATATATTTATGTTTTTAGTTAATTTTTCATTATATTAAGTCAATTTTGAGTTCTGTTTTTGTTTTTGTTTAAACCTCCCTAGTTGCTATAAAAAACAAACAAAACCTACTGCACGTGATACAGCCTTCAACGCAAAACAAGCATTATTATGAAATAAAACAACACAATGTAAAACAAAAGTTTTTATCTGATGGGTTATTAACTTCAACGGAAAGTATGTCTGGAGGGAGAGTTTTCTGTCTTTACAGAATTAAACGAAAGCGCTCTCATATTTTACTTTGAATCTTAAATAGTTAATAAAAATGTGTAATTATAAGAATTTGAACAATTTTTAGGTAGTTTATTATACATTTTTATACTTATTTTTGTAAGTTTTGTTTTGCATTTTTGGCATATTTCGTCAGTTTTTTTAACATTTCTTAAGTTAGCAGAATCTTGACCCAAATTATTTGTGATATTTGTAATGTTTGTTTCTAACTGAAATCAATAGATACTTGCTTACTATAAATAACATCCTGACCTAAGAAGCAAGATGACTTACATTTTGTCATAAAGGTCTCACAGTTGAACCAATAAACTCTTCCATATCACCTACTGCACAAATCTAAGTTGCCTTTACTACATACGGAAAATCTCTTATCGACTTCCAATGCTATCATAACATTTGCACCCATGTTTATAGCATGATAAACAATTTTATCTCTTGAAACGGCATCCTCCATGAAAATTGTGGACAAATTCGGGGATTATAAGCCAAAATATTAGTGTCATCAAGGTTATTATTATGTTGACCATAAAAAATGCTTAGAAATGTGATACAATTATCTATGAATTTAATCACAGGATCGGAAAATTTTTCCTATTACATAGAAATTGTCTGAATTCAGGTTCCAGTTTACCGACAACAGGTTTGGGAATTCTGCGTTGTTTCAATTAACGGTTCAAAGATTCAAAAGTAAAAAGGGCTCTTATTTTCTTCTTTGAAGAGGATGAAACCCCTGCAGTCTTACCTCTCTGTTGTTGAGTATTCACACATTAATAGAGAGGATTTGTTTTATGTTTTAGATGTTAGGGTAAGTAAATTTTGGTGTCTCAAACTGTCTGAAGCGCGTTGTAAAATGACACAACAAATAAGTTTACGACTGCAAATTTTATAACGAAAATTTTATTAAAACTCAGGACAAAATGAGTATCATTCTGGGAAAACTCTAAAGAGGACAAAAAATTATCCCAAACTTAAAATATTACCAAAAAGTGACTTAAAATATAATAAGACCTAAAAGATGTAAATATCTTGAATCATGAGATTGCAAACAGAGTTTCCATCAATACGGCGTTGCCTATATGTAGTACCAACAAAAGTTGAAACGTAAACAAAATCCAGATCCTGGTTAGTTATTTTCACGACAATTACTGTTTTCAATTTCGAGCTCCCAAATCAGAATTTTCAATCATTGACTCTCCATCAGTATAAACTCCAGCCGTACGCTCTGTCAATCAGATCGAAAATCAATTTTAAATTCTCGTGTGTCTTGTTAGCAGAGCTTCTAGACAGCCATGCAACGGAATAAGTTGTTCGGTGAATTCTCAAATTCATGAATGTCATTTCAAGGAATGGTAAACATTGAAAATTGATTTTCCTAGTCACAAGCCGTCGAGCATAAAAAAGTCATATCTAAGCTTCAGCAAGGTCTACGCAGATTAACATAGACATGACATGTCCTTGCTCACGAATTCAGTCATGGAATTCATGAATTTAAAAGACGCAAAGAGATTTAATTCTCAGAATTTAATAGCTCGTCTCAAAAAATACAAAAATATTATGTTAATTAAATTCTACATATTTATTTTACATAAACTACTGATTACAATCTTCAGCACTTTCTGTGAGACCTCAGTTGTACTCGAGTACAATAAAAGATATATATGCAAAAGTTCAGTTTCTATTTTTACGATACTATACCAACTCAAATATTAGTAGAATTCGAACGGTGTATTTAATCATCTTCGTAAGAAGAATTCATAAATTGTCCTACTCTTTACCTTTGTAATGAGCAAACTTTAAAATGTTTGAGTCAAATATTCATTTTTAAAAATCCATCTTTTAATTAGTTTGAAAAGTTTTGCAGTTTCAATTAATAGATTAAAAATAGTGTTCTTCATATTACTGCAAAGTATATTTAAGAGCAATTCTAAAACTTCCTACAACTGAAAAATATATATTCCTGCCAACGAAGTGAAATTGATTTCAAAGAAATTTTGAATTACATAAATGGAAAACTTGACTGAATTAAAGTACATTAATAGCGACTATAATGACTATTGCTATTTTCTATAGCTTAGTGAGAATTGCATTACATATCACATCTTATTAAAGTAACATCTACAGGAGAGTAGAAAAAATGTACTTATGATATGTAATTACTTCAACTTTATGTATATGCTAGCAAAATACCCGACCTTACTCGGCTTGAATTGGTTTACACTAAATTGAAGATGCTCAAAATGCATAATGACATGTCTTTCATAGAATTAAATAATATTTTAACACCTTTCGCGTTATCTTTATAATTTCTAAAACTTACTTAGGATACAAATCCTACACGTGAATATCCATTTATGTAATACATTTCGCATACATCACACCCTTGCTGTATAACAGAGCTATAACATGACGAAAGGTGACACTAAAATTATTATTGTACTATAAAAGACGATTTTGAGGGAGAGGTTTGAAATTCTCTTTCTTATAAGTTCTTTACATGTTTACTCAATTAATCAAAATGGCGATTTATAGGGCGAGTTCCCTCGCATTCATAGTCAACAAAACAATATTGTTTTTTTACTTGTGGCATTCTTGCATCAGGCATGCGACATTGTGGGATTTCGCAATCTTCTCCTGTCATTATGACAAATAATTTTTTTTTAATTTTTGAAAAGCTCTAGCTCGGATTTTTGAAACATTATTATTTCAATAACGATATTATTCTTTCAATAACGGCATTATTATTTCAATAAAGGCATAATTGAACTTAAAATTTGATTTATTCTTACTTGCCTGCCACTTTAAGGCGAATACTTTGTAGTTGTGTTGCGTGTGAGGAGAAGGGGAAATACAATTTATTAAAATAATAAATATTTAAAACAGAAAACAAAAGAAAACAGAGAAATAAAACAAAATAAAAGTTGTCGTGAAAACAGTTGCTTTTATGATAATAATTCGTATTTTTGTTTATCAATTGATCTTGCACACAGTTGCCACTTACAACTAAAAAGTGCACAAAATTTAGAAATGCTAAATTAATTCCGAGCGAAAGAAACACGAGTTTCCGTTTCATTCCCGTTCGTTGAAAAATATCGTCCGTCCCAAGTATTCGGAAATCGTTTACATTGCGCAAAGAACAAAAATAAGACTTGAAATAAATGAAGTATCAGAGCAGAAATTGCATAAAAAATAATTTTGGGAAAATAATTGCTTTTTAAGCAGTACTGGTAAAACAATCTAAGTAATACTTAATATACATTTTAGTTTTTCCAAAAACTACCAAATTATGGATGATTTATGTATACTTACTCAGTTGTTTTAGCATTAAATTTATCTAAATATAACAATAAAGAAATGTTTAATATTGCATTCACAAAACTATTATATAATGCATAAAATAAAGAACATTCCAATCAAATATCTGGAATAAAATTCATGTGATGCCTCTACAAACACACAAACACAAAATCGATCACAGGACGGGAAGACGGATAGATAGACTTATGCAGCCAAGTTCAATCTCTAAATGAATGCAAATACTTACACTATGTAAAGTTTCATTGAAATATTTTAAACCACTTGGACGTGTATAGGGAACATACAATACAGACAGATACTAAACGCGCAAGAAGCGCATTTGGCATCAGAAGGGTCCGAAAAGGATAGAAAACTTGAAACGGGTCGAAAATATTCAATGTACAAACAAACACTTCATTCTTATTTATGTAGATACAATACAAATGACATGTTCGAAAAATGCAAAACCAATATTAATATCTATATGTCACCTAAATCGGCCAAATCTTACATTAATTATTTCAATTTTGTTATGTAGAAAATAGTGGATCGACCGTGTAGATACAGAACATAAATTACGGCTATAATGGCTATTTCTATTTTCTATTGCTCAGTGAAAATTTAATTCGAAATCATATCTTATTAAAGTAACATCTAAATGAAAGTAGATGAAACGCATTTATGATTAGTAATTTCTTCAATTTTATGTGTCTATACAATACAAATGACAATGTTGAAAAATGCAAAACCAATACTGAAATATCTATCTATAAACTAAATCGGCCAAATTTTACACTAATCCTATCAATTTTGTTATGTAGAAAATAGTGGATCGACCATGTAAACATGGAAAGCAATGCGGTATTTCCATTTAAATTGCTTTGCAATCCAGAAACTCAATACTTCTTGCACGGAAAATTTTCTTACCCAAAAAATTGATTTTCATCCGATAGGAATCTGAGCCCAAAAGCACTAGTACCCTTCGTTCTGACTAGTGCTGATGGCATCGAGAATTTTAGAGCGAGTTGAACAAAGTGATATGCAATTTCCATCTTTCTTGTCAAATCCCACAGTAAAGGAAGATATAGATGAAGCACATATCTCCTTATTGAAAAACAAATGCAGGGATCCAGTGATATTTAAAACAAGCGATCGCAAAGTTTTGAGACTGAAAATACCGTATTATATCATGAGGACAGGCTTCCCAGTATCTGATACCCGTCAGGATTTATTCGTTTTGAACAGGCCAATCAGTGTGGTACAATGTTTCGTTTTTGGATCTAGTGCTGAAATCCCAACCATGAGTCTCGGTAAAATGCTAGTTTACGGTGGGACCTTGGTGTGGTTTCATTTTTTTGTTGTCAAGTCAATGCCAAAACTAATGGTTAGGTACTTCGGATAAGTCGACAACTCCCAGGGAACTTTGACAACCACGCTAGAAACTAGGATAGGCACCATTAAAATCCTAGTTAGCGTTGTGGTCCTGGTATGATACCAACTTTCAACCCCTCATGGTCCAATCTCTTTAAGGCAATGCTAATGCTAATAAGTTGAGTATTTATGATGGGTGAACGGGACGGCGAACTTTGGTGACCACACCGGCAAATGGGATCACGCACAAATCCCACTGAATGATCAGAATACATTTGACCTTCTTGCTTACCTTATATTAATACCCCTCCCACTGTTTGACATCAACCTAATTGACCTAACTTAACAACCTAATTGACATCAACCATGGGTGGTTAGATCCGAAAATCTTTCATTAGAAATCAATTTTTCATTTCCATGATGCAAGAAATACAAATGCCTTCCTGCAGGTGTTAGTGAAAGCCAAGCCTCTCATTGCAGATTCCCGTTCAGGTAGACTTTTTTCATTTGTAGTACCTTGATATAATAGAGTGACGAGTGGTTTTGGAAAGCATAATTATACAACCCAAAGATGCAATTTACTGTAGTTTAATATGGAGCGGCCATTTACAGTTAAATACAACGATAAAGTACATAGACCCATCGTGACTGTTAAACTCGTTCCTAAACTAATGTCTTAAATCATTTAAATGCAACAATGGAATGATATATTGCCTAAGTAGAGCTATCTGCTCCAGTAAAAAGGTTAAAACTCTTGTCGGATTAACACCAGAACACTCTATTACTTAATATCTAAAAGTTAACTATATCCAAAGAAAAGAAGTCGAATGATCTGGTCATCTGTATTTCGCTATGGTCCAGTCTTATTCTCCATGGCCGCTCAATGTTCCTCTCTGGTGAATTCTATTCGTTTACATTTCAAAATGTTATGAATTTTGAATGTTAATGTAATTTTATACGCTTTCCAGAACTTTTATTTCCACGTCTTTTATATTACTATTCACTACATATATGTCTAAATTACAGAATTGAAAATGTTATTGTCGTATTGGGATTTTATCTTAACATTACTTTTATTCGTTATCTTGCTCTTAGCGAAGTTAGGTTTTTAACCTTGTGCCGACAAAAAAGCCGACAAACCCAAAAGTCTAATGCTAGAAATGCCTAGCCCTTTCAAGCTCTTCCCACAAGAATTGTAAGTTTTTATCCCGTGACAAAGTTGGCGATGGTCCAATCACTATGTGTTCGCCTGTGGTTTTCCTTAAGATTTTCTTCTAACCAGCGGAAAATAACAAAACTCAATGCTTTCTCAATTTAACAAACTTTTACTGCAGTGAATACATGAGTGTATGTCCGGATGTTCTCCACCACAACGGAGGAAGTACTACAGAGTTTTATTTGAAAAGCTGGGGTTGCTTTCTACTGCCCAGTTGGATTTATTCGCTTAAAGTATTTTACATTGTATTTATACGCTTAATACCTCCAATATAAATGTTGCCTTTTTTTTGTAAAATAAACTTTTACGAATAGCCTTGCATTTCAGCCAGTGCTCTGTGTCTGGCGTAGGATGTTGTGTGCATCGCGTTTTGTCTGATCTATATCATGTAAAACATGAATAGTTTGTATTCCCTCTTTTGTTTCACGTTCATGTAGAATGTGTGAGCGGGTGTCTTGAATCGTATAAGAAAATAATTATAAGCAAAGGGGCAACAAGGAGGAAGGTGTGTAAGGTCGTGGCTGAGTCATGCGTCAAAACTAACGACCCATTCAAAGTATAATTAAAAGCTGTATTTTTGTAAAATAAACTTTTACGAATTGCCTTGTATTTCAGCTAGTGCTTTATGTCTAGTGTAAGATGTTTTGTGCATACCACGTTTTGTCTCATCTATATCATGTCAAACATGAAGAATTTGTATTCCTTCTTTTGTTTCAGGTTCGTCTAGGATGTGTGAGCATGTGTGGCTTGTATTGTATAAGAAAATTATTATAAGCAAAGGGGCAACAAGAAGGAATGAGTGTAAGGTTGTGGCCGAATTATTTGCCAAAACTAGCCACACAACCAACTTACAATTAAAATAGCTATTTATTCAACACAGTAATTTATATTACGCAATTCATCAGGGATTCTTGTCCCCTGGCTGTGGGTGTTGTGAAAGGGGAATAGGGATCAACTCAAAACGGCCTGCAAACAGCAAAGTTCGAGAGTTTACGAAATCTCTCTCACTTCTCCAATTGACACTGATGGGCAGTTAATTGAAGAGTGGATCGTCATGCACCTTTTAAAACCATTTGGGCACAAAGAGACTTTAGCGATAGCTTTGACGAGATTTACAACCAGCGGTTAGCGGAAAATCTTCATATCCTGACCCCAAGACAGTGAAACTTTTCTGTGACATTACACAACAGTACAGTTCTAAATAAATTAAGATTCAATAACAAAAGCGCACATAAAATCTTTATAGAGCTATTCATTTCATGGACTCGATGGCCCAGAAACAGGTGGCAAAAATATTTATAATCTACCAAATTCCAATGTCGGGTGAGAGCCTTCGTGACGTTAGAAGATATAACTTTGCGAAAAGGGGTTTCTGTTATTTGACCGATAAGGGGAACAAAGCAAGAAGAAAGTGGTTTTGGGGAAGCTTTTTTTTATTATGTTACCTTAAAAACAATTCACACGGATGGTCGATTCGTCTCTGGAGGAGCGGATTTCGTTACTTTAATCCAAAACACGTTTCATGATATGCTAAATATACTTTATATCGATTATTTGTGCATTTTGTAAATATGTATCTTTGAATGTCCGAAGCAATCAACGTTGAAGATCTGTGAAAAAACATTAAATCTCAAGGAGTCTCGATGCCTTCATTACATGTCATGTTCAGAATAGTGCGATTACAGATCTGTCACAAAGGTTATGATAAAATACAGTCTAGGTCTAGCCTAGTCAGTAGTGAATCATTGACGGATAATGCTGAGCAATAATATCTAACTCTTAAAGATATTTTTACTGCACAATTTCTTTTTAGACGTAGAAGTACTCGCGAATTTTGTTTAATCAGTGTTGATCAACGCTTAATAGTTTTTCTAATTTTAATTTCCTCCTCATTTTTAATTACATACTATTTTTACTGTTACACAAGTGATTACATCAGTTTGAATATTTTCAACATTGCACTATTAAACGCAACAAATCAAAACTTATCGAAATATCGAAAATTATCAACATAGATTGATCGCGAAAAATACCTGAAGACTAAAAAGTGAACGCAGAAATGCATAGTATGTGTTTCATTTAATGTAAATGCCAAATTCATCATGCTTCCTAATTCTGAAGTAGTATTTAAAATTTTGTTTAAACTATGCTGTCTTAGAAAAATATTAAGTGTTTTGCTACGCCAGTATAGTTTAAGCAAAAGTTTTTTACTGCATTAAAAAATAATTCTTTATCTAACAAACACTTTTTTCAACTTTACGATTGAGATAATGTAAATTATTAAAAAGTACTGTGGAGAAAAATGAAAATTAATACGCTTTGGCCTATAAATATTTGCGAATTTAATAGACATTTTGGAGGTGCATTATATAGTAAAGTTTCCACAGCTCAAAATGTTAATGAGAACTTTCACAGGTAGGCTTATCAGTGTAAATTTTATTGCAATCGGATAGTTTCAAAAGAATTTTTTACGTTCAGTCCCCTTAAGTAGGTCTATCTCTATCTATTTTTTATAGTTCTTCAATATTTTTATATTATCCCATACACGTAAGTAATCATTTAAAATTCAAAACCAAATATTTGAATTTGCTTTTGAGAACCTCTTTGAAAAGGCTATTCCAGTGATTCATTTTCAACGTCAACGTTGCCCCCAAAAACGAAAAAGGTTCTCACTATTCAGTGGAAGTGTCTCATCTCAATACAATGCACCATAAATCAACGGTTACACGTGTCCAAACACTTTTAGTGGCATGACACTTGGAGTGGATCCACGATCTTGTTCCATGGAACGGGCACTCAGGGTAACAACAGAGCGATTCACGTGCGATGCAAATGAAAACTCAAGCACCTTTTATCTGCTCAAATTGTTGTGGGTGGCGGCTCTATCTTAAGGATATGCATGCATAAACACTCATAAGATTCTTTCTTGGGAACATGATACAGTGATAACTTGAAATGAATTGAGATGTGTATGCTTGAGTGTCAATTCATTTTTTGAGTGTTGTAGATTACAATTCAAAGGACTTCCACCTACTATATCACTCTAAGGATATGTATGCATGGCTTCCCCTGTTGAAACAAATTGCATGTCATTGACTGATTTAAGGAAATATAACGTTAATAACGTGCTTATTTTTGACGCAGCGGGCATCAGTTCTGATTTATAATATTCATTTCCGCCTGCACTATCATCAAAACTATATGCGGACAAATTATCACCAATCACACGGCTAATGCCCGATCGTCCTAGCATTTTATTTCTGCTTCATATTGGTAAGTGGTATGTGTAATGTGCAATAGGTGCCATTAACTTTTAGACTGAGGCTGGTACAGAAATTGTACCTTGATCACGTGAAGAGAGAATTTAGACTACGGACAATACTGCACTTGTACCCTGAAAATTATAAGAATTGCGCATAGAAATAATCTAGACAATAGCCAGCATAGCAGTTTTACCTAGAAAGTTATACGAATCGCACCAGTAAAAAAATTACACTACGTTCGGTAATGCAGTTGTACCTTAAAATTTATAAGAATCGCGCCAAGAAAGAATCTAGACAACGGACAGTACAGCAGTTGTACCTTGAAATTTATAAGAATCGCGCCAAGTAAGAATTTAGACTGCGGACAATACTGCACTTGTACCCTGAAAATTATAAGAATTGCGCAAAGAAATAATCTAGACAATAGTCAGTACAGCAGTTTTACCTAGAAAGTTATACGAATCGCACCAGTAAAGAATTTACACTAAGTTCGGTAATGCAGTTGTACCTTGAAATTTATAAGAATCGCGCCATGAAAGAATCTAGACAACGGACAGAACAGCAGTTGTACCTTGAAAATTATAAGAATCGCGCCAAGTAAGAATTTAGACAACGGCTAGTACATAAGTATTTAGAGTAAGTATATAAGAGTCGTATTTAGACCCTTTCTCAAAATAAAGATATCGATTTCATATATTCGTTCAATCTAGGTAATTCCTTGGCTCATAAATGAAAAATCGAGAACCGATCTGAAAATATTCAAACACTAACGAAATATTTACCTACCAGTATGCGTCGGGCTCGCATCAGAAGGGTTGTGGGTTCTGTCCTCGGCAGAGCCTGCAATTCTGATGATTGCGAGATCGGCGCTTCGACCTGGCTAAAGACCGTCGTGTTCACTAATGGTGACTGGGACACGTTAAATAGGTCGTGGTCACAATGTCCCCCATGTTCCCATACCAAATCAATACTTCTGGGGGTACTTGATCAGGGGGTTATCGGCCTCTGATTGGGATCTAAATTACGATATGTGTGAGTGAATGGATGTATGAAAGGGACCTTCCTGTAAAACGGATGTGTCATGTATGTCGAGCAAAATCGGACTTCCTCCCAATGGGGCTCAATAACATGGAAGGCGCACCCCCTCGCCTCTTGCCGTCTTCGACGGGCCTGGCACTCCTCTGGTCTGCCAGTGTAGGCATGAGAAACAACAACAACAACCTACCAGTATAGATTGATAGTATGCTGAAGATTTCATATATGTGCTAGGAGACGGTTTGGTGTCTAGGATTGGGTGAGACGAGAAAAAATGCCTCGTCTATTCGTATAGACATAAGAGACCAAGGAAATATTCAGAGCAAGGACATAATGGACATATTCTAAGCAAGGACATAAAGTCTCGATCCTTCTCTGTAATATTTTAGAGGTTAAAATAAATGCCGAATCTTATTTGCGTAAATCTTAGTTCATAATCACACAGAGACACAAGCTCGTAAATATGTGTAGAAAACAGGCCAAAAAGCATACACCCCCTCAACACCTTAAAACCTGTACAGGCCTTTTAAAACATCCTGCTTAAAGCCCATGGTAATTATTAATTTTTAGTTCTGTCTACCCGCGACATTTTTAACAGAGGGACACATTTTGTTGTGTAAATAATAATGTATTGATAAACCTATTTACTATGAAGCAATTTATAATGTATAGTAGAGGGGGAAAAACGAACCATTCATCTTTATTTGAGCAATTTTAACAGTAGAATAAAAATCAAAATAATCAGTATCAATATCAATATGAATGATCAATTGAATGACCTACTCTATTCACTTTTTGTATGATCGGAATATCAGTTCGATTGAATTAAATAATTGTAGGTGGACTTTTTGTTTGCAATCATAGAGACGAATGCTAATTTTTAAAAATAACATATAGAAAAGACACTAATCACGATAACAAAATTATACAGAACATCGATCAACAGTTTTTCCGTTTCGAATTGTTCTAAATTCCAAATTCCTTCTTTTATCACATTTTAACCACAGTAATAATTTACAATATTATCGTTAGAGCTTGTATAATAAATATAATAATTCTCCATAAAATTCAGCGATAACTGTATACATTTTCTAATAAATCTGTTAATGGGGAAACTGCTGTCGTGAACTTTTGTATTTAAAAACGATAATACAATAATGAATATATCTTTTTAAATGTTTTGTTGACCTTTTTAAGTCAAACATCAAATGACTATATTCCTAAATAACTACAATTAATCTCGATCTATGAATAACGATTTCCAATGTAGAGATGATCCCTGAAATGGACTGATCCTGTTTAACATTGAATATCTCCGGATATCCGGATATAACGATAGCAAAATCATGAAATTTTATGTTTTGACTTACTTAACGATACAAAATCCGATTAATTCATCAAAACATGGAAATTTTATTATTTTGTAACATTTGATATGAAGACGTCGTGTTAATTTATTTGTATTTGAATTTGTAAAGGACACATTATACCCTATTGAATGCTATCTTTGAATTTGCACTAATATGTGTGTGTGTTTTTCCCAAACATAGAAATATATCTGAACTTAAAATTACATTACTTATAAAAGATATTCCTTTCTGTTTGCGAAGAGTAATACTGAAAATGTGAGAGCCACAGTAAACCAGTTGGTAGAGTCGCATATTAGCAACCGGAAGCTTGCAAGTTTAAAACCCGATCCAACAAAAGACCTCGTACCCAACCACACAATAATCGTCCAGGCAACAAGATGTGATGGTATAAGGGAAATAATACATGCTTTAATAGGAAGATGGTCCCCACGTGCTTCAATTACACTAGCAACCCTTCTGGGCATACTTTCAACAAGACTTTGATACAGAGCTATGGGTATTTGTGTCCATTCCTGTTGCAAGAAGGTCACCAGCTCAGCTGTAGATTTTGGACGTGGTTCCCTGGTCCGTAAGCGTTGCTCTAACTCGCGCGTACCACAGATGTTCTATAGGTTTTAGGTTGCTACTCTGAAGGGGCCAGTAAAGACATTTTGCATCCATATCTCGGTACACTTCTTGACAGAGGCTACAACATGACATGGAGCGTTGTCATCCTGTTAGTAACATTCGCCCATTCCATAAAATTGCTAGAGCGTAGGAAGAACCTGATAGTCCAAAATTTTCATGTGGCATCGACATTCAATTGACCAGGAACGACAAGCAAAGGTCCCAGGAAAACCCCGAAAAACACCCCCAAACAGGTAGTCGGATTTGATGCAAATCCGCTGACGTCCGGTCCATTATTGTAGGGTAGTGTATGTAAGGAGGCTAGTGGACGTTAATTCGGTCATACCCTCAGACGTCCTCACATTGGTGTAATCTGGAAAAGAATGGGGTGCCAGATCAGAAGTGGACCTCGTCATCTTACTTTCGTTCATTATGACAATGTATTATCATCAGATCTTTTCCTTCGGGATTGATTCAATACCTTCGCCTATAGCCCGTTGGGTTGATCCAGTGTGAACGTAAATTCAAGTATCTACCAACTTACCTAAATTAATTTATAAATAAGTACATGGCTTTGTGTTATTGTCTTCGCATTGCTTCAATCTTTTCATTGCATAAACTGTGTAATAATGAATATCTTGCAGCTCAGATGTTGCTTCGTCATCTGACCGTGGTTCAAAATTACGAGGTGTATTCATCGGATCTTTCCCTTAAGGAATTGATCCCAGACCGTCGTCAATAGCCCGTTGCGTTGTTCTAGTACGACGTTAATTAAAAATTACCAAATTACCAAAATGAGTATCTTGCAAATCCTTTCAATTTCACGTGAAGGTACATTTGTAGGCAAGGTGGCAAAAGTAAAAGAAAACGTACTTCGATCAGTCGCTCGTTTGGTTTCACATTTCGTTGGCTCAAGGAGAGAGGGAATATAAACTGACCTCGTAACTCTTCACTTAGCATCGGAATCACCGACCGCCAATCAGATAGCAGGTTGTTTAAGTCCTCCTTTCTTGTACTTCAAAGAACCGCTATCGGTTGGACGGAAAGGCGAAGCCTATAAAAATGATCCAAGAATATCTTATTTTTTTGTTCATTCATTTCTACTGTATGCTTTTCCCACGCGATGCTTTTCTCGATCAATATTACTGGCTTTATCAACGACCGGCATCTGTTTCCATCTCTTGAACTGGACGAACGAGGATATCGTGTAATGTACACAATATTCATACATTAATGCGAAAATAATAATTACAAAATATAGTTTAGAAAGGTAAGGTAAGGTCATTTTAACTATCGTCGTACTAGAGCAAAACAACGGGCTATTATAATTTTGAAAGAGTGAGTGAATAATAATAATTTCATAATTCTTCATTAACTTAGTACTAGAGCAACACAACCAGATGTTGACGTCGGTTCGGGATCAATCCTCTAAGGTAAAGATTCGAGGACAACTCCATGTAATTTTGAACCAAGGTCAGATGACAATGTAACACCTGAACTGGCATTGCTCTCTCCAAACTTTCACACAAACCCAACGTGAGGACTTAAGTTGACCAGCCGCCTCTACACCATACGCTTACAAACGTCTATTCACTGACCCGGAATCAAACCAGGAACCTTCCGATATAGAGGCTAACACCTAAAGCACCATGAAGGTTGGTCGGCAAGAGTGAGTTGAATAACACATGTTTCTACATTCCGCATTTGGTTAAAAACAACTATTTTATAAACACCTGTATATTTAAATATATGTTTTATGATGCAAAACTATAATGAATTATCCTTATTTAGATTCAGACTGAAAATAAGTAATCCATACGGATATATTTATTATTGTCGACGTGTGTAAAATGGTAATTGTAATTTTTAGTTAACGTCGTACTAGAGCAACACAACGGGCTATTTACGACGGTCCGGAATCAGTCCCTTAAGGGAAAGATTCGAGGACAACACCTCGTAATTTTGAACCACGGTCAGATGACGAAGCAACACCTGAGCTGGCACCCCACTCTCCAAACTTCCACGCCAACCCAACGTGAGGACTTTCGGCCACGACAGATTTAAGGTGCACCAGCCGCCTCTACACCATACGTTTACAAACATCCATGCCCGGGTCCGGATTCGAACCAGGAACCTTCCGATCTAGAGATGTCGACGTGTGTACATTGGATTCTATAAAGCTACATGGAGCTGACTATTATGCATATCTGCTATTCAGTTTACGCGAGAAATAAGCCTGTAAAAGGTATTTCAATTACAAATTGATTGTTTAAAGTATTTTCCAAAAAGCTATAGAAAAATATAAACATAAATTTCAGTTAAAAAATAAATTAATTAAAAGCACAAATCTCAAAATTTATTTTTTATTTAATTTTCCGGATCCTCTGCCCAGCGATTGAAAATTACGTGGTATTGTCCTCGGATAATTCCCTTGGGGAATCATCCCGTACCGTCACCAAAAGCCCGTTGTGTTGCTCCAGTGTGACCTTAATTAATTACCTACCTACCAACGGGTCATCTTAATAGGTAATTGGTAATTTTTAATTAACATCATACTAGAGCAACACATCGGGCTATTGACAACGGTCCGGGATCAATTCCTTAAAGGAAAGATCGAGGACAACACCTCGTAATTTTGAACCAATGTCAGATGACGAGGCAACACCTGAGCTGGCACCCCACTCTCCAAACATCCACACCAACTCAACGTGAGGACTTTCGACCACGACAGATTTAAGGTGCACCAGCCGCCTATACACCATACGATTACAAACAACCAAGCCCGAACCCGGATTCGAATCAGGAACCTTCCGATCTAAAGGCTAACACCTTAATCACTATAACAGTTTTTCGACCATCTTAATAGGAGATTAATGTTATTGGTTATTATATTGCCTGAAATTGATGAAGACTCTTTTTTTGGAACTTTGTTACTGTTGGTATAAATACAAACTAAAAATCGTGTTCTAGCTATTATTTTAGGGTAGGGGGGTATGTAGGCATTTATTTAATTAACGTCGCACTGTAGCAACGTAACGGGCTTCTGGCTACGGTCCGAGATCAAGCCGAAAAGGATTCGAGGAAGACGTAGCACGTACTTTTGAACCACGGTCTGTCCTGATCAGGTCACACCTGATGAAGCAATTCACTCTCCAAACTTTCACACCATGCCAACGTGAGGACATTTGAGGCCACGTCAGATTTAACATGCACCCTCCCTTTTTGTACGCGTGGGTCTTTGGATGGAACCAAACTCGCAGCCATCCTATTGCTAATTCGTTACACATACAAGCGGTCTATTGAGTTACGACTATTTTAGGGAAACCACAGTTAATAGCAGACTGCATGATACCGATCATATATCCTGCTTTCGTAGACAGTGGAAGTAATAGTCTCGCTATTCTACTGGGTCGCGCCCCCCAAATCCTGCATTATTACAGATTACTTTGGGCGGGCAACTAATGGAAGTTTAATGAAAACTTACGGACACCGACAAATAATTTTGGGTTTAGGAGTAAGACTTTACTTCCAACGAATTTTCATTATTGCTGATAAATAAGCCCATTTACGAGCGACAGTTGTGATTTTGCGATCGTAAAAAGGTAACATAAAGAGAGTAGTACTCTTGACCTTTAGATAAGATGAAGGGTCAAGAACCAACGCTCTTTTAATTTAAACGAATCGGAGTGTAGTGTAGCAGTGAATTCGAGTAAAATGAAGTACAGCGAAATTCATCTTGCAAAATAACTTTCTCTCTCACAGAATACTCACGAAAAATCTAGTACTATTTACGTAATTAGGTAAGGTAATTTTAATTAACGTCCTAATAGAGCAACGGTCCGCGATTAATCTCCTAAGGGAAAGATTCGAGGACAACTCCACGTAATTTTGATCCTCGATTAGATAACGAGGCAACACCTGAGATGGAACAACGCTCTCCAAACTTCCTCACCAACCCTAATATATATATATATATATATATATATATATATATATATAGAGAGAGAGAGAGAGAGAGAGACGTTCGATTCCTGTAACTTACCCTGCGTTTATTTTTAATTCTGTATCAGTCAAACTTTCCTTGTGCGTATGCCTATCGCTTCACGTTGCTAGATTTGTATCTGGTGCAGATTGTCTAAATACAGGTAGGTACAGCACATGCACTGTGAAATCCAACAAACTAACCTCGTTGTAACAAAAGCAGACACAATTTGAAATTTTGCCACAGGGGTAATTTAATTCACTACAGAGGCTGTTCGCACATTTTTTAGATGATTTTGGTTAGCGGTAATAAAAAAGCGTTTGCTGCAAAAGAAATAATTGCAGTTGTACTATGTTTTTAAAAGTCAAAATTATCGTCTGCGGCTTGAGAGGTTTGTTTTTATTCAAAATGGCGTTTTTAACGAAGCAGTGGTTCGAAGGCTATATTTATGCTCGTTCCGAAGAGAAATATTCATATTCCGTTATCCAAAAACGATGTGAGTCATGGTTTTGTGATATCTAACGCGTCGATAGGTAATATCGTCAACAAGAAAGGAAAAAACGTCAAATTGGAGCCTCAAGTGGGACAAAAATTCCAAACAAGTATCCAAGGAAGAAACGGACATCTTCGACTATTGCAAAGGTACGTTGTTTAATGTTAAAAGAAAATCCCCCTAGTTAAAGGACAGTTGCAAAATCATTAAAATGCTCGGTGTCCACTGTAAACAAATTAATAAACGTTGATTTAAATCTTAAGAAAGCGGAAAAAACGCAATGTGCATCGTCTTTCTCCAAAGCTTATCGCTGAAAACAGGACACGCTGCCGAATTCTATATGAGAAACAATTTTCCAAAGAAAAATGGAAAAACATTGTCACAATAGATGAATTATGGGTGTATTTAAATGATTGCAGCAAAAAAAAGAGCCATCTATTATTATAAAAGGGGAGAAAAAAATTTAAGTACATGGTTCGCAGAATCGAAAGAAAGTTTTTCTATGGGATTCATGATTGTTGCTGGTTTTTTTCATATAATAGCAAGTTAAAAATAAAGAAAGTGGAAAAAAATGTCGAGATTAACTCGAAATACTATCAGGAACATATTTTATCGCCAATTTTTCTGAATGAAATACCATCGCTTTACCCACAGTGCCATCAATCTGTGGAACTCCATCAAGACAAAACTAGCAGTCACACATCAAAATCCACAGTAAATTTCCTAAAAGAAATGGAACAAAAAACCGGTATCAAGACCACACCCTTCACTGATATCCCTACTCAATCTCCCGATGTATCACCTATGGATTTTTGTGCTTTCGGACTTTTAAAATCTGCATTATCCAAGCGTCGTCCCACAACCCTTACAGGACTCTGGAAAGCTGTTCAGGAGGAATGAGATAGAATACCTCTTCTAACACTTCAAAAGGCATTATTATCCTGGAAATTACGGTGTCGAAAGATAGTTCAGAATAAGGGCTATCAAATAGAACATTTAAAACACAAGAATTTTATGTAATTTACTTTTGTGAATACAATATACATTGTCTAAAAAATGTGTAAACAGCCTCTGTATAAAGTACCCAACGATAATGAAGCTTTAAGGAACATTATTTACCCTTTCTTATATATATTAAAGTCGCTATTTAAAAAATAAAAGTCTGATTGCAATGTTGAGTTGTATGGAATCAACCCATTTAGTTGAACGATTTAACTTCGTATTCGATCCATCCCATTCAGTGGTTGAAAATGCATGCCTGATAGCAACGTAGTTGTATAGAATTGGCCAAGTTAGAACAACATTTACCCATCATTTGTTATTTACATTAAATTCACTGTTTCAAAAATGTAAACCTAATTGTATCGTGGGCCGTATGGAATTAATCCGCTTAGAAAAAATATTCTAGTTTTTATTTGCATTTATTTCACTGTTCAAAAATCCCATGTATAATTGTAACGTGTGCGTCACATGTAATTAACCCATTTAGAACAACATCCATTTTTTATTTACATTAACTCGGTCCGGTCAAAGACCGTCGTGTACATAGGGGTTGGTGCACGTGAAATCTATCTTGGTCTCAAATGAACTCACATTGGGGTGGTGTTCAAGTTTGGAGAGGGTATGTGCCAACTCAGATATTACCTCGTTCACAGTTCGAAAATTCGTGTCTGATAGTGACACGAGGCGCAAAGAATTAACCCATTTAACACAATATTGACCTATTTTTGTTTACATTAAATTCGCTATTTAAATATCCATGTCTGATTGTAAAGTGAGCCGCATAGGATTGACCCTTATCCATTCACACCTCCTGCTGTTGCAAGGCAAGCACATTTGGTCGTCTCTACACCGCTTTGAAGATAAGGATCTGCTCCCGGCTGCCGCATTTACATGCTGTTTCTCACGTAGATGAAGGTGATTGTGG
Organism: Metellina segmentata; assembly: GCA_947359465.1. Lineage (NCBI taxonomy): Eukaryota > Metazoa > Arthropoda > Arachnida > Araneae > Tetragnathidae > Metellina > Metellina segmentata. Next base: position 23,099,662 of record OX375878.1, on the reverse strand, counting down.
AACTGTGAGTTTGGTTTCAACACCCGCAATCAACTGCTGACAGAGCTCATCGTTCTCAAGGACCTGCTTTGGAAGATGAAGGGAACGTTTCGATCAAGTGGTAGAAAGTCATTTTCACAGAAAGCCTAGTGCTTTGAGCATTCTATATGTATTAGACAATTCCTCTCATTATGGCCGAGACATCTATACTCCTGACCCCAGTAAAGGTTAAGTGAACACGAATTTCATCTATACACTACCCTACAACAATAAACCGGACAGCAAGATGTGATGGTATAAAGGAAAAAATACATGCTATAATAGGAAGATGGTCCCCACCTGCTGCAATTACGCTATCAACCCTTCTGTGCATACTTTCAACAAGATTTTGGTACACAGTTATGGGTATTTGTGTCCATTCCTACTGCAAGAATGTCACCAGCTCAGCTGTAGATATCGGACGTGGTTCCCTAGTCTATAAGCGTCGATCTAACTAGTCCCGCAAATCTTCTATGGGGTTTAAGTCGGGACTCTTACGTCCTGGTATAAGGGAAAGAATAAATGCTTTAATAGGGGGGGGGCGGTCTGACGTCCTGGTATAAGGGAAATAATACATGCTTTTATTGGGAGATGGTCCCCCATGTGCTGCATTACACTAGCAACCCTTCTGGGCATACTTTCAACAAGGTTTTGGTACACAGTTATGGGTATTTGTGTCCATTCCTACTGCAAGAAGGTCACCAGCTCAGCTGTAGATTTTGGACGTGGTTCCCTGGTCCGTAAGAGTTGCTCTAACTCGCGCGTACCACAGATGTTCTATAGGTTTTAGGTTGCTACTCTGAAGGGGCCAGGAAAGACATTTTGCATCCATATCTCGGTACACTTCTTGACAGAGGCTACAACATGACATGGAGCGTTGTCATCCTGTTAGTAACATTCGCCCATTCCATAAAATTGCTAGAGCGTAGGAAGAACCTGATAGTCCAAAATTTTCATGTGGCATCGACATTCAATTGACCAGGAACGACAAGCAAAGGTCCCAGGAAAACCCCGAAAAACACCCCCAAACAGGTAGTCGGATTTGATGCAAATCCGCTGACAGCTCAGCTGTAGATATCGGACGTGGTTCCCTAGTCTATAAGCGTCGCTCTAACTAGTCCCGCAAATGTTATATGGGGTTTAAGTCGGGACTCTTACGTCCTGGTATAAGGGAAAGAATAAATGCTTTAATAGGGGGTCGGTCTGACGTCCTGGTATAAGGGAAAGAATAAATGCTTTAATAGGGGGGCGGTCTGACGTCCTGGTAAAAGGGAAATAATACATGCTTTTATTGGGAGATAGTCCCCCATGTGCTGCAATTACGCTAGCAACCCTTCTGGGCATACTTTCAACAAGGTTTTGGTACACAGCTATGGGTACTTGTGTCTGTTCCTGCTATAGGAATGTCGCCAGCTCAGCTGCAGGTTTCGTACGTGGTTTCCTGGTCCGTAAGCGTAGCTCTAACCCATACCGCAAATGTTCCATTGGGTTTAGATTGGGACTCTGAGCGGGCCAGGGAAGACGTTTAATATCCATTTCTCAATACCACTTCTTGACAGAGGCTGCAACATGACATGAAGCGTTGTCGTCCTGGAAGTAACATTCGTCCGTTACATAAAATTACCAGAGCGTACGAAGAACCTGCTTGTCCAAAGGGTTTATGTAGGTGTGGGCGTTTAATTTACCAGGAACAACATGCAAAGATCCCAGGCCATACCACGAAAAACACCCCAAACAAGTAGCCGAATTAGATTTAAATCCTCTAGCATCCACTTCATTAATGTAGGGTAGTGTATATATGTGTCTGTGTGTGTATGTGTGTGTTCAAATTACTCAATGTGTTATGTGTTTTCTTCATTTACGCATTAGTTGTGGAACCTTCAGTATCCTTCAAACTTGACCGAGTCTACTTCGAAAAACCATAAAATTGGATACTATGGAAGTACTAATACAAAACAGGCTACACAAAATGGAGAAAAATTTCAGCTCTCTCTCTCTTCATGTTACAGCTCCAGAAAAATTCATAAGGATTCAAAATTATTTACACCAGGATTGTGATACAGCATGCATTTATTGTGATGATTGTATCATAAATATGGTAGATAGTTAATTAAATATTGCACTGGAGCAACAAAATGGACTATTGTCCACAATTCGGGGAAAGTACAAAGACAGCGCCTCGTAATTTTGAACTACGTCTGACGAAGAAGTCACATTAGAGCTGGCTCTCTCTGTCCCTCCACACCACGAAAACGTCATTACATTTGATGATACGACAGATTTAACGTACACCATCCCTCGTATACACGATGGTCTTTGGCTGAACCGAGTTTCGTACCCGCAACCCTACTGTTGTTAATCCGTTTCTCTTATAACTATCCGCTCTTGTCTGAAATTGAGACACGTACCATTTAAAATGTCTTGAAAACGTTCTTGACGTCTTCGGTTTCACAAACTTTCTTGCTCTTTTAGCTTTATTTAAAACTTTAAAAATTAGTATTACACGGACACACGGTTATATGGCCGAAGGATAATAAAGGCTCTTATGTTCACAAAACCTTTAGTTTTTAGAACAGTTTTTTTTTGCAATTAAAAAAAAATTAACTGGTTTTGAGAGAACAAAATCTTTTATACAATCGGAGGAATCTTCCATCTCTATACGTGGGATATGACTTTGTTAGAAATTGAGTTATATGTTTTCTAACTGGCTGGTCATTTTAAAATTAGAATTCTACTAAATAGTGTATGTTTACAGTGGTGCCGAATCATACAAGCCCAACTCCATACTACACTCGATAACTAAAAAAAAATCGACGCACCAAGGAGTTGTCCGATTGCGATAAAAATTGATGAATCTAAAGAACATACGTCGAAACAAAATTAAAATTTCAGAACAATTGAATGATTTATTTCAGAGTTTGAGAGTTAAAAAGAAAGGAAGTCGATAAGGCGTTGGTCCACCTCTGTCCTGGATGCAAGCTGTCACCCGGCGTGGTATAGACTAAAAAAGTTCACGGATGGTGTCCTGAGTAATTTATGGCCAAATTATATTCTACTGTCGGATTAAATGGTCAACATTCCGAGATGGTTGTAATTGCCTTTCCATAACGTTCTAAATCTTCTCTACGGGGGAGAGATCAGGAGAACTGTCTGGTCAAGGAAGTGTTTGGAATGCTTGAAGACAATTCATATTAACATGTGCCGTGTGCGGCCGGGCATTATTTTGTTGGAAAGTAAGTCCGGGGTGTCGCAAAAGGAACGGTAACACAACCGGTCTTAGAATGTCGTCTACCTACCTCTGTGCTGTAAGTGTGCCATAAATGACTACCAAAGAGGTCGGGCTATCAAAGAAGATGATACCGCAGATCACAAAGTCCCGTGTGCGATAGTAAGGGCCGGATCCCCACGCTGCACTGGACGTCTCCAGAACCGTCTGTGGTTGTCGGCAGAACACTATGCATCCCCAGTCAGCGCCATTACAAGTTGATCCAGCCCGGCACCACTGTAATTCTGCACCTTCGTGGTGCGTCGATTTTTGTTGTTATAGAGTATATTATGGTGGGGTATCCAACCATGAGGTACGAATATTGCACTTAAAGACTATATGCTTAGATAAATGCAGAGTAATTTCCTGACTCAATAAGTCGTATTGCAAGAATATTAAACTCCTGGAATTCCGTAATTTTTTTTACAGTGTGGTACTTATCTCTAAACATGCAGTGAATTGAAATGCTATGAAAATTACACAAAAAATATTTTATGATTGGCCATTTATGAAAATTATCTTAGAGTGACTCAATAGGTTGTAGGGCTGTTATACCATCAGACTGATTTCCGATTTCTAGGTACTCGTTCCTCGGGTCCCTATATTTTGAAGAAAGTGGAATGTACAGTTAAAACGACATTATCTATATATGAAGCATGTGGTGTCTGACATTCCCACCCCCAAAGTTTTAAAAGTTGACACTACTTGTTTAGACAGAGCTTGTATCAAGTACTCAAAGTTTAAATTGTTCAAGTGTATATTTTCCCCTTCGCACACTTTCAGTGCTTTTTAACGAATATATTTAGTGTATCGCTCAACCTTGGTTTGCGACAGTGCACAGGATGGGGCAATCAAGACAAAGTATTTTGAAAGTACGAATACACCCCAAACAAGTAGTCCAATTTGATGTAAATCCGCATCCACTCCATTAATGTAGGGTAGTGTATAGTGAGTATGACAGCTAGACGTCTGGAGAGGTTTTATGACAACCAGGCGTTAGATATGCCTCGTAAAAATCTGATATTGAGAATGAACGACCTGGTATTAAATATAAACTGATATAACAACGCTATATTAATTTGTTATCTGTGTGTGTTGAGTTCTGTGATCACGTACATATAAAATATTTTTTACTATTCCTCTGAATTTTTGTGATAATTGCAGAACCACACCACCAACCATGACACTTTTAAACTTTAAAGTACATTTCCCTACAATAATGGACCGGACAGCAAGTTATGATGACGTAAGAGAAAGAATACAAAGGGGGATGGTTTCCCACGTGCTGCAATAACACTAGCTTCTGGGCATACTTTCAACAAGGTTCTGATACACAGCTTTGGGTATTTGTTTCCATTCCTGCTGCAAGAATGCCGTCAGCTCAGCTATAGATTTCGGACGTGATTACCTAGTCTGTAAGTGTCGCTATAACTCGTCAGTCAAATGTTCTATGGGGTTTAGGTCGGGACTCTGAGCAGGCCTGAGAAGATGTTATAAATCCATATCTTGATACAACTGCTTGACAGAGGCTGCAATATGACATGGAGCGTTGTCCTAGGAGTAACATTCGTCCATTCCATATAATTGCCAAAGCGTAGGAAGAACCCGATTGTCCTAAATGTTCATGTAGGCGTCGTCGTTCAATTGACCAGGAACAACATGCAAAGGTCATACCACGAAAAACACTCCCTAACAAATAATCGGATTTCATGCAAATCCGCTGGCTTCCGGTCCATTATTGCAGGGTAGTGCATATTGCACATTGTTTCATTATAATTTTAACATTTCCTAAGTATATCACTGCGGTAGTAAGGTTTCCTTTCTGTGGGGTCTAAAATTAGTAGTATTGAAAAAATTTCTGTAAATTAACTTTTTACAATTTAAACGTTTCTAAATAATGCTGATTATATTGAGTTGGGTGGAGGCACTATTATAGAATCACAAGCCAAAATATTATGACTATCCCCACATTTTTCATTGAACTCGTCTGGATGACGTCGAGGGCACGTGATTAAGTTAGAAATGTATTTAACTGCTGCTGTAGTAGGTAAGCAATCATTCTTGCACTTACTTTTGCGAGTGATGGGAAAAACTGCTGATCTAAGCGAATTGGATAGAGGGCAGATCGTAATGGCTCGAAGACTCGGAACGAGTATCACCGAAACTGCACGACTGGTAGGTTGTTCATGTTCACGATCTGCTGTTGTTAGTATTCATGGAAAGTGGATAAATGACGGTGACACCAGCAGTAGACTCCAAGGTGTAGCTCGTCCACGCGTCATGAAAGAAAACAGACGTTGGAGACTGTCCCACTTGGTAAAGCAGAATCGGCGAGAGACAGTGCTCAGCTGACAGCCCAATGCAATGCAGGTCCAAGCGCAAGTGTTTCGGAACACACAGTTCAGCGGACACTGTTGGATATGGGACTGTGCAGCAGACGTCCCACTCGTGTGCCTCTGTTGACCTAGCGGCATCGTCAACTACGCCTACAGTGGGCCTGGGAACATCGAGACTGGACCATGGATGAGTGGAAGAGAGTTGCCTGGTTAGATAAATCCCGATTTCTCATCATCACGTCGATGGTCGTGTCAGGGTACGCCGTCTTCCAGGCGAACAGTTGCTCCCCTCTTGTATAGCAGATCATACAGAGGCTGGTGGTGGCGGTATTATGCTTTGGGGGACGTTCTCATGAGTGATTCTGGGACCCATAGTTGTGGTAGAACAGACCATGAACGATGCGAACTATCTGAACAAGATTGCGGATCAGTTGCACCCTTACATGGCGTCTGTCTTCCCATCTGGAAATGGAATCTTCCAGCAGGACAACGCCCCATTTCACAAGGATTGTGTTGGAGTGTTTCGAGGAGCATACTGATGAATTCCACTTAATGTCCTGGCCACCTAACTCGCCGGATAGAGCACATTTGGGGTGTCATGGAGAATGGCAGCTCAGAGCTCAAACACCACCATGGCCGAATATCTCGACTTTGCGTGTCCGCTGCTTATACATTTGGTACAACCTGTCTCAAGTCATGTACCAAGAACTCGTGTCATCTATGCGTAGGCGAGTAGCAGCTGTTTTGCAGGCCAAAGGAGGCACAACGCGTTTTGAATAGGTGGTCATAATGTTTTGGTTCTTCAGTGTATGTAAAGTTTAAAAAAAAAACAGGATCTGAAAGTTGAGTCTTTAGGGTACTCTGAAATGTTGCTCTTTAAAGCGATGTGTCAGGGCTATATTACAGTTGGAGCACAATCAATTACGTACTTGTTAAGTATATATACCATTATTTTAGTATTCAGTATTTGCCCACAGTGGTTTCTATGCAAAGATACTAGCGTCTTACAAATTTTTGAAGTGGACTGTATTGTGAATGGTACATGGGTAAATGGAATTTAAAATACTAAAAACCAAGATATTTATTAAAATTGTATATTTATATGACGCCAACCATTGAACTGAGCTGCAAAGTAATTTTTTAAATTATAATACTGATTCTGATTAGAGAAACAATCAAAATACCAGCTGGAAAATTGCACGCTCAATAAATAAGAACGACGAAAATTAAATTAAAACAGTCAAATAGCGCACTACAGCAATATTAGGTAATTATGCATCATGTGAGAATCATCGACTACAAGACTAAAGGGCCTTTTATAATAGTTTTGGAGTGTTGAAATGAAATGTATAGGGCAGCAGTATTATTGAAAAGGAATTAAATTTGTCAAGGAAATAATGGCTTTAATTACGACGCCATCACAATTGCTATTTGAATAGCTTTTCCATTTTATGTTTGGAGGTCTAGATTTCCAACGTTATTAATAAACATACAGACTGAAAGAATAATAATAAAACAAGACACATAAGAACATAAAAATTAGCAAACTCTTCTCTCTCCAAATAAGCTTGAAGCGTTACAAGATTTCGGACGAATCGCATTCTTAACGATGCAAGTTCTAGTGCTTAAGGAGTCATTGTGGCTCAGAGGGTTTACTAAGAACTTCAGCAACCTGAGAGTTGTTGGCAAAGTAAGTTCAATTCCTGCAACATACCATCGGTATTGTTCTCTCATCTGAGTCGCTAAAACGTTTCTTATGTGTGTATGTCCATTACTTGGCATTTTCTCTTGTGTTTGGTGCTGCTAAGCCAAATATGGTTCTTCTCTAATATTATGAATGGAAGTGTTTGTTTGTTTGTTTGTTTATTGTACGCAAAGAGTCCTGAAGAATATATGTCACTTACAATAATGGCATTTGGCCCACATGTAGTCCGAATAAATTTTTTGCAATTTTGGTGTCGTGGCGAATTTTAAAATTCAATCGATAATATTTTAAAATGAATTTAAAAGTTTTTTCACCTTATTATCTTCGTTTCGTCCCTATCCGGCAATTGAAGAAAGGACATAATTTTGCTATTTTCCCCTTTGACGTCACGTCACAATCGTCACTGTTGACGTCAGCCTTTGGAACAATGCCAAATTTTTCACCTTTCCTCTCTTTGCAATTAAATGGGAATGTTTAGTCTCCGCTCAAAACATTTAGCAAAACATTTAACACAACTCACCATAGAAAACATTTTGACTGGCATTGTTTAGTTCTTTTTTGTAAAATCGGTATCGTTAAAGATAGATTGAAAATTTCAACGGATTTGAAGTCTGCGGAAAATGTTACACTAATTAAATACCTTGATTTTCTTTCAATAAATAATTTTTCAAATCAATATTTACATTTTTGCAAGAGATCGTGACGTCCCGCCGATTCGATATCTTCGCAATTTGAATTTTGACGAATTTCACAATGACGAGACCATCACGGCGTTGCCGTTGGTGTTGGTTTACGAAACAAACCATAGTTCAAATTTTCATAATTTGGTTTGCGAAGCAAACCAATAACTCCACAAAAGCAACTGGCACGGGCAACGCCGAGTTAGTCACTCTGTGGCTAGTATCTAATAAATCCGAATCTAGTATCTAATAAATCCGATAGAATGAATCATAATTTAACGTTTCTTAAATAGATTTGGTATTTTTATCCTACCTTAAAAAACATGTTGATGAATCAGCACTACAAAAATTTATTTTTATTTCTTACTAATTCTTGTTTTGCTCGGCCACAATCGAAGCAACAAAATATACATGTTCACGAGTATTCCATTTTCGTACTGAAAACATGTGTTTGTTGATATGTCAAACTGTGTTATGTCTACATACGCTTGCCTATTTCAGCAAATTTTGTGTCACAAGACAGATGTAGACTTTAGATATTTTAGACTATTGCATTAGACTTAAGATTTTGTAATTTGACGTAATTTCAGTCTGGATTTGAACCCTAATAAACTTTGCTTTAGATGTTAAACTGCAAACCTGTTCTTACAAATCGTCATTGAAAGAACACTTGCGCGTTTCTCTCCGCAGAAGAAAATCGAAGTGTTTTATTTCGCTGCCGATTATTTTTGTCTTCTTAATAGCGTGATCTTCCTGGTGATTGGCTCTACGAGGTATCTTAACACTAGAAAAATCCTACAAGATCTTGATGAACGAGATATCACGTCATCAGAAAAAATTGATTAAATCTCTATCATCATGAAAATTTGGCATTAACTTGATGACTAAATTGATCATCAATATTGAAATTGCTCTGATCTTGATGTACGAGATATCTCGTCGAAACAAATGAGGGTGAATAGAGGAAATTCATATTCCGTAAATCTTTGTAAATGGGTTTCTTTTAGCACCATTTCCCTCCTAGTCGTCTGTATCTAATTCTGTTAAAGGTGAAGGCATTTCTTTCTCAGCTATGCAGGGGCTATTCAACGTAATATATTTAATGTAGGCTTCCTGTGTGTTATATATTCCATCAAAGTTTATTCCCCAGCAATTTGAACCCAAACACTTTCTTAATGCTTCCCTTTGGAAGCGAAATGTTTTCACTCTGACGGATGAACATCCAATAAGTCCCTCCTTTTCAAAGGATCAGCACCCTTTTAAAGGCTGGCAAAGTAGCGTTGCGAAAATATCTACGGATATTTGATAGAAAACCGATTTCGGTGGGATATCGATGCCAGTGCTAACATTAGAGGGAAATGAAGTGTAAAATATCCCAGCGAGTTCATGTTGAACTAAAAGGAAGGACATAAAGACGAAAATTCCAGGCGTTGTTGGTGAGATTTTTAAATTTCATGTAGTACTCAACTATTTCTCAGATCAAAATATTCTTGAATATTACTTCCATGAACTTTATAGAAAGTGAGGTTAAAAGGTTAAAGAACATAAAGTCTGCGCAAAAATTTGATGCACCTAGATTTCGTATGTGTAGAAGAATGAGGGACATTTTCTGTTAAGTGTAGATCACTCGTTTAAGTTAAATGTAGATGGATCGCTTAAGGTAAAAGCAGATGACGGCTCTGATCTTATGGTCATAGAACGTGTTTAAGTTCGAAACGAAAAGAAGTTTAAAATCTTTGTAACTATAAGCTATTGTTTTTGATTATCCATTTAAATATTAAAGAAATAAATGTTAGTTGACTGATACGGTAGACTATAATAATCGTAATAAAGTATGTATGCATATAATATATGTTTGATGGTAATGGTAATTTTTAGTTAACGTCGTACTAGAGCAACACAGCGGGCTATTGACGACGGTCCGGGATCAGTCCCTTGAGGGAAAGATCCGAGGACAACACCTCGTAATTTTGAACCACGGTCAGATGACGAAGCAACACCTGAGCTGGCACCCCACTCTCCAAACTTCCACGCCAACCCAACGTGAGGACTTTCGGCCACGACAGATTTAAGGTGCACCAGCCGCCTCTACACCATACGCTTACAAACATCCATGCCCGTACTCGGATTCGAACCAGGAACCTTCCGATCTAGAGGCTAACACCTTAACCACTATACCGGTTGGTCGGCATATGTTTGATGAATAAATAATAGAATCTAAATGAATTTTGTGTTGCAAAGAAATATAATTGTAATCACAAATCTGCTTAATTAGTTGCCTCATTTTGCTTCAAACTGGTAGTTTGATGTACGGTCATATTTTCAGATACATTGTGGCAGGTAAGACAAAAATTGATAATCTCCAATCTATGATTCAAGAATACATCTCGGAATTTTATTTTGGCAATTTTAAAAACAACATAATGGGAATGTTCCCAACAGTGTCAATCCGTGGTGTTTGTCCTTTTTTCCACATATGTCTGTAATTTTAATGACTTTTTGATTTGACCAACTGCTGTGCTATACCACAAATATAGGGTACGTGATATTTTTTAATCTAGGACAGGTGCTATCCGTGTATTTTATTACCGTGAGTTACATAGTACAAATTTGGGGGCACGCCATGAGAACTCAACAGTCAATAGATCAATGACTATCTGTCTATTACCGAGATCTGTCTTCACCACAAGTGGTGTTTGTACAGAAACAGAGCCCATTTATTTAAGAAGTGATTATTGTGGATATCTTAATTTTATAGCTTTATGAAATTTATTTAATGGTTTTCTTGGTTGTCACTTTATCCACAGATGGCAAGAGAAGAGACTCTACCAAATATCGGTGGACTTTCAGGTTCTTTAAAAGGCTCGTGTAAAGTACATCATCTCCTCACCAGATCTTGTACACGACTACACGACCAAATATTAAAATATTTATTTCAAATGAAAATCCAGAGAAGGGACATCCGCATCTGTGGCATATAAACTGACCTGTAAGATCACAACTCACCTCCACTATGACATTTTTTAGTCCACCACTAACTGCAACATTAAACATACAAATTGTGACATTTGTAACCACCGCGGATTTCAATTGAAGCAATCGGAATAACTTCAGCTATTTTGTGTGCAAACTGTTCTTTACACACAGATTCTATTCAGCTAAAAATTCATGTACACCGTTATGCTGCTCTAGTACGACGTTAATTAAAATACCTATCTATGTAACTAAAATTTCATTCTCTTGTCTTTTAAATCCCCACTGTAAAATGTTTTAACAGCAGCGTTTGAGTTTTCACTAACTCGAGATTTAAAATTCTTCCGTTTGAAAAAATATTCATCGCCTACCCGTGCAGGACCAGTGTGGCGGTGCATAACGCAGCTGTTCAGCATCCTCTCTCCACGGTGTCTCCAGACTCGAATCCGACCATCGTGGTGTTGCAGACAGAAGCGTGACTCGTCAGTAAAGATAATTTCATTCCATTCTGCCGTCCACATCCTTTTTTCATCGCACCATTGGCGGCGGAGACGTCTGTGGTTCTGCGTCAAGGGTAGACGAAGCAATGGACGTCTTTCGGACAGACCACTCTGCTGTAAACGGCGTCGAATGGTACGCGCAGACACTGGATGATGCGTTACAGACTGAATGTGCTGTGCTATGGTTCGTGATGTGGCTGAGCGATCCGTCACTGCCATACGCACAATATGCCTGTCATCACGTGAAGTGGTGCACCGAGGTGGATGCGATCGAACACGTCGGTCCGTACACGTACCCTCCTGCATTCAACGATCACATATCCTCATTACAGTTGTTTGGTTTCGTCCAACACGACTATCAATTTTCCTGAAAGATAATCCACAATATCGGTAGGCTGCTATCCTTCCTCTGTCGAACTCAGATACTTGATCAAAAGATGATCGCTGTTTTCTACGAGGCATAATTGATCGTTTAAAAAAAAACACAATTGCCGTACTCTAAATCGTCGAAATCTCCAAGCCTTAAATAGCGCTTTGAAGTGGCGCCACAGGCGCGCGTGATGTGAGTCTGCGCTGAAATTCTAATCATTTGCATATCCCACCTCCGCTAATACATATTGTAAATTTCATATTATTTGCATGCTTCCTCCAGGGTGTTGCATTACGGTGGCCAGCAGTGTACTATTGGAGTTTTTCTGTTTTCGGAATTGAGTTAAATTTTTTATCTTTTATATGTTTAACATTATAGTATGATTAATGAATGTAAAATTTACTGTGCATTTTATTTCTTGCCATTTTTGTTATAATATATAGTATAGCTATATAATTCTATCTATCACCACATGGTCTTTCCTTACCCATTTCCATAGCCACTGACCTAGAGCAGAGTTTTTCAATCGTTGGACCATGGAATCAATTGTATCAGAACATAAGGAGTTCTCTTGGAATTTATAAATTTAGTTTTTATATTCATAAGACTGTTCAAAACAGAGAACATAACGTTTGCAACTTTCACACTCACCGTGTGATTATCACTTCACTTCATCCTAGACCAACGTACAGAAAAAAAGCAACAAAAGAGTGTCCTAAAACATTCAAAAGCTTAGTAAAAATTAAAAAAACGCGTTCAGCTTTTTAAGTCAGTTGCTGTTCAAGTGCTGGGTTTTAAAGTTCTGATATTATTCGAGTTGGAACTACTGTTTTTATAACTAAGGGTTTATACGTTTTATTCATTAAATTACGTATTTTTCACACAAATATTTGCCGCGTCTGGTTGGCAATATGACAACATTCGGCTCCTTCTTTTCTTAACTGACTTCTATGATTTATACTGAATAAATATTTTTGTCACTGTTGTTTTTATCGTATCAATATCATCAAAACAAATTTAATTACACAGTAATCAATTTAACACTGAATGGTGATATGCGTTTTTGGTTATCATAACAACATACATCAAAAGAAAACAGCATAAATGAATTAAATGATGATGATGAGAGGAAACGGCAATATAATACCCTACAAGATTTCATTAGTCTAGCGTTTAATAGCTAATTTAAATGTATTTTCATCTTCGTCAACATGCACTCCTTATACTAAGTTTATTAATACTCTTTATGATTATGCCTTAATTATACTTATTGTTAGCTTAATAAAATAAGTTTTATTGGTAATTGATAGTTTTTAATTAACGTCGTACTAGAGCAACGCAACGAGTTATTGACGACGGTCCGGGATCAATCTCCTAAGGGAAAGATCCCAGGACAACAACTCGTAATTTTGAACCACGGTCAGATGACGAGACAACACCTGAGCTGGCCCCCCACACTCCGGACTTCCACACCAACCCAAATCGAGGATTTTAGGCGCCGACAGATTCCAGGTGCACCAGCCGGCTCTACACTATACGCTTACAAACATCCATGCCCGGACCCGGATTAGAACCACGAACCTTCCGATCTAGAGGCTAACACCTTAACCACTATACCGGTTGGTCGGCTTCCTGGTGATGGGCTCTACGAGGTATCTTGACAACAGAAAAATCCGACCAGATCTTGATGGACGAGATATCTCGCCATCCGAAAAAAATCGATCGAATCTCGATCATCATAAAAATTCGGCATCATCTTGATAACTAAATAGGTCATTAATATTGAACACCTGAGCTGGCACCTCACACTCCGGACTTCCACACCAACCCAAATCGAGGATTTTAGGCGGCGACAGATTTAAGGTGCACCAGCCGCCTCTACACCATACCCTTACCAACATCCATGACTGACCCGGTTTCGAACCAGTAACCTAAAAGAACTTTGTATAGGCCCTCTTCTGCGAAAAAAAAAGTTGTATTCACACCAGACCTGTATCGCAAAGGTTGAAAACCACTGAATTAGAGAAAAATCAATAATATTGGTTGTCTAATGACAACATACAAACTGTTCTTAAGATAAACTAGTGGTTGTCTATCGTAGTCGACACCGAACATTCCCTAAACCCTTTCGCCGCTCGTCTCCCTCCGACAATCCCTTGAAATGTATCCACAGCATCCGCGAGCAAAAAACTCAGCGTTTAAAATCGTAAATAAACTCCCTTCACTCGGATGTTAGGAGAAGGGAACGAAATATTTCGATCAGCACCCGGAGAATGTGGAACCGAAAGGAAACTACTCGAGCCAATTTGTCATGTCATCGCACCGGGGTTGCCAGATTCGAGGAATCGAGACGGCGCCCAATTTCGCTTTTAAAAACGCCCGAGAAATCAAGAAGTATTTTGTCAGAAATTTGTTTATGGGAGCGTAAATGCAAGCAATCCACTGGAAGACGGATAATACGCTTTCGGTTAAGAATTAATATGATTTCTCAATGTTTGTGTGTGTGATGCTCATTTCTTCCGATATTAAATTTATCATGTGGAACAATTAGTCATCAATGATCAAAAGTAAACTGAGCGAATGATACATTTGTGATTGATTCCAAGTCGGTGTGCAAAGTTTAAGGATTACATGTTTGCAACTACAAACTTTAACGAAACGAGCTGTAGAGAAAAACAAAATCGAGGATATTCTGTAGAGATGTGGATGCATATTTCCGTTTTGGAATCATGTCATAGGTTTCAACATAAAGTCGACTTGGATTAGAAACTCAATTAACGATTATTTTTTTTCGGAGACACTATATTCTTATTTTCCTTAAGAAATCAGAGATACAGTGTCATATTGTAATCTGTTTAGAAGATACAGAACATTGTATCGGATAAAATGGAGTGATTAAAGTAAGAAATGGTAGCGTAAACGAACAATGTTGAAGCGAAATTACTTCAACATTTTTTTCTGACATCCTACAGCTTAGCGGATATTTACAGCAAATTTACAGATATTTTGGGACAAGAAGGATTCGGCAGAGGTTAGAAAGCGTTTTCGCCCTTTCAGGTCTTGAGGGTATCTGTGGTAAAAACTAGCGTCTTTCAGGTCGTCTTTCAGCTGAAAACCCTGTCGAAGGAAACTTGAGTGTTCTCCAAGGGCTTGAAATATTTGGGATTGTTATGTCAGTGTAACGTCAGATGAAGGGGGTTAATTTAAAGTGCCCAGAATTTTATGACCAATGTAATATCAAATGAAGTGCTGTAATAGTACTTCTAGGGTTAGTTATGGACAGTTTATCACTTGAAAGAAGTTTTATAATCTTCAATTAGGGAATTCTTGAATATGTCTGCTTTGTGTCGGCTTGATGATAGAAGCCGCGTTTAGAGCGTTACAAACATTATCAAAATGTTTATAATTCTGATTTGTTTGCCTAGAAACTAATAGCTAGCTATATATATTTATAAGTTTTAAACAGTGTTGAATCACATTCGCCAATTAATGAGTTTGTGCTCTAAACCGATACGTGTGGGTTCTGCTACTGCAGAAACTCAATCGCAAACTTATTAACCGTATACAAATGCGGATTAAATCCGTCATCAGTTTTCGAGGTGGTCATACAACCTACAAAGAACCACATCCTCTCATTTTTTTAACGTTTTCTCACTTACCCTGTCTCTCTTATGGCACGCAGTGGAAATCCTTCAGTTGAAAGACTTTATTTAGTGTTAATTTTGTTATCATTTTGTTTTTATTAGTCCATCGGGTTACTCTCGAAGTACCTTTCCCATCATTTTCCCACATCCAGGTCACTTCCATTCAAAGTAGCAGTAGAAAAACTACTTGCTGTTCTGTAAGTTTTAAGCCGTGGTCAAATAGGAATCAGGCGCAAAGCGACATGCAAAAGCCAATCAGAGATTTTTCACCGCTCACGCCATCACCTCTGATTGGTCTGTTCTTGTCACTTGGAGTCTAGCGATTCGTATTTGACCCCGGCTTCACATGCCAGTGTGTAAGTGACTTGATGTTTGTAAATGCTTGTTTTATACGAAAATCGCATAAAACAAGCAATTAGGAGCATAGCGTCCATGATTCAAGTTGTTTAGCACCACTTGACCATATGTGGCTCGTACGCCATAAAACACAGTCAACCACGGAAGCCCAATAGCCCTGCTTTCTGATTAGAAAATATTAAATTCGTCGTGAAAAAATTGATAGTACCTTAAGGAAAAACGATTATTTTTGTAACGTAAATCTGAGTAAGATTACGGCTTCCTCTTTAACGTCGCTGATTTGATTTTCACTGTAAGAAACCAACCACGAACACACGATCATTTCTAACGGTTCCTTCTATGATTGCTTTATAGTGTTTGACATGCTCAGTAGGTGTCTTCAGCACAGGCAAATCGCGACATTTAGTTGAGACTAGCATCCAGTCGAGATGACATGCACTATTGGGTTCTTGTGCATGGTCTATCTTTTTCATCATTTCCTTAACTATAAGATGGCTTCATGCTATTAGATGGCTTTGGGAACATGCACGCAAAGTTGTCAAGATCGGTACTCCTTTTTCAGCTCCTTTTTAACAGGTTCAAAATTACATGTATTGATTGCTTTTTCGGAAAAGAAACAACGCTGAATGGATTAGAGTTACAAGGTTGTCTAGATATTTTTTTGCTTGTCTATTATTTGCATCCTCAGTTATCAAAGTTGAGCTGCTTAACTAACATCAAGTAAAGTAACATCACTTAAGTTAGACATGAAGTAAATTTGTCCCACATGAACACGAACGCTTTCTAAGTTTAACCTTAGCAGAAAACACTATAACATACTGTCCAGCTCCTGTGAGAAAACAGTTGAGTCAAGTGGTTTGGAAAGAGTCGATTAGTTAAAATGTGTACTGGCGAGAACTTAAACAAATTCTTTCCACAATTGGTGTCGTTAGCGTAGATGTTTACGGATCTATGTTTATCGTTTGGTAAAGCGTTGACGAGTAAAAAATTTACTGTGATCGTCATTCATGCTTTAGCTTACGGCAGCTTTTTCCCTAACACGTTATCATACCTATTCAAAAATCGTCTCATCCTAGATCGACCCTCCTGCTGAAGTCGTACAATACCTGAGAGGTGTTACTTAATTTGTGCATTGACAACAATTGTTTTACAATAAATCCACAAATGATGTTAAACAAAAAGAATTAAGTTTATTCTGCCGATCCAGTGCGACAAACATATCGTTTTCGTTCCCTAAACGTTTCCAATATTAAATTTCAGTTCTCGTGGAATTAAAAAGTAGCAAAAGAGGCGCAATGGCGCCCAGTCTGGCAACTCTGACATCGTTTCACAAAAACTTCGATAAGGAGGTGGAAGGGGGCGACTTCGAAGTACACCCCGCAGGAATTGAGGAACTTCCTCTCCAAAAAGTTCGATTTCGATTCTTATTTTTGTTCTGGCGTTGTTATTATTTCTTTTTCGATGGGGGACATTTTTCAATCTCGAGAGTTTTAAAAGAAAGATTATTTTGCCTTAGGTCAAGATTTATTTTGCGTTAGGTTACTCTGAAAATCCACCGCGGCAGCGGTTTTCTTTTTGGTTGTTATTCACTCCGGTGTCGGTGCAGCGGATGCAGTCCGTGGGGTCCGTCCTCAGATTCTGGAAAGAGTCGCTATCGCACTTGGAGGAGAGGAGACGATGGCCAAAAAGCCTATGGTAATAAGTCCAGCATTATATCTCTCGGTTTTGCTGTCTCTGGCAAAAGTTTTAGAGCGAAGAATTATTCATTTCGTTTAGGATATATTAAGAGCTTTCTTCGTACCCAAGCCTTCCGACTGACCATAGTGCGAAGATCCTTTTCAAGAGAAGGTGGAACAGATCAAGCTGAGGTCATGTAAATCTACATATGGAAGTATCTATGGATGATCTGCCATCTCTCCAGTCGCATCTTGATTTTATGTACGAATAATTTTGATAGTTTTAGACCAATTAGCCATTTTTTATCTGATAGTATAGTAATGGAACGGAACAGTGAATCCATTACAGAGTACCTGGTAAATAGACTGTTAATCTCCACATCTTAAAAAGTTTGGTAAATTGAAAATACCTATAGAATGTTAAAGGAAGTGGCATGTGCACTTAGTAAAAGGAATATGATTGAGATGGAATTTAGTAATTGATACAATTATAGAAGTCCAATGCACGTTCTAAAGTAAGCGGGGTAAAGGCAATCAATTCCGAGAAGAGGGTGAAGATAACGCAAGTGATGTTTTGGGGTGTGGACGCATTTGAAGATGTGATTGTCAGAGTCGCTACTTATGCAAAATAGTAAACTGGGTTTTGCTTTACTCTGAATCTGCATAAATATTGAATGAATAGCAATATAACATACTATAGCCCGCAATATAACATACTAAAGTGATTCTTTTTAGTGAGGCTATTAATAATATTCTCTTGGGGATAAATTTCTTGGTGCTTTCACATTGGGAGCCTGCATAACACCCTTGCTACTTGTTTGAATTAAGTTTAGTTCTAACAGTTGTAATAAATGATTAAAATGCGGTTATCAAGACCCTGGATATAAAGGACTGAAAAATTCGATAAAAGGTATCCTCAAAATGCTCTTTAAAAAGGTAAAATGCCCGTAAAAATGATATATATAGTCATTAAATGTAAAAACGTCTCATGTAATAGAGCGTGAATAAGCCAGATGAAGTTTCAATTTAAAAAGTACTTCAAGATTTAGATCGCCACATTGCTGCATGCACTACTGGAAAAGAGTTCCCACAGTGCAAGCTCTAGAGTTTAGAAAGGGCTGAGTTCTCTAAATGCGGTCACTAGTGATTGTGGATTGAGCGAGAGTTGTGTTATGATCAGGAATGTACTTCTGTATGAATAGTTATGCAGTGGATGATTGCGACCTTTTGTCTCTTGTTGACTTATGTAACCTATTTAGTGAAGGCTTGCAGCCTGGATTGAAACTTGCCGAAAGTTAAGAGAAAAGTTGTGATAGAAAGTTGAGATAGTTGAATTCGAATCAACTGTTCATCGTAGACCATACATCGAAGTGTTTTGTGAGATCAAATCAGGTCTTATAAGTGCACGTGTTTGTAATGACGTTATCTTACAACCAATGTAACGGAGCTCAAAAGACAAATGCCACATCAATTAACCAAAAGTACTTCAAAGTTAAGATCCGTTTCTCTAAAGTTCAGATCCATTTCTCTGCTCCAATTATTACTATAATTTTCTACATTTTCCTCTGAAAATGGTTTTTGGTCATCTTTCTTTGGTTCCAGTTTCTTACTAGCATACTCCGACAATTCTTAATAACCATGAATAGTTTGAGCAAAATATCTTGTGTTACTAAAGCACGATAAAAAAGAGCTACATCTGGAGTTTATATTTCTAGAATTAATGATAATATATTCCTTTTATACTGTACATATTTTTACCCAGATATTTTCCATTGCTTTAAACTATGATTGACAGAGCTTGCTTAAAATTGTGCCACAGATCATCAATCAACCTCGAAAATATTTTAAGACAATCAAATATGAACTTTTGTATACTCATCGACTTAATTTTATTAAAATTTGGGACGAATCGTATCTTAAAGTATGCATAATAAACTTTTTTTATCCTACGCCAGACCTCAGCCTTTTCACCATTAGTTTCTGTCTTGCAGCTTAATATAGTCTAGAAACAGAATATAATGTATGACTATATCAGCTACACTATTCTCAGTGACGTCAGTAATAACAATGACAAGGATTGAAGTGGGTTACTATCATATCTGATAGGCCACATGGGCAAGTTGAAGAGTTTACTAGCCAAACTCGTATAGTTGATTTTGTAGATAGTTGTCGTTCAGTGAGATTTGGTCAATTTTAATTAACGTCGTACTAGAGCAACACAACGGGCTATCAACGACGGTCCGGGATCAATCTCCTATGTTAAAGATCCGAGGACAAGGCCACGTAATTTTGAACCACGGTCCGATGACGAGGCAACACCTGAGCTGGCATTCCCTCCCCAAACTTCCACATCAACCCAACTTGAGGACTTTCGTCCGTGACAAACTTAAGGTGCATAACTACACCATACGCTCACAAACACACATGCACTGACCCGGATTCGAACCAGGAACTTTCCAACCTAGAGGCTAACACCTTAACCACCAGACCGGTTGGTCGGCGTCGTTCATAGAGAACACGAAAACAAGGGACTACTATTACTTCCAGTAGATCCTGTGTTACTGAGACATTACTAAGGCGGTCCAGTCCTTTGTCTTAGCAACGTCTTTGTAAGTATTAAGTCGAGAGGATTTTATTTATGTATATATAATCCTCTTTACTGTATGGGTATACCAATGAGAGGCCTGCATGATTTATTAATACTTATTAAAAAACGAGTTTAAATCGGAATCGATTCATTCAGACGAAACAAGTACGTTCCTCTTTAGAACTGAAGCTTCGCACAAAGAAATCGCGAACCCTAATCCTCTCAAGTAGCAACTAATCCTCCGACAAAGTCCTCTTTCAAGTCAAAGCAGACTCCAGCCATTTTTAAATAGTTCTTAGAAGAAACTTGTGTTGCAAGAAACAAAGCAGGCACGATGCGAAGAGTCAAATCGAGGTTGACAGACGTTCCAGAAGACGCGCGTAAATGGCCGTAAGTGCTGCATGCTCGCACTCAAGCTATTAAGTGTTCCGCAAATATTGCACACAAGCCTACGCGAGCGACGTTTTATCGTTGCTCTTGCCAAGATAGTGAGGTATAAAAACGGCATTATTTATCGCGGTTCCGTTGGAAATGACTCTGCTGCGGTTGGGGAATCGGAAAAGTAAGCACACTGATGTTTAGACTTTGGTGGGGGAAAGTAATGACGGTGAAAGCTGTGTTCGTCATTGTCTAACAGGGCTGGACCAGATAATTTCACTTTGGCCTGCATATTTGAAAGCCGACTCGGACGGCCCACTTTAGGATCTGTCAGAAAATTTAAAATTACCCCCTATTCTCTCAAAAACAGATCGTGAAAAAAAGATGATTCCACGGTTCATTCAATATTCGCATTTTTGGTTGTAGCTGTACCCGGCCTACCCTTTACTTTAACCCTTCTTTGCATGATTTTTTTCTTTATTGGTGAAATAAATCAAGGTGATATAATTCATGTTCAAAATTAAAGGAAAAATGGTTTAAAAAATCTTAGTATATATTTATAGTATAAATTTAGCAAAAAACAATATGATGGTATCATGTGGTATTTTTTAAATTAAACTCAAACTTTTTCAGAAATTGCTCTAAAAATAGCAGAAACACATGTTACAAACCTTTCTTCCACTCATTTTCACTTTTTTAGCAATAGAAACTCAAATATAATAAAACAAAATTAAAAACGAAATCATACGTTTATTGCAACTACAACAAACAGCGGAATGACAACTTCAAGCTCGTTTGACTAATAGTGACACTTGCTTATTTTTGACAGCTATGTTTTTTTTATGCAATGGACATTAAAAAGGTATCCAGACACGATCAACTTAAAGTGAACTTGTTCTTTTATATAATGTTTGGGCATTCAATGTTATGATGGAAATTTCCACCATTATGCAAAGAAGGGTTAAGCCGAAGAATTTCTGGTGATGCAAGAGACCTCCGTACAGTATGTTTTTAACAACAGCGACAAATCATATCAAACCAGATAATATTTAACAGAAAACATATTATAATTATAACGGTTAAATATATATGTATGGAGTATATATGGATATATAGATTATGTGCAGATGCATGTCTCATTATTGTTCTTACGTTTTCCATTATCTGATTTCCATGCTCCCTTGTAAATTTTGTAATCACTAGTATCTAAGCAGTTCTTGTCTTTGGGGGTGCAATGGTTAAATATAAATGTATCTCTAATATTAAAAAAAGAAGTGTTTGTTTGTCTGTTTGTTTCTTTCGCTGCCGCAAAATCCTGACTATCTATGGCACTTGCAGCAATGAGATTTGGCACACAGGTAAGACGCATTTTTTGCAGGTTTACGGCGAAATTTTAAAATTCTTCTAGAAGATTTTTAAATGAATTTAATAGTTTTATTCGCCATCGCTTTTTCAAACGCGGAGAACTTTTTCACAGGCGCCTCAATCCCATGATAGTACTTTACGCAAGTCCAACTGGATTGGCTAATCGGATCACATGACCTAGATACGTATGTCATGAGAATTTTTCTGTTGGCAATTTATCTCTTCCTTTGTGCTTTCTTCTTTTCTTTTCAGATCCATGGCTATGGGTGGGTAGAGGTGGGAGCCTAAAATTGTATCCTTTTATTATATAAGTTAATAATTATATAAGTTAGTGTTTTATGTATGCTTTTTGTTACATCAGAATGGTCCTAAGCCAGAGGTGGATACGACACCATCATCCTAAAGCAAAGGGGACGGCAGAGGGGCGGAAAAATATCAGCTGGTAGTGAGTTCAGGAGTGGTTCTTAGATTATTTATGTAAAATCAACGGAAGCTTGGAAAAATATAAAAAGGGTATTAAAAATTAGGAAAAGTAATTTAGACTCAAAAGGAATTAAATTGGAATGTTTTTTAAATAATTTGGAGGATCTAAAATTTTTTCCGCCTGCTGGATTCGAACTCGTAAAGTCATCCTCCTCTGTCGACGCCAATCTGAAGGTAGGTGACTTTAGCCATTAGGCTATCGTTGCTTCACGGAAAAAAAGCTCTTTAAAAGTATAAGTACCCTTAGTAAAAGTTGTCGAGAAATACTACTAATAACAACCATACAACATATATATGAGGAGCCAATCAGAGTCAACTTGTCGGACACTTACGCTGTACGCTGAGGCGCTAGTGTATATATTGTATTTGTAATTCTACGAAACAACGCGCATATTCAAAATCAAATGGTTACTGCAACAATCAGATTGGCGAGATATCCAAGTGAAGCCAAGCCCGTGAAACTAGCCAATCAAGTTGGACTTGCGTAAAGTACTATCATGGGATTAAGCCGCTTCTACTTTTTCTACCCGTGTGACCTTGCAATAAGGGTTTGGAATCATGCCAAGCTTTTTTCAACCGCAGAACGCGGAGAAAATGATTTTTTTTTCATTTACGCTTTGATTTTGAGTTGACGAATAGATTTCCAGCCAGATGATAAATCTCTTAACTGAAGTCAGTTCTTTTTTTCTGTCTCCCAGACCGTTAAAGATAGAGTAAAAATTTTAACAGATTTCAAATCTGCGGAAAATTTCAGGTTCGATTGATACATAAATGTATGATTTTCTTTAAATAAATAATTTTTTAAATAAATATATCTTCAACAGATTTGAAACCTGCAGAAAAATTTACACCAGATTAATAACTTATACCACGGGAACGGCCAACGCCGGGTAGTGGAGTATATATGGATAGATAGATATGTGTAGATGCATGTCTCATTACTTTTCCTACGTTTTTCACTATCTGATTTCTATGCTCCCTTGTAAATTTTATAATCACTAGTCTCTAAGTAGTTGTTGTCGTTGGGGGTGCAGTGTCCATGTAACATTCATTTCTTTGATTTATTACTTTTATTTGTTCTGCATGCAACAATTGTATTCTTATTGTCTGGTTGGGTTAAGGATTCTTAGAACCTCAAGGGGCTTGACGAATGTTTTCTCGTGTAACCGTAAACTCTCTGGGTAGGGTGGGTGGTAAGCGTCTTGAAAAAATTGGTCATCCAATGTTCAGACAAAATGAAGACTAGCTTATGATTACCAGTTTTAAAGTACATTAAAATTAGGACTAGTAATAGTATAGTGTGGAACCTCTCCCTATTCACGATATTTATCAAGGAAATTTTGCAGGTTTTGTAATAGATTTCACAGACGAGAAGAAATCGTAGAAGATCTTGTCAAGACTGCACAGTGATCGAACTAAAACTTTTAGATATTGCAATAAACAAATTAACTTTTCAGTTTTTCCTTCGTTGGCTATGAGTTCTCTCCTGACCACTAGCTTTCTTACATTGATCAGGATTTATCTCTTACACAATTTAATCAACGTATTGAAAGTTTCAGACGCCTCCAGTAATCAATTAGCCTTGGTCTAGATCTTCTAAATCAAGAGGAATTAGCAACAACAACAACCACCAAATTGAAAATAACAATTTTTAATTACGAATAACAAGAATACACTAAGTCGGATTTCTAAATTCACGGTAATGAAAATATTAGTTGCTATTGGTTTTTTGCTTTCATGGCTTTTGAAGGACTGTTGATAAGAGTGCTTTTTCATCCATTGACTAGACGAGCCGTTTAAAACTTCCAGAGTAAATATTTTGAAAGCCGATTCCGCATTTGTTATCTAAACCTTTCCTACCGGAGTCATATGTGACTGATCCAATAAAAGAAAGTCGATTGTGGGAACTTAGAAATAGGCTAAGCGTGGGAGTTGTGATAAATATTTTCCTTTCTAAAAGAAGCATGGTGCTCTAACCGTCTAGTTCGGAAAGGACCTTTAAATTTATTTTTTCATACAATAACGTCAAATAAAGATGACTACAACAGTATTCAATCTACGTAGAACGCAGCTCGTGAGATAAGTGTGCAACATCTACTTCTCGGCTGGAAAAGATCAGTCTCTTATGCATACCAAACAGAGGTGGAAGGTACACATAAAGTGTAAACTTTAAAACACAAATAAAAACATGATGGTCTTAAATTTTGAGTTCGGAGTTTTGGCGTAGAAAGTCAGCATCACCACGCTGGTCTGTTAATGCCAATATACGAAGACAAATTGTTTGGGATCAAGAAATGTAAGATAAACTTAAAATCCTTCAATAATGTAAATAAATAATTAATAATGTTTCTTATCAAAGCTAATTAGAGCAGAAAATATCAAGTGAAACCAACAAGTCTTCGACGCCATTATTGTATCTGTAGAACCATCATACTCCACATTTTAAAAATTTTACAACTAAGCAAAGTTTGATAAAAATGTCCGAATTGCAACAATCATAGAGAAAATTGATTTGATGTTGTCATCTAACCCAAAAGATCTGTTTAGGAATAAATATTGAAATATATCCGTTTTGAAACATCGAATTTGCAAATTTGTTTGGTATTCATACTTTTATACTTAATTTGATTTCTAGAATCGGAGTTTATCGAGTTTTATAGTGAATAATTTCCTTAATCAACGTTTTTTACTTCAAATAACGTCGTCACAGACCATTCAAACTATTTCCCTCTCTAACCGTAACTGTTAAAAATCTAAGTGCAGTTCAACAGAGACATCCTGGTAGAAACTACAGAGTTGACGCATGGTCTTCTGCCCTGTTATACGTTGGTTTATTGGTTGGAGGTTTTATGGCGCAAGAACCCTATTTGGCCTATCGACGCCATTCACAAGACATACAACTTAAATGTATAAACACACGATGACATTTTTACTGACGTAGAAGATAGGTACACCCGTAGTAACAGAATTCCTGATATATGATTCCTCTTTCATGTGTGTATTTATAGTAATGCCCCATGATGTATTATTCGAAAAAAATCCGTTTCGTATGAAATATGGTTATTTAATCTTTACTTTCATTTGCATACCCCATGAAACTATTTTTCTAAACTTAGACTCGCCAATACTTTTTTATAATTTCCTTATACTGGCTTCATCTGACCACGGCCTGAAATTACGAGGGACTGTCCTCGAATATCACTTCGGGATTGATTCCGGGCTTACGACACTAGCCCACTGTATAACTGCTATGCGAAGTAAATTCAACTACATATCTCTGATACCACGTACCTCTGATTATAAGACTAAAATTATTGAATACTAAAGAATAATATACGAAGGGCATACCATAAAAACTGAGAGTGAATTTTTTACATAGTGGCAACACCGCGAAACTAAAAAATAAAAGTGCAGGCGAATTTTATCAAACTGTTAACTGTACAATTTTAAATATTCTAAACGAAGCAGACGATTTTACTTTCTCAGTTTCGTGCTTTTTTAAAGTGCTGTTTTATTTGCCCTACAGAAATGGAGGTGAGTGATTCAAAATTAAAAAACGAAATGCGTTCTGCCATAAAATTTTGCTATAGTTTGGGCAAAACAGCTCCAGAAACTGTTAAGTTAATGAAAAACCTTACAAAGACAAATATTTTGGTGAATCTACAATTTTTAGTTGCATTGGGATTTCAAAAAAGCACGCTTGTCTGCAGAACGGGCACCTAAACCTGGCCGACCAGAAAGTGTTGTGAATGATCGAAATGTTAACACTGTGTGGGCAATCTTGCGAGAAAATCGGCGAATGACATGTGAGGAGATAGCAACATCAACTAACATTTCGAAAACGTCGATATTTCGCATTCTTCGCAACAATTTACAGTTTAGTCATGTTTGTTTCAGATGGGTCCCTCATCACCTTACTAAAGAACAAATGAAAAAAAACAAGAATTCAACAATGTTGTGAGTGGAAACAGATGCTTCAAAATGATCCGAATTTCCTAAAGACTGTAATAACAGGTGATTAAACGTGGGTGCATCATTTTAATCCCCTTACCAAGTCCGCAACAAGGGTATAGAAACACACTGATTCTCGGCCTCCGAAAAAAATCCGACAAATAAAATCTGCTGGAAAGGTTATGATGATTATTTTCTTTCATCGTAAAGGTGTAATCTATCAGAATGCTGTGCCTCCAAAAACTACTGTGAATGGTGAATATTATATTTTAGTTTTGAAAATCTTGCGACAGCACATATCGAGATAGCGACATGAAATCGTAGGAATTGGACATTACATCACGATAATGCTCGCCCGCATGTCGCTACTTCTGTTCAGCAATATCTTAGTTAATGCAGTATTAAAATCATTCCACATCCCCTTACTGTTCAGATATCGCACCATGCGATTTCTGGCTGTTTCCGACGTTGAAGGAGAAGCTCCGTGGTAGAAAATTTAATACAGATTCTGAAAATATTTCAGCAGTGCAGGGTTCTTTGAAGCAGCTTCCAGGAAAAGGTTCTCTACTTGTTTCAAAAATTGGGTTGAACGATGGGACCATTGCAAATGATCTGAGGAAAGGTATTCTGAAAAAGAATGGTGTATTTTTTTCTGTAAATGTATATCTTTTCTTGATTTTTTATGATTTTATACTCACTTTTTATGTAACGCCCTTTGTACAAAGAGAGTCAAACAACCTTGTTCAATATTATAAAAATGCATGAAATGAGAAAATGCAATGCTTGTTAAGAATCCCACAAAAATTCTACAACATCAATAATACGAAACAACACTTAGCCGGTGACAATTTCTAACCATTTCCTACAGAGCATGTAAGAAGGAAGAAGAGGGAATCAAATCTAAGAATGTAAAAAAGAGACTGATTAGAGAAGCTCATTGCATTGGAAATCCATATTTCGACACATTTTGTACATCGTGGGAAATCTAACTTTTCAGTAATATTGAAGTCAAGAGACCAACAGCTTTGAGATGCGGCGAGCTCACGTGATACGCTGGGCACAAGAATGGAAATTGCGTCAACTTTATTTTATAGGAACATACCTAAGCTGTTTTCTTACTACAACCGTTAATACCTTATGCCTTCCTGCCCATTGTTCACATGTAAAGCATTTATCGGGGTAGGGAATGGTTAGGAAAACAATAAGATGGGTTTTAAAATCCAAATTATTAATGAAATCAAGACCCTTAACAATTAAATTAAATATTTTTGCTTACCCCTTGGGATGGCTTTACGTAACGCCGGGTGGGTTCATACCACAGGTTAAACAACATGGGTCTTGGAAAGCTCACCCCCTTTTAATCCTACATTATAACCTTATTAATCCAACAAACGTTAATTATTCAATATGTTGAACGTTTTGATGCAGTATTTCTAGATCTGGTACTTCCGCCTTAAAACAGAATCAAACAACAGTATTCTGAGTATAACTTAAGAATCAACTTTCTTATAAAACTCCACACTGTCAAGAATTACTCCCGAAAACTCTTCATTCTTTTTAAAATCCAGATTTCTATCTCAACGACACTCCAAACTTCCGACCGACATTCTTTCCCTAATGACCGAAGTAAGCGCTATAGAAAAGCAGTGCAAATTTATTATACTTAATTTTCCAATGGAACAGTGGCTTGGATTTTTTTTTAATTTATGACGCAAGGCCATCAAATTTGTGCATTGCAGTCTATGATGACCGTTTTTTCTTGGAAAAAGTCTATAGGATGGTAACAATTGTCGGTAAAATAACCATACAACGCGATTCCATGTCAAAAACTAAATAAAAAAAGTGTACGTTTGTCGATTGGATGTACAATTTTGGAGATATTCACGTCGAAAGTTTTGCCGATCATTCGAAATTTCAGCTCTTAAAACAACCAACGAACTATCCTTTTGGCGTCCCTGGGGTCCCCGGTACCTGAGGGCCCAGCAAGACAAAAATAAATCACTAGATGGTTATGCAAATACATGGGTTAATATATTATCAGTTGCAGGTTCGTATCATCGGACTGCTACGACCTATTGTGACACTAGACAATGCTTTTATGGGTAGGTTTCCAACAACGAATAGCATGCTGATTAGTGATTCTGACAACTATAAACATTTCGTTGATTTCATTATAATTTTTACTTTTACTCCTTCACATAGAAGCCATTACTTTGTCTTCCATCGTAATTCAATTAACTCATAATAAATACGTACGTGGTTCTTTTACTTAACATTCCATAGGAGTAGAAACAGATCGTAACAGTTGAAAATTAGCATGCAAGTGGCTTGATGATAACATCACTTTTCTGACGTGTGAAATGTAAAAGGGAACCGCGTATTGAACTAGAGGAATACGCTGTTCAGAGCAATGTGAAAAAGAAGCAAAGAACAGGAACGATGGAGAGGAAAAATAATTCGAACGCTGAAGTTCTCGGGAATCATCAAGTATCGGAATGGTGGCGTCCATCAGGACTTCAGCCGTGATTTATGGTGTTTTTAGTGTCTGGCTGATAACTGTAGTTATGTAACTCTTGAATGATTCAACCCTCTGACCGTCGGGTGGTTCAAAGTAATGAAGTGTTTCTTTTACCCCACAATACACTTAATGACTAAATAATCACATCTCTCTAAGGAATCCATGGGAATCTTCAACCTTTAAAAATATTCTATGTGTCCTTCTCTACTATTATAAATGGAAGTGTTTGTGTGTGTGGACTGATTGCGTTCTGATGAATCATTCCGTTTTGATTTAAAGATCGATGATTTTCTATGAGTTTTGAATATTATGTCGCGCGCTTAGTTTGGTAATGACGACGCATATTGTATTCTTTTCGCACAGCTATTATGACATTACATAATAAACAATATTTTGTCATTTAATTCCATGACAAAATAATTCACACTCCATCCGGCTTTCAAAGCACCACATTCGAGTTCCATTTTCTTTTCTTCTCTGGTCTTGAGAGTGACATGGCATAAATAAAATAAAATAAAAATGAAAAGAACAAAATATCATCGAGCACCTTGACAGATAATATGTGCGTCGCTAAAGCAAAACTGAGAGAACTGGCAACGCTTGTTCTACGAAAACGGCAGACGATAGAATGCGAATATACGACGTTAGTAGCGCCACGTGCGGTCATTATCCACAACTCTACTATAGGCTTTTGCATTACTGCTCGTAATTTGATTTATTTTTAATATTTTCACATTAAAAACAATATTAAACCGTGGGCTGTAGTTTTTCGACCCCTGCTTTAGAGTAATATATTTTTTGGAACGATTCTCTTGGTCCTTTCCTTGTAATAAAATCCTTTGAAACAATTTTTTTGCACATTCCGTAGAAAAGAATCCTTTGAATGATTCTATTGGTCAAGATCAAAACTGATTACAAGCAATACAGAGAAAACTTCAAGGTAGAATTATGCATGCGAAGCCCTCAGAGGTTTTAAAGGGACTTCTTTCGCTGTTTTGTGAGATTTGAGGGGTTAGTAAATGCTCAAATAGACAAATAGGTTATTTTTTGGCAGCAGCCAATCTTTATATCGCACTGCTTGGAAGTAAAAGAAAAGTAAAAAGCCGAGAAATATTTTCTTGTAACAAATTAAAACGCCCACATCACATTACAAAAGTTAGTAAATTAGCAAATGGTCATTCAGGTTGTCTGAAAATTGGTATGCAAGTCCACATAGTACTAAAAGAAACAAAAATTCAATTGGGGACTAGGAACAGAAAATTAAAGTTAAAGGGGGCGTCCTTGCATGAAGGATACAAATTAGAAAAATTCATTTAATGGTTGCATTGTCTATCTCTGTGGTCAGAGCACATTCTGTTGCTGTTTTGTTTTGCTTACAAAAAGACCTAAAGCAGAAACGACCGCTTGTAGCAAATCGAACCAGTGAATTAAGCGATTTATGATGTTACCTGACATATTTAGTGACCAACACGATTTCATGTAGAGGAGAGCAGGTATATATTGAATTTCTTGGAGAATGGTTTAAAATAGAGGTACAGCTTCAGTCTATGTTTGTCGCTGTGGCAACGGCCTTGGCGCTATTTTCTTGGTGCACTTCTAATGTCGCCAAGGAAATAATTATTTCAAAAATATTTTTCTTTTTACAACGGAAAGTAACAAGTTTCATAAACACATTTGAAAACGTTTTAATAAATATAATGCATACGAAAATATTATACAAAGACATAAATAAAACGTATAAAAAAACTGAGACGACGACACTGTGCCGTGACTTAAATTAAAATGAAAGAAAATTTCACAATTGGTCAAAAAACCTTTAAATAAAACCAATAAAATCAAAGAAAAAAATTTTAAAGGACCAATGAAATAAAAGGATAGTATAAAATTAAAATAGAAAGTGGAATCAAATAAAAAAATTCAAACAAACCTCTGAAATCAAAAAAACCGTTTAACGGATTTTGAAAGAACCTTTCTAGAATTTTAAAAATGAAAATTTAAACGTTTCGCTTTCCAAGGTTGCCTTAAAAACCAAAACAACCGTAATACCGAAGGGTTGCCTTAACCTGCTATAACTCGCTACTAAAAGTGCGCTAAAAAATCGCCAAGGCTGTTGCCGCCACGATAAACGTAGACTGAAACTGTACCAAAAAAAAACCGTTACGCTTCCGAATTGGAATGTAGTTCCTTCCCGTGATAGTATATTTGATATAAATTTTAATTGTGATAAAAGATACTGAATACACAGGTTATCTTCCACCTTTTATTTTTAAATTTGAATGTACGTTTGATGTCCTTCGCAGCAGTATGCATTGAAATAAAGGGTAATTTTATTGAGAAGTAAGGATTTCTGTTTAATTTTGTTACCACTCTAAGAACCCTTGAGCTGGGTAACCTTTGAACCTTGCAAAAGACCACCTACTTAAAGTAATCACCACACACACAGAGCACACTGATCCTTAATTTTATCTTCACTTTAAAGAGAGTGACGGATTTCCCATTAAGCTCCAGCTTCTTAATGGCGGTTAGAAGAGGTATTGTCGGCAATGATTTCTGGATGAGGGAGCTCCGCAGTTCCTACAGGGTGACTAATTAGCTGGGAATGGGGAGGAAACATTACTCATGGTCGGCTGTGAAAGTTAACGAGACAGAACAATGACTAAAAGTTGTTGCATGAGACCCTTCTACTTTGCAGTGCAGTAACCCCCTGCATGCACTGCACTCCTTAGGGGACAAGAGAACCATGATCGATAGAAATAGACACAAATTATCCATTTTAGGCGTTTTTTTATCATTTACTAGCTGCATGACTCGGGGTTGCTCGGGTTTCAAATATGACCACGACATTTCCATATGTTAACTCAAATTCACAAACCCTGTAGAACATGTTTCCTACCGCGACATTACATGTGTTAACTCAAATATACAAATCATGTAGAACGTGTTTCGTACCACGACATTTCCCGGTGTATCCTTGTCCATGTCCATTTATTGCAGAATTGCAAACTTTAGATTTTAAAATTGAGGCTTCGAGGGGCACTTTAGGACTACCTGTGTGCCTGTTTTCATGGCTACAAATTGGTCTGAAGAGAGGAAAGAAATAGCCTATGTTTTCCGCGGTGTTCTCAAGTATAAATGTACGAAATTTAAATTTGGTGTGGATTTGTATCGAGAATACATACAAACACCCAACCACACACTCACATCCTTTAGATAAATATAAGTAATAAAACAAGATAAACTTGGAGTAGATAGTTTAACTTTTTGAAATAAGAAATACCGTTGAATGTTTTTGAAAACAGAAAGTCCTCATCCTTACTTTCGAAACAACCAAAAACAATCCAAAGTTGAAATTCAGTAATATTGATATTTTACATTCTTCTCAACGCTGTTAAAAATTCCTTCATTGAATAAAGTAGTTGGAACTGGATTCCGAATTTAAGTCCTGTATTTACGTAGTTAGTGCCTTCCGCTTAAATTAGAGAGCAGGTTAAACATGAAAATTGCACTTCCACAAAAGACGCTCTTGTAGTAGATCCAGGTTCTGTTCGGTACTGGAAGTCAAAGGAATACGAACAGGGGAAACAAATAGTCACTATGGCACCGTCAACATATTTATTTACCCTGGAGAGCTTACTACTTTTCCAGAAATAAATTATCCCAAGGTCATCTGCATTCTCACCAACCCACTTTAGTGGACTTCAATAATGGTACTGCGAAACAATTTTACTCATTTATGGGTTTGAGAGCGACAGATCTTATTTGCGTGTAAGTCATTGGTGCCAGTAAAACCATGTATACATCTTTCAAACAACTTACACCCAAGTAAAGAAGTATACTTGCATTTTATTTCTACTGAATGACGGTCTTGTAATCAGTAAATTGTTGTATTTACAAGACCAACATCGTCGGAGGTCGCTATGAGCATGATTGTTATTTTAAGATAACAGTGTCAGGGTATTGTCAATTTGCAATAAGAGTTATCAACTATTATGAACAGATGTTTTTCAGTTACCTGGTAACACTGAAAGTTAGCAACTAGGTTTAAGTTTCATAACTTAACCTAGAAATTTTTCTAGAATTAAGTTTCAGAAATTGGCATAAGTCGCCTTTAGCAGAAATCAGCTGTATAAATTTATCGCTGATTAAATTATAAAATGTTATTTTTCAACTTTTTATTCAAATAAAATATTTTTAAATTTTCACTTTTCTAACTAAAAATTCAATTCAGTTACCGAAACAAAAATATGTGTAGTATCTGTTACTACAGTTACAGCTGTTATTTAACAAATGCATGTTATTTTCATTCCTATCAAAATAGCAGCCCATCTCTACACCGCAATATGTCATCTCTTTCACCATGAAAGCGGTCCTTGTGCGGGACGCGTGCGGAGATAACATCGGTGATATTTGTTTCAGTGGCATAAAATGGGGCTTTGTGCTCCAAAATCAACCTTCAACCCAATTTTTTTTAAATGGGATGTTGATGCAGATAATTTCAAATACTTAGAATTTTTACCCCTTATTCGGTGTGTTTCGCAACTTTGATAATTTTTTTTTAATCCAAGTACAAATTCTTACGATTATTTGCAGCAATGCCCAATACGGAATTCTTGATTTTGAAAATTCGCTCAATTGTTTGTTATTTGAGTACATTTATTTGCTATGAAAAACGAATGCAAAATTTTTTTCATTTTGCGTATTTAAATTTATATTATTTTAGTTTCTGTTTCGTCATTATTTATCTTTTTTCCATATTTTTTGTTTCAATTGAAAACTAAACGTAATATATAGCAGCTTAAAACACTTTAATTTATGGATGTACGAATACAGATCTTGAAAAAAAGATTCCTAAAATGGAACGTTTGGAAAATTTTCGTGGATAGCATTAAAAAAAATATTTTTTAAAGTAATAAAGAACTAGTTAAAGTTTAGTGATAATATAATTTATTATCCTATCAAACTACTAGTTCGATAGAATGTCCATATTCATTTGGAATGTAAAACCCAATATTCCTCAACCAATTGGAATGCATGCAAGTAAACAATTTTAAATTATTACGTCAATAGGACCAAACCTAAATGGATAAAAACTTTTCAATTGAAAATAAATTTAAAAAATATATATAAAGCATTTTTTTTTGTTCAGTTACAAAATCGCAACTAAAATATTTATTATAATTTATAAATTTATACGAGAAATCGTGTTTATTTTCTCAGCATTATTCATTTAAACCCTCCCAAAAGACTTAAAATATAGGTTTAAATTTACAAGATTTAACTAGCCTTTTGCGACTTTACACTCCATTTGCATTATTTAGTATAAATTTTATCACTTTGTAACTTTTACACATGCCTCACAACTTTCCTTTTTCAAAATTACTGAAGCCTAAATGTTTAAAAAGTTACACTAGTCAATTTCTTGAAATTTACAAAACTCGACTTTCAAATTTTTTAAGAATTGTATGCGCGTAAATTAAATTTCTCTATTTGACTTAATTTTCCAAATATTTCTCACTTTTAGACTAACTTTACTCTCCAAAACAGTAAGGAACACCAATTTAAAGCTAGCAGTTAAAGAACTGAGGTTAACATTTTTTTAATCGCAATACAAATGTTCCATCAACACATGAAAGCTTCTCGTAGAGATTGATAAAAAATTAATCGCATCTCGTCATCAGGCATTTTAAAAAGATACATTGCCCCTTTTCAAGAGAAAATGAAAAATCTATTTACCTTTAGGCATCGTTGGGCGGTCGAAGCTGCTGCGTCGACAAACAGAAGAAGCAAATGTTTTCTTCTTCAGGTAGTTAACTCGTCCTTTTGATCGAATTCAAAACTGATGCCAAAAATGAAACTCACCCGAATTTCACGGATCGGAGAGCTTTAAGGAGCGATCTGAGAAAGAAATTGAAATTCCGAAAGATAGACTGTCTGGAAGAGTTTATACCGGTCGAATTTTTCATTCACGTTTTATCATTCTTCCGTTAAAGAAAGAAGCATTTCTCCCCGTTTCATAAGAAAAATTTGGAAACTCAGTTTACATAAAATGGGCTTTACTTGAATTTATAAAAAGAAGTCTCTTCAATCAATACAATTTATGCTGTTTCGAACAAAAGTTAAAAATTTTGAGCCGTCTCCAACCAACATATCTGATGTGAGGAGCTTTGGGGGAATTTGCACCTACTACCTACATTTTACTAAGTATTTTATTTTGAAATAGAATAACCATTACTTGAATTATGGAAGAAAAAGGTTGTTTGACTGGAAAGTGAAAATAGCTGTAGTTTTAACATCTTAAATCCCTGCCCATGGAACATATCTACTTGGTTTCTTAAAGCCCGAAGCTGAAACTTTGATTCATACAGACACTAGTTGGTACGGTGTCAGTGCTGTTCTCGTAGAAATTCAAAATGGGGCGGGGAAATTCATTGCGTATGCTTTGGTTTGATAGAATTCGAAGATGATTTCATTGGGCAGGCCTGAATGTAGACGTGTAAATATCTTACCCACTGCTGAGAATGTTCGTAAAAGTAAAGCTGTTTCGTAGCAGTCACTAAGTCTTCTGATGCTGATACCTCTAGCTATAGCAACTATTAATCTTATTGGAATAAAGGGTGTTATAATGCTTCTCTCTTGGATTTTTTTCCTATAACCACAGAAGGAAAGAAATGGATGATATTTTACGCAGATTATTTAACTCGCTATGCGGTTATAAGAGCTCTATCAAATGTTACAGTTCCCTAAGCAAGTAAATTTTTTGTGGAAAATGTCCTTTTGAAGCATGAAGATCCTCGAGTTATTATATCACAGATCGCGGATAATAGGTACTTATTTTGCATCATTCAATAGTGCAACGGTGATCATAGAATGACGACAGCATGGACAGGAAGCCAAGATTACGCTTGACACTATGTTACTGTTTTGCCTATCACCATATAGAAGCCAATTACTTTATTAAACTTATTAAGGCCGAAGAATAGAGGCAGTTATCTGGGCTGCAAACCCTACAGCACCAAGAAAAAAATCACCAATCTGATGATTCTAGACATAGAATGGTATCATAGGAGAATGAAGACCACATTTGTATTTTTATCCCTGTGTAGACCTGTCAGAAAAACTTCTGACGATGCACTTCCACCTATTCCAAGATCTGTAACCTAATTAAAGGCGAAGGTCCGCAAAGAAACAGTGTCCATAGACCCCGAAATCTAAGGATATTGTTAATGTACTTCGTATGAAACCCTGCCATAATCTAGACATAGAAGACCAGATTAAGGATGGTGACTATAACCCTTTGAAACAGTCAAAATAGTACTTCAAGAAAGTTTTACTCCTTTGAGAAGAAGACCACTTATACTGGACCAATGCTTCGTGCAAGAACTTAGGTGCAGTTTAAGTTACCATAACATCGAGGTGCTGTTCTTTATATGAGGGAGTTATGCCACGAAGACTATAAATAGCGAACTGTGCTGAAGAAAAAGCAGAGAGAGTTCCAAGTACAAAAATGCCGTTTGGTTTTGATTAAAGTTATTTTTCTCAACTATTTTTTTTCAATCGATCTTTTTTTATTTTTGTTAATGACATCATAGAACTTTTCTAGAAGCTTCTTGTAACCAATACTAAGACATCAAGCGATTTTTACTATTGCATATAACGTTGATCATTCTTTATTGATTGCTACTTCTATTATGCTTTTTCTTCCAAATAAACCTTTTCAGTTTTATTCTTTCGAATTTTCAATTGTTTATACGTTACAGTATAAAACAGGGCCGAATTCAAGCGATTTTCAATTTTTTATTTCTTTTTTGTTGAAACACAATGAGAGTATGTAGTTGTAAGGGGGGGGGAAGAGACTAAACCACAACGATTGGATTCAATCTTTGGGCTGAATAGCGCAAGGTCCAAAGATCGATAAAGTTATGCCATATTACTGCACACACATTACAATTATCAGTTCATCAATTTCTTTTGTCGAATAATTATCCTGTGTGATCGCAATCGTGAAAACGAACCTCCTGCTATGCAATTCCTTGCAAAATATAACCCAAAATATCCTTTTTAAGATTAGACATGGCATTAGAGATGCGTATCTACATCGCACACAATTGTATTTACACGGTGTCTCAATTGATTCTCTGGTACCAGCAACACCATAGACGCCAAAAAAAAAAAAAAAACAGTTGGGTAGTGGTTTCTTTATCTCTGAAATTTCGAATGAACAGAAGAGATGTCATAAGATTTTCGACACAAATTTTTCTAGAATGTTGCTCTCAATCGAAAATTATTTTCGAGTTGGTTTTGAACAGAGAATGTGACCGCACTGTAAAGTTCCTGTTCTCCTGTCATCCACTAATGTCTAATCTACGTTGAGTACCAATGTAGCCAAGAGTTCTAGAATCTACTTTTGCTAACTCGTTCTTGTTCGAAAGTAACAACTTAAGCCTAATTTCAATCGCAGTCAATTAATCAATTTTGTGACTTCATCCTTAAGTTCAGAAACATGTATTTTCAAGGATATGAACTCTGGCACAAAATTGTGCTATAATGATCATCGAATATTATACATTCTT
The DNA here is from genome assembly GCA_947359465.1 of Metellina segmentata. NCBI lineage: Eukaryota > Metazoa > Arthropoda > Arachnida > Araneae > Tetragnathidae > Metellina > Metellina segmentata. Next base: position 23,062,286 of record OX375878.1, on the reverse strand, counting down.
TATTTTATATGAGCTGAACTATTTTGAAAAAAAAAGTATGTTTAATGCTTCACTCGTCTTAAAAATAAGTCAGACAAAAGAGCAATTTTACTCAAACAACCCAAGTCTATTTCTAAATAAAAACACTCGAAGCTTTTGGTTGTTTCTTGAACTAACTAAAACTAATTCTTTACGTCAACATTCGTTATTGTTTTTAGAGAAAAAGCTTCCTTTCCACGGATTCTTTTCACGTTTTTCATGTTTTATATAAGCGTTAAGACATTCCCATTTCGGAAATGAGCTGTATTCACTTACTCGGTATCTTTCATTGATGTTCTGAATACAAATGAGCAAAGGGGGGGATGGGGGGGGCATATTGGAATTAACGCTAATGGAAATATTGGCACCCTTACCGACACCTTCGGAATAATTGGCAGCTTCACAAAACAATTTCCAAAAGATGGTACCGGAAAATATGATACATATAAACGTATAGGGGAGACATCAGTATAAGGTGAAACTCTTGATATTACGGAAATCTGAAACTTTCTTATGCTTAATTTGATATATATGTCCTAAACGGGATCTTAAACGGGGTAACAGAATTGTTTTTTATTGAATGAAATCGAAAATGTGAAATAAGTAACAAATTTTAAATGATTTAATGAAAAGGGTCTAATTAAAATTGAATATATTTATATGAACATTTTAATACTACTTCTCATTTCTGTACTGATAGGGTCCGAGGATAATATTGTACCGTGATAGCTCAGTTGGTAGACTGACGAATTACCAATCGGAGGGTAGCGAAACTCGATCCAACCACAGACCGTTGTGTACATATAGATTGGTGGATGTTAAATCTATCATGGCCTCAAATGTCCTCACATTAGCATGATGTGGAAGTTTGGAGACTGGAGTGCCAACTCAGGTCTTGACAACGTTATCTGAAAGGTTGTGTTGTCCACAGATTTCCTCTCGGGATTGATCCCTAACCATCCCCAATAATCCGTTGTGTTGCTGAAATGTGACGTTAATTAACCCGCCAACTGACCGAAGATAATATAGAAATGTTTTGAGAAAGATTGAAGTAATGGAAGGAAGAATAAAACCGATTGGAGGGCAGACTGGAACGTCATTTTTAAACTTTTAGTGATTATTATAAAACTCGTATTAAAAACATTTATAAGTCCTGAAGTCTGCCGACTCTAAAGTATACCGGTCCGCGTAGCATTTTTCATACATTCAATCCTGTCCCAAGAGTTTTAAAAGGAATAATCGCGAATCTCTAGAATTGAAACTCCGCATTTTAATTCTACCGTCCCAGATCGCATTCCTAGGTAGAAGAACAATGGGGACTGGAATGTTTACATTCGAAGCCCCCCTTTTCTCTGGGGTGGAGGGAGAGAAGCCGAAAAAGCTGAATCTCCCGTTTGTTCTTTGAGGGGAAAAAAGAAATCCCGGATCGATCGTCGGAAAAGTGAAAGTCAATAATTGGTGTCATTTACCCGGGCTTTGATTTCCCGAGACGTCAAAGGGGGAACAGGCAGTTGGCACGACACACATCTGTGAACGCGTTCTTTCGTTCACCATCGATTGATGTTGCAGAGCTCAGTTGACTCAAGTTAAACGCATAGAATGGAATAATTAAGTTCCGTTTGAATTTTAAAATAGGATTAATTTGTTTGTATGCATTTATTTACATGCTGCCACAAGAGAGATGGACGATCGAGATTTTTTAGTGTCCGAACACTGACCTCTCAGTCACTTGGTAGCTGGAGGCCATTTCTGAAGATGTACCCAATGTGTTGCGCCGTCATTTGGCTCATTCAAATTCTGTATAGAGTTCTGTCACGGGCGCGGTCTCTGATTGGCCCTTGTTTATGTCATATCGAACTGAAAATTTTAAAACACCTATAAGGTGAGGCCAGGTGGAAAAGATGTTTGGCGACTGCGTAATTGTACTTTTGATTCGGTGGATGTTTACGTGCTTTTTTCGTGCTTACTGGCTTGTAGTAATAAAGTCTTGTTCGGGTACTTGTTTGGTATTACTGCCAATACACTGTTTGTACATGCACGCTAGATTAGAGTTCTAGCACAGGGTGTAGATCACCGTTATTTCTATTACCAACATTCATGCGCTTAAAAGCCAGGATTCTATCACGGATTCGACCATGGGACTATTAGGTAGAAGACAAACGTTGAAACCACCAATAGAGATTCCATTCTTGAATGGTTATTAAAACAGACGACAAGTTACATTGTATCCGAACCATTGAATACTTCAATGCCCTGCGATGCACCAGATGAGTGTGGTACCTCTTAAAGAGGAAATATAAAATTAGAGTAAAGCCGCGTTTACAACGGGGAGTTGCAAATATTTTTCTCCCTTATTTTTGTGACGGGGAAGTTTTACGTTTTCCTATGCTGATCCCTCTTCGACCCTTTTTTCGACCCACTCCTGTGTAAACGCTTTGTCGACTTTATGGGCAACATCAAGGAGTGAGCACTCTTCTCGCCACTTTGTAGAGAAGAGTGATCACAATCCATCACGCCATTTTAATAGAATAGGTGACTCATTGACAGTTTGGCGGGAGATGTGGTCTAGGCAAGCGATGAGAGAAAAACGTCTCAATGAGCGTACAAAAGACAATGTGAGCAACCACAGGGTGCCGATGGGCAGGGGTCATCGGTGATTGTCATGCAAAACCGATAGGAAAGAAATTGGGGAGCATTTTCAACCCAAATTTCGTCTCGGCCTCCAAAAGTTGTAATCATTTGATCTCTACCGACTCCTGGTGGAAAACAAAATTGGTGTTGCAAACTCGCCAAATCGCAATCCCGATACGAGATCTTGACAATAATATTGCTGCCGTTTCCCGAAATAGCTTCGATGTTTGGAGGGGGAGAAGTTTGCAATTCCGGTGTAAACGCGGCTTTAGAAATGGTAACCTTTTCATGTGCCCATGATTCAAGTGAACAAAACTATCAGTAACGTGATCCTTTAGACTAGTTTCGTCTGTCTGATGGAAAACGCATCCATTATCTGATTGGTCCACGGGATGCGAAAACATACCCATCCATTGATTCATCGTTTGATCGGTCGACGCGACAAAGTAGTAGTCTAGCGATTTAACCATTTTTTTTTTGTTGCCAATTTATAGAAATACGTATTCACGAATCTACTCAGTTGTAAGATGTCATGTTGCTCATCTCACGGGTCTTGTGTAAAATGTTCAGAGCCAGTCTAGCTCTTGAATATATCCCCAGACCATGGAGAAATGCAAGGGTAGTATTTCTGCTCAAACCTGGAAAAAGCCAATATGACCAGGCTAAGAACTTTCGTCCTATTAGTCTATCGTCTTTCATACTTAAATGTATGGAAAAAATAATTTATAGACACATTAGGGATGTAATGAGGAGTACCATACCTCTTCACAAAAAACCAATTTGCCTATCAACCCGGTAAATCTACAGAGGTGGCTTTGCAACACCTGGTTGTAAAGATTGAGAAGACCCTGGAGTACAAGGAAATGGCTTTGGCAGCTTTTCTTGATATTGAGGGTGCTTTCGATAATACCTCTTTTAACTCAATCGCTGCTGCTGCTGCTAGCAGAGCTATTGAACCACAAGTCTGCAAATGGATAAACTCATTGTTAGCAGACAGAGTTATTACAACCGAGTTGTTTGGGGCAACACTTCGGGCTAGACCCACTAGAGGCTGCCCTCAGGGAGGAGTTCTCTCCCCTCTGTTGTGGAATCTGGTGGTTGATGACCTAATTGCACACCTCAATCAAAGCGGCATCTATGCCCAGGAATATGCAGATGACATTGTCGTCTACATATCGGGCATGGATGAGAAAACTGTTATAAATATCATGCAGGGGACCCTGAACAGAATCTCAAGATGGTGCTGTGAAAGAATTTGAGAGTAAATCCTCAAAAGACTACTCTTGTCCCATTTACACGAAGAAGAACCTGCATTGACAAAAGTGATATACCTACCCTACTAGGGGAAAAAGTAAATATGCTGAGCGAGGTTAAATATCTGGGAGTTATACTGAACACTAAATTAATCTGGAATCAGCATTTGAAAAGAAAAATTAAACAAGCAAAAGTTGGACTTCTACGATGTAGAAGAGTTCTTGGTAAATCATGGGGTCTAAGGCCAAGGATGACCTATTGGCTATACACTATGGCTATTAGACCCATTGTGACCTATGCGGCTGTGGTCTGGTGGAAAAAGACGGAACAATTGACTGTTAAGACCAAGCTAGACAGTCTTCAAAGAGCTGCCTGCCTGAGTATAATAGGTGCTATGTCCTCCACTCCCACCAGAGCCATGGCAATTATTCTATATGTCGTCCCACTTGATATCTTTATCAGTGGTGCTGCCAGAAGAAGTTCCTACAGACTGAAAAATGCTGGACTAAAGGATGGATTTTGCCAGCCAAAAGTCCCACACCAGTATTAACCAAAAATTATTTGACCCTATACTTTTGATGCCCTCTGACATCAAGGAGACAAGATTCTTCTTTCAAAGTCCCTTTGAGGTACTTATTGACCTAAGAGAGGAATGTAAAGATGAAAACTACAAGCTCACAAATGGAGACATTGTGTGGTACACAGATGGCTCCAGACAAAACGAAAAGGCAGGTGCTGGAATCTATGGAGTCAGACCTAAGGCAAGGATTTCCCGAAAATTAGGAAAACATGCCACTGTATTTCAAGCTTAACTGCTTGCTGTCATCTACTGTCTACATGAATGTTCTAGAAGATCCTACTCAAATAGGAAAATCTACATATTCAGTGACAGTCAAGCAGCCTTAAAGGCAATAAACTCATTCCAAATAAGCTCCAAACTTGTTTGGGAATGTAGGAACCTTCTACATGACTTGGGGACCCATAATAGGATCTTTCTTACTTGGGTACCAGGGCATACTGGTGTAGAAGGAAACGAAAATGCAGATAAGTTAGCCAAACTGGGGACTGCCGACCTACCTTTAAGCCCTGAGCCTTTTTGCGTGATCTCTAAGACTACCGCAAAAAGGGTGATAGGAGAAAAAATGCTTAAAGAAACTACAAAAAATTGGAAGCAAACCACCGATCAAAAACATGCAAGGCTTATGATTCAAGAACCCTACATGAAAATATCATCTCAGATCCTTCGTCTTAGCAAGGGTAAGATGAGGGTGATAGTTTGATTTCTCACAGGCCACTATCACCTAAGAAAACACCTTCATAGGATGGGAATCTTTAAAGAAGAACCTCTATGCAGGAAATGCAATATGGTGGAGGAAACTGCCCACCACATACTTTTTGAATGCGAAGCTCTGCTTCACATAAGGCCCTCAAGTCTAGGTCTTGGAACAGAACTTGATACAATTCACGAAGAACCTGTCAAAAGCCTTTTGGCCTTTCTTAAGGAATCTGGCTTTCTCTGACAGGAGTATCGAAAAACAATGGGGTTTGAGTCAATATTCCCTAGTGGAATCAGCACCTTGGGCTTTCCTGACCTCCCCACTCTATATGAATGAATGAATGTCATGTTGCTAACCGATGCGATACCAATTCAGCGAACCAAATAAATTTTTCACACAACTGTTACGTGATTATGTATGCTGGTCAATTTTTTTGGAGCTCCTCTCCAATAACAGTGCTTTGTCAAGTTATATTTCACGTCTATGCGACATTCTTCTGTCGACCTTCCACCCTGCAGGATTGCTTTCCTTATTTACTCACTGGAGTTAACTCTCCTCCAATTTACTTGCTCCAGTCTAGCCTTTGTGCAGCAAAACACCAAAGAACCTTTTTTACCCAATTATAGCTTTTAATATTCTTTAGCAACGGGAACACTTTGGGAGTTACCAAGAGCACCCTCACTGTCAAACTCTCGACAAGTTACGTGTACCGAGTGGCATCTTGAACACCAATGTGGAAATGTCCCGTTTTGTCATCTTAGAAATCAAGGAGGTTAAATTATTTATAAATAATGGAATCTTGGTGTAGGATAGAGATTAGTGGGCATTTTATTTTATAGTCGATTCCCTAGGGATTGCTAAAACGTAACAACCAAAAGTAATTTTCTGACAAGTTTCAAGTCCATTTTATTTGATACGATGACTTCTATAACAATTTTGGCATTACTCGTTCTGCTTACTGCAGAGTACGTCACAATAACATTGCAGACCGTGTCCATTTTATTTGATGCGATGACTTCTATAACAATTTTGGCATTACTCGTTCTGTTTACTGCAGAGTACGTCACAATAACATTGCAGACCGTTAATATTAAACGTATCACCTATGGCTTTTGAAAATATGTACTAGGTTACCAACACACGCACTTCCGGTACCAGGGCTGTTCCTGTACGGTGTCCTTTCATGTACTAAAGAAAAATAGGAGTGACAAAAAAAGTCATGTTATGTCTCCAGTTTTAAAAAAAAAAGGTGGTCATATATTTTAGGAAATTTCATTTTTTCTTATACTTTATTCACCTACTTTTCATGTTCTTTTAGCGACTTGAATAAAATACACTTGTGAAAATCTGCATTTTAAATTCTTAAAATATATAAAAAATGTACTTTTATGGAAATTACAAAGAATGGAGCGGCTGATTGAGTTGTGCAACTTAAGTCTCAGGAAGTGTTCAGCCGCATTCCACAAAAGCTGGTTATTTGGTTATTGCGTTCAAAGAGGAATGGTGAAATCTGCCTCAAGATTTACTACTTAATCTTGTGAAGAGCATGCGCACCCGATGCATTTCGTGCATTGCAGTGAGGGGTAGACATACCCTATTAAACTTTGACAGAAGACAGTATTCAATAAGTTCTGAATATTTTGCTTCACCTTTGCTAAAGATACAAATTAGTATGTTTCGTTATTTTAGTATGAATTATACCGGTTCATCGAACGTATGCTTTTTCTTTATCCGTGGAAATGCCTGTCAAGTCTACCTGTATTTCTAATTGTTACATTTATCATCAACCTCTTCTCAGAATTTTGTTTTCCTCTAAAAATTTAGTGACGTTAATTAAAAAAATACTGTTCAGCCTCCATCTATGTGACGCGCAAATCCGCCAGAGGGAGATACTTTTGTTTACTGCATCTCGGCCCTTCATGCGCATTATAGTTCCTGCTCCTGTATGGTCAACAAGCAGGACGCAAGCGCGTCTTCATTTATTCTTTTGTTATTAAATCTTGTTTTCTGTTTGTCATCACGGCGTCAGCCTTAGTTCCTTTCCCAACGACAGAAACAAATACCAAGAAATACCCAAATACTCTAAAAAATTACCGATTCTCAATTTATGGACACTGGTATGCTTTAATGATCAGTATAATTTAAATTTTATATTTTTACTTGTTCATACCGTTAAGAAACATGTTTTTTGATATACTTACCTGATCTGATTTTTTTTCACTTTATTCTTGTATATAGCCCACTATTTTTTAATGGTTTCATATTTACGTTTGCTTAATTATTTCATTTTGAGCTTGGCGTGACTTTCCACAGTTTTGAATTTGTAAAATCAAAACTGATTCTTTTGTGGTCATTCTGGTAGCCCACAAAAAACGGTATCATATTGCAGTTTTTGTTTTAATAGCGCATGAATAATTATCAACAATGAATAATTTTAACAATTCACAGCAAACAAAAATCTGAACGCAGGCTTTATCAAGGAACGTATATCAGCTTCCTGACAACATACAGAATGAATGTGTAACTTTCAAATTGTATAACTGAATAACAATTAAAAGAAGGCGTGTGGTTTCGTTGCATGCATCTGCTATAGGCCATTGACCAAACTGCACCTGCGCTTAATAAAAACGGCTTCTTTGAATCACCTATGCTTGACAGCAGAACGCATTCATATTAAATGAATTTCCCCCTCCTCATTTGCATATTTTAATGTTACAAACTAGACAGCTTGTACAAGAATGTTTGTAATTAGAAAACCCTGGACTTTTCAATGTCTGAGTTCGCTGTTAATTAGAATTCCATGGACAACGGAATGTTTGCAGGAAATGGTTGATTGCTTAATAGGGAAGGCATTCAAATAGTTTCTAGTTAAACATTGCCGCAAACTAGTAGGCGATGAATCTTTTAAATAAATGTAGGAAAGCTGTGGTGACCTAATATTTCACGCAAAACCTAAGAGCCGAAAGGATTTATGAAGCACACTATCAAATGAGTCATTGCCCAGTTAATCTTTTTATTTCTTATATTTTCATTTATGCACATAAGGTGTAATATTCTTTTTTTTTGGAACTCATATTAATCCCTTTATTTTATATTGCGAATGCATAAAATTTTTGCAGAGCTTTTAAATATTAGCTATCTATATTTTGGTAGTTTATAGTGTAACCCTAGATCTACTAAACCAGTCAACCAACGATAAAACCATCAAACTATTTAGATATAGCATACGTATATAATTAAAAATGATAACTAATTCTCAAGTATGCTACAGAATCTGATGGTGGGCTGGTAGTTGAATTTACGTCGCAATAGAGCAACACTGCAGGCTATCAGAATGTGTTAGCCAGACTGGCAACGTTTATTCAATTTTCCTTCCATACCATTCGAGAAGAGTTACATTATGTCTTTAATCATCATCTGAGAAGTTCCATATTTGCAAATATGTTTTCGAAATTCGTGAACAAAAGGTTAAATTTAGATCGTTCAATTAATCTTGTTCCGTAGCAGTAATATGCTAGATAGATCAATTTGTTGAACTGTGACGACGTCTTATACTGAGGCAAAACAGCATTCCGCTCGCGTGCGTTGGTATTCCCTGTGTGCTAAGATGCATAGTAATGAACTGAAGATACTTTTGCAATGAATTGTGACTAACCTTTTGAATGTGTAGTGGAAAGAGCGCTGCATCTCTGTCCTCCAATTCTGCTTCGAGCCGGTTAGGTGGTTTCAGTACCTGAAAATTCAACAACTGGATTAATTTTCAAAATAATTATGCTATACAATATTTGGTCTTCCTCAATACTTTATCAAAAGCGACATTTTAAACTTGCAAGATTTTATTAGGGAATATCCCAATATCATATTTTTAAACTTTAACGCATTCCATTTCAAAACTATAAATAGTGTTTGAATCAACATTCATCTTTCAACATTTCCACCAATTTTCATCACTTAACATGTTACATATTGCATTGCTATATATTCAACATGTTACATATTACATTACTATGCATTAGGTTTTTTTTATATATGTAACATTCAAGATGTTACATATTGCATTAAAAAACACTCAACATGTTACATATTACATTAAAAAACACTCAAAATTTTACATATTACATTAAAAAACACTCAACGTGTTACATATTACATTGCTATACATTCAACACGTTGTATTATTATATTTTATGTTAATGACAAATTTTTATTTTATGTTTACTGTACTCCTACTATGGAGTAGGGCGTATCGAAAAAAATCGAAATTTCTCCGATCTTTTTGCGGTAGCGCGGAAAAGTTGTGTATTCCTATCATTAAAAAGCGCGTGGAATCTTAAAACTGTAGGTTGGTTTCTTCTGTCACCTCAATGGGCTGAAAATTCCGAAAATTGGACTAAAAATGGTTAAAATAGAAAAATTAATAAATAATCACAGATTTCGTTGATCGGTTTGGGATAGTGCTTACAAGTTACTATTTTTTAACAACAACGAACACAAAATTTTTTAGAATTATAGATTTATATCACCTGCCGTATCATCGATACCAAATTTTGGAAAATGAAGGCGAAATTTTAAATAAATACACGTCACACTTGCCTAATTTTAATGCGAGCAGAAACTTTATTTTACCTTTCAAACATACCTATAATTCTTAAAAATTGTATAGTTGTTGTAGTTAAAAAATAGTACCTTTTAAGCGCTATCCAAACCGATCAACGAAATCTGTGATTATTTATTAACTTTTATATTTTAATCATTTTTAGTCTAATTTTAAGAACTTTCGGCCCACTGAGGCAACAGAAGAAATCAACTTACAGTTTTAAAATTCCGCTCGCTTTTTAATAATGAGAGTACACAACATTTCCACACTACCGCAAAAAGATCTAAGAAATTTCGATTTTTTCGATACGCCCTACTATGGAGTAAAGAGCTTAAATTATATATTTTTTTCTTTTCTCTTCGGCTATGGATCTTAATGATTTTAATCTATTTTTTACTGTTTGTTCGGTTATCAGTTTGTAAATTATCTATATGTAAGTTACTTCATTGATTGTATTTGGTCTTGCGCAGCTTGTTCAGTTTCGGATCTTGAGACACATATAACTCAAATCAACCAACCATTTCAATATTCTCCAAAAGAATCTTTAGATTCCATTTTCGTATGCATTATTCTTTGTTGTAAACATCGAAGCTCAAAATGTTTTCTGCCGTTTTCCCACGCACTGGAAAAAAAAAACAGTATCGTCACCTTCCCCGGATGCTGTGTAATCAAACGGGATATTTCATTCGTTTGTCAGCACCGACATTATTGTAGTCTTCATTGAACTCGACAAATAAGATACCGGAATGTTCTCATTGGTAATTCGGCACGACTTGCTTAACCTGCACGTGCTTCCTGTTACTCGCTTTTCTGTCGTTCTCACAGCAATCTAGACATTTCCTATATGATTTACGTTAATTTTTGTATTTGTTTTTAAATATTGAGTACATTTCGTGTTGTCAAACCTTAGAAAGTACCTAAAAATAACCCATAAAAACAATGTTGTCACCTTAATTGAACTAGAAAGTAATCCTTGTTTGTGACAAGAGACAGTTGACAGTTTCAAAAACAAGATTGCAAAACAAATAGCGTGAAGGGAAGTGTTTATGTTCGGATAAGTTTTCAAATAGCGTGTAAAAACTGTCTTCCGAGCGCCTCACAGTCAAAAGAGGATCTGCCCAATATATTCTTTTGTTTTTACCTCTTTTGTACTTCCTCCTAAGGTGCAATAGTCCAAGGAGATTATGTATGTTGACAGCAGAACCATATATTTTTCTTTCATCAAGGCAAAAAACAAACTAATTACTGGTGCGTGTAAAATCCGGCCTTTATGTTGGAGAATTCGTTCCTTGTTTTAAAATCGAATGTTGTACTTAAACGAGTAATAGCAAGTTCGATAAGAAATTGAACTACTATATACTCTATTTTACGTTTATTCTGTCAGAGGAATCAGAGGAACCAATCAAGTGAAATTTCTCAGCTGCAAATAATTTAATCAAAAAGTATAACCCTTTTAGTAATAAACAGTTTTATTTTTCACATTCTTAAGAACTTTATAGCCAGAGTGGTAGACTTTAATTATATTTATCCCGCATTTTTTGCATGAAATGCAATTGGGTTAAAAAATTTTAAGAAGTTATTTTATTTACTATTTAGTAACTGCAAAAAATTTAAAAGAAATTATATTTTATATTCTATTTAGGGTGTACGAAATTAAGCCGTGACATAACTCTTTCTAACCTTTATTTATCAAAGTCGTACAATTTACTAGCAAAGAAATTAATTATCTGGTCCTAGACTCAAGATGTTCTGGGTTCGCATCCTAGTCTAAGTATGGACATTCGTAATGTTTGTTAAGCAGTAGATCCTGGTTTAATTAGCACTCGTGGTTGCTCAGAAACAATCATAAAGCGTAATCAAAAATCAATCCAATCGTAAAGAACGTAATATATTTGTCTAAAAATTCTTCAAAAACACATTATTTTTATATTATTTCATCCTGTTAAAGTTTCCAAAAATTGAGGTTATTTTTTTCATCACATTAGATTTTAGTTTGATTATGAATTAAGTAATAATGCGCTGGTGAATTGTTAGCTGAGACACTTTGAGAGCAACCTAGTGTTTTTTGTGGTGCTGAAAAAAATTTTAACCTTCCAGCGGTCGTTCCCTCCACATCAACGTGAAAGGTCGCGGGTATTTCGTAGATACACTACTTTAAAATGTAAAATTAAATGTAAAGGGTGTTAAAATTTTAAATGTAAAGGGGTTGTATTTATTGAAATTATGCTTTAAATAATATCAATACAATTTATTTAAAGAAATGCTATTCAAATTTTTACATTACTTCTTTATTTAATATATTATATAAATACCTGTAAATATAAGGCAATAAAACAATTTAAAATGCCCAAAGAATTGTATAAATGAGGTGAAAACTAAAGGAAATTGTCGAATATTGTTATGAATTATTTACATTTGAGGTGCATAATAAAGTAATAAATAACATAATAAAGATTTCTTGTAACTAAAAAAAAACAGATATAATAAAAACTTACTTTAACGGTTGTGCTTTTTTGTTAAATACAAATGACAGATATGCAGAAGACCTATAACATCTGAAAATTCAAATTATGACGGGAAGTATTTCTAAGTGAGCGGGAGGAATAGCCAAGAGCAAGTATTCGTAGCTCTAATTAGTCTAAAAATATGTAGCTAATATAAACTCTATTGTATCTCCCACATATGTTCGACCGCTGGATGTTAAAGATCAATGTTGCTTTAGCAATCTAACAAAGGGTTCGTTTAGACCAGTGACCTGAAATCATCGACCTTCTTATGAAATAGACGGAGCACGTGAGTGGAGTCACTGTCGCAAGATCTCAGATCTATAGGTCACCTGAGTATGGGAATCGACTTGGGCTTACTGGCTATCCAAGATCGAACTAACGCTTTCATCGCGCTCGTCAAATAATCGTGGAATAGCACTTGTGTTTTTCCCAGTATTACATGTGACATCAAGTTGTCTATAAAAGAGTTCGTCGTCTCCTTGTGGCAAGAGTCGTGGAACCTACAGGTAACCACCAAATTACACTGAAAAAAATCCATAATTCATGAGTGGCCAGTGTTTCCAATGTAGAGGACGTTTGTCCAACTGACTAGTCTTCTAATTGGACACATACGATTCACCCATCGTCATGTTTTGTTGTAGCACAGTCCACCTTTTTGTTATGCATGTTCATCACACTTCACTGTCAAACATATTTTAATTGACTGTTCTGTTTTTAGTCATCTTCGTTTGAAATTATTTAAAAGATCAATTTTAAATTTACTAGATCATATTGGGAAAACCCTCATACTAATCTTTCCCTTTGTTCAGGTACCATTTGATTTTTAAATCTCCTATAATGCTTTTATCCACAATATCTATATCATCTATTATTTCCATACTTTTTTATATTATAGGACAGGGTGTTGATCACTATGTTTTTAATCATAGTATTCTAACATATTGTTTAAGTCAATAATTTATCTTTATATCTCTGCACGAATATTTTATTTTGTACTATCCCATAACTATAAAAATTTCATGTGATATAAATTTCTTGTACAAGAGATTTACAGGGTGTCACAGTAAGGACTCTCTAACTTTAAAATGAAATAACTACAAAACAGTAATAAATAGAAAGATGAAACTAATGGTACGTCTTATGAGCAGGCCTGGAATTTGAAATAGACCGGTTTACAAAATTAATTGCAACTTTGGATAATCGATGGCGTTGCAATCGTGATTCTTTTCCATTTTAAATATTGTGTAAAATAAAATTCGTAAACAGGCGTCAAATAACATTACAATGGATTCGAAATGGGCACCTTGAACAGCAATCGACTCTTGCGAAAGCAGAAGTTTTGAAGCCACCTGCCTCAATGTGTGCTCTGAAAATGGATACGCATGCCACACAAATGAATTGTTTTATCGTTTGAGGATTCTTATTGCACACAATGTCCTTCAAATAGCCCCAGAGTAAGAAGTCGCATGGATTGAGATCCGGGGAGTATGGAGGCCAATCAATTCAGGTGCAGGTCTCTTTGTAATAAGTTAGAGCATCGACTCTATCTCTGACGTATTCATCAAGCAAGGTGTTTACTGCTGAAGTACGGTGTGGTCGGGCACCATCTTGCATAAATCCCGAAGTGTCTGGCGCATCCTCGTTGTTCCAATGAATACATGACTCAAATTTCCTCCTTCAACATGTTACTAGTTACCATCCTACTACTTTTTGCCAGGGGTAAAGACAAGTTTAAAAAATAGCCACTTCTTAGCTGAATTTAATGCTTTTATAGAGTGTAAGGCCATCTATTAGCCAAAATTGTAACTAATTTTTAAGCAGGTCTATTTCAAATTCCTGACCTGCCCATTAAATGCACCATTTGTTTCATTTTCATATCCATCACGATTTCGTAGTTATGTCAAATTAAAGTTAGGGAGTCCTTTATGAAACACCATTTACATGCACCTTTATTGCAATATTTCTATATTTACATTGATTTTGTTTATTTTTTATCTTGCGTTTGGCGCAACTTCTTCGCTTTTGGATCTTGCGCCATAACACTCCAAAATCCAATCCCAATATCACGAGACCTTCACCCTGTTATCTTCAAACCAAGAAATCGATTGGAATAACATGAAGCTGTGTGCGACTTTTTTTTATATTTCATTAGTATGTCGTTGCTAAATATACGTATCCCTTTCAAAATGGAAAATTCAGGTTAATAATGGGTAAAGGTTTCAAAGTGTTATAGCTTTATTTAGTGCCTCTTTAAAGTATCCACGAAAAATTATTTGTTCATTTTGAGCCAGGCGTAAGTGCTTAGGTTAGAGAGAATCATATCCCACCGTATAGTTTATATAAAGGCTTTAATTTTTTTATATATTCCGCCCTTAATAAAAAAAATCGAAGATTATTGTTATTAAATGATAGCGAAGTATGATTTGAAACAATTCTGAACATGCAATAGACAAAATTGAAAAAAACTTTTAAAATTATACAACACGAATTACATCATATTAAAACAAAAGTATAAAAAACACGTAAGAAAAATGTAGGATAAAAGAAATAAACCAAGATTAGAACAACCAGAAAAATAATTAAAATCTCCATTTTCAAAAGTTAAAGTTATATAATTACTACTAAAAGATTTTATATGTAACCTAATACTTAATTCTAAGATAATATTACCATAATAATACAAATTATATTTATCATGATCTTTAATATTTTTCAATAGATTCATGATTGTATGAAAGAACTACCTAGTATACTTTTAGGTACTACTCATACATATATGTTTCAGTTGAGAAAATACACTTCCTAGACGCATTTGTTCTAGATAAGAGAATAAAAGTAGTTGGAACTATAAACATATTATTTAGCTTAATGAAATAAAAGATAGAAAACGATGTTTTCTCCTACAATTACAGTATACCGAAACATTTAAACCGACAGTTGTAAGTCTGGAAGGCAAGTAATTGATTTTCTTGCACACACAATTGATATCCGTCATTAAGAAACAGACATGTCTGCTGGATGGGAAGAAAATATGTTAGATATGTTTTTGAGTTGTTACCGGGGCATAATAGATCGACTCCTCGATAAAGTGGACAGAAAACATTTTTAGGTTCACAATATTGTATTCGATTGGTACGAATTAAAAGTAACGCATGAGTCGTTAAGAACAAAAGTTTAAAAAAAAAGCATTGAAGATGTTTAGTGCGTCTTCAACTAGAAAATAGTCATGCAATATGATATATTTCGTACAAACTATAAAAATGACTTTTTATTGCTTTAATTAAGAGTTTAATTCTTTACGTTTTCACATGAATGAAGTTGGTTTGAGATATTTACTCGCCAAAAGGCCGCGTGATCGCCGATTGCTTCAATTTCTTTAGTTAATCGCAATCGAAATTTCATGGGATTGTTTTCATTTTTATCGCTAAGAAATCTTTTAAAGTTTTCATCACTAGAAAACTGTACAAGAAAAGAAAGCAATATAAGAAAATACAGTAAAGGAAATCTGCAAAGTTCATACGTAACTCGTAAGAGGAACCCTCAGGCTTGATAGGTAATTCATTAAAAAGGAATGATCCGAGGTATATCCGAGGTGATCACCACGTAATTTTGAACCACGGTCAGATGACGAAGTGAACACCTGAAAGGGCACCCCACTCTCCAGACTTCCACGCCACACCAACGTAAAGACATTTGAGGTCACGACAGATTAATATGTGCACCAACGACGATCTATGGCGGAGCCTAGTTTTTGAGCAATCCACCCTCCTGTCGCTATTCCGTTACTCTGACAACTGGGCTACCACAACCCTATAAATGGGTTCGAAAACGAACATTGCGCTGATGAAAAAAAGCAGAAAAGAACTCAATCTTCCATGCCCCATGTGAAGTAGAATTCTTTATGAGACCTCCTAAAAGATGCCTAGCCGTAGATGAATGTTCTATTTCTAGCTATAATGAAATGCATTAGTCCTGGTAGATGTGCCCAAAATCTGTTCTCGTGATGAAAGATTGAAATAAATTTTAGGAAGTTCATATTGAGATTGAGCCGACCAACCGGTCTAGTGGTCAAGGTGTTGGCCTCTGGATCGGAAGGTTCCTGGTTCGAATCCGGGTCAGGGCATGTATGTAAATTGTGCTGTCCTTTGTTAGGGACAATGATGGTCCACCCACTGGGTGCCCCTCACTGAAGTGACCATCACTTCTGGCCTTGTATAAGGCTACAATGACTTCGGTCAATTCTGTACTGTATTGTATTTCTGTATTGTATTGTATTTGTCTTTGCAATCTGTACCCAGCCTTGCCATTGGAAATATAAAAAAATATTGAGATTGAAGTCACTTTTTTATAGTCAAGGGTAAAAATAGTAAGCTATGAAAAAAATTGTACACCAGATGATTCAGATTGTATATTAGTGATTGTTAATCCTTTGTAGACACTAAACTGAAAAACGTTTTCAGGGAAGCACTGGAGTTATCTTAATACGAATGCATTTTGAAACTGACAAAAATGTACTAGTTTTCTAAGGGTTAGTTTGGCCTTTTATATGCCTTGCTATCACTAGATAAATCTAATGACACTGTCAGAAAAAAATTGATTCAAACGGGTTATTTTATGCAAAATTGCTTCAGGCGAGCAAAGCAAATTTGATGTGCGATTCTATAAAGTGTATTGGATGTTAGGCAAATCAAGTTTGTGTTTTTCGTGTGCATGTCGAAATGACCATACACTTACATGAAAGTTCACGATACAGCGATCGGGGTTACTATCTCATGAATCCTTACTATTATTTTCATGTTCTGCCTTGAATCATTAATGGTATTTAGAAAACTTAACTGTCAAAATTATTATTTTATGGCATTACTTGCAAGATTACTAAAATAGGCTTGAGCTGTCAAGAGAATATCACTTTGAAATTCCTAGGATAAAAAAAATAACTGGGAAGAAGATCAGGAAACACATATATTTTTTAAATGTTTAAATACACTCATTGCCATAAAACTTTGCGCACCAAGAAATATTTTTGGGACCGTAACGAAACTTGGCATGAAGGTACATGTTGGCCAGATATAAAAATGATTAGAAATGCAGCGTTATTGCGCATTGCGGAATGAAACTAGAGGGCGTTGAACTTCGTTCTCCTTGGAGTATAAAACAGATAAGCAGAGCTTGTTTGAGTGTACTTAATCTTGTGCAAAGGATACGCTGAGGTAGACATGCCGTTACTCCGCCATCGATGACAATATGAGCAGCTATCAGAGTTCGAGAGGGGAAGAATCATCGGGATGATGGAAGCTGGGTGGTCAGCTCGGCGTGTAGCTCGTTAAGTAGGCCGTTCTGATTTTACTGTGAGGAGCTGTTGGGACCAGTGGACAGAAGAGACGTCATTTACACGGCAAACAGGCTCAGGACGCCCTCGATCGACCAGTCGTCGAGAAGACCGTCACATCATACGAAACGCACGCTTAGAGCCAACTGCCTCCTCATTGGCCGCTATCCAGACACAGGCAGCACCTTCACTACGGGCCCCTGTGTCTTCCCGAACCATCGCAAGGCTCCTGGCTGAAGGACATCTGGTATCGCGCCGCCCATTACGTGTGCTGCCAATGACACCCATCCACCGACGCCTCCGTTTGGAGTGGTGTTGCACACGACGGGATTGGACTGCAACGGAATGGAACCAGGTCGTCTTCAGCGACGAAACTAGATTCAATTTGAGCAGTTATGAC
Source organism: Metellina segmentata (assembly GCA_947359465.1). Classification (NCBI taxonomy): domain Eukaryota; kingdom Metazoa; phylum Arthropoda; class Arachnida; order Araneae; family Tetragnathidae; genus Metellina; species Metellina segmentata. The sequence goes on along the minus strand of OX375878.1, from coordinate 23,044,273 downwards.
AATCGTGTTCGTGTGTGGAGGCCCCGTGGTGAACGCCTCAATCCTACCTTCGCTTTACAGCGACACACAGCTCCCACAGCTGGTGTGATGGTATGGGGTGCCATTGCTGACGATACACGGTCACCCCTAATATTGATCCATGGCACAATGACAGCCCAGCGGTAGGTCCATGACATCCTTCCGCCATATTTGATGCCACTCATGGCAGGGCTCCCAGGAGCCATTTTTCAACAAGACAATGCTCAGCAACACACAGCAATTATGTCACAAGACTGCCTCCGCCATATTACCGCCCTTCCCTGGCCTGCTCGATCCCTAGATTTGTCACCAATCGAGCATATCTGAGATCATTTAAGACGGCAAGTTGGACACACTACGAGTTTGGTCAAACTAGAGTCGCGTTTACAGCAACTGTGGAACGAGATATATCGGGACATCATACGGAACTTGTATGCCTCAATGCCCGCTCGTTACGTATCGTGCATTCTCGCTAGATGGGGTCCAACAGAGTACAAAAACTTCCGTTCATTTGTACTTTTTTCTGCAATAAAAATGATAATTTTTCTTTGATTTTCTAATCACTTACTTATATCAAAGTAGTACTTACATGTGTAAAATTTCGTTTCATTTTGACGACTTTTTCTTGATGCGCAAATTTTTATGGCAATGAGTGTATTACCAATTAACCGAATTAAAGTAACCATGGTTGGTATGTACTTCATTTTGTGTCAAGTAAACATTTTTTGCAGTATGGATACAACAGAGGCTAACTTTAACCCTCGGTGAGTCATCACATTTCCAAGAAGTGTACTATTGCTTTCACGCAGCAGAACACAGAAAAAAAGAAAGGGATATTTCAGATTCAAAATGCTTTTTTTCAACAAAACACCGTTAAAAATTTTCAGGAAATACCTTTTAAATTCGATTGATTATTTATAGCAGACATTCCTAGTCAAATAATAGTTTTTCATTTGAGGTGTTTCGGATACAAAGGGCGAACTTAACAAATGCTGGGTTTCCAGAAAAACTCTTTTAAACAAGGAGCTCTACCGCTCTTAGAAGATAGAAGAGCTACTGTCAGCCCTATTTTTATAGGGTTAGAAAGGGCGAACTCAATAAAAAAAAGTGAATGTAATTATTCACTAATGTCTGACCAACAAAAATATGGGGGGGGGGAATTTCGCCCTTCGTATCCTCAACGCCTTATTTCATTCTAAATCCAGGGACCTGAAACCGTTCGAGTGATAACTCTGCAAATGCAAAGTGTTTCTAAGGATGCACATCTTAAACATACTTAAAATGGGTAAACTCATTTCCATTCCATTAGATTAAAATTAATTATCGTTTCGTATCAATATCTTTAACACGTTCGCAACCGATCTCGCGGCAGCGCGTGATGTGGAGTGATGTCTCAGTAGCCAGTCACGCGTTTGCGTGAGAAGAGCGGCGCCTCAACATTTATTCTCCGCTTCAATTGGCATTACATGTTAGGTATTGGCGTGGAGTAAAGGTTTGAAGCTAGTTGTAAAGGTATGTGGTTTCAAATTTATAGCTTTAATTTATTTGTTGGCTGAGCTTTCGCCAAACTATTCTGGTATTAGCGCACTTTTCAATCACATTTTTTATAAAAAAGTAAGTCGGCTTCGCGGTGAAAAACCCATTTTTACGTGATCGGCAGCGATGTGTTAAAGTTCTGGAAACAAATGTTCAACTTTTTTGATAAAATGTATTGAATTTGGTAATTTATTTTATGTTAATGTAGATATTCATCGAGTATCAAATTTTTGAATTACAAGAAACACGTGAGTATTGCTATAAACATGATATTATATGCGCGAAAGATTAGTTTAGTTAGCTCTTAGATTAGTTAGCTCTTAGATTAGTTAGCTCTTAGATTAGCTAAAGGAGGGTTGAGAGTTCGAAACTTGATCCAACCAAAGACCTTCGTGTGGAAGAGTGGCTGGTGCATTTTAAATCTATTGTGGCCTCAACTGTCCTCACGTTGACGTGAAGTGGAAGTTTGAAGAAAGGGGCAGTTGAGGTGCTGACCTCATCATCTGTCCATGGTACAAAATGACAAGGAATTGTCCTCGCATCTTTCAGTTCGGGATTAATCCTGGACTGTCGCGATTAGCCTGTTGCCTTGCCCCAATGTGACGTTAATTCAACTACCAACATGCCCACACGACAAGATTATACATAAAGAAGTCAAAACATCTCCATAGCTTAGGATTTAATTTCCTGCGACTTCTAGCCTAAACATCAAAAGTCGCTCAATACTTCTATGATCTCATTGGCTCATGCGTTTTCTCGTGCTTTAGCAACCTGCGTGGCACAAGTTTGATTCTTGTATCATCTGGCTGTAGTTTAAAATTACGTATTGTCTTCGGATCTTTCCATTGGAGATCGGTTACAGACAATTGCCAATGCCGTTGTGTTGTTACAGTGCGACAATAATTTACAATCTACCTATCTTTTACTTGACTTACTAGTCTCGTGTTTGGACTTGCCCGTTGTATTGCTCTAGTACAACTTTAACTAAAAAATTATCAAACTACCGAATTACTCGTGTTTGGTCAAATGTGGACCTTAAACCATAAAATCCAAGAAAACTATCCAACCTGACACCATATCATTCAGGGGTTCCTGGGGCTGATTGATTGCCGTTTTATTTTTCCAGTAATGTCTAATGAGGCATTCTCATCAACGTGTTTGAGTTCCTCAATTTAATGCAACTGACTGTTATCCCAAGCGTAGAAACTTTACTTATCGAGCGACAAGGGTTAATCCTGAATTCCTGCAACATTCAGTGTGTGTTTTCAATTCAACGTCGTGTAATTCTGTATAAATATTGATTGTCTTAGCAGCAAGCGGAAAGGCTGGACTTACTCATTTCCCAACGGCAAATTAACCTGAATTCCGTTGTCGCTGTTAGTCATCGGACCGTGGTTCAAAATTACATGGTGTTGTCTACGAATCTTTCGCTTAGAGGATTGATCTTTGATCTTCGTCAATAGCCCATTGTGTTGCTCTAGTATCGCGTTAATTAAAATTACCTTACCCGGACCGCCGTCAATAGCCCGTTGTGTTGCTCTCGTATGATGTTGATTTAAAAAATTACCAATTACCAATTCTCATACAAAACATCGCTGGTGCAAATACTTATTAAAACGGCAGTCTAAATAAGTCCTAGCTTGCGCAAAATTCCGAATAGTGCGCCAAAACGTTAGTAATTGTTTATTTTTTAACTAACGTCGTACTAGAGCAAGAAAACAAAAGTGGGCTATTGACGACGGTCCGTGATCAATCCCCTAAGGGAAAATCCGAGGACAACACCCCGTAATTTTGAACCACGGTCAGATAACGAGGCAACACCTGAGCTGGCTACCAACTCTCCAAACTTCCACATCACCTCAACTTGAGGACTTTTGTTCACGACAGATTTAAGGTGCAGCAGCCTCATCTACACCATGCGGTTACAAACATCCATCCACTGACCCGGATACAAACCACAAATCTTCCAATCTAGAGGCTAACACCTTAACCACCAGACCGGTTGGTCGATGTCTCAAAAAGTTATATTCCTCACGTTGAGTTGGTGTTGAAGTTTGGAAAGTGGGGTGCCAGCTCAGGTGTTGCTTCGTCATCTGACCGTGGTTCAAAATTACGAAGTGTTGTCCTCGAATCTTTCCCTTAAGAGGCTGATCCCGGACCGTCGTCAATAGCTCGTTGTGTTGCTCTAGTACGACGTTAACTAAAAATTACCAAATTACCCGGACCGTCGTCAATAGCCCGTTGTGTTGCTCTTGTATGACGTTAATAAAAAATTACCATCTACCTTCTGACTTCACTATCAGAATTAGTCATGAACTATAATTTGACTGAGCGTTACTATTGAGGAGTTTCAACAAGTGTGGCCAACATATTGATTGGTAATTACGCGACTTCTCTGTGAAAAGTTCACTTGGGAGTCCAATTTCGCCAATTTATTGCCTCGTTTAGCGATTTTCACATCTTATGACAGAGTGGTACGTGAATTCGTTTTTCTATCGGGGCAGTAATTGACTAGGTTGTCTGGTTTGGTATTTTAGCTCCTCGTTTGACAAAGTAACATTTTATATAGTGTGTGAATTCGTATTTTTAACTGAGTTGTGACAGTAATGGAAAACCGCCAAAATATACTGCTATCTCGGGCGAACTAATCATACAATGAATACAGTGGCTGTTCACACATTTTTTAGACAATGTATATTGTATTCACAAAACTATATTACATACAATTATTGTGTTTTAAATGTTCTATATGATAGCCCTTATTCTGAATTATCTTTCGACACCGTAATTTCCAGGATAATAATGCCTTTTGAAGTGTCAGAAGAGGTATTCTATCCCATTCCTCCTGAAAAGCTTTCCAGAGTCTTGTAAGAGTTGTGGGACGACGTGTGGATAATGCAGATTTTAAAAGTACGAAAGCACAAAAATCCATAGGTAATACATCGGGAGATTTAGTAGGGATATCAGTGAAGGGTATCGGTTTTTTGTTCCATTTCTTTTAGGAAATTTACAGTGGATTTTGATGTGTGACTGCTAGCTTTATCTTGATGGAGTTCCACAGATTGATGGCACTGTGGGTAAAGCGATGGTATTTCATTCAGAAAATTTGGCGATAAAATATGTTCCTGATGGTATTTGGTGTTAATCTTGACATTTTTTTCCACTCTCTATATTTTTACTTGCCATTATATGAAAAACCAGCAACAATCATGAATCCCTTAGAAAAACTTTCTTTCGATTCTGTGAACCATGTACTTAAATTTATTTCTCCCCTTTTATGATAATAAATGGCTCTTTTTTTTCTGCAATCATTTAAATACAACCATGATTCATCTATTGTAACATTTTTTTTCCATTTTTCTTATATAAGTGTTTCTCATAAAGAATTCGGCAGCATGTCCTGCATTCAGCGATATGCTTTGGAGAAAGACGATGCGCATTGCGTTTTTTCGCTTTCATAAGATTTAAATCAACGTTTATCATTTTTTTACAGTGGACACCGATCATTTTAATGATTTTGCAACTGTCCTTTGACTAGGGGGATTTTCTTTTAACATTAAACAACGTGCCTTTGTAATAGTTGAAGATATCCGTTTCTTCCTTGGATACTTGTTAGGAATTTTTGTTCCTCTTGAGGCTCCAATTTGACGTTTTTTCCTTTTTTGTTGACGATATTACCTATCGACGCTTTAGATATCACAAAACCATGACTTTCACGTTTTTGGATAACGGAATATGAATATTTCTCTTAGGAAAGAGCATAAATATAGCTTTCGAACCACTGCTTCGTTAAAAACGTCATTTTGAATAAAAACAAACCTCTCAAGCCCCAGACGATAATTTTGACTTTTAAAAACATAGTACAAGTGCAATTATTTCTTTTGCAGCAAACGATTTTTTATTATTGCTAACCAAAATCGTCTAAAAAATGTGCGAACAGCCTCTGTAAATGGGAGTTTGACTTCTCTCGTCCCGTGGGCCAATCAAATGCGGAATGCTTTTTTCCATCCCGTCGACTATAGTAGTTTATAGGTACACATTACTACTAGCTTTGGTGGCATGATCGTGGATAAGAGAAAGGTTACTAGTACTCAGTCTACTTTATATTTCCTCTATGGCCACTGTAACATTCTAAAGGCGGCTTCTCTGATGAAGCCGACATAAAACAGACATTCAAGATTTCCTTAATTGGAGACCATAAAACTCTTTTCAAGTGATCAACTCTCCGTAACTAACCCTAGAAGTACTATTACAGAGCCGCGGTAGCTCAGTCAGTAGAGCGTCGGGCTTGCATCAGATGGGTTCTGTCATCGACTGAGCCTGAAATTCTGATGATTGCGAGATCGGCGCTTCGACCTGGCTAAAGACCGTCATGTACTCTAATGGTGACTAGGGCACGTTAAATAGGTCGTGTTCACAAAGTCCCCCATGTTCCCATACCAAATCAATACCTCTGGGGGGTACCTGATCAGGGGGCTATCGGTCTCTGATTGGGATCTAAATTACGATATGTGTGAGTGAATGAGTGTATGAAAAGTAAAACGGATGTGTCGTGTATGTCGACTTCCTCCCAATGGGGCTCAATAACATGGAAGACGCACCCCCCCTCGCCTCTCGCCGTCTTCGACGGGCCTGGCACTCATCCGGTCTGCCAGTGTAGGCATAAGAAACAACAGTACTAAAACAGCACTACATCGGTCATAAGGTTCTGGTAACTTGACATAAACCCTCTTTATCTGACGTTACACTGACATTACGATCTCCTAAATCTCAAGCCCCTTGAGAACACTCAAGATTCCATCGGAGGTTGGTTTTCAATTGAAAGACGACCTAAAACGTTGGAAGATTAGAGACCATTGAGAACTGAGAGAGTGAGGACACGCTCGTTAACCTCTACCGAACCCTTCTTGTCCCAAAATATCTGTACATTTTGCTGTACATAGTTGTTAAGCTGTAGAATGTTAGAATAAAAATGTTGTAGTGTTGAAACTAAAAAATTTTGTTCTTTACGCTACCAGTTCTGTCATCAGACCATTTCATCCGATACACCACTAAAATGATTAACATGCCAATAAGAACTCTCGCCAGCTATTCTATACCTGTGTAGATCCGTCTTTTCATACCAGTATTTATATTTTATATTGTGATTGATTATTGCATATAGTTCCACTCTGCGAATCGGCATTTGAGTCACATGGGTTTGTAAGAGTCTATTCATTAAATTAAGGTACAGGTTGAACGTACGCAATGTATTCACATATCGGTGCCAGACGCGACAGCAATAATTACAAGGTGACACATAATCACATATGGTGGTACTCGTATGCGATGTTGCGTATGTGAACCCTTTCCCTTAACGACTTAATACCACTTTATAAATGACCTCAAAGTCCCCTGCTTTCTCACCAGAACCACTAATCCCTTCCTGCACTTTGGAACTTTCCTCAACAACCATTTTAGTTCCATAAACCCATATTGAGTGAAAATTTAACTGACAAATAAATTGGTGTCAGTAAATATATTTGTGTTTTGTCTCGTGCTATCTCAAAGCCGATCTCCCCTTCAGAAAGGGAAGGACGTACAGAGGGCTGCCTCGAAAGGAGGGCTCGTTTTGGATATTAAAAATGCGTTTAATTTTAGTCGAATTCCGTGCCTTTGCTTCGAAATAAGCTGTTCCCGTCGAAGTTTCCCCAAATTGAGCTGTCACCCGCGCATCGGATGGGCTGTCACGCATGCTAAGCAGTTCGGTTCACGTCGCCTTCTTGTGATACGTAGAAAATTATTTTACGATAAAAGAGTTGCTGTTATAACAACAGCTAATATTAACAAACAGTTAATTACAACAGCAACAGTGAAAGACAAAACCGATTAGACCAATGCGATAAACTTTGAAAGCGCATATTGCCTATTTTTCTTTTAAACTAATCTTTCTCCAACGAATTTGAAGATTCGTGATTTTGGCGATGTTTAAAACTCTGTAAATGAATGGGGCCTTTGTGGCTCAATGGGTTCGTCCACTGCGCTACCAACATGCGAGTTGTATATGCATATTTCGATTCCTCCCTGGATGTACTGGAGACTTTGTGCAGGAAAATTTTCTTTGTGGGTGTATGTCCATTCTTTCAACTTGTCTGTATTGTGATTCGCACAGCATGGTTGACTCTATGTACCTTGTCCAATTAAAACTGAACTAACGAACCTTGAAGTGTTTGATTCTGGGTTTGATCCCGGTCTGGGTATCGATAAAATTAATGCATCGGAATCCGCTTTAAAGCGTAGCCCCTGTCTAATTATCTACTGCTGACAGAAATGACCATCATTGCTGCTTCACGATTCGAGGTCCTTAAACTAATGTAGGCTCTGTAAGTAAATGTAGGCTCTGTCAGTAAAACTTTCCTTGTGTGTTATCCATGTACTTGACGGGAAAACCATTGTTAGGTCTTACTTGGCATTTGAATGTCCAACCAACCAATCTTGCTAGCTTCCACAGTTTCCAAACTTTGACTAATGCTAAATGTAGAATGAGTATGTATGTTCCTAAAATAGGCATCGTCGCTAGGTGGTCAAGGATCTTGGATAAAGGGAGAAGGTAGAAAGAATAAAAATGTTTTCTACTGCCACGCTTTCTTTCCATCTCCATTACAACTGCTCCCGATGCTAAGTCTGCACTTGTCAGTTCCCGTAAAAACAGGCCCGATCCTATTATCTCTTTGGATTGCTTGTATAAGAGTACATAACTTTGCCATATTGACACACTTAATTACGATGTTAGTAACTGATTGTACTTCAATTGTATGTGGTAGCTGAGACAGGGAATACTTACTGCACTACCGGAGTGAGTGCTTCAGACTCTAATCCATTTAAATTCTTGAATTTGAGCACTTTTTCATTTTGCGTTTACAGTACACATTTTATCAACGAGGACTTGGGAAATATTTTTTTAATTCTATGCTTTTTATGACCCACCGGAAAACGTACGAGTCATGCGATTTCAAACATACTGAGCCATAATTCTTTGTTTTGCAAATCTCACCCAGAGGAGCCTTTTTTACCGGCACAAACACTCAAGTGACCCGTCCCTAAACTTCGATTCCGTAAAGTTTCTAAGCGGCAGTGTGTGTCAAACGCTTTTAGATATATCATTTGACACTGTTTCCAGATGAATTACACTCGCCTGTCAAATAAAGTCACGGGAGCTTTCAAAATTCTCCATTTTTATCTAGTTCTGCTTTTGTGTTTCTACCTGGATCTGTCGCGTTCACTCCATTTGTGTCACGAGTTGCCACTCGCGGGTCGAAGCCGCCTGTTACAGGACACAGAACGCAATCACGAACAATCCAACTTCAAAGAATAAAATACAAAATGTAGAAAAGAGTGGAAAAAAAATTTCCAACGTTATATGCTGCAGTAGAGTAAATAGTTTAGCCCACTCTCCCTATATATATAGAGGATGATTGAAAATACCCTGACCAGACTTTGAAAGAGTGTTTGGATGTATCAAAATAAACAATTTCAACAAAGAATGTTCCAACAATTGTATTATAGAGCGTTGTTTGGGGCGTTTCAAAGGCGTTCTTTTCTTAAATATCGTCATTCGTAACGTGGATTTAGTACATAATGGAGCATTACACATAATTGGTTTCGGATTTTATATCAGAAGGGACATATTTGGCCAGGATGCGCCAAACACAAGACAGTAACGAGGGAGGGAATAAAGCAAGAAGCAAAAGAGTAGGCGAAGGCAAAACCGAAAAGAAGGTCACTTAGGGTTCCTCGGGGTTGTGATGCTAGTACACACCTAAAGATAGGATCTAGAGGGTGAGGATTCCAATGAAAGCGGAAGATTTTCATGAAGATTGTACTGCGCATACCAAATGGAGCTGTTTCGTTTCCATTGTGAGCTCCATATGTTAGATTGTGCCCCTAGATAATTTTTTCCTGGGCCAATCTTTCGTTAAGTGGAGTTGTAGTATGCAATTATGTGATAAATTCAAATATAAAGAGTAAAAAGCAGGGAACAGGTACAGTCTACGTTTATAGCGGTGGCAACGGTCTTGGCGATTTTTTTTTTTGGCGCACTTCTAATAGCAAGTTACGGTAGGCAACCCATTTGTATTTTCGGTTATTATGGTTTTCATGGCAGCCTCGACAAACGGAAACTTTAGATTTTCATTTTGATTATTCTAAAAAGATCTTTCAAAATCCGTTAAAGTCATTTACTTTTATTGGTTCATTTGAAGTTATTACTTTTATTCGATTGATTATTTTAATTTTAAAATATCCTTTGATTGCATTGGTATTTAAAAAAAATTTTTCTTTGATTTCATTGGTTAATTTAATGGTTTTTTTCCAGATGTGGAATTTTATTTTATTATAATTTTTTTTTCACAAGAGTTCTGACATGTATAGTTTTTTCGCCATTTGTGGAATATTCTTGTTGAATAATTTTTTTTCCCGGAACAGTTCTGACGTATCAGGATGTATTATTTCTTGCTTTTTTTTTTCTTTTAAAATTTTTTTTCAACATGCCCTCTTTTTTTAGTGTAATTGATAAGTTTCTGAGTATTCTTACCCAACATTCGCAGTTTAGATTTTCTGCTAGTTCAGAATTGTGTTTTTAAATGTGTTTAAACTTATAACTTTTTGTGAAATTTTTTCAAATATATACTTTTTAAAACGTACTCAAAATTGTTTTCAAGCTTTCATTTACCGTTGCAAATAGAAAAATGTTTTTGAAATAAAAATATTTTTGAAACAATTCTTTCCTTTGCATTTTTAAAAGTGCGCCAAAAAAAAAGCGCCAAGATTGTTGTCATCACTATAAAAATAGACTGTTGCTATACGAAAAGCAGGCTTTTTTGTGTGTAATATATTATGTCCTATACTCATATATGGGATTAAAGCCCCTCCGGGGCTAGGTTCCCTAGAACAAACTTTAGATTACTTTAGATTACGAAAAGCAGGCTAAAGCTGTTGGAAAATCAATGGTCAAATGGTCAAATTTAAAAAAAAATCCCAAATCAGACTTTTTACTAAATTTTAGATTGATGTACGGTTAAGAGTATTCCCAGGAATATATAAATAAAATAGGAATAACGGATGCTGTATCTCATCTACTCTACGATTTTATTGCAGTTATGAAGTCCGCGTTCCAACTGAGAAGTTGTCTGATATTGCTAAAACCATATTTCCTGCAAATGCAAACCTACAATGTCTGCAAACTCGAACTTCCACTGAAAGGCAAGATAAAAGGATAATCTTCAGTCTTCTGGCATAAAATAGGAAAGGTTTTTGATATCATACCAGCCCATGTCTAACATGGTTCCGACTTATTGTGAAATTGGTAGCAAAACTTTCACTATCTGTCCATTACTTGACGCATTCTTACTTGTGTTTGGCGCATTCCAGACAAATATAGCCGCTTGTGCATTTAAACCAAATCAACCAACCTAAAATGTGTTGTTTTTCTTTATCTTGGGAGCCCACAAAACGAAAATCGATACACTGTTTAGTTATCTGGAGGCAAAATATACAGGTAATTCTGGAATAGCGCATTTTTCTCGCACAGAAAGTTCAGTGAACTACAAACAAAGGATCCTTTCCTGACACCATCCGGCCGTGGGAACGTTTGTCCCGAAAAGAGGAAATTGGACGCAAACAGTGTAATAAAAAGATAGAAGTTTCCCTGACGGCTGTTGTCAACAGCCTGACCAAACGGAGGGACAGAGCGGCGACAGTCAGTTAATTATGAAATAAAAGTCCCGAATGAGTTTCCCACAGGAAAAGTAAACAAGGAAACTAGCGCGGCATTGATTGTTCTGGGAGCGGGGACTTGCACACGCACAAGCTTTATGGTGATAATCCCTATTCGCAAGTTGGACATCCACTGCTTAAATCACAGGCTTTTAAGGTCCTTAGCTTGCTAGACTCTTTTATTCCGCATTAGAATATATAGAAATATAGTTTAATTTTGCGGAAGGTAATTAACGTCTTAAAAATAAGAATAAATAGGCTCATCAGTCCAGATCAACAAATTTGAGTAATGTATACATGATTGCGTGACATGAAATTAAGCTAAATTTATTTCCCTTTTTTACGATATTTAAGTTACAGGGAATGAAAAAGAAACTGAGTTGGGTAAGTGGAGAAGTACAAGTGGAGAGAGGAACAGCTCAAGGAACAGTAGACGCGAGAAACAGCATTAGGGCACTTTTACTCGCTTGATCCTCTGAGCGTTAAGATATTAAGAAGGGATATTGCTTTTTCACAGCAACAAACATAATTATCTATATATATATAATTCTCTTATGTGGAACGCAAAAAAGACGTTATTTGTTATTGCGTTTTAGCAAAATTGTACGATTGTTTGTTTACCACGAAGCCTCGCGCCGCGATTGAATTTTTAGCGTTATCGGATGAAAGTTCATTGACAAAAAAATGAATTTTAGTCGAGCTGTTGCAGCTTATAATAGCAATCAAAGAAAGCAGAGGATCTTTTCAGGGCCATTTGAAATACAGTCCTTTTCAGGGCCAACAATTCTAGTTCAACAAGACGCTTGCACTACAACTTTCATAAACCAACTCGATGAGAAATTATAGGTGGCTCGAGTGCTGGGGAAATGTACGCACAAACAACATGTTGGGGTATTCAATTTCCAAAGCATCTCTATTATTTCGAGTCACAATTTTCATTTGAATTCTGATTCAAGAGGTACTGTTATAACTTTTCGGTAATACAAAAAAAACTATATTTGAAAAATATGTTTTTTGGAATATAATATTTTATAAGCAATCCTTCTGCTAAGACAAAATGTCTTCACTGATGCGAGCGTAGCGAGCATGTTCGCATAGCGAAGCAATGAGGATAGCAAAACAATAATCCGGGGTTTGGCGAGCGTTAGCGAGCAGTGGGCACGCCTCTTAGTAATTACTAAATGACACCATGTATTAGTTGTAAGAAAAATGAACAGGATTCTCTAGGTAAAGGTTGGAACATTTGAGAGCTCAGAATTGAAAATAAACGTTTCAATAAATACACATCGTAGGAGAGTCTCACTTTAGTTTTGTACAAAAAGGTAGAACCCTTTTATGGGAGTAAAGTTTCCATATGAAAATACAGAACACACTGTGGAACACTCTTGCCACCTAGCGGACCAGCATGGAATTAAGATAATATCCAATTTATTTATGGAAAAAAACTCATTTTCCATATCGAGACATACTTTTACTCAAACAAAAAGAATTTTTTTAGATGTACCACTATATTGTAATTCATAAGCAACAGAATACCTATACATGTTGTGAAAAAAAGAGGTGACACTGATATAAGTCGAGATTAATAAAATGAATTCGAGGTAGTATTCAGAAGTGTAGTACACCATTGGGAACTCGTGATTAGACAACCTCATAAGTCAAATGTAGTTTAATAACTACATTAAAAAATGTGCCAAAATGCCTAATAACTCTCAACCTTAGTAACTCTATATGGATGATCCAAATTGCTGTCTTAGAGTTTGATGACAATCAAAAGTAGTAAAATTAGGATGCCATAATAGACCATGCGGAAGGATACACTAAGTATATTATCTTGACTGGACGTTAGCCTCCATAAGAAGTATGAGAAGATAGAGTTCTTGTAGAGGGTACCATAGCGCATGACAAACACCATTACAAATATAGTCATAATCCAATGAGGCTGAAAGAATCGGGCACCTACAGTCTTTGGTCAGCTTTATGCGGTGAAAATCAAGCATGTCAAAATACCAACTGACGTCTCATTCAGATTTATGTTTCAAAATTATTATTTTTGTTTCAAATTTTATCAATTTGTGTTTATTTTTTTCGTTGCCGAATTTAATTATTTTTATTTAAGGTATGCCGGAATTCCATGGACGCTACGCCATAGGCAGTGAATTATTTTTTCAGCTGCACTTTCAGACATAGGCTCACTTTGGCTTTTTTTAAGAACACAGCAGAATTTAAAAACACGGGATTTCATTCTTGAGATTTTGATACCCGATTTCCCAAACGTCGACATGGAGGAAATTATTTCAGTGAAAGAATAAATGTCACATGATAATTTGTGACAAGGAGTAATTTGATATTCTCTCTCTCGCTCGCGTATGTTCTTTCAGATTAATAACAATAGGATTTGAAGCACAACTAATTAATCTATTGTGCTGGCTTCGGAGTGAGCAAGTTTTCATCCCAGCACAAAAGATTTCAATGGTTTCCATATAAAGCAAACAAGAGGAAGCGTTTTATTTAATCTGTTATTGAATTAAACTATTTAATTAATGTATGAACGAACGATTTTAATTTATCAAAACTTTTTTTGAGACATTTCCATTCATGGCTTATTGTGGATTATGTATTAATCAAATTGAAATATCTGTTAAAGTAATTTTAAAGATTTTAATTTTTAAGATTTTTAATTTTATGTCTTAAATAGTAACTATATCCCCTCCTCCTCCAATATACTTAACTATCAACTAAAACCTCTTCTGACTACATTTTCTATTGTAAATATTTAAAAAGCACGTAAAGTTTGTATTCAATAAAATTTTATATTTATTCATGAGAAACTACTTAAGCGATAAGATGAATATTTAAATTTAGTGTTGTTCTTTGAGTTGAAGAAGGATCATTTTCATTTATTAAACATTCGAATTAAAAACGTTTAAATTTAGAGTTATTTTAGAGTTGAATAATGGATCCTCATTTTCATTTGTTAAACATTTGAATTACAAAGCTTTCAGGTATAATTTTATTTATTTCGTTTAACACAATAGCATACAACTGAAGAACTGATGCTGTTACGGAATAAAATGGGCTAATGAATGGATAGATTTTTAGAGTGTCATAGGAAAACTCGATTTTGTTCCAAAGTCGTTCTGTCTAGCTTTATTGGACAAAATGTGCAAATGTGTATTCAAATGTGCAAAAAATGTTTTCAAAGCTGGAGAGATTACGATCTGCTTGAATAATACAGAGCTTATGATGAATAACAGAAGCAGATAAAGCCTGGCAGGCGTTCCAAGAGAAGTTAGTCAATGTCGAATATGATTTAGCAGCGAATACAGACGTGTTTTAATGGTTATATTTGAAACTATGGAAGACATAGGAAGCTCAAAGAGCCATTATTTGCTTTGTAAGGAAAGTGGGGGCACAAAAAAAAGAGAGTCAACCAGCAAATGTTATCTGTTTCAAGAATTGAAAATTCTCTGTACAAATTCAGGACTTAAATGATATACGCAAGCTGTCCACCAACAATATATTCAAAATATTATCCACGGGCATTTTCAATATTCGACTTCTGAAATGTGTTTTTGGGTCTAAGATATCTATTTTGGTCCAGACAGTGTATATAGTTCAATGGAAATTATATTTAACATCGCAATGTAATGTAGACGAAGATTAACCTACCTTCGTCGAGGTATCTCATCATTAGCAAAAGTATCTTTATGGACACGTAATCTCGTTATTAAAAGAAAACTGACCTGATCTTCATCTGACCATCGTCAAAAATTTGGCAATATATGTCTTAATGACGAGATATCTCATCATTAGCAAAATTGGTAGGATATTGATGGACGAGATCAATTGGAGAGTTAAAAAAATGTATAAATTATTCCATGATTCCCAGAGCTTTGGAAAAATCTCCCGTATATTATTCACTGAACTCATAAAGGTATCGGTGGTTTAAGGATGCAACATAATTTTATTTGAAGAAAATCGTCAGAATTGGTTCACATCATATTGTAGTTTAACTGCAAAAAGGTACCTTGAGCAAAAATGAGGTTAAGGTAAGAAGCGCTTTGGAACTTTTGGCAGCCATACAAGGGTTGTTCAAATAAAAAGGTACGAAACGACACTGTGGGTATAAATGAAGACTTTAATTCAAAGTATACACCATAGGCCCGAGCACAACGATCCCATTGATTAACGACCCGAACGATTCCTGTTTCCAGAATTCCTGTGGCCGTGACGAGACCCAGTCCATCACAGCGTCCTAGAGTTCGTCGTCCGAGTTGAAGCTCTTCCCTTTCAGATGTTTTTTCAGGTAACCAAACACATGGAATTTGCTGGGCGACATGTCCAGGCTGTAGGGTGAATGGTCAAGCTGCTGTCACTTGAACTTGGCCAGTTCCGCGTGTGTGACCTGAAAATGTGTGGACGCGCGTAATCATGGAGCAGAACCACACCCTTCGTGAGCAGCCCCGGTCTTTTGTTCTTGATGGACCTGCGTAGGCTTCGGAGTGTCTCACAGTACAATGGTTCTTCTGTGCGTTAATGGTTCTTCTGTGCTCGAGGAATTCAACAAGTAGCGGACCTTGGACGTCGAAAAAGACGGTGAGCAACATCTTCCCTGCTGACGCCACGGCTTTCAACATCTTAGGGGGAGGTGACGACGCATGCTGTCCCGGATTGGATTGGATTGGATTTGGTTTTATGGCATTGAGTCCTCTTGGGACATATTATGCCAAACTCAAGATAAAAAATCAAATATATAATATAATAATAAAGTGAAATGAGTCAAAACATAATGAATGAATACTACATAAAATTATATGTGATGGATAAAACCAATTTCATGTAAAAAGCTAAAAATATTTGGATGAGGATTCTCCCCAACCATGTCTTCTAAAGTCAAAGTATAAGAATTAAAATATTTAAGACGTTGATAATTACAATGAGAACACTCTATTAAAATGTGTTTCACCGTAAGTGGACAAATGCAGTAGTTACAAATGGGATGATCTTCTCCGAGGAGGAGGTGTCTATGGGTTATTCGCGTGTGTCCAATACGGAGTCGTGTTAGTATTACATCATGTCTTCTAAAAGGTAGAGATTTCCATTGAATTATATTTGGTCTTAAAGCATGTAGTTTGTTCACCGTTTGATCATTCCATTCGTTCTGCCATTTGTCTTCTAAAAATTTGTAAATAAAATATTTCAAGTCATGATAAGGGATGGTATGTTTAATATAATTTACGGCCGATTTTGCGGCTTTGTCAACCACCTCATTTCCTGATATCCCAACATGAGATGGGATCCAACAAAATACCAAGCTAAAGTTCTTTGAAGAAAGATGATAAATTATTTTTAATGACTCTAAAACAATGGGATCACTGTCATGATCGGGATGTTTCAATGATTGTAAAACGCTTAATGAATCAGTGAAAATTATACAGTTTTTATGACAATGATCAGATATATATTCCAATGCTTTATATATGGCCATGATTTCAGAAGTAAAAACAGAACATGAAGAATGAAGTTTAAAACTGTGAACAGAGTGATTAATAGTGAACGCAGCTCCAACATAGTTTGCCCTTTTCGATCCGTCCGTGTAAACTTGTATAAAATTTGTGTATTTTTCTATATGGTTTTGAAAAAGCTGTTTGTAAATAATATCAGAGGTATCTGCTTTATTAAAAATTTGGAACGGGTTTTGAAATTCAAAATAATGATTAAACCAAGGAGAGAAATCATACAGTTTTTTCTGGGTGACGTCAAGTGAAGAAAGTTCGGATCCGTTCATAAAATTTAGCATTCTTAAGTGGAATGTAGGAATAAAGGATGTTTTAGCTTGATAGAGGCGTTTTAAATATGGACTGTGATGAATGGTATGCAATGGGTGATGAGGGGTTGAGGTAATTCTAAAATAGTATTCCAGTGATAACAACTGTCGTCTTAAGTCCAGGGAAGGTTCAAAAGAATCTACATACAAGCTGTTAACGGGTGAAGTTCTAAAGGCACCAGAACATAAACGCAAAGCTGTGTGATGGATAGTGTTAAGTGTTTGTAGAGCAGATTTTCTGGCTGAGCCATACACCACGCAGCCGTAATCTAATTTTGATCGTATTAATGCTCTATAAATTTTTAAAAGACAATTCCGATCAGATCCCCATGATAACTTAGATAAAACTCGTAAGATGTTAAGAGTCTTTTCGCAACGTTTGCGTAGATTTAAAATATGCGGTTGAAAAGCCAACTTCTGGTCAAATATAATACCTAAAAATTTTACGTTGTCAACAACATTAATTAAAATATCTTTGAAAAATATTTCAGGGTCAAGGTGAAAATTTCGTTTTTTACAAAAATGAACGCACACGGTTTTTGAAGGTGAGAAACTGAAACCATTTTCGTTAGTCCAATGTGTGATTTTGTTAACTGCCTGTTGAAGTTGTCTTTCAATTAAACGAATGTCTTTAGCTGCGCATGAAATTTGCAGATCGTCAACGTAAATAAAACCCTTAACTGATGGAGGCAATTGAGAAGCAATATTGTTAATTTTTAAAATAAATAAAGTCACACTTATATAAAACACTGCCCTGTGGTACTCCTTCCTTTTGAATAAAAACATCGGAGAAAATAGATCCAATCCGTACTTTAAAATACCTTTTCTCTAAAAATTTCTGGATAAAAACAGGCAGATTTCCTCTTATATCGTTTTTAAAAAGGTCTTTTAAAATTCCATGTCTCCACGTTCGATCATATGCTTTTTCGATATCGAAGAAAATAGATACGAGATGTTTATTTTCCACAAATGCGTTTCTGATTTCAGCCTCGAAAGCGACTAGATTGTCAGTGGTAGAACGATTTTTTCTAAAGCCACTTTGAAGTGGAGAGAGACATTTATCTTTTTCTAAAACATACATTAAACGAGCGTTGACCATCTTTTCTAAAATTTTGCATAGGCAGCTTGTCAGGGCTATTGGACGGTAGTTCGAAGGATTCTTGGGGTCTTTATTTGGTTTCAGTATGGGAATTACATTAGCATACCTCCATGACTGCGGAAAAGTATATTCGGTCCAAATTCTATTGTAAAATTTGAGGAGATGATTTAGAGAACTATTTGAAAGATGTTTGAGCATGATGTAACTGATATTATCCGGGCCAGGGGTTGATTTGTGGACTAAGGATAAAGCCTTTGTCAATTCAGAAAAACTAAAATCACAATTATAAGATAATATACGGTTTGAAGTAAAATTAATTTTATTCTTTTCAGATGCAACTTTAATTTTTTTTTAAACTTTCAGTGTAGTTATTGGAGTTAGATATTTCGGAAAGGCATGACGCAATTGTGTTTGCTATGTCTTTGGGTGCCGATAATATTTGATTATTGTGTTCTAGTATAGGAATTTGTCTGTTGGGGTAAACACCGGAAATTCTTTTAATCCTGGTCCATAGGTGTTTACTTGTGGTCTTACTATTTATACTATTGACATAATTTATCCAAGAATCCCTTTTACTAAGTCGTTGAGTTTTTCGAAAGGCCGCTTTCGTTTTTTTATAAATAATATAGTTTTCTCTTGTTGGATATCTATTGAAGATATTCCAGGACTTCCTTTGTTTACGGTAAGCATCGCTACAATCGTCATTCCACCAAGGCTTCTTCTGTTTTTTAGGGGCATTAATAACTTTTTTAATGGAAGCGTCAGCACTACCTACAATTATATCTGTTATTTTATTAGTAACTGCTTCGATGTCATCAGTTTCTCCCGTGTTAGTAATATCTGTGATGCTAGTAAAGAGTGACCAGTTGGCAGTTTCAAAAATATATTTGGATTGGCTGTCAGTGTGAGGTTGGTATTGGCCTTCATATTTAAGTTTAATTGGATAATGGTCGCTATTGTAAAGGTAAGGATCCACAGAAAAAGTCCAAAATGGTAAAATTGAAGGAGTGCAAATTGCCAGATCTATTGAATGGTAAGTAAGTGAAGGTGAGTGAAAGTAAGTAGGTTGGCCGTCATTCATAATACATAAATCATTATCTGTTATTACTTTTTCAATTTGTTTCCCTCTATGATTAATATTTGAACTGCCCCAGAGAATATGATGGCCATTTAGGTCACCAAGTATGATGAATGGTTTCGGAAGTTGATCTATTAAATTATTTAAGTCAGAAGTGGCAATATGGGTGGTAGGAGGTAAGTATAAATTGCATATTGTTATCAAAATATTGACATGAAGTCTAACAGCAAGAGCCTGCAGATTTGTTTTTAGGTTAATTTGAGTTACTGGAAAGTCATGGGAGGTAAGCAATGCAACACCCCCACATGCTCTCTGGCTATCATCGTAATCTTTTCTAAATATAGTGAAATAGTGAATGTTGGTGGAATCATTGCTTCTTAAATACGTCTCCTGGAGGGCGATTGCAGCTGGCTTGTGATTGTTTATGATGTGTTTGACATCATCAATTTTTTGACGAAAACCCCGGCAGTTCCAGGAAAGAAAGGAAGCCATAAAAATAAAGTAGAAAAGAAAAGGAAAAACTACTTGTGGTTTCTCGTCCTAGGACGATGTTTGTCTTGCCGAGGATCCTTCTTGGGCTTCAGTGGCGAAGTCTCCAAGTCCTCATCTTCTACAGATGAAATATCGCTTTCTGAGTTATAAAGATTAATAAGGTCACTGGTAGAAGGATTAGGTATAAAGTTTTTGGATGAAACGTCGGGTTGAAGAGAGGTTTGAGAAGAACTTTTTGGAATTTTCATGTTGTTTTGTTCAGTTGATATGGCTCTTTTTAAAGTATTTTTAGGTCGATTTGGTTGGTTTATGATTTTTGTATTCGTTGATGTTGTAGCTGATGCTTTAGAGAAAGAAGGCGTTATAGGTTGGTTCAATGAAGTTTTGTGTTGTTCAGATGGCTTAAACACAGTTACATCGGTTTGAGTACCGTTAGTTTTGAAGGTTTTTTTAACTATTGAAGAGTGAGATATTCCAGGTTTCGGGGTGCGATCATTAACAATTTTACGGGCCTCCGGAAATGAAATGTTTTGTTGAACTTTAATGGTTTGAATTTCTTTTTCTGTTTGGAATTTAGGACAAGACCTGGCAAAAGCTGGATGTTCACCTTTGCAGTTTACACAGCAAAGGGATGATGTAGTACAGACATCGGTCTTATGTTCTGTACTACAGCATTTTGCGCAGGTTTCTTTGCCACGGCAAGCAAGGAAAGAGTGGCCGAATCTCTGACATTTAAAACATCGAACTGGGTTTGGTTTGAAAGGTCGAGCTGGACAATTCATATAGGCTATTTTTACATGTTTTGGTATGGTGGGTGTATTGAAAGTTATTATTATATGTTTGGTGGGTATTTTTTGGCAATTTCTTTGAATAATTATTCTTCTGACATTAAGTACAGATTGTTGGGAGAGTGATTCTAAGATGTCTTGTTCGGTATCGTGTACTAGATCAGCTTCCGAAATTACGCCTCGGGATGAATTTAGAGTTTTGTGGGGTGTAACTGTCACTTCTATTGAACCGAGGAAATTTTTTTTTTTGAATATTTAAAGCCTGTGATTTATTAGAAACTTCAATGAGTACATCTCCTGCAAGGGTTTTTTTTATGTTTTTTGTGTCTCCGACCATTCCTAATATTGTTTTGTGTAGTAGAATAGCATATATGTTTTTTAGATTTCCGTTGTTACTCTTCATTATGAAAATTTTTTGTATCGTTAAATTGTTATCATTATTTTTATTAGATTGGTGCTCCACTGAAGGAGAAGTTGAGGTTTGGTTTTCCATGTTTGAAAAAAAGGTTTTCAGTTCCCGGCGGCACCACCCAACATGGAGTCCAACGAGGGGATACAGGTTCCTGTACCGGTGCTAGCCAGGAACTATACGGACCCAACTCACCTCTATGACTGCCCTAAGGAGCTAGTTGGTGAGCGGGTCCTTAGCCCAAGCAGGGTATTCCCACCAGCCGATCAATGTATGGGGGCGTTATGTTGTCCCTCAATCACCAGGATCACCTTTTCCGAAGACACAGGTCTCCACGCACGGCAAACACGTGGGTGATATAATCCCCAAGAGGAGCTGGAAGCACAGACTGGCGAAAAGCTTCTCAAGGAAAGCCCTCACCTCCGAAGAGGCAACCACAACGAGGGAGGAAGAAAAAAGAAAAAGCTAAGGGTAGAGGAGAAGAAGAACGAAAGGGAGGGAAGATCACTCAGGTACCCCGGGGTTGTGAAGCCCGTACAAACCTAAAGTAGAAATGCCCCTGGGGGCGCATGCTGTCCCGGTTTGTCTCTGGCTCGTAGTGATGGCACCAGCTCTCACCACCTGTGACGATCCGCTCCAGGTAAGCGGAGTCTTCATGATACTGAAACAGATGTTGAAGTGCCAGCCCCATACGCAGTTTCTTTTGCTGGTCGGTGATCTGCTTCGGAATCCACTGCGCGCACACCTTCTGATAACACAACCTGTATTGAACAATTGTCCACACTGTTCCAACGCTGACATTCACCTTCACCGCCAACATTCGCAATGTGACACGCCGATCACTTCTCACTAGGTCGTCCACCTTGTCGATGAGATCGGCCGTGATGACTGTGTTTGCCTGGCCTGGTCTCGGGTCATCAACAAAACTCTCACGGCCTGCACGAAAACGGACACTCCATTTTCTCACTGACTTGTCGGGCACACAGTCTTCCCGGTATATAGTCACCATTCGGCGATGAATAACGGCCGGTTCAACACCTTCCGCTGTCAGAAATCGGATAACGCCTCGCTGCTCCTCAATCGTCAAATTTTGCAATGTGAACGCCATCCTGTCCTCACGCACTGCCTCGTCAATTGGACGATGCTCTTTATAATAGCCTCTGCTCTCTCCTGAGCATACGGGCGCCCGCGCATGCTCCGATCCACGCCGGAGATTCCAATCGCATCCCTAGATGTCTCGCTACGTTCTCCCATAACGGCATAGGAAAATATGTTAACGGTTACGTTGTTACGACGTTTTGTACCTTTTCATTTGAACACCCCTTGTACTTCCGTGTTATGTTTTATTCTTTCTGTAGTATTTCTCTTCTGATATTCGTACATGCATTTTATATTATTTTTCTCAATTTTGTGTGGTTGTTTTTATTTTTAATAAACTCTCAAAAATGAAGGCATTCAATGTTGGCCATTATATACAACTCAATTATTGGAAACGGTAGATAACAGTAGTTGGTTTTTAAACATGAAACCAATAACGCGTATATTAATCTAATCGCATTACTGCTTGTCGTCATACATTAAAAACAATTCACGCGTGTAAAAATTAATCTGTATTCCTGTCTTATTGGTTCCCCTATTTTACCTTTGGATGTGTTCAGTTAACGCACGTGCTTTTGCGTCATCAAGCTGTCGGATGTTATACTTCGTACATCATCCGATGATCCAGATAGGTCAGTGACCTTGTCTCGCTCATTCCAGCTTCTCTTGGACATAATTTGTTTCCCTTTTGTCCCCATACAAGTTCTGCGATCAATTATCACGGTAATACGTTAGACCATCATGAGCAACAGTGCAAAAGATACCTTCTTGCAGTGGACAAGACATGGCTGTAAGATTAGTTACGAAAGAGAATTTAAGAACGAGATAAGAATTCTTAGATGTTCTTACGGCACATGGACCATATTTAACCAAACTGTTCTTTTCATCAGGTAAATGGATGTACACAAAGAAAGTCGAACAGACACAGAACAGAGAAACACACCCAAGGCAGAATTGAGCCGAAGGAGATTGGGATGTAACATGCGATATCGTATGGTTGGTAGTCGACTACAGAAAGTTGTTTAAATATGAGACATCCATTGTTAGTGTCTTTATGTGTAGTATGCCATTTTTTTGTGATGCGTTATTATTAATATAAATTTGAACATTACTATCTCAGCTTACAGGTGATTACTAAAAATATGTATATTGAGTCTTGTATACAAATTACTCTTCTACCGTCAAAGTGGGTTTTAGGAAACGATACTTACTGTGCTAAAGTTGGAAATGCAATAAAGACAACATATGTACCCAGACAGTTTATGTATCTTACACTTCAACTCATTCAATTTTTCAAGACATCCAAATTCTTTTTACAAGTTCAATGTGAGATAATTAACTGCTTGAAGCAGTGAAATTTAAGCTCGCAACTCTAAAGAAACTTTCTCTTTCTTTGAACTCTTTTTAGAACTCTTTCTTTGGGTACACACAAAAAGACATTTATCGGGGAAGTAATAAACATAAGCGATATAATTAGTCGTGATACAGTGAACGACTACGGTATTATAAATATCGGAGCAGAAGTATCATGGATTCAGCGTATATACCAAGTCGTCAATACGTTGCAGTTATTATTTTTACTGTTCCCGTGCTTGTTATTGTATAAAAATTCATTTCAATTTTCATTTTTAGGGCTTTCTTGACAGTAGTGCTTTGGTGAGAGTATGAGCATATTTCAGTAATCTTGTTATTCCTGCGTAAAACGCATCACCTAGTCTTGTTTGGGAACGGTTCTTCCCTCATGATACCTTGACCCACCAACACTTTCGACTTTCGTTTTCAACGTTGCGTATAGCAAAGGAGGAGAAAAACTTGACTTTCTGCATAAAATGTTAATGGCATTGATACCAGGTATTTTATTAAAGTTGAAAAAGAACACCATTGTTTTCTTCTATCCTCCCCAATCGGAACGAGGAACTGTTTATCTGCTGTTTTCAATGCCGCTTTTTCGTACTCTCTTCTGCGCATGCGCCCCGTTTGAAAGTGCAATCGTCTGTTCCGTTTAAAAGGCGTGAGTACCGTTGATGTTAAGAAGCGAGAGGGCACTCGTTCTGTTGTCTGTTTGGAGATGTGTACCGTTTTCCTTTCTTGTCCGTAAATAAATGCTATGTCTTGTCCTGAGATTTGATTTGATTTTTATATTTTTAACGCTAATTATTGAAGAATATTTTTGAAAACTACATATTACTTGTCTATTATTCAAGACAAAACGAGTAGCCTTGTTATTTTCTTTTTTGTTCGTAAACCAAAAATTCATCAGGGGAACATCTAAATATGAGCAATGTAACCAAATGAGTGACAGAGCGAAGGATTACCGTAAATAAAATAATAGTTGGATACCCGTCATTTTATAAAATGTGGAGTTACGGGATTGATCCGTTTTGAATAATTTTAGTTCAGCGCTCTTATTGGTTCATTGGTGTTTCTACGTCATTATTGCAAAATAATCGATAAGAATGAGTTATATTTCCAATTGGAATACTCCTATTAGTGCCAACTACGAGTATATTTGTAGAGTTTACCTGAAAAGATAGATCGTCGGTGTCTTAAATAAAAATTAGAAGTCGTGGTTTAAAGAAACGATATTTATTCCCAAACTAATGAGTAGTTAAAAGAAAACAATATGTTTACGAACATGCAAATAATGGTTATGAACAATACAAAACTGAAAACAATTTTCACAATTCGTTGGAATCTAGACAAGCAGTAACATAAAAGCAAACATTTTATACGAAAAGAAAAATTATTGCTCCAAAAACACATTTGCCGTCAGAGATATGTTAACTCTAAAAACAACGTGGGAACAGAGACATTAGTTAAAATAAAGAAGGCTAAAGAGTAAGAGCACAAACTCGTCTTAAAATAAAAGCAGAAAACTAACTCTTCTATTCGTTGCAAGTGGAGTTTATTCCAAATGCAAGTTCTCGTTTAATCTACATTCAAATTGCGCTCTTCTTCAATTTATCGTAGCCTCTATTTGTCCGTGTCTTGGAATATATCCAACAATCCCTACAAACGGTGGGGACGGTTCGATTTCCAATTCTTACGTATTCTTCCCCATAAAGGGTGAAAAACTCCACTTGTTAACTTCTCCCACAACCTAGCTCTGTCTCGGGAAAAGCACCATTGTTATGATAATGCAATTCGGTGAAGTAGGAGCTTGATTCGAGACAGTCATTCGTCTTATGTCGATTCTCCGACATGTAAGTGCGCCCGCATCTGCGGGAGAACCATCGCAGAATGCTAGAGAAAATTGCGAAAGGAGTTGAGGACGTCGAAGGTAAAAGTGGGTTTCAGAAAGCTTGCCTTTATTTAGCATTGAAGTTTTAAGTCTATAGATATCATTTAATGAAATTAGCGCTTGAAAGAGCACTGATAAAGAATTCTAAAGAAATCGTAATATCGTGAGAAAATCCTGTGTGCCTGACCTTTAGGAAGAGTCACTCGGAAATTCGGTCTGCATGTAAATTAATTTCACCGGAAAAAGAGGAAAAACAAGGCGTGGCTAGCCCGGCGTTGCCCGTGCCCGTGGTGTAAGGTATTAATCTGGTGTAAAATTTTCCTCAGATTTCAAATCCTTTGAAGATATGTTCAATTAAAAAATTATTTATTTAAAGAAAATCACATTTTTAGGTATCAATCTCAACTGAAATTTTCCGCAGATTTCAAATTCGTTGAAATTTTTACTGTGTCTTTAACAGTCTAGGAGATAGAAAAAGATCTGATTTCCGTTTAAAGATTTATTGTCTGTCTGGAAATTTATTCGTCCGCGCAAAATCAAAGCGGAAATGAAAAAAATAATTTTCGATGGAGAAAAGCGATGGAGAATAAAACTATTAAATTCATTTAAAAATCTTCTAGACTGTATTTTAAAATTCGCCGCTACCCAAAAATTGCAAATAATTTGGACTACCTGTGTGCCAAATCTCATTTCTGTAAGTACCATTGAATCGTCAGAATTTTGCGGCCCTAAACAGAAAACCAAACAAACACTTCCTTTTATAATATTAGAGATTGGTATTTCAATTGGTTATTGTTTTGCGCCAGCTGCTGCCACGGACAACCAGCTGCTGTTTGTAGCGCGCATTACAACGACTTGAGATGAAAAGGTGAAATAGAACGTCCTCGGCAGGTGATGTTCGTCCTGATGAACTTATTGTTGTTCAATTTTTATCGTTTATGTTCTTTTTGGACTATGGGGAGACGACGTTAGAGGGAGGCAGAGGCTGATGGTTGGTGACGTATGTATGTATTGGTGTAACGATGTTATCGTGAGAATGTAAATACTATATATTTTTCATAATGTTCTTGGAATAATAAGAACTAAAATATCTTAGTCGGATGTCTTCTCCTTGTGTACGATTTATACTGTTTTCACGCTACCGTTTTAAGGCAACGACACCACAAAATCTTCTAGTTCTTTAAATCAATGCGCACATGACAGTTGTTGTTTAGCTATTTAAGATATAACTGCTGCCCTGGTTTAGTCGGGTAGTGTTCAGAAACAATCGTAAGTGTAAGATAGACGAATTGATGTGAATTGGTTTACCTCAGGACTGCACGGTCTCGGTGACAGATTTAATCGGTACATGGACCAGATACGGCTCACCAAATATTTTATCAAGAACCAGATACGGGTCACACATTTTTTTTCATCAGACCCCTTGTCCAAAATAGGCCTTCCAAATATTTTTATCAGATCCGCAGACCTGATGTGGCCCCAAATATTTTTATCAGGTCTGTGGAACGAATACAGAACCCTAACCAATCGGCACCCCCTGTCTAAAAAAAAGGACTCTCCAAATATTTTCCTCCGACCTGTAGTCCATGACCCTCCAAACATTTATCAGTCTCACTCTCCAAATACAACCTTCCAAATAATTTTTATCTGCGTGCAGACCAGATACAGATAGCTGAATACAAATGCACTACACAACAAAAAAAATAGACGCAACAAGAAGTTGTGCCGGGCTTGATCAACTTGAACAGCGCTGACTGTGGACGTATAGTCTTTAGTGACTAGTCCCTTCTCTAACTGTATCCTGACGACTACCTAAAATTGCTCTGGAGACGTCCAGGGTAGCGTGTATATCCTGACCTTGCTATCGCACGCCACACATATCCAGAACAGGACGTTATGGTCCATGATGCCATCTCATCTGTTAGCCGGATCCCTTTGGTATAGTAACTTCTGACACACACTTACAGCACAGTGGTACGTATACGACATTTTACGACCGGTTGTGTTACCGTACCATTTGTGAAAACCCGGACTTTTCATCAAGATAATGCCCGGACACACACGGCATGTGTTGCTGCGATTTGTCTTCAAGCTTTCCCAACACTTTCTTGGCCAGCTAGGTCTCCTGATCTCTCTTCCATAGAACACATTTGGGACGTTATGAGTAGACGATTGCAATCATCCAGAAAGGTTGACCATTTTTCCCGGCAGGTGGAGAGAATATGTCGAGAAATTCCGAAGGACACCATCCGGGAACTTTTTCAGTCAATGCCACGCCGGGTGACAGCTTGCATCCAGGACAGACATGCACATACGCATTATTGACTTCCTCCTTTTGTAACGGTCAAAATCTGAAATAAATCATTCAATTGTTCTGAAATTTTAATCGTTTGTTTTTCTATGTATGTTCTTCCCATCTATCAATTTTTATCGCAATCGGACAACTCCTTCTTGGTACGTCCATTTTGTTTTTGTTATAGAGTATATATTAAGCAGTACGAAGTCCAGAAACTGACATAACTATAGGTTCGTCTGTCCCGCAAAGCAAATACGGCCTTCTAAATATTTTTGCGCGATCCTTCATGTCTCACTGCCTACCTGGAGCATTCCTAGACATCCTCACATCAAATTAGAGAACTTTAGAATCCATACAATGCTTGTACTTAACTATTTAAAATAGTCGGTACACAGATACCCTCCCACTTCCTGAAAGAAAAGGGGAAAAGGAATTAAAATAATGCGGGAGTTAAGAAAAAAGATGTTTAAAAAAAAAGGAAAATTAGGGATCGAAGTTTTACCTAGTACAATCAGCCAAAAATATAATCCAACACTGGTCCATTTAAAAAAATATTAGTTTTGAAATCTGACAGTTATGTACTTAAGTAATAGTAAGATTAAAAAAACAAACTGACAAAAACAATAAATTTTTTCATGTACTTCCAGTTTGTAATTTTAAATGTCTTGCAGTAAGATGGCTAAATTAATTAAAAACTTACTATCAGATTTCATTTGAGAAAAATTCCATTCTCGCATCAATTGTTTCAACTACGAAAAAAATTTCTAAATCTGTTTAAGTTTCTAGATTTCAGGTATTCTTGTTCTATTTATTCTATGCGACAGGACTTTTTAAAAAAAGAGGTTTTTTACAATTTCCTCATGAATAAATAAGTTTCTCGATATGATACTTTAAAAGATACTTTACCGGGTTTTAAATGAAACATTTCACTTTAGACACTTTTTACATATAACGTTCATATGAAAATACTTTTGAGACAACTTTACACATAAATTAATTTTATAAAATTATTTCACAGGATGGTTTTTGTTTAAATGTTTAGAAATTTGTGTTATTCTTTATAGTCTATGTTTTCTATATAAATTAATATATATATAAATTAATATAATAATAAATTAGTATCACAGTTGGAAGAGCAACGGATTACCAACAGTTGGGTTTGAGTTCGAAGCTCGGTCCAGTCAAAGACCGTCGTGTACACGTGACTGGTGAACGTTAAATATGACGTGATCTCCAATGTCTTCCCTTCGACGTGATGTGGAAATTTGGAGAATGGGATGCCATTTCAGGTAGGGCCTCGTCATCTGACCGTGTTCAAAATTACGAGGTGCTGTCCTCGGATCTTTCCTTTCGGGATAGATTCCGGACCTTCATCAATAGCCCATTGCATTGCTCTAGTGCAACGGTAATTAACTACCACCTTATATAAACTAATACTTGGGTTAAATTATAAAGTCGAATAACACGTTTATAAATCTAGGTTATAAGTAATAGGAATTTACAACAAAGTAATGTTACTAGTTTTTGTTACTATTACCACAAGATTTAATGAATATTTTTCGAAAGGGTTTTGGTAATTTTTAATTAACGTCAAACTAGAGCAACACAACGGGCAATTGACGACGGTCGGGGATCAATTCCTCAACCGAAAGATTCGAGGAGATTACCACGTAATTTTCAACCACGGTCAGATGACGAGGCAACACTTGAGATGGCACCCCACTCTCCAAACTTCCACTCCATCCCAACAGTGTAAACATAAAGTGCCGGAATAAGAAATAGTACTTCTGATTAAATTCTAATTGGATTTATGATGATTTGCATATTTTATACGACATAATGAAATCGCAGATGAGTTGCATTGCAAGTTAGGAAACAGATTACCAAAATACTCACACCTTCACAATTGGGCTTTCTAAATAACTCTCGTAAGATGATAGTACAAATACTACACCACACACACAAGATAACCAAACTCAACTTCTCAAGAATTTGTTACGCTCAGAAAGGTTGCCAAGACAGAATGCATGTCGCGAATTAAATCACAATAGTCACAAATTTATTTCATGAATTAACGTAACTGAATTAAATTTATTGCAAACCAAAACCTATTTCTTTATTTGAGTTTACAGGGTAAGAAAACCCTTTTAAAAATGAAGACTTCGGGGCATTATAAAATCTACCATTATAATAGTCAATAATAATTCCAAGCGTTATAACAGTCCACCTCTTTGATGTGTTACTCACAAGTTAACCATTATAAAATATATTTATTCTTCAACTGTATGATTTAATATCTGAAATGATTTAAAAAAATTATTATAATTGCGTCTCCGACAAACGGCAATACAAAATAACCACATTATCGTCGAGTCTGAAACGCTATAAATATTTCTGACGGATGAATTTATTTCATTTTTAAGTAAAAAAATGTTCCTTTAAATGTAAAAATTGTTTCTTCAAAGATTGGAATGCATATCCAGAGGTTAAGAGTATTCAAATGCAAAGGAAATATTTCACTTGAATTATTATGTGTTTGACTTTTGATTAGCACACGAGTCACGGATTCCTTAATTTATCAGCGTTCGCTGGTTTGATGCATTCACATACTCGTATAATTGGAAGCTAATGAATGCTTAACTGTTTAGGAAAACACGTTCTTTCGTTTCTTTTCCCCAGCTTCGCTTTTGTTGACAAAACAAACCAAAGATTTCCGGAAAGATGAGATGACTCGAAACGTGATATCGCGTGATTTATCGTCGCACGCACCACCAAAGGGGGTTATTAATCTTGTGCAAGCTGACAGAGAACTCAGACCGAGCCTCGAGAATGACTTCTAAAAATTTCTATATAACTTCAACTTTATTTCTTACAAAAACAACTCTCAACTTTATTTTGCAAGGAGAGCTGTCTTCGAAATCTGAATTTCAACATAGTTAATTCAAAATAACGCTGAACTCTCCGATTTGCTATTTTAAAAAAAATTATGAATGAGTATCCATTAGTAATATCTCTATCTGGCCTGTTCTTATTCCGTGAACAGGTGGTATATTTGCCTGGATGGCCAATTATGGAATACGGATAGGTTAAACCTATTTTGAGGACTGTAACTGATGCGCGGGCCTACTAAAAATATTTGGTATGTTGTATCTGACTTACGTGTGGCAGAGACTAATCTATTCAATATAATTAATTTATCTTACATCTACAATCTGTTTACTAAGGCGTACGTATTTTTTGTGAATGGGTTGGTAAAGCCTGACCACGATGAGAACAACAGCTATATCTCAAATAGCTAATAAAGGTGTTCGATCAAACCTGCCCTTTTAAGAAAATAAGTAAGTGTACTTTTTCCTCTGCTCAATTTATCTTGGATCTTACTATCTATCCCAGTGTTTTTGAACCTTTTATGCTGCATGTATTCCTTTGAAATGTTTATTGTAACCCTTGTATAGATAGATAAAACACTGTTGTAGAAGTATAAAAAATAAATAAAACGGATTTGCGCAATATATTTCGTCTTCGTAAATTACATGTACCTATAAACACAAAAGTGACGTAAGCAATATAACAAATATGACAAATTTATAAGCATTTCTAGTGGGTACTACATAGAAAGACGTGGTGTGAAAAACAGTGCAAGTTCGTCTAATAAACTATTCTTGGTGGAGATGGATCACAATGTAAAATACACTCTATTGTATCGTAATTAATTTTTGTAGTGGTGGTTAACCACACTATCCTTCTCTTCCAGAATTGAGCTGTTAGTGAAATCTGTAGACTACTACTGGTTGAAAGATTGATAATTATGAGAAAGACTGTGCGAGTTGTTCTAAGATCACGGGTGTACTTCTACATTTGTGATCATGAATTTATGCTGTGTTGCCTTTAAGTCCGTCTGTGATATGCCATGTGAAGAGGTAGGTAGCTTGCTGAATTACCTTCACACTGGAGCAACACAGAGGACTATTGGTATTCAATCCCGAACAGGAAGATTCGAGGACTATGGTCAGATGACTAGGTCCCATCTGAGCTGTTATCCATTCTCCAAACTTCCACACCACATCAACGTGAGGATATTTTAGACCACGATATATTTAACGTGAACTAGACACCACGTACACGACGGTGTTTGGCTGAAACGAGTTTCAAACTCGCAATCCGCTGGTTGATAGACCGTTACTCTTCCAACCGAGCTACCGTAGCCCTCCATGTTAATAGAAGGTTTAGTGACAACGAACAGTGAATCCGTGATAGGAATAAGAACAGTACTGATCTTAACTACTAACACCAGTACACACTCCAGTGCCTAGTGTAATGAGACACTGTACCAGTTTAAATAAATGTGGTTGGATGAGTAGCGCATGACACCGAGGTGATATGTTTACCCAGAATGTTAGAGCACATTACATCTATACATCATTCTTGAGAATAGGAATGTACCACGTGGGTGTTGTTGAGAGTGGAGCTTTTTGCTGACACTCTTGGCGAGACCACGTCATCGTTCGAAAAGTAATGTGAGTCAAAACAATTTCAAAGACTTCCTGAATGGCACGGCTTCGGGTGTGAGCTTTCTTGATGAGCTCCCTCCTTGTTCTTGAAACTTGAATTTATGTATTTCAGCGTAATATTATTATTTGTTGTGTTGTTGTACCATTTGTACTGTTTGTTTGATGTCCGAAAATAAATCACAAAAAGACATTCTTGGACTCGATGATTCTTGGACTCAGTGATTCTTTACAATCATTACATCTACATGATATCATTATTCTAGGTTCAATATAAATGTATATACTATACAACATGCAAGGTGAGAAAAAAGTTCGTTTTTCTTAGTCTCTTGGGATAATCAAATCCTGATTATTTTCAGAAAATCTCACCATGTTAATAATTTCAACCCTCGAGCCCTTGTTACATGAAATGTTCCTGAGACATTCAATTTTAAGGTGGCCGGCAGGCGTTATCATATGCTATGATCTGTAAGGGGTAAAACTGTGATGTAATGTATATGTGAGCCAATTTCACCACAGGAGCAGTTTTCAGACTTGATTTTCTTAACACGGGACAGCAGAAAAAAATTTTGGAATTGAATTGGTATCCCTTGAAATTTATATGTTCATTATGAATCATCCATCTAAGTGCATGGCGATTATTGTGAAAGACGTCAAGTTTTTGTCAGAAGCGCCATCAGGTTTTGTGTTTTGAAAAGGCTTTTCATAATCACATCCGGCAGTCATTAATTTAGTAAGATGTGTGAAAGACATTCTTTGCCTACTTTGGTGTATTTTGGTTACCACTGCTGTATACACAATTTTATTTTAAGTTAATTTTAGTAGTGGTAGACAAGAGTAGTTAATTTTAGTAGTGGTAGGCAAGAGTAGTTAATTTTAGTAGTGGTAGGCAAGAGTAGTTAATTTTAGTATTGATAGACAAGTGTAATAAATTTTAGTAGTGTTAGACAAGAGTAGTTAATTTTAGTAGTGGCAGACAAGAGTAGTTAATTTTAGTAGTGGTATACAAGAGTAGTTAATGTAAGTAGTGGCAGACTGAACTTGACGCACCACAAATCCGTGAGATAGTTGCGCAGTTCATCAATGTTTAGGATTACCTTGTAAGGCAGTCTTTAACATCCAACTTCTATATTTCCTATATTTAATTTTTAAAGAAGTTAAAGATGAAAACAAATTTCACCTAAAACAAACTTGTAAAATTTAACAAATATTTGCAGTTCTAGATCCAGTTATTTTTGTGCTCCCATAGAGTACA
This sequence comes from Metellina segmentata, assembly GCA_947359465.1. Taxonomy (NCBI): domain Eukaryota; kingdom Metazoa; phylum Arthropoda; class Arachnida; order Araneae; family Tetragnathidae; genus Metellina; species Metellina segmentata. The sequence continues at coordinate 23,010,869 of OX375878.1, read as the reverse complement.
ACAAATCTTTTCTTTTAGATCTATTCACCCACTCTTGGTGTTTTTTTGACGACTGAATAGGGTTTAGTAATATTATACCTATACCTTTTGAGAAATTGAGATTTAGTTTTCTCTGTGGTTATCCGATATATGTTCTCTTTTTTGTAATCGATACTTTGGTGCTTATATAATGTAGTATATGTTGCATAATTGGACAGTTTTTTTAGTGTTATTTGCATGTTTTGTATTTTGGATCTTTTCACGTTGTCATGTAATACGAATTATTCGTTTGACAGCATGAGCAAATGAATAAATATAGAAAACCCTGATGTATTGAATATTTTACACAGAAAATTTTCTAAGAAATAAAAGCCTAAGACGTTGTAAATGATTTGATTAGGGTATGATAAAAGTCTTAGATTTCCCAAGAATTAAGCCTGTGCTTGATTATTGTTTGGGTAATCCCATCTTTTGTTGAAACAGTAAAATGTAATCTATCCTTTCCATCAATAACGGATCTACATGCACTACTGCCACCTGCTATTGAGAGGAATTTCAAATATTGTGACCAACATAAATACTTGTGGCCACGCGACTGCTCTGTGAAATACTGGATTCGTTGGTTGATTTGGGATTTTATAGCCTTGTTTGGTGATATAATATCTTTTGAAACGGTACATGATATGAATGCGCATTTTTATATAGAGTTACGACCAACCGAGCGAAATCGACAGTCTACCATGTAGCTCAGACCAATCAGATGATGAACCAATGGAAGGTCGTCTTTTCCCGTCACGTGAACTAATCAAAAAGTTAATGTTCTTTTCCTCTCGACAGAAGAATATAGTCTGTGGGTCACGTTATTACTAGTTTTAGTCACATGATCTTGGTCACATAAAAAGGATACCATTGATCACTACTTTTATAATTACTCTGTTGGAAGTAGGGATGTTATAAATAGGGATTTCACCGCAACAGTTCTAACAGTAACTGCTACTGAAGAATATCTGTGATTCTAAACTTGACAGAATCTGCTTTAGTGTAAAGAGTAACTCTTAGCTTAATTCGTAGCAAAGGGATGCTCTTTGTTTTAAAATCCTGTAGTAGATCACTCAGTGAAAGTAATACATAGATGATTGTCTTTAGCATCGTGGCTTGCAATGCCAGAGAACCCAGTCTAAACCCCAGTATTTATTTTTGTTCAGAACAAGTGAAATATTCATAAAAAATTTTTAATTAAATCAAACGCAATACCACTCAATAAACCTATGATTTAAACAAAATTAAACCTTATATCCCACCGTTGAGCCTGTTTTTATACTAAGCCCTTATTTCTGTCTATAAAGATACTTTTCCCTTCAATAAACTAATGCAGGTAACTTAAAAGCCCTGCAGATTTTTGCAGATTAAAATACACTTTAAGACCAAAAAAAAAGTTGAATCTAGAAGAAGTAGACCAGTATGAATGAAATTTAGAGGAGTGGTGCATCTGCGTTGGAGATGCATATGATCAAATTTTCAGAATAATTTTAGTATCCGCCATGCGCAGGGCAACTCTCAAACACAATGCATACTGGGGCAAAAAAGGACATCCACTAGCGCAGCATATTCATTTCGACTCACGCTGTTGTGTTGGTTACATCATTTATCATTGAGTTATGACTCGTAAAAAGGTTCGCAAGCAATTTAAGCAACTGGGAGAGTTTGACAAAGGCAGAGTAATTGGCTTCCGGGAAGGTGGATGGTCTAATCGACGGATAGCGCAACATATTGGCTGTAGTGAAGTTACTGTTGCATGCTGTTGACAGCGGTGGATACAACAAGGCACATGCCAGCGTCAACCAAGCTCACGATGGCCTAGAGCAGTGTTTCCCAAACTTTTGACACATGTTTACCCCTTCTATAATTTTCGTAACGCTGAGTACCCCTCCGCAACAAAATGGATGTATTTTAATACCAATCAAAATGTTTTTTTTTTCTTTTTTTTTGTGACTTACACAAAATAATAAGAAAAGGGAAATAAAATTATTCATAATAAAATATAAATAAAAGTTATATAATAAATAACGTTTATTTGGATCAATGAGAAGGATGAAATTGTTTGTTCTAAGGTAACAGATCGTCATAATTTGGTTCCCTGGTTGTTAATTTTAATCTGAGATGTGGTTCCACGTCCAATAGTCTGTTCCTTTTTTTCGACTTAATGTCTTCAAATGCTGAAAAAGCAACTTCACATAAATATGAAGTTGGAAATGGCAAGATGTATTTTAGAAAATTTTCTGTTAAAACCGGATACATACACAATTTGCATTTGTAACCAGAATGATGTTAAAGTACTCTCCTTATGTTTATTTTTCAAGAATACATCTGAAGACGACAAATCTTCTGGCATGGATGTTGTGTTAATGTTAAACGGATATCTTATCCATTCAATATTTTTGGTTAAATGAAGGAATAGTTTTTCAAGCCCACTTGCAAACTCTCTAAATTCTGTGTTATGCATTTCAGAGTATCAGCATCAATTTTAGTAGTCGAACGTGTTATAAACTCATGAAAAGAGGGAAATGAGTCTACTTCTCCATTACCAACTCTCTTTTGCCATAACTTTAGTTTTGCGTGAGGAGTGCGAGAGGAGTGGTAAACGGTTGCGCCCCACGGAGGGTTAACGAAGTAAGTTGTTCTTGTAACGAAGTGTGGTATATTTCCGCCGTGTCACTTCGAAATATCTCACGTCTCATAAGACTGTCTTGACTTGACTCATGAGAACGTAGAATTAGGCGCAGCTAAGCGCAATGCAGTGCATATCCCCAACAAACTCCGGTGCAGCGCGTACCCCCACCAAACTCTTCCCTGGGAGTACGCGTACCACACTTTGGGAAACACTGGCCTAGAGAAACCGGACCAAGAGAGAATCGACGTGTTGTCAGACATGCGCGTTCTGATCCAACAGCCACTGTTGCAGCCATCCAACGGGCAGTAGGAACCTCTCTCGATCGTACGATAAGTGATCGCACCATTTGTCGACATCTTCACGACGTGGGACTAAACTCACGTAGACCGTTACGACAACTGCCTTTACAGCATTGCATTGTTGTCAAAGATTGAAATGGTGTCGTGCCAGACGGACCTGGGGCGTCGAATGACATCGAGTGGTCTACACTGACGTATCCCGCTTCTGTGTGGGTGAAGACGACAATCGAATCCGTGTGGATGAAGTAGACAATCGAATCCGTGTGTGTCGAGGTAACGAGGTCAGCGTCCAAATTCTCGGTTTGTTGTGCAGTGTCAGAAGACCTGATCTAGTGTCATGGTGTGGGGTGCAATTGCGTACGATGCCAGATCACCTTTAGTATTCGTTACGGGCTCTTTGACAAGCCAGCGTTACGTACAAGAAATTTATAGCCAGTTACTCTCCCATTCCTGAACTCCCATGTTCACCCGCTTTTTCAACAAGACAATGCTCGACCCCATATTGCTGCCGCATCTAGAGCTTGTCTACGACATGATGATATCTTACCGCTGCCGGCATACTCACCGGACCTGGCACCGATTTAGAATGTATGGGATTCAATTGGATGAGATATCACAACTCCACTCCTACCGCGTAATCTGCTGGAACTACATGACAGGGTTCAAGCAGCATGAGATGGACTGTCACAAGACTTCATAAAGAGCCTGTATGACTCATTATCCAGGGGCTTGGCATTATGCATTAGGAATAATGGCAGTGATGCGCCATACTAAATTATACCACTTTTTTTAATTTTTGTCAGTAAAATTTTGCATATTTCAGTCTCACTTTTTAATCATTTACTCATTTATAAGCACTTTAGCAACCTTACAAATTGTTTGCATTCTAGCAATTCCTTCTGGTGCAACCTTTTTTTTTTTTGTCTTAGAGTGTGCGAGTATATCCATACTTGTATTTCATGCAAATTAAAATTTGCAATCAAGCAAACATTAAAATCAAGAGGTATGCATTATAATGTTTGATTAATTTATATATATATTTCTAACTAAATGCAAGTTATTACATTTTAATTATAAAATAAATAATTGATATACCTATTTTTTCTCTTAAAGTACTAGTTTAAATTAATTATTCGTATCTAAAATATTGGTTAGTTGAAGAAAACATTTTTACACCACGTATATGTAAAATGACACTTTCCTTATATTTGATAATCTGGAAATACTGAGATTTTCAAAGAACAACTGTTTCAAAGCATTGAGTAATTTTTCTAAATCTGGAAGCATCCGAATTCATTTATGTGTGAAACACTCAAATCTAAAGTTATATAATTTCTTACCAGATATAATATTGTATTCTATCATTTTTATAAATTTATATGCATAGAATTTGTGTAAGAGATTGTTTTCATATTATATAGAATAGAGGGAGAGCTGATATATTTTATTATACAGAAAATGTTATAACGAGTAACATTTATATTTGTTTTGAAAACACTGTCTGGCATGGAATTCCAGGGAATCAATAACATAAGAACAACAAATTATACGCTTTAAAACTCAAACTTTCAATTCTAATCTTTGTACTTGCATTACGATGTTCCAGAATACATTTATTACCGTTATAAACATCATTGTGTTGATCCTCATACTGAAACTGCTTCGTCTTGAGACAAACTTTAAAAAACGTAGAAACACGTAAAACGATTAAGTAAAAATAAGGTAGTCAAAAAATAAATGTCGAAACGCAGCTTCGGATTTAGAGCGTAAAAGAGACAAGTGAAAGAGTAAATTGCTCATTAGAGCTCTCTTAAATAATTATGTTACCATGGGAAACATATTTTGCTTTATTAACAATGTCGAATTTTTAAAATTATTATGATTGCATTTCCATCACATTAGCTTCATACACTTTTAAAAGTCTTTTTTCCCTTTGTAAATACCTATAATTAATTTTTTGATTCTAAAGCAACACTATATGTAGGTATAGCTAAAAAGAGTGAAATTGTCTTACAGAATAAAAAAAAATTCAGCCATGCAGCCATATTCTTATTCTATTCACCAGGGAAATAAAACAATTATCTTCTGCTCCTCCCCTTGATTAAGACTCATTAATTCAATTTATGAAGGTTTTCAGAAGTACCTACTTTTACACACATAATTCATTTTTTTTTAGAATAAAAAACAATTTCCAAGAGGTTGAAAGAAAATTTTTAAAGTTTTAACAAAACCAAAAATATAGAAAAATTTGTAGCTCACATGTGTTCGCAATATAAAAATTTCAGTTGAAAATCATTTGGATAAACCCGAATCCATCCCATGAGCTTTCCTTTAAACTGTCGAGCTTCTTATTTATTTAACTAAATGTGGAAGAACCTGATGTGTCATAGAGTCTCCTTCAGAATCCGGTTGAAAATCCTCTGGAGAAATCCGAATCCATCCCATGAACTTTCCTTTAAACTGTCGAGCTTCTTATTTATTTAACTAAATGTAGAGGAACCTGGTGTGTCATAGAGTCTCCTTCAGAATCCGATTGAAAATCCTCTGGAGAAATCCGAATCCATCCCATGAACTTTCATTTAAACTGTCGAGCTTCTTATTTATTTAACTAAATGTAGAGGGACCTGGTGTGTCATAGAGTCTCCTTCAGAATCCGGTTGAAAATCCTCTGGAGAAATCCGAATCCATCCCATGAACTTTCCTTTAAACTGTCGAGCTTCTTATTTTTTTAACTAAATGTAGAGGAACCTGGTGTGTCATAGAGTCTCCTTCAGAATCCGGTTGAAAATCCTCTAGAGAAACCCGAATCCTCGTCACAGAGCCCCACACTCCATCAAGAGAATCTCCTATAACCCTGCTGTCACCTCTACCAAATCACTAATACTCAGTCAGTTTTCACTGCTACCAAATCACTGATCCCATTCGCAGTAGTAGTATTGATATCAGTCAAGTGATCAGCCTAATATCAGCTAAGCGATATCAGCTCAATCACTGTTGTCGAATACTCTCAATCACTGTGCCAACCTTTCACTACAACCAAATCACTGTTCTTTTGATATTCCAGTAACAGGTGAGAAGTGTGATTCAAAAGTATCGGTGATTGAGTAGTAGTTCTGGGATTTGCTTTATATCCTCAGTCGAAAGCACTAGTACATTCGGTAGTGAAAAAATAGATCAGATAATGTTCAACTCAAGAGTAGATCTCAGAGATTGGACCACTTTCGCTTGTTTGAAGTAAAAAAGTCCAAGCAAATCGTATTTTAGTTCTTTTCAACAGGAAGAAATTTATTTTTAGTACATTCTTCTTCATCGTTGTATTTGTTCTATTGAATGTTAAACTAAGTATGTGGATACAAGTCCAAAGCGCAGTTCGAAATGTTTTATTTCGGATGTGAAGAACTTAAAAAATTTGACAATCTTAAAGGACGAGATATCTCCTCGTGAGAAGAAAACTGGTCAGATCTTGATCTAATCATCATCAAATAATTCGGCAATATCTTGATTGCAAAATTGGTCAGATATCTAGTCGAAACTACTTGGAGATTTAAAGACATTAATTACACAATAACATAATTTTTTGAATAAGGAAACTGAAAAAATTCAGAGCATCTTTTCCTTTTATTGTGTAAAGCATCATTTTATTCTGTAGTGTAGAACATCATTTCATTTTGTAATGGAAAAGGAAAATTTTCCGAACCTCATTTCATTTTGTAGTTTATTAAAAAATAAGTATCATGAGTAAAAAGTTTTTTTTGTTTGATGTAAAGGGATTAGAAATAGAATAGCGATTCAAGTTTGTTCTGAGTTTTAAAACTGAGTTGTGTTTTGAATTAATAATTAGGTGTCCTTTCAATACAATAACGAATCCTTTCTAAATTATGTCACATCATTATTTAAGTTAGGACTGTTTTACTAATGCAACATACCTTAACATAATTTATTATCTACCGTAAATTAGTCTGTTTGTGGCGCATTAATGATCACGTCGGATTCAACACTCGCTAGGATGGAGTCACATACTCTTGGAGGAGAACTCCCGTGGAGAATGTTCTCTATTATCGGTGTTTCCACCTGATGGATATTACCCTCCGCTGATTGTTCCGAACTCTCATATAACATTAACGTGTTAATTTTTGCTTACTCGTTACTTCATCCTTCATCAGGGGGTGGCACCTGTGAAGAGAAAAATTCTCCCACGTCATCAAATGATACTTTGGAATACTTTTTTTTACCCTACTCCCGTTTCCGGCTTTTCGGTTATCAGTCGACTAGAAGATCAAAAGAAGTTGTAGTTCAAATAATAATACAATTTGAAAAATGTTCGGGAAATTTTTCGCATGGCTTCCCGGATTTGTTTTATAGAGCTTGAGGAATTGAGCCTGAATTCATGCTTAAGTATTTTAAAATGTCTTTATATTTCGCTAACGTACTTGGCAAAGATATTGTTGTTATTTATGTTTTGTAGAATGGCAACAAACAGAGCAAAAAAATAAAACCAGACGCTACTGAGTTTAATAATTACTAATTTCGACACTTCTTTCAAATATGACAGTTGATCTATGGAGCTACAAATTATTAATATGTAGGGTGAAGTGTGGCCATTCAAATGAAACTCTTCGAGTTTTATGGGAGAGGAGAATGAAATAAAGTAAGAAAAAATGCATGCAGAAATAAATACAAGCCTTGGTAAATCTTGAATATTTTCAACTAGTTTTGTCTAAATGGAACTCTATGTGAAGTTTAGTAATTCAATGTCTTACGAACCCAATATTCCTTAGTGATCTATTATTCTCCTATGGAGAACAATAAATCTCCTATGGAGAATAATAGATCTCCTATGGGGCTTTTGTCTCTTCTATGGGGTTTACTGTTTTTAGTAAACATGGGATCACAATCCCAGGATGTCCAGGTGATCATCACTAATATTTCGTCTCCCGCTCACTTCCCTTTCTTTTCTTAATTACTTGATGGTGTCTTGTTTGGTACAGCTTGGTCAAATATGGACTCTAGGCCCTTAAGACCCCAAGACAACCAACCAATGTTTTGCATGTATAACTAATCAGTTTTCTAATGTTTAACAGAGCAAAGGTTACGCTTTGCCAAAGTCATTCGTCAAAACTTTACAAGTTGTAATGTTGCCTCAGAATGAAGACTAATGTAAAAATAATCAAATATTATTATATAATTACAGTTCAACGTAAGACGTAACACGTGTTGCAATCCATAAAGTCTCTTGATTTTTATGGATTCCGAAAGTTCTTCCCTTTAAATATTGTAATGATGTGGCCTTATATTTGTTAGCGCATTGTTGGGGGAAAAAAGAAGCTCCTTACGTAAAACAACTCAAGAAACTAACTTGCGCTATGCAGTTTGTTTATTTTAGGAAAAATGTAATTTTAGTTTCGATAGTTAAATTTGAATTTCAAAATCTGTTTAAAAAAAGAAGAAGACTTTGTAAACATCATGTCTCAATGTTTAATGAGTAAATAAAGCGATATAATGCCTATATAATCTGATTACTACCCAATATATCAAAATAAAAATATTTAAATCTATTTTTGAGGATATTTACTTAGTTTAACTTTGATTAAATTATTCCAAAGTTTTTCCTCTGAAAATAAAATTGAAAAGTGCATTTAATCCTAAACTGAACTGTAAAAATTCGATGTAGTCGGTTCCAAACGTGTAAAACATTTTTTTAAAAGAAAATTTCAGTATGAAAAATGCGTGAATGCTGGTAATGATGTTGAGTTCAATCACGTTTAAGGCTAGAAATAAAATAACTCCTATATTACTTTCACAGAGAAAATCCTTTCTATTCATCGGACACCAAAATTGATTAATTGGTTTATGGGCGACGTCTTTTACCCGGATGAAAAGAAACTCGATTATGTAGCATAATTATGTTTTTGAAAAGAGGAAGTTGGTTTACTCCATTTTTTACGATTACTCTTATATTTAAAGGAGAGGTTTATACAGAAGTTCTGTACCACTCATCTTCAATTTCCATAAGTAATGGTTATAAGTCAGAGCTTAAGAAATTCCGTCAGATAAGATGGCATCAGCACCTTAGCAGACTAACAAGCACAGAAAAGGAATTGAGAGTCGCAGTTGTTATCGATTATTTACAGCGCAGATACATCAGTTGACTAGTCACATATCTCAATAACATTGTCTTCCATAACAATGAAGATAAACTACCATTTCCTTAATTAAAACGAAGAATGGATAAGTTATTTGTCTACAATTATTGTAAATTGCTGCCTTCGACCTTCTAAATTTAGCTCATCTCTTTAATTTTGTTGTCACTTTGATTGTTTTCTTTAATGTTGCGTCCAATTTCGGTGGACCCTGTGTAATAACTCAGGAAAATATATTCCAGTAACGAGAAAAAAAAAATTGCTCTATAAATATTCATGTTCAGCAAGATTTCGATATCGGTTTTCTTTATAAAAATTTCACACCCCTTGTTGAAGATATAGTTTTTTTTATTCTGATTAGAGTGCTTTTACAGCAGTAATTGGTAAAAATCAAAATGGGGTATTAGATATACCCATATCGAGATTTCCACTCTTTTGATCCGTGCGTAACTTAAATATTACGTTTATTGCAGTCTCAAATTGAGAAGTTAATGGTTAGTAATTTAGGTACCACATTTACCCTCTGAAGGGTGCGCACGCATAATTTTAATTTGCAATCTACAGTCTACTAACCAACGAAAAAAGCAAGAATCTATTGCGGATTTAAATTAAAATAGAATCGGTCCAGATGATTATATTCTAAATTAAATTAGCAACAAGTTCTTTCTGAAGGATTTTATTCCAAAGAGAATCATTCCGAAGGAAGATTCTATTCCAAAAATAACACCAATGGAATATTTCTAAAAGTTGAGAAAATCCATGGATTTTTAGAATGATGTGGTTATTTAATCATTAATTGTGTAAGGTAAAAGTAGCACTACACTACTCACAAAGCTCGAGACGCACTCAGAATGTTGAGCGGCGTCCATGGCTCTGGGCCATAGTAGATTAAGGATACATATCCCGTATCCTAGCTTAAGTAGGGAAAGGACAGTTATGTCATTAAGGCTGCAATTTAACAAAAGGATTAACCAGTCTGACATGAGTTCTAGGGATTATTTTATAGTCTAATAGATAGATGTTTGAGGAGCTCAATTTTTCTTGATGTTACCGAGTATATAGCTAGCCAACTGGTCACCCAAAGGGTCGAGGAAGACACCCTTTCACCAACCCGAAGGGTCGGGGAAGGAGTATCTGAGACCATCTCCCTGATAAGAATGGACAGATGGACCATATACGGGACGACATATACCCTTTACTGTTCCCCATAACACAGTCATTAAGACTCTATAACCATATCTATTGGTTGAAATGATCTTAGGAAATATTATGTTGTTCAAAATAGTCAAAAAGGGGTAGCAAGTGTTGCAAAGTAGACTGCAGATAGCATAATGGATGTATGAGCGGGAATCAGTCAGCAGGTTTCTATTACTCCGGGCATAAATTGTGCTTTTATGATGTAGCTCTTCTATAAATGTAATGTTCTTACGTTTGTAACTGTAGTTATATGTGTTTGATAGCATAGATAAATAAATAATCGTAGAATTAATGTCCATTTTGTGGAGCAAATATTAATGGGAACACAGCAAAATAGTGCATTTTTGAAGCTCTCTCCCTCAATTTTAAATTCTTTCACATCTTAACATTAACGAGATTGACTGATTAATATACCATCCAAACATTACATTATCACTGATTAGTTCTGGAGATGCTATTGTTTTTATCAATGATGGCGGCATAAAAATTGAATTCTATAAATTTATTTCATTTAATGGAATCAAAATTAATGCACATATATGTAATACCTGAACGTATTGACTAACACTTTAAAACCATCTTTCGCACTGTAAATCTTTCCCCAGGTCGACTTATCGGCTTCAGTGGTCTCTCAAACCAATCGGATGATCAACCTCAACAGGGAAATTCAATCACTCAGGGACCTGCTAACTAATTAGATAGCATCCTTATTTTTCCTTACGAAAACTATTCCGCAAGCCGAAATTATAAAGCAGGACTCCCTACTGAGAACATGAAGGTAGACGGGTAACCAAATCTAGTCTATTCGACGTAATTTAGAACGTTAAATAAATTGTATTATATTTTCAAGTGTCATGATCTCCTTTCTGAAGAAGGTACTCTAGACACACCCCGTCATACATATGGAAATATACATGAACACAATATGACTCATTTTAAAGCAGACTGTGTTTAAAGATTGGTGACAGGTAATTATTTGTGTATAGTAGTGTCTGGGATTGAGTGCTCTCTGTATCCTGTGATTTGATGAATGTCTCGCATCGCAGTCCTCGCGGAAGCTTCTCCACAGTACATGGAACGGACAACAAAGCCTTCAAAATATTCAAAGGGCTTCAGGTGCCATTCTAACAAAGTGTATTCTGTCTCCTCGTTCAAATGTCAAAGTCATACTTAATTCAATCGGACCTTATTGAAACGCTCGTGTCTCGAACACTGGAAAGTGTCGTCCCACCTCCAATCACATTTCTATTTCCTTTTCTGTGATAAAATGATGTTTCAGGCATTTAAATTAACTTTATAAGCCGTACCAAAGCATTTGATTGCGGAGAGATTGCTGAGGAAATTGATAGAAAACTAGAAAATTTCCATTTCATTACGTTTTAAAAGCGGCGAAAGGTTTCCTATAAAAGTAGTATTTGAAAGCATAGGAAATAAGTAATTGTTTGAGACATGCTATATTTACGTAAAGTGCGGTCTATTTTACTCAAAGAATAACTTAATTGAGTTAATTATTTATTAAGTATTTTACTCAAATAACTTAATTGAGTTAGTTAATTAACGTCATGCTGGAATAACATAACGGGCTACTGGCGATGGTCCGTTATGAGTACCGAAGGGAGTGATTCAAGTCAGCGATATTAAGGCTGTGTTTATAACAAGAATTGATTTCTTTATTCATGTATATAGATAGTAAAGCGTCTTATAAACAGTATCTTTAAAAAGTGATAAATACGATGACACGATTTTGTTTTCCTTTACTCTATGATGTGCAACAGAATAAAAAATTGAAAAGAAAAATTCCTGAACTCGTCTAATAAACCGTTTTTACTTAATGATGTTCAAAGAGAAAGTGTAATGGGGTCATTCTCAAAAAAAATGTAAAAACTCTGTCTAAGAAGTTGATATTTTTTATTTAAATTATAATATGCTTTTGAAAAATAGTTGTGTATGCTTCTTAATCTTCATTTTATTTTTCTTAGTTGAGAATATTTTTCAAGTGTAAAAATTAATTACAATAATTTACAAAAAACAATATGTATAAGCGGATATTGCATGCCGGCTGTAAACAAGCTGTCCCATGCTCAGATTTAGAACATTTGTAATGAACTGGTTGTGAGTTATAATATTAAGTCATATAATATATAATGAAACAACTGCTGCGTCCAAACGCACTTCCGCATCTGGCAATGCAGAACAAGAACGAACTGAACTGAAGTAAACCTTCGGAACAGATCTATACTATAAAATGTTTGCTGCCTTGGATATTTCTCCTGCTACACTGCAATGTATTTTATACATGACCGTCATTTTTAATAAAATCCAATGTTTTTAAATTATACAGTCCGCTTTTCTTCCCACTGACCACCATCGACGCAACAACGCCTAAATGATAAAATTACTGACGAAACACATTTTTTAATTTATTTTTATTTTTAGAGTTTTGACTTTTGTGTGTGTGTCCCAAATTTTATTCAGCCCTATTAAGTCCACTCTGTTACAAGTAGTTTTAAATAAAAAAAAGAAATTATATTAAAGTTGGCAACTGTACTGAACTCTCTGAAGGGATTTCACTTTCTGTCAGTCATATTGTATTGGATATTCAAGAAAAAGGTAAGATGGATTTTATGTCAGGTAAGATGGATTACTTAAATGTAATTAGTAAATGTCCACTATGTTACAACTTTTTTAAATCTAATAACTACTTTTTAATGAAATAAATCACGAAAAGGAAGTATGTGACTGCGTTGACTCTGCATGAAATTTTAAGCTACAATTCTACTTTTATGGTTAAATGTCCACTCTGTTACATATACTATGTAACAGAGTGGACCATTAATGTAACAAAGGGGACATAGTAATTGCATTTTTAGGGGAATGACCCAATGGATAACCATTATTGTACTCGTGCATCATATTTCGTGAATTGTTTTCTGAGATTACGGAATCAATATGGGCGACTTTCTCCATACCGATTGAAAGGATTGTAGCAGACACGACAACCAAAACAAGAACAGATGGCTTGATGCCTCAGGTCTCATAAGTCTAATTTTAGGATCAGAAGGATTTTAATTCATCGCGGAAACAGCAGCATTATCTAGCACTGCAAGATTAGAAAAATACTAGGCTACCCCATACTGTGACAGTGATTCGAGAAAGGGGTAATCATATGCCCCAAAGCAGAAGCCAGATTCATCACTGAACGTAATACCCTAACCTTCCATTCTTGTCCACAAATCTCGAGCTCGTCACCAGATGCAGAAGATGTTCTTTAGCAACTAGATAACCATATACTTTGATAATATCAGGGATGTGCTAGGACGTCTTTGCATCACCCCCCGAATATGAGAAATCTGAGTACAGCTACACTATACGTTTATGAGCGGTGCCAACGACCTTGGAAATTTTTTTAGCGCACTCCTAATAGCGAGTATCGGTAGATTAAGACAGTCCATCTGTCTTTACGTTTGAAAGAAAGAGTTTTGAAATAATTCTTTCCTTGGCGACTTAAGAAGGGCGCCTAAAAAATTCGCCAAGCCCGTTGCCACCTCTCATAAAAGCAAACTGTAGCTGTACTGAAATCTAACACAGCAGATACATAATACTTGGCATACTTTGCCACAAGATAGCACAAGGTTGGTTGAATTGGGTTGGATAGCGCAAGGGCCATATTTGGTCATGCTGGGTTAGACACAAGACAGACAATATCAAGTAATCGATCTACACACCCACAAGTGAAGTCTTACTATCACAGAAGGAGACATACACCCAGGGATGTATCGTACCTGCGCCGTCTAAAACTCACAGGTGACTGCAGTGGACAATGTCCTATGTGGCACGACTGCCCCCAATAGCATAAGAACACCATTAGTCTCCATTGTGACGTCATGAATCAACACCAAATAATGCTTTACAATTTAACTATCAATGTCCATTTTGATATAGTTCTACAATAACAGAGTCCTGGATTTCATATTACGATCAGTACTTTACCTCTTTGTAAACATCACACAAGCTAAATTCCATTCCACGCATCTATTCAATTTCACCACTGGCTTCGTGATGTTCACTTTTATGGCAGTGTAGTTTACTTTTTCGGTGGCGTCAAAAGCACTTGTAAGTCAACGACTCGATCAAGCATCACCCGCTTGCTTTATCAAATCCACCGGTGAAAGAATCACGAACATTTTCACCAGTTTTAAATCAAAACAAATACCCTAAGTAGTTTCACTTTCTAGTTTCGAAAATGAAATTGCGGATGTGTCTAGCATTTCAGTTACTACGAACGAGAGTATTATCAATTAGTGAATGAATCCTTGAGAGCCAAGTGATGGAAGATAAATAGTGAATGGAGAAGAATGTTAATTTGCTGAGTACTTCCAAAATAATTGAAAGGATGAAGTACTTCAGTTGATAGAGTCGTATATTTGCATCCGGATGATTGCGAGTACAAAACTAGATCTAACCAAAGACCGTCATGTACGTGGGGTTGGTACACGTTAAATATGTAACAAGCCTCAAAAACCCACTCGTTAGTAAGAGGGGTATTGGAAGTTGAAAGAGTGAGGAGCCAGAGCAGACATTGAGCCAGATCAGGCATTGACCTCGTCATCTCAATGTGGTTCAAAATAACGAGGTATCCTCAGATCGGAGATATTCCCTTCGGTATTGATCATGGACCGTCGCCAATAGTCATTTGTGTTGCTACAGTGCGACATAAATTCGACTACTCACTATTTGTAAATCTATTAAAAATATATGTTATTAATCAAGCAATAAAAATTTCTCAATGACTTTCAACTCCAAGGGTTTCGAATGATATTGGGGTACACATCGAGCGAACCAACAGTGTAGAGCAATCTTCAGCAATTGGAGAACAGGACTACTCTGATGTAGACTAGTCTAAAACTTACAGCACTCTTTCTGATTCGATCACTTCGAATTGAGAGGAGTGTTATAATTTTGCAATAGACCGTCAATGTAGGATGAGCAATGACTGAGCGCCTTTTTCCATCATAGAAAGTTGTGGCATATCTTATAAAATTAAAACAATATTAAACATTTTTACAGCATGTGACAAAAAAAATAGTCGAAAATTCTTTACATTTCAAAAAGAAATTAAAAAATAAATTCAGAGCAGGAAGTATTTTAATTTTACTACAAAATAATTGTTACCCGCAATGCTAATAAGATCGCAATCACAACAATGTACAATGTTACTCCCTAAATCAATTTCGTACTTTTCGAGCCTCTTTCAAATCGAGCGGGTAATTGGTAATTTTGTAATTAACGTCGTACTATAGCAATGCGACGAGCTATAGACGACGGTCTGGGATCAATCCCTCCAGTGAAAACAACCGAGGAAAACACTTCGTAATATTGAACCAAGGTCAAATGACGAAGCAACACCTTAGCTGGCACCCCCACTCTCCAAACTTCTACCCCAACCCAACGTGAGAACTTTCGGCCACGACAGATTTAATCTGCACAAGCCGCCTCTGCGGGAGCAATATGTTAGTTTTATTTTCCGTTAGGCTCTAAAGAAGAGTACAAAATTGGACCTAATCAATAGAGCCATGTAATTCATACGCCCCCAACACTCCTTCTAAGTATATTTTAAACTAACATTTAGAAAATTCTTTAGCAACTAAATATCACAAAAATTTCCTCTCCATCATCTTAGAAATATCGAGCTACTTAAAATTAAAATATAATATTATGTATAATAATATAATATCTGGGTACTTATGTATACCTTATGTATAATAATATATATATGTATATATATATATAAAATTTCAAGAACACAAGAATTTCCAAAAACATTTTATCAATAAAAGTCTTACAAAATGATAAGAAAATGAAGAAATGTTGGTGGATCAGGGAGTCATCAGGGAGGAGCCTGACCCAAACAACATAGAATGATGTTTTCTACATATGAGCAGCATTAGGCTGAAAAAATTGCTCATATACTCCCCCTAAGGGCTAGCCAATCCCATGTACACAATGGTCTATTTGGTGGTAAGGGGTTTCGAACTCACAACCCACCGGTGTCTGATTAACTAACCTTCCAATTAATCTCCAGGCTTCCATTCCTCAAGCTAAGCATTAGTAAACAGCTGCCCATTACTAAATGGGAAAACGATAAAACTGTATTGAGATAAATCGTGATGTGTTTTGTGTAAATATATCTCTCAGGAGAAGATTTACATTACTATAATTATATTTTAGTAACATTGGCGAAAACTTATCGCACTCTAGCATTTCGCGCTATGAAACCCATTTCACTAAAAAATGTCTTTGATATTTCGATTTTCCTGTTTATTACCGCTCGCTTACCATTAATGTATCCCTATCTCCTTTACAAATGACAACTCTTTATGAAAATAATCTTTGTTTAAAAAACGTACTGGAGAGACTGTTACTGGAGAGTTTTCATTACTTTCTCTTTAGATAAGGCTTTGGGATTGATCCTGGACAGTCGACGATAGCCCGTTGTGCTCGTCCAGTGCGACATTAATTAAAATATCTACCTTCCATCTCCTTAGATAAGGAATAATGCAATTATTTTAGATACGAAAGTAACGTCACTAAAATAAAACGTATTCTGGGTACTCAACTTTTTTATATGGCGTGTCGTTACCCAAGTGGATGTGTCGAAATAAACATATACAAATTTGTTTCAGTTAAGAATAAAACACATGCAAGAAGTGCACAAGAGTTTTAACTATCTATCTGCACTATACTTTGAATAAGGATACCTTTACAGTAGGCAAATTAATGTTATTGGTATAGAACCTATCTATTATCTCTGGCCTAAATGTCCAATTGATGCGAGTACATTTGTAACTCTTCGAAACCACTTATCCGAAGGTATTTCTACTCAGCTTCAAACGCAATCCATTCATCGAACTCGCAAAGGTATTTCAGTTTGCCTGTTGAACCAACGGCTTTGCATTTAGCTGCACTTGATCTGTTCCGAGGAAACAGATCACTTAAGATTGTACGGATTTACGATTTCAAGCGCACGCTGGAATACCATTTACAGAACATGCTGATTAACCTATCAGTTGCACCTCACGGATTGAATAGAGCAGAGTAAGAACTTGTCTGCACCAAATGCGATTCATGAAAAAGTATTTGAATAGCAGTATAAAGAGGATTTCCTAATTCAAGATACACACATTTCGTCCTTTGAACAAAAAGTAAAATTTAGAATTTCTAATAAAACATAAAAGGTATAACGGGTGTTAGGTGAAAAATAGCTTCCACCTGCTGATTCGTGAAACTTGGCTCCTTCTTTTCGCAAGATTATACATTAGAGAAGATTTAATGGTAATTAATTAACGTCGCACTAGAGCATCATAACGGGCTATTAGCGAAGATCCGAGTTCAATTCCCAAAGGAAACGTCTGAGGACACTACGTAGTTTTGAACAATATTCCTCAATCCGAAATTCCACACCATGACAACATAAACTGATTTAAAAATAAAATAAGGTTATTTCATTTTTCGTTTTGTGTGCGTGTAAATAATAATTATTATTTGGTGGTTTTTAAATTAGAGATGCTTCATGGAAGGCCACTTCTTTCAACCTTCTCAAAGTATTAATCGATGTATAATAATTTCAATACATTTGGCTTCATTTGTAATTTACAGTGAATAACCACAATATTATACTGTCACATTGATTGCTGATATCCCTCATAGTTTTATGAAAATTTGCAACTTTTACTATAATAATTTTGTTCCAGTGTTTTGTTCTAGTTTTACGGCATTTATTGTTACGTCAGAAAGAAATTTGGGTAATCTCAATAAGGTGCGATGTTATATTCTGATCCTTTACAAACGTTTTAATAAAACACTAAAATATATTACATACTTTTGGAGTGAATAAAGCACGCTTTGTAAAGAATATTTCTGTTAGCTTTTAACTATTAATGTAAATATAACTTATTAAAAAAACTATATGCGTTAATAAGTATAACTTTCTTTCACTTTATTATCAATTTCTAATTCGATTTACGAGGAATGTTTCCAAAAGTTCTGGCAATCATAGTTTGTCTGAATAATACAGGTTAACCTTGTATTATGACCAGCCTCTATCATGTTTACAGTCATTAGTAAAACCGATTGATGGACGAGATATTTCGTCATAATAAAAATTGACCATACCTTGATCGCATCATCATAAAAACACGGTAATTTCTTGATGGTGAGATATCTTGTTCTTAGAAAACTGGTCAAATTTTGATGGAGAACTATCTCGTTGAAACATCTTGGAGGATTAACAACAAACGCTTTCAGGTGCAAACAGGTTATCCCAATGATATCTCTCAATGACTCTCTGTATGACAGCCTCTTGGTGAAAACAGACATGTTCATTTTGCAGCTATTTAAACTCTCAAACATCCGTCGTTTTCTTTCTTTAGAAAGGAGTCACCAAGAAACTATCATCTATTTTCAGAATCCAAAAATTCCCAACGTGGTGAATTATTTCAAGACTTGAATGAGCTGAAAAGTAGAGACATGAAGGCTCCAAAAAAGTTTTTTATTCAGAGGGACTGAAAAGTCAAGTTTGTGCTTGGGACAAGTGAACGGAAATTACATTGAAAAATTGCCTTGTTATATAAACGATTTGTAGAACATAAATATCAAGCAATTCTCAGAACATTAGAAACATACCTCTTACTTTAGTATAGACGGAAAGGGAACAAGAAGCACTAGTCTCTTAAGGAATGTGAAAATTTTTAGTATGGCAAACATATCCTTTTGGTATTTTACTTGTAAAGAATGAATTTATATTCGTTTCGTGAAACACTTAATGCGATCAGGGAGCAATATTACCAACTGATTTCAAAAAACCCTGTTGATTATAGAAGCAGCCTATCGTTTAATGCCATAACCTTTTACAAATTTTTAATTTCGGGTGTCTGGTTAAAGAATCTGGGTCAAATTTCAACTCGGTAAATATATAAGATCGACATTTTATTTACATTGTGAGAAAGAAAATATTATTTTATTTTCTTCTGAAAACCAATACCAAGAAATATCTAATAAAATGTGTTCCGCAGATGTCTTTATGATATTACAACATAAAAAAGATCCACGTTTCACCTTACTGTTGTTACTTCTATGAATTATCAGGGAATTGAGTATTTTCTTTTTCACTGTATTTGCATTCGAATTCATTGACATGATAGTGACGGTAAGATACAGGTTTTACTGATGACAATAACCAGAAATTGTCGCCAATAATTATTTTTCGAGAAATAATGTAATACTATTTGATGCATTTCACTTGGAAAACGAAACATTTTTTCTTCAGCGCAATAACATGGACGTTAAAGTTTCTGAAGTCAAACAGAACAAGAAATGAAATTTGTGCAGTAGTAATAATTTAAGAATGACAGATGTGTTACGAATTAGAAAAAGAAACTATGCATGTGTTGATCTGTAACTTGGTAGAAAAAAATGTCAATGTTCACGTCTGCTGAGTTGAGTTGTGACCATAAATCACTTCAAAGTAATGAGAGTTGACGAAAGAATCAGAACAATGGAAATTGTTGTCACATGTGCTAAAAGCTAGGAAACAAAATTTTACTAAACTAGATGTTACTAAACCTTGAAAAATGAACATTGGACATTTTTCAGTCAGTAAAAAATTACTTATATGCACGTTTCACAAATCGCCGGATCGCAGAAGAATCTCCATAACTGACATAACAAAAAACTTTTAGCTATACAAATGTTTAAAGACGAACAATAAAGCAAAAATCGCAAGTAGCTTGCTAGTTATAACCAGCTAACCACCTGAAGATCCCCCTAGTCTTGTCTTTTTAAGGGACTTATCAATTTGATGGGCACTCCAATGTCACAAATCACTTCAAGGTAATGAAAGTTGACGAAAGAATCAGAACATTGGAAATTGCTTTTACATGCGTTAAAAGTAAAAAAACAAAATTATTAAATTAGATGTTACTTAATCTTGCAAAATGAACTTTGGACATTTTTCAGTCAGCACAAAAATACTTATATGCGTGTTTCACAAATCGCCGGATCACAGAAGAGAAACTCCAAAACTGATCTTAAAAAAAACGTTTACCTATACAAATGTTTAAAGACGAACAAGGACAATAAAGCTAAAAATCGCAAACATTTTGATAGTTATAACAGTCAAAAAACCAGAAGATCCCCCAAGCCTGTCCTTTTAAGGAACTTACATATTGATGGACATTCCTGGGTATTTTATTAAAAGCAAAAAATGATGAAAATTATACAGAGTAGGGATTTTAGAAAAAAACATTCACACTGCGGTAACACAACCCCTTTCGCAGAAAAGATTAACCACTGGAAAAAGTTAACCCAAAACAAATAACAGAAAACAAGAAGAGGTAGTAATTTAAAGAATAAGATACTGCTGCCATGTCATATTCAAACTTCGTCAGGAAGTGCACCAGCCCACAAATTATGATAATTATATTTGTTATAACTACATTTCAAAATAAAGATGTGTCAGTCGCAAAAAATAAGCATTTAGTGAAAAAAGAGTTTCTGCTCCAAGCCGTTGATATTATGTCATAAAGAAAACACAAATGGCATTTCCATCATAAAAAGATGGAACATTCCCAGAAATTTCTCATCTCAATGAACTCGTTCCTGAAGTGACACTCGAAAAGAACTCACCATTTTTTACGAAGTCGAGCAGCTTGTCCGAAAACTCCAAAAAACGAGCGCACAAAAACCACGGGCACACATCTCTCGGGGAAGGAGGAACGAGAGCGAGCAACAGTTTACGCGAACAAGTTTTCCATCTCCCTCTCGGGGCGAGCGACACTTCACTTTTTCGTTTTCGTGCGGGCGCGCTCACCAATAGCGAGCGTCCCAAGCGCCGAACGTGACAGCGCAAACTGTGGATCGCGCGAAGGTTACCTTTCCTGTGGGGCTCTCCGCGCATGCGCTCTCGGAGGCGCGCTCTCTGCCCGCCTCTCTTTTTTTGCGCCGTGAAACACCGGGATGGAAATTTGGGTATGGTTTATTCAATTAACGTCATGCTGGAGCAACACGACGGTCTGTTTGTGACGGTCCGGGTATGGTAAGGTGAGATATATGTAATTAACGTCGTTCTAGAGCAACACAGCGAGCCACTGACGACAATCCGGGATCAATCCCGCAAGGGAAAGATCCGAGGACAACACCACGTAATTTTCAACCACGGTCAGATGACGAGGCAACACCTGATCTGGCACTCCACTCTGGAACTTCCACACGAACTCAACAAGAGGACTTTCGCCATGACAGATTTAACGTGCACCATCCGCCTCTATCCCATACGTTTACAAACATCCATGCCCTGACTCGGATTCGAACCAGGAACCTTCCGATCCGGAAGCTAACACCTAAACCACCAGACCGTTTGGTCGGCTAACGGACCGGGTATTTGGTATTTTTGAATGACTTCGTATTGGAGAAACAAAACTGGCTATTGACGATGGTCCAGAATCAATCCCGCAAGTGAAAGATCTGAGGACAACACCACGTCATTTTGAACCACGGTCAGATGACGAGGCAACACCTGAGCTGGCACCCCACTCTCCAAACTTCCACACCAACCCAACGTGAGGACTTTCGGCCACGACAGATTTAAGGTTTACCAGCCACCTCTACACCATACGCTTACAAACATCCATGCCCGGACCCGGATTCGAACCAGGAATATTCCTATCTAGAGGCTAACACCTTAACCATAGTGTCGTACTAGAGCAACACAACAGGCTATTAACGACGGTTCGCGATCAATTCCAACGGGAAAGTTTCGAGGACTACACCAAGTAATTTTGAACTACGGTCAGATGACGAGGTAACACGACGCCAACGTGAGGAGATTTGAACGGATTTAATTGGTAATTGGTAATTTTTAGTTAACGTCGTACTAGAGCAACACAACGGGCTATTGACGACGGTCCGGGATCAGTCCCTTAAGGGAAAGATCCGAGGACAACACCTCGTAATTTTGAACCACGGTCAGATGACGAAGCAACACCTGAGCTGGCACCCCACTCTCCAAACTTCCACGCCAACCCAACGTGAGGACTTTCGGCCACGACAGATTTAAGGTGCACCAGCCGCCTCTACACCATACGTTTACAAACATCCATGCCCGGACCCGGATTCGAACCAGGAACCTTCCGATCTAGAGGCTAACACCTTAACCACTATACCGGTTGGTCGGCTTGAACGGATTTAACGTGCATCATTCCCTCTTTGTATAGGACGGTCTTTGCTTGGATTAAAACCCGGTTGCTAATTCAGCCAAATTAATACTTACAAAGATGTACTTATTAAGGATGAAATGTCACTTGACTTATTTATAGAATACGATCTCAGCACTTTGTCAATACAAATACCAAAAAATGAATTCCGAATTGGTGTATGATAGTTGGCTGTGGAACCCTGTTAGGATTAAACTTCAACCGGTGTAAACTACAATTTAAGGATTAGTTTCATGCGAGAGAATTTAGGTAGCAGGGCATGAAATTTCCCCTTTTCATTTAGTTTGTTTGCTTACACAGAAAATATCTGATATTTTACACACAACCGAATTTTATTAATGTTTCTTGATTTTCAGGAGGAAAATTATGTATTAACCTTGGTTTATATTATTTTGCTATGTGGTAACAAAAGTGTATAAAGACAATAAATCAATAGACTGGATTGGATTGGATATGATTTTGTAGCATTGAGTCCTCTCGGGACGTATTATGCCAAACTCAAGATAAAAAAATCAGATATATAATATAATAATAAAGTGAAATGAGTCAAAACATAATGAATGAATACTATATAAAATTATATGTGATGGATAAAACCAATGTCATGTAAAAAGCTAAAAATATTCGGATGAGGATTCTCTCCAACCATGTCTTCTAAAGTCAAGATATATGAATTAAAATGTTTAAGTCGTTGCCTATTAAAATGGGAACATTCAATTAAAATGTGTTTTACTGTTAGTGGGCAAATGCAGTAATTACAAATAGTATAATTTTCTCCGAATAAATCAATAGAAGTTCTACAAAAATGTTGGTCCAAAAAGAGTATTTTTTAATGGAATAATGAAAATTTTAAAAATAAATTAACTGGTATCACTATTTTTTTTATTATCAAAGTGCGAACAGATGCATGCATGAACTTAGAAATGTTTCTAACCATGCCCCCCAACAAATGACGTAATTAAATTTTTAAATAAAATTAAATTTAATGAAATTTTTTATGTAATTTAAATGAAAATTTTTATTTGTCCGTCCTCATTTGTTTCTACGGAAGTTACGAAGTGTCCTATCAATTTCTAAGGTGGACTGCACTGCGAATGGTGGATGTAGAAGCTATACTAGAATTCAAAACTACAAATCAAACACGACATATATTAAAACTGCAGTGTTTAGTGATATGAGTTATTTATATGATTACATGACATTGACTGCTCTGAAACTTGCAAACTTTGTTCTGAAATCACACTTCCAATTCCGGTTACAGAAAAATCTAAATTGCGCCGGAACTAAAGTGAGCTCGAACTCTCACGTCTCCGACGCTATTCATTCAGTTATTCCTTTCAATACCTTTCTACGTTTATCATTCGGTGCGTTTGTGTACTCATGACGTTTCATTAATTTTACTTACTATGTTACAGCGTTTTCAGTTATAGTGTATGTTTTATACCACTAGCTGAATATCCCGGCGTTGCTCTGGTAGAAATGGTTAAATGTTGATTGAAAAGTGAATTAGAATAATCACTTTTCTTACATCGAAAAATGCAATAATTTTAGGTTGTACGAAATATGCTTTTTGACTTCGTTTTTTTAACTTCTTTACAGCTTCAAAAATTTTTCTTCGGATGCAAATATATACATTTAATTCCTGAATAATATATAGCAATATGCAAAAGACTTAGACATATACAAACAGAAACGAAATTCCGATGAGAGAAGACAGAATTCTGAAAAACAAAAGATGTGCTATGTGTCGAATTTAGATTTCCCGAGCTAAAATAGAGCAATTCGAAAAAGACATTAGAAAA
Organism: Metellina segmentata; assembly: GCA_947359465.1. Lineage (NCBI taxonomy): Eukaryota > Metazoa > Arthropoda > Arachnida > Araneae > Tetragnathidae > Metellina > Metellina segmentata. Next base: position 22,986,512 of record OX375878.1, on the reverse strand, counting down.
ATATCAATATAGACGGTAATAATTTATGAAATTTAATAATGCTCAAATATGACCTCGATATTTCCCTGTGTTAAGCTTCCGTGTAGAACGCGTTTACTTGTCAATATTAATTTATTGCAAGAAAACAAACTTTAGATATTAAAATTGGGGCTTCGAGAGGCACTTTTAGAACTACCTGTGTGCTAATTTTTATGGCTGCAGATATGCCTGAAGACAGGAAAGTAATAACCTATGTTTTTCGCAGTGTTCTAAAGTATAAGTGTTCCAAATTTAGTGTGGATTGGTCAATCGATGTAGATTTGTTTTGAGAATACACACATATGTACACATACATCCTTTTTTTTATATATATACTATGGGGCTCTGCACTCTGCTCGCCTACGCCTGCCAAGCCCCTGGGATTGCTATGCAAACCAACACTCCTTTCGCAGAGTCAATATCCTGCGACGATGAAAGTATCTTAATAATTAGTATAATCCTGATTTGACTTTTCTGTGAATGACGTCTGTTCGCTATCGCTCGCAAACCAACAATCCTTTCGCAAGTGATTTCGCTTTTTCTTTTTTACTTTAATACTTAATGCACCCTAAACTAATAACCGTATCAGTGAAAAACCTTCTCCATCTTGTGTTCCCTATTAAGTATTCAGCAAAACAAAACAAAAACAGCAAGAAAGTTATGAATAACTGCACCAAATTAAACAGTAAGAAACAAAAAAGCGAAACTATCTTAATAATTCGCATATTTAATATTGCACTCTCAGTGCATTTGACATCACAGCAATCTAGGCCATTTCACGTTTCCTCTGCGCCAATCAACGATTTGTACACTTTCCCTAAATTATACTTTTCATCCCATCGAACTTATTTATGAACCAATTTTAAAATAATTATGCCATACAAAAGAGTGTATTCTAAGCTTTCATGTACTATTTTCAAATTTAAAAACTAATAGCATTAAGCTATAGATAAGACAGTTTTAGTTTTGTATCGGAAATTATGATCTAAAAGTTCCGAAATTTGTATGACCAACTTTTAATTACATCGATTTTATATATAGAAACCAATTTCAAAAATAAATGTTATAGAAGAAAAGGTATATTCTAAAGTTTTCATTGATGTTTTCACATTTAAAAAATAATACTAAGCTATAGATTTGACAGTTTTAACAAAAAGTAACGAAAATTTCCCAATATTCCAAAATTTGTATGATCAACTTTTGATCTCATCCAATTTATATGTTATCCAATTTCCAAACAAATTGTACCGTAGAAAAGTGTAGAGTCTAAGGTTTCCTGCGATGTTTTCAAATTAAAAAACTAATTGTAATAAGACATAGATATTACAGTTTTAAAAAAATAACAAAATTGTCCTGATATTACAAATTAAAAACGTATATATTACTAGGAACCAAATTGAAATTTTAAAAAAATTCAGCGTCGTGCAAAAATTTACGTTTGGAGGTACTCTAAAAAATTCACGGCTGAAGACTGAAAATTGTTCGCCTTTTGCTCACTCGCGTTAGAAATTTCGCTCTTTCAACTTTGACACTTTACAAACCCTAAACTACTAACCGCATCAAAAAAATTTCCTTTCTCTAGTTCCCTGTACAATTTTGAACAAACCATGTCAATTTTGTAATTTTCTTATCCGTACCTTCTCGGGAAACCCTTTAAGAATCGAGCTAAAAAAAGCGAATTTTCAATCCTGCGGCGGCGGTAACTTTTTTTAATATAGAGAGATAGATTGTCTGGAAGGAGGCGTCTGACAAATTACTTCAAATGGCATTGACTATCGATTACATTGAAAACTATTTTAATAAAAAGTGTATGGACAGCTAGTAATTGAATTAAAGTGGCTAGTTATAAATTTATTTGTTCTACTAATTTTTGAAGTTTTTTGACATGTTCAAGTAAAAATGAAGACTATATTTCTTGAGCAAGTTATTGCAAATTCTCGTAAGCATACCCCAGGATATTTTTGCTTGTCCATCATATTTTCATTATGAAATCTAAAAAACAATTTACAACGCGCTTTTCAAGTGAGTCGTTTTGGGAAACAAGCAGTACGCTCCTTTTTCGAAGAAAATATACTTTAAACCCTTAAATAATTGCTTGGCTATTACGTCGCAATGGTCAGATTGTGCCAAACCTAGTCTGACAAAAGGTACGATAGTTAAAGCAGTGGCAAAATGAAAGCTCCGTTGCTTTTAAAATTGACTATAAAACAGGAACAGAAGCGAGTTAAGATCAAATTCATTATGAGTTATTTAGAGTTTGAAAGACTAATAAACACTCACACGTTAAGGAAAGGGCTTGAAGTTTAAGCAGTTATTTATCTTACTCAGTCTAGTAAACTGATCTTCTAGGACCTAGTAAAATGTAATTTAACATTTAGACTGTGCCCAGTACAGCAGTTGTTCCTTGATCGCACCAAGAAAGAATGTAAACTACGGTCAGTGCAGCAGTTATAACTTGAAAGGTATAAGATTCGCGCCAAAAACGAATTTAGACTGCGGCCTGTACAGCAGTTGTACCTCGAGTGTTATAAAAATCGCGCCAAGAAAGAATTTCGACAACGGCCGATATGACAGTTGTATCGTAAAAGTTAGAAGAACCGCCCCAAGGAATAATTTAATTTAGACTACGGTCTTACAGCAGTTGTGCCTTGAGAGTTATAAAATTCTTGCCAAGAAAGAATCGCACCAGTTATATATCTATAGTCATAGTCAAAAGGTGTTAACTAATTCCAGTCACGAATTCATTTCAATATTGAAGTTTACATTAAAAGTTTAAAAGTCGACTTCTTTTACTGATCTCAAAATAAAAGAAAACTATGTGATATATGTTTTATACAAAATAAATTTAACATTTCTGCTTTGGGGCCAACAACACCTTCATATAGTTTGACTTTTGTTTAGCTTGTAAAAACAAAATTTGAGAATTTTATAGAATGAATATAGTACTTCATAACTATCATGTCCATTTGTATGAAATTTATAAAAAATGCCTTTTTTGCTATCATCAAGTACATCCGTTGATGAATAAGCTATTGGTTTCAGTCACCTTGTTAAACAAACTAGATTTGTGATTAGTTGGGCTTTAGAAACGAACTCATTAAAAAACTGAATCAAAAATTGTTATAATATATTATGAACTCAGTTTTTTTACACGAACTTAACAGCCTTAGCATTTGTTTAGAAACTTTGCAGACTTTTCTACTTCTGAAAATGCAGCTATACTTTTCATTTTTAGAATTCTGACTTATCCTCATTTTTTCAGACAGTCAACAGACGACGCAACTGTATTTCAAGAGTAAACTTAATTTGCATGACCATTATAGTTATTTTATAAAGTAATTCCATCTCCAACCTTATTTCTATCTGCCCAGACTTGAAAATAAACACCATTCGTTGTGGAAATTCCATAGTAATTTACTTTTAATATTTGACGTATTTATTCAGTTTTTGAGTGATTAAATCATCATTTACGTGGAATGGAATTTCAAGAAAAATAATTTATGTAGCTTCTGGAATTCTTTTCTCGAGACTAGTACAGTTGGGTTTTGAGACTAGAGCAAAATAAAAGTAGAATATATCTCGGTGTCTCGTGTTGCATATTTCACACTACTGTTTCGGAGTTGCAAATTTAATTAATCGTAAGACTTTCAACTGCTATTTTGCAGTGAACTGATTTACATGTAGGAAGAAGATTCATAAGGTACATCGAAAGTTATAAAACCTATGAGTTAAAACAAAATAACAAGAACAGAAGCGAATATTAAAAATATCTTTGAACTGAAGTGGTTACAATGAGACAGGAGGCTAACTGAAAACTTAAAAAAGTGAGAAAGAGATCTCTTTTGAAAGCAGCATGACCAACGAACAATGATGCATTCTTTGCATCCTATTTCATTCTGTGGATGTGTTTCCGTGGTAGTAAAACCCATTCCAATGCTTGACTCGATTCCATCACGATTCCAAAATTTTAATGTGCATCAGCGTTCTCGACCAAATAAAACCTGTCAACCATTTCTGTTCTCGTTGATCCTTGGTTTTATGGATCAAAATCGAAGAACGAATTTACACAAACACAAGTGCAAATAAACCTTAGTCCTTTCAGCCAGGGCCCGTATTTTATCCACATGTCAGCATACACTTCGTTGACGATTCCCGTATAGATAGCAATTCCATTTGCAATATCCTATTCTTTGCTAGGAAAAAAATGTAAGTACTTTTTAGGTATTCCGAAGTATTTAAGAACTCTCTTTGCATGTTTTTCTGTTTTGTCCTGGTGTTTTAATCAATTTTTTGTTGAAACATTTTCCAGTCACAATCAAATACGCGGTTTCATTTTTACTGTTGTAGCTTATTCCTCCTGATCTAGCTCCAGCAAGATCAGGAGAAATCTTGCCTCCCAGCAAGCCATTCGTTCTCAAAAATATATGTTATCAGGATTCTGGAAGAAGTGTAAAGGACTCATTTCAATGCATTAAAGTATGTGATTACTATAGGTGTGTGTTTACCTTTGTACTATGGGAAAAATGAATATTATACTTGACCACTCAGGAACTTTATACACCTAAGGTGCGCACTTAGCGAAATAACTAAAGCCGTGTGAGACCTTTTTTCCCTTTTGCAAAACAAAGATAGATCTAGAAATAAATTGTCCTGGATATCGGTCATGATTGGGAAGAATTCACCATTTTTCGTTAGTTTAATTTTTTTGTTTTCGAAGATCCCATGCAAAGTAAGAGAATCAGGCACCATCTTAAGAACCCTCCATGACCAGTCTGTCAGCAATATCATTTTCTATTATTTCAACGTGAGATGGTATCCACTGAATTACATTAGTTTATGAAAGAATGTTTTGCAATTTTTCTTATTCTAATGTCTGATTTATATCTTGCAACCTAGCTGTTTCTTTTGTGAAGGACTTGAGCTACGACAATCAGTTAGGATACGTGATACGGATTTCAAGAAGTAAAAAGGTGTTAACCTTTTCGCTTAAATAATGACAGTTAATTTAACGCGGCAAATCAAGTAGCGGACAAGATTTCTTCTTTTGTCATTTTCATTTCCGCTTTTGGCATAAAAATATCCTTTCCAATAGAAGGTAAATCCATAATATGCCTTCTACTGCTGAGTACATCCTCAATACCAGGATGAGAGGGTTGTAGTGGCTCTCTAAAATTTACCAAAGATAACAAAATCATTTTTATTTTGTATCTTCGAATTGTTTATTTATTTTGAGTTTTTTATGTTTTTCGAATTGTTTATTTTTTACGATGCAGTTTTCCAACAACTGAGGTTGGTGGGCGGGTACCGGTTATCCAGACAATTTCTATGTAATAGAAAACAATTTGCAAGTCAAAAGCATATCAATAAAACTTTTAGGTAATGTGTTCACATTTTAAGAAATTTGGGGGAATTTTAAATCTTTTTTTTTACATTTTTAGGTAAACAAATCCGGGCTCTGCTTATCATAGTTCGAAGTCTATATTCAAAGTTTTAACTTTAAGCGTCACTGATTATGTTAATAATACGTAGAAAGCTTAAACTCTCTCTTTAAATTAAGTGATATCAACATAGGTGTTATAGTTTCTTATGAAATACCGATAAAAAAAACATAAACGTATGCGGAAAAACTCGAAAATTGTTCTTACAGTTTTTTTATCCTTTGTACAGTTCAGTAGAAAAAGATATTGTCACTTTGTGAACGTCAAACAATGGCAAAAGATTGCGTTAACCGGAGACCTTGAGAGAAATTATGTCCTTTGGATGCGTAAAAGCGGAATTACTACAGAATAATTTGTTTTCGCGGAGCGTGAGTAACGTGAAACCAAATAAACACCACACGAGGAAAAATACCTCAATTCTGATACGATTTTAAGCATAAAAAGCTTCACACACGCATAAATAATAATTGCTCACTTCCGTAACTTCAGCGTGACAGGAAAGATGATAGAGTAATATTTATCGCGAAAGTATTAATTGAGAAATAAACATGCAGTGCTTTGAAAAACAGATTATGTCCTAGGTTTTGGTGTCCTGTATGTCTTTGTAGTTTTCATAGGCTGGTAAAATTATTATCTTCCTAACTTCTCATACGCTGAGGTAACCTGGTTGTAAAAGTAACGGATTAACAACCTGAGGGTTAGGAGTTAGGTACTTGATCCACCTGAACACCGGTGTGTTCAAGGGCTGATGTCTATCATGGCCTCAAATGTACACACGCTGGAATAGTGTGAAAGCTTTGTGGATTGGGTACCCGTCATCTGACGTAGCCAATATTACGAGGGGTTTTTCTCGATCTTTCCCTTCGAGATTGATCACGGACCAGTGTAAATGTCCCGTCATGTTACTCCAGTGGGACGTTAACTCAACTACTTGCAACCCTTATTTTTTGTTAAGGATGATGCTGGAATGATGTCAATTAATGCACATATTTCATGCATTACGATTCGAATAGTTTTATACATATACATTTTATGATTTAATCAAAAGCCAATAGTTTCAAAACGTTTGGAGATGATACTGTAGGACATCTATCATATACTCCTTATTCTTTGTCGAATCCTCGACTCTACCCCTGAAATTCTTTTTTCAGGGGTAGGACCTTTACCACAGGATCTGGATACCTATCTCAATTATATCCCCACTTACGTCCATCATGTTCTTTTATTGCCGGAGAGTTTTAGAAGTTCATAGCAGCATTTACGGATTACGCGAAACCCACAAAACTTTTGACTACTGAATAATTTAACATACTTGTATTAAAACCAAAATTATCATGTCTTGCTTGCAATAAACGATTCAACCAACAGTTACAAGAAAACATTAATGAATACTTAGAATTTGGAATTTTATCCAGTTAAGTGATCGGAGACAGCTGTTGGAGCTAAGAATCTGAATGCTGTGATACAATTTATTGAGAGCAATGCATCTTTATGAAGAAACTACAAAATGGTTATCAAAAAACAACAATTAATTATAAAGAAAGAATGTGTTTTTGTAGAGTGTATGTCTTGGATGAAGATAAAGTATGTATGATTTCTTTTACAGTGTCTTAATAGCACCAGTATTGTTTCTCGTACCACACCAAATTCTTTATTTTAATCTACCTTTCAATAAAGTTCGGAAATAAAATACCTAATTTAGAAGAACAGTCTACTGAATTTCAAAATACTTTTTCCTCGCATGAAATATCCTTCTTTGTTTCCCCAGATCAACGAATAACATCTCGCCTTTCGCAATGCCATACCATTATCGGGATGAGCTTGCCAAAAGACCGGCTTCAGAAACAGAAAGGTGTAGTCTCGAAATACAAAGAGTAAAGTAATATATCGTACAAATTTCTCTTAGTTTGAATAAGTTATTTGGAACAACGAATTTCTTCATTGTCATTTTAAATTTGAAAAGGCATTATTCTCATGGGTCTAAAGCTAAAATGTTGAGTGACCAGGCTATAATGGCAATAGCAGAAGTGAGAAACAGTAGATGTACAAAAGTAACTACTCATTTGATTAAGAAACCGTTTGTATCGGCTGTATCACAATGCATTTATGTTGCAATAGGAATGCCGCTGATAGGTCTTATGATGGGATTATTTATTCTATTATTACTCTACATATTACTACGAAAAATGCTTAATTTTACAATGTCATATGATAATGGAGGCTATCATAGAAAGAGTGGCCTAACTCACCAACATACCAATGGAGATAAATGCGTTATTTTATCAGCACCAATTTGATATTTAAAAAAGATTTTCCACGACAAGATCGAAATACTAAAATTTTGTTTTCCAGTGATCACCCAGAAGTTATTTTGTGATTTTAGAAAACTTGAACCTGTGCATTTGCAAAATAAAAGTAATATGTAACAATAAAATTTCCCGGTTTTTGTGGGTTTGGTCACTTTTGCTTTGATAGCCTTAATAGTCCTAATTTTGCTGATTTATTACGCAACATGTCACAAACATTTTTTCCGCGAATCTTAGATTGCTGAAACAAGGTGAATAGTTAGATATTTATGTCGTTGCAAGCTTAAATAATATCGGACATGTTTACATGTAGTAGACTAAAACATCCGTCATAAAATATTGAAATAAGGAGTCATCAATACTAGTAGTAAAGTAATAGAGCATCTCAACCAAGTGTGTACTTACGTTATAATATTGCAAAGAAATGTAGTTATATTCCTACAAAAACTTTCCATGAAATTGTTGATGAAATCAATTAAAAATTTTTAAATCATAAAAAATCAAATAAAAGAAAATTAAATAGGTTAAAGTGGAGACAACTGTGAACCTAAATTTTAAAAGGTTATAATTAATCAATTACTACAATGTCTTTCAAATATATTTTTATACAACACAATAGCAGGCCCGTTACTTATGTGTTTACACTTTTTAAAGGAACATTTATGCACTAGAAGACATTTTTGCATAATTTTGACTTCAAAATCCAGGTTAATAGGTCATTGGTTTATGCTTTAAATACTAACTGAAAAAAATTAGACTAAGCTAATTATAATTATCTAAGATTAAGATCCTTAAGTTTAAAGACGAGGGTCCTTCGGAAAGTAATACCCATTTGAGCATGCTCACCACTGTGACATAGGCAAGTGCCCCGGTCATGGTCAACCAGTTTTAGGGACTCGCCTGCCAACTGTTTACTGAATTTCATCGCATTTAACTGCAATTGTTGTTTTGGAAAGCAAACAAACTGTCCTAGAAAATAGAGCGTGCCGCCAAATGTGAAGTGATAACTGTGATCCGATTTCTAAACGCAAACAAATGTGCGACCAAGCGAAATTTATCGTGAAATCAAAGCAGTATATGGTGATGTGATGGATGAATCATGTGTGCGTCGTCGGTGCCGAAATTTTGTTGAAGGAAGAGAGAACGTCCATGATGAGGAGCGATGTGGCCGCCCAAGTGTCATTACGGATGAGCTTGTAAAGTCTATCGACCAATTCATCAAACAAGATCGGCGTGTGACTTCGAATGAAATTCATGATAAATTTTCACATGTGTCTCGCACTATCAATTACGAAGTGGTAACAGATCACCTAAAATTCAGACACATTTGTGCTAGGTAGTTGCTACGTATGCTCAATGACGATCACAAAAGCTTAAAGACGTTACTGCTAATCTCAATGGACTGGCGAAAAAGGAGTATGACGCTGGTATTCTAAAGCTTGTCAAAAGGTACGACAAATGTTTTAATTAGCAAGGGGACTATAGAGAACAATATTATACGGTATAAACATGTAAAATAAAAAGTGTGGTTGAAAATTTTTAATTGGTCTGTATTTCATTTATAAACTGATATTACTTTCCGAGCGACCTTCGTATAATTAGCTAATTAGTGTGTAACAGTGATAGCTCGAATTCTAATTTATTAAGAAAGACTAATCCTGTTGGAAATTGTATTTAATAATAATCTTCATGCGTTGACTCTCAATCAAGTTGCTCGAGGGAATAAGATTGTTTACAATTTTTTTCACCAAAGAAGCATGAAAAAAATTAAGATTTTTTTAAATCCGGAATTTAACTGTTAAAAATCAACTAAAAACTCATTTCCTAACAAATAATTCTGAATGGAAAATTAAACATCCAGTGCATTATATGGATTGCATTATAATAACAAAAAAATAAATATAAGAGATAAATTCATTGTTGAGCTATGACCGTTAGAACAAAACATCATATTACAAAAAATACAGTTTTTAAGAAATTAAGCTTTATGTTTGGAGCATAATGGTTCATGGTGTCAGTACCTAATAAAAAACCCTTGTAACTAGTAATATATTCAGAATATTTAAAAAATCTTTGAATGGTAAAAAAACTAAAGAATTGAAAAATATTTTGAAGCAATAAAATAATCGATATTCTGGTCAGTATTTTTGATATATATATATATATATATATATATTACATGGTACATGGTACATAATGACACTCATAATCATTTATGTACACTCATTGCGATAAAATATTTGCGCGCCAAGAAATAACTGTGGGATCGTAACGAAACTTGGCATGAAGGTACATGTCGGCCAGATATGCCAATGATTAGAAATGCAGCGTGATTGCACATTGCGTAATGCCATTAGAGGGCGTTGAACTTCGTTCTACTTGGAGTATAAAACAGGTAAGCAGAGCTTGTATGAGTGTACTTAATCTTTTGCAAAGGAAACGCTGAGGTAGACATGTCGTTACACAGCCATCCAAGACATTATGAGCAGTTCGAGAGGGGAAGAATCATCGGGATGATGGAAGCTGGATGGTCAGCTCGGCGAGTAGCTCGTTAAGTAGGCCGTTCTGATTTTACTGTGAGGAGGTGTTGGGAGCAGTGGACAGAAGATACGTCATTTACACGGTGACCAGGCTCAGGACGCCCTCGACAGACCAGTCATCGAGAAGACCGTCACATCATACGAAACGTAAGCGTAGAGCCAACTGCCTCATTGGTCGCTATCCAGACACAGGCAGCACCTTCACTACGGGCCCCTGTGTCTTCCCAAACCATCGCAAGGCGCCAGGCTGAAGGACATCTAGTATCGCGACGCCCATTACTTGTGCTGCCACCAATGACACCCACCCACCGACATCTCCGTTTGGAGTGGTGTCGTGCACGACGGGATTGGACTGCAACGGAATGGAACCAGGTCGTCATCAGCGACGAATCTAGATTCAATTTGAGTAGTGATGACAATCGTGTTCGTGTGTGGAGGCCCCATGGTGAACGCCTCAATCCTGCCTTCGCTTTACAGCGACACACCGCTCCCACAGCTGGTGTGATGGTATGGGGTGCTATTGCTTACGATACATGGTCACCCTTAATATTTATCCATGGCACAATGACAGCCCAGCGGTACATCCATGACATCCTTCAGCCACATGTGATGCCACTCATGACAGGGCTGCCAGGAGCCATTTTTCAACAAGACAATGCTCGGCCACACGCAGCAAGGATGTCACAAGACTGCCTTCGCCACATTACCACCCTTCCCTGGCTTGCTCGATCCCCATATTTTTCAGCAATTGAGCATATCTGGGATCATTTGGGACGGCAAGTTGGACACCCTACGATTTTGGTCGAATTAGAGGCGCGTTTACAGCAACTGTGGAACGAGATGTCTCAGGACATCATACGGAACTTGTATGCCTCAATGCCCGCTCGTATCGCATCGTGCATTCGCGCTAGAGGGAGCCAACAGAGCAATAAAACTTCCGTTCATTTGTACTTTTCTGCAATAAATGATCATTTTCTTTGATTTTCTAATCACTTACTTATATTAAAGTAATACTTACATGTGTAAAATTTCGTTTTATTTTGACGACTTTTTCTTGGTGCCCAAATTTTTATGGCAATGAGTGTAATTGCCAAACATTTTTGAGACACGTTTAATCAGACCCGCTAACCCTATTTTAATCAGACACGTTTTACACTCACACACGTGAACTCTATTGTCACGCGAACACGATTGCCTCATCCACCCGATAGAATTTAATTTTTAAATTTCATGAACATGAACATTAATGTAGATTTCTACAAAATTCATCCTTTCAATGTTAATTAAATTTATTTGTATTGGATCCCTACTTAGCTTCATCATTGTTGATGTAGTTACGAACCATTTTTCTGCCATAGTTTTATTGTTTGGTTGATTTTAGGACTCGGGGTTCATATTTGATCAAGCTGCGCCAAATAGAGTCAATTAAATGGCCATGCATACACAAGGAAAGCTTTTAATGACAGAGAAGAGAAATACCCAGAAAGAAATACACCTATGGTGAAATTGAATCTGCACTCCATGCATTTTTCAGGTTAATATCGCAGTATATCTGCGTTTTTAGTTCAGGATATTCCCCAAAGGAGGCATCAAAATTATATTTTCGTAACAAAAGGAATTATTTGTATTCATGTAAGACAAAATGCAAAATATGTCAAGGTATTATTAAAATCACCAACACTCATATATTTATACTTGATGCTTATTGTAAACCCTTTAAAATCACTTTTGAAAAATCAAGTGTAAATTCATTGTCTTTCTCTTGAGAGGAAGTGTGGGTCAAACTCCTCCCTGATGACGCCCTGATCCACCAACACTTTTATTTTTGAAATATTCTTCACGGTTTTATTTTGAATTTTTTTGTTTTTGTAATTATATTGCTTACCTTGTAAAATCTGCTGATTCAGTGCGCTTGCATGGTTATTTTCGAGTTTCATTTAGTGGTTGTTGCACCTTGGTTGTTTGGTTCTTTGCTTTTTTACATATTTTGATTGTGTTAGAATATATACAATAATAGACCGGACACACTACCATACAATAATGGACCGAACAGCAATATGTGATGGTATAAGAGAAATAATACATGTTTTAATAGGGGAATGGTCCCCCACGTGCTGCAATTACATTAACAACCCTTATGGCATACTTTCAACAAGGGTTTGATACACAGCTGTGGGTATTTGTGTCCGTTCCTGTTGCAAGAATGTCGCCAGCTCAGCTGTTGATTTCGGAAGTGTTTCCCTGGTCGGTAAGCGTCGCTCTAACTCGTCCCACAAATGTTCTACGGGGCTTAGGTCGGGACTCTGAGCAGGCGAAGGAAGACATTTTATGTCGTGACACCATTGCTTAACAGATGTTGTAACATGACACGGAGCATTGCCGTCCTGGAAGTAACATTCGTCCATTCCATAAAATTGCCAAAACGTAGGATGAACCTGATTGTCAAAAATTTTCATGTAGGCGTCGGCGTTCAATTGACCAGGAACAACACGCAAAGATCCCAGGCCATACCACGAAAAACACCCCCCCCAAACGCTGTTGGATTTTTTGCAGATCCGCTGGCGTCCGCTCCGTTATTAGATTTTATATAAGTAGTTATATTGCTAAATTATATATAAGTGCCAATATAGTAAGATCTGATAGAAAAAACGGTATGCTTCAAAACGCATGGCAGAGATTTTTCTAATCCCTTAAATGTAGGTTGCGGTTGTGTTCCAGTGACGAAAAGTGTTTCGTGTAGGTATTTAGAATGTGACATCACAACACTTGTTTTTTTTAACTCGATTTCATAATTTAGCCAACAAAATTCCATAGTATAAATCACTAATTCAAATATGATAGTCGATTGATCAGCGCCAAACGTCACTAACACGACGGTAAACTACATTTTAAATCAACCCGAATGTGTATCTCGCGAGAGCATTACAGTCTTCGCTGACCGGCTGGTTTATTTACACGGAAAATCCCATTCAGGTGGTAACATGTTTAAGCCAAATTGCATGTCCCAGTTATTTGATTTAGTTCCAGCCATAAGCGACCGAACTTCCTCAGTGTAGCGTGGAACAATAGGAATTAAAGGCTTAAGAGTTCTAAGGAAATGTACAAAAATATAACTAGACTTTTCATCTCTTTGGATTACCTATGAAATTTGCGTATCCGAATAGTTATCGCAGATCTAAAGATTATTCATGAATAGGCATAGTACGCGTGCATATTAAAATTGTTTCAAAAGAAATCCATAGTCGTCATGTCTCATCCCATTATCCTAGAAACAAGGAATGAACAGTGGATCATGAAAAATGCATTCTTATCGGAGACTTTTGCAGTCTTATCAGAAGCTTTTACAGTCTTTTCAAGAGCTTTTACAGTCTTATCATAAGTTTTAATGTGTACCGCATTCAACCAGTGATCTTTAAGAAATGGATTAAGCTTTGAATAACTTTTATAGTTAAATTATGGAGAACTTAAATATTTTCTATGGAAATGTGTTTATTTTATTATAGACTAGATCAAAGGTATTTAAGTTGAATTTCTGGAATTATGAGTTTATATGAAGCATTTTAAATAAAATTAACGTTTTCTTTTTCGTAAATTACCTCATTTCATTTTGATAGCTTTTTAAATAAAATTTGTTAAAGTCATTATTTGAAATTTTTTAAATTATTCACTGCACACTTGATGGGCCAAAAAAATCGAATTTCACCTCTAATACCGTCTTGGATGAACACGGGTATTTATTTTTTGCAAAATTAAATGCCTTAGTGAAAACTTTAGAAGATTTAAACAAAATGCATGCAGATAAAGATTCTACTATCATCAATAAAGTAGGTAATTGGTTTAAATATGTAGCCAATGACGTAGAGGATATATTGCATAGTAATAAGCAATATTATCAACCAAAAGTAACAACAGAGTCACTTGTTAAAGTAGTAGAAGTTTTGCAGCAGACTAGCATGAATCTTGCTCAATATAATCAACTGCAAAATAACTATACAGGGTGTTTCAGAAGAGGACTCCCTTATAAATGCAATAACTACGAAAATATACTAGATAGAAATGGAATATGAAACAAGCGGTATTTTTAATGGGCAGGTCTGAAATTTGAAATAGAAAGGTTTAAAAATTAGTTACAAACTTGGATATAGATGGCGTTGTGTTTGTAAGCAAGAAATACAGCTGATATATAGCTATTTTTTCAAACTTCCGTTTCTTCCACTGGCAAAACGTGGCAGGAAGTTTTGTAGTAAGCTGTTGAACAAGAAAATCGAGTCATGTATTCATTGGAACAACGAAGATCTACCAGACACTTCGTGGTTTATGCAAGATGGTGCCCACACACAACCACACCGTACTTCTGCAGTAAAAACCTTCCATGACGAATACTGCAGTGACAGAGTCATTGCTCTAACTTATTTCAAAGAAACCGGCACTGGAATAGATTGGCCTCCATACTCCCCGGATCTCAATCCATGCGACTTCTTTCTCTAGGGCTATTTATAGGACATTGTTTACAGAAAGAATCCTCAAACGATACAACAGTCCATCTGTCAAGCATGTGTATCCATTTCAGTGCACACATTACGGCAAGTGGCATCAAACTTCTCCCTTCGCTTGTGTCAAGTGATTGCTGTTCAAGGTGGTCATTTCGAATATCTTGTAATGTGATTTGACGAGTATGAATGACAATTTACACATGATTTGTGGAGGAAATAACAAAGCAGCGCCATCTATTAGCCAATTTCGTAACTAATTTTTAAAACGGTCGATTTAAAATTCCTGACCTTCCCAGTGAATAAACCACTTGTTTCAGATTTCTATCTACCATAGTTTCGTAGTTATTGAATTTCAAAGGTAAGGAGTCCTTTCTGAAACACTCTGTACATGCAATAAACTCAATTTCTTTAGTTTTGGCATTTTGCCGTCTGAACTCGCATCAGTCAAAGGGTTTTTAAACAAACAATGTTAAAATGACTTAAAACATAGAAATCAAACTTAATCCGATTTCCATATAAATAGCCACGCACCGAGAGTCTGCCATAAGACAAGCTAACAGGTCTGAGCAGGTTTCTACCCGGTATTCTTTCAAATATGTAATGATTCGAGTGCATCATGCACAAAGTGAAGTTTCTCACTTAGAATGCCTTCAATGTAACTGTCCAGATGGAGAATTTTCGAACTCGAAACACAATGGCAGGAATTACCAGAAAACTCAATGAGCAGGTAGGCAAGCCCTCAAAATGTTTTCTATACCTCTTTAGCACGCGGTAACTGCATTTCAAGTCCCTCTTCATCTTGGAGGCTGAATATGGCTGAGACCTGTTCTCAGATTGTGTCAAAATGGCCGGAATTGTGGAACACACCCCTTCCAATAACACCACTATTAACCTTTCCAAAATTCCTTCAGAGATGAGCACATTCAAGCATTATATTTATAGTATTACCCTCGACAATAAAATTACCCTTTGATTTAATGATTTGGTGAATAAATATCCCGGAACCTCTATACGTTTCTCGCATTATTGTTCATACACTCTATAACAAAAAAAATCGACGCACCAAAAAGGAATCATCCGATTGCTTTGAAATTTTGTATGCAAAAATGTTTTGACCAAATATGCAAATGATTAAAATTTGGTGTCCAATGAATGAATAGTGCGATCTCCAGCGCATCGGAACTGCGCATCCAGCAGATGTATATAAGGAGTTGTTCTTGAACTGTTGTTAAAAATTTCTGCTGCATTGCGATTTAGGATACCCTTCAACGACTGAAAAAATGCCTCGCCTCAGGATTCGAGCTCATTACGAGCAACTTTCAGAGTTTGAAAGAGGTCGTATCATTGGATTGAAAGAGGCAGGTTGGGCAAATCGGAGAATCGCTCGTCATGCGAGTCGAAGCGATGCGACGATTGTAACATGCTTGCAAGATTGGTTGGACAGTGGCAGATTTCAGCGTCATGATGGTAGCGGTAGATGTAGGGCCACAACAGATCGCGAGGACAGAGTGATTGTCAGATCAGCTGTCACAGCGCCTGATTCATTGCTATCGACCATCAGTCGTGCGACCTACACCCGAGTGTCCACCATGACCATTCACAAGTGGCTGAGAGAGCGAAATCTACGCTCGTATCGACTGTTACGCCACCTGTGACTCACGCCTGCACACTGTCGAGCCAGATTATAGTGGTGCTTGGCTTTATCAGGCTGGAATGATGCCGACAGGGGACGTATAGTCTTTAGCGACGAATCATGCTTCCAACTGTGTCCTGACGATCATCGAAGACGTGTCTGGAGACGCCCAGGGCATCGTGACTATCCTGCTTTCACTATTGCAAGCCACACGGGCCCTCAAAAAAGAGTTATGGTCTGGGGTGCCATTTCCCTTGATAGACGGACCCCTTTGGTCGTCATTAGAGGTACACTTACTGCACAGCGGTACGTTGACGACATTCTGAGACCTGTTTGGCTACCGTTCCTTTCCCAGTACCCTGGGCTTATTTTTCAGCAAGACAATGCCAAACCACATACGGCACGTGTTGCTATGAACTGTCTTCAAGCTTGTCAAACAATTCCTTTGCAAGCCAGATCACCAGATCTCTCTCCCATCGAGCATGTCTGGGAAATAATGGGAAGGCGATTGCATCCGGTAGGGAATGTAGATGACGTAGTCCGACAATTGGAGCAAATTTGGCAAGAAATACCGCAGGAGACCATACGAGAGCTTTATCGGTCTATGCCACGCCGTGTGGCAGCTTGCATTAAGGCTAAAGGCGGGTCAACACCTTATAGAGGTCGTTATTATAACTCTGAAATAAATCTTTTAATTGTTCTGAAATTTTAATCGTTTTCTATTTTGTACATAATTTTCCTATCCACCAATTTTTGTCTCCATCGGACAACTCCTTCTTGGTGCGTCGATTTTTTTTGTTATAGAATGTATTTCCTTTTCGAAGTTATACAACATAAACTCCTTCATTTTCAGTGTTCCTATGCAAGCACTACTCCTCTCCTCAACACATCTCTACTCCCCAAATACTCAACATTTTAGATATGATCATAAGCACTCTATGAATCAAAACTTAAATCATCAAATTGTCATTTATAGTACATGAGGTGTAAGCTTGACAAATATGGTCATTTTGTTGGCCACTAGACTTTTTGTGTAGAAACCACCCTACACTGGACTGCTTATAAGAAGGTATTCACTTCAAAAGCTTGGTAGAAATAGGTTGAACTAAATCTTGTTAGCTTTGTGTATACATCACCCTACAATAATGGACCGGACGCAGGCGGATTTGCATACAATTCGACTACTTGTTTGTGTGTGTTATTCTTGGTATGGCCTAGGACCTTTGCATGCTGTTCCTGGTCAATTGAACGCCGACGCCTACATGAACATTTAGGACAATCGGGTTTTTCCTACGCTTTGGCAATTTTATGGAATGGACGAATGTTGCTTCCATGACAACGCTCCATGACATATTACAGCCTCTTTCAAGCAGTGGTATCAAGATATGGATGTAAAACATCTTCCCTGGCCTGCTCAAAGACCCAACTTAAACCCTAAAGAACAATTGTGGGACGAATTAGAGGGACGCTTACGGACCAGGGAACCACGTCCGAAATCTAGAGCTGAACTGGCGACATTCTTGCAGCAGGAATGGACACAAATACCCATAGCTGTGTATCAAAACCTTGTTGAAAGTATGCCCAGATGGTTTGCTAGTGTAACTGCAGCACGTGGGGAACCATCTCCCAACTAAAGCATATAGTATTTCCCTTGTACTGTCACATCTTACTGTCGGTCCATTATTGTAGAGTATTGTAAAATCTAAATTTTTTTTCGGAAATGTGTTCTTCTGTTGTTTATTTTAAATATATACAGAGGCTGTCCGCACATTTTTTAGACGATTTTGGTTAGCAGTAATAAAAAATCATTTGCTGCAAAAGAAATAATTGCAGTTGTACTATGTTTTTAAAAGTCAAAATTATCGTCTGCGGCTTGAGAGGTTTGTTTTTATTCAAAATGGCGTTTTTAACGAAGCAGTGGTTCGAAGGCTATATTTATGCTCTTTCCGAAGAGAAATATTCATATTCCGTTAGCCAAATAGGATGTGAGAGTCATGGTTTTGTGATATCTAAAGCGTCGGTAGGTAATATTGTCAACAAAAAAGTAAAAAAAACGTCAAATTGGAGCCTCAAGTGGGACAAAAATTCCAGACAAGTATCCAAGGAACAAACGGACATCTTCGACTATTGCAAAGGTACGTTGTTTAATGTTAAAAGAAAATCCCCCTAGTCAAAGGACAGTTGCAAAATCATTAAAATGCTCGATGTCCACTGTAAACAAAATGATAAACATTGATTTAAATCTTAAGAAAGCGAAAAAATGCAATGTGCATCGTCTTTCTCCAAAGCATATCGCTGAACGCAGGACACGCTGCCGAATTCTATATGAGAAACACTTATCCAAAGAAAAATGGAAAACAATTGTCACAATTGATGAATCATGTGTGTGTTTAAATGATTGCTGCAAAAAAAAGAGCCATTTACTATCATAAAAGGTGAGAAAAAAATTAAGTACATGTTTCACAGAATCGAAAGAAGTTTTTCTAAGGGATTCATGATTGTTGCTGGTTTTTCCTATAATGGCAAGTTAAAAATAAAGAGAGTGGGGAAAATGTCAAGATTAACTCCAAATACTATCAGGAACATATTTTATCGAAAATTGTTCTGAATGAAATACCATCGCTTTACCCACAGTGCCATCAATCTGTGGAACTCCATCAAGACAAAGCTGGCAGTCACACATCAAAATCCACTGTTAATTTCCTAAAGGAAATGGAACAATAAACCGGTATCAAGGCCATACCCTTCACTGATATCCCTACTAAATCTCCCGATGTATCACCTATGGATTTTTGTGCTTTCGGACTTTTAAAATCTGCATTATCCAAACGTCGTCCCACAATCCTTACAGGACTCTGGAAAGCTGTTGAGGAGGAATGGGATAGAATACCTCTTCTGACACTTCAAAAGGCATTATTATCCTGGAAATTACGGTGTCGTAAGATAGTTCAGAATAAGGTCTATCAAATAGAACATTTAAAACACAAGAATTTTATGTAATTTAGTTTAGAGAATACAATATACACTGTCTATAAAATGTGTGAACAGCCTCTGTACTTTTCTTTGGTCTGTGTTCCCTTGATTTTATTAAGTGTATACCCAAATTGTATGTTTGAGATGTTCAACGAACTGACTTATTATTATGCAATCTTCAACAATGAGTACTTAATTGTATTTCACTCCAAATTTCAACCTCTTTGTAAATTGTGTCAAAGCTATTGCTGAAAAAATATGGAACGTAATTTGTAAATCTCTAAATAGCACTTGCGCTCTCCTTCCCCGGTGGGGGAGTTTCCTTGCTGGGCCACCTAGTGCTTGATGATGTCCTTCCCGCCTCCCTTAATGAAGGTCTAAACCTTATAGTGAGCTGGGAAAGCGTGGGTCGGGAAAATGGAAATCCTGTTAGCTATAAGGAAATCAAGTGTGATAGTTAGGTTTCGAGAATTCCAAAACTCATATAACACCAAATATATTGATTGTGTTAGCGTTGTATTCACAGATAAACACAGATATTCACAGATTTTTCACGGCATCTATGCATCTATAATATTCTTCGAACAGTGTCTACCTTTGAAAATAATCTTTCCAGACTTTCCTCTACACTAGAATTTGGAAAGATTATACAAAGGCTCATCAGAATGCCGTGGAGAAATTAACCAATTCGATACATTAAATTCACTCTCGTTTTACATGTCCGAAATTAACTACAAGCCTGTCATACGTTAAGCTCGTTCAACAGATGAGTGGGAGAGAATAAGAAAGAATCGATATATGCAACCCATTCTCATTCGTACACAAGTCTACTGTGTAACCGAGGGTTTGTTTTTCTAAAATCACCGAAGCAAGGCAGAACTGTATATAAAACATTAAATATAACCTATCTCAAATATGGCAGACTACTCAACATTAAGCCCTGTTTACACGAGCTTAGTGATAAGCCTGGTTATCTTTGTGTTAAAATGGCCGTAAAGTGGAGCTCAGAAATCATAGTAAACTTTATTGACCACTCGCACTTATATCGGGACATGTAAACCAAAAGTATCCAAAAGTATCCATATAAAGTCAATATTTGTATTTGTATTTGTATTTGTATTAGTACCAAGGGGTTAGTGATAATGCAAATGACAGTGAATATAAGTGGATCCCATTTTACTAATGACTAGTAGGCACCTCACCACTTCTCCACACTACTCACAGCGTTCACTTGCCCTAGAGGTTAGTGCTTAGTGACAAGTCAAGGAGGCAATTGGTTTTCTACTACCCTGTGTATCCTTTCGTACCTGGTTATCTTTGTGTTAAAATGGCCGTAAAGTGGAGCTCAGAAATCATAGTAAACTTTATTGACCACTCGCACTTATATCGGTACATGTAAACCAAAAGTATTAGTACTAAGGGTTAGTGATAATGCAAGTGACAGTGAGTATAAGTGGATCCCATTTTACTAATGACTAGTAGGCATCCCAACACTTTTCCACACTACTCACAGCGTTCACTTGCCCTAGAGGTTAGTGCTTAGTGACAAGTCAAGGAGGCAATTGGTCTTCTACTACCCTGTGTATCCTTTCGTACCTGGTTATCTTTGTGTTAAAATGGCCGCAAAGTGGAGCTCAGAAATCATAGTAAACTTTATTCAAGTGTTTAAATGCCATGAGTGTCTTTGGAATATTAAATCTTAGACGGACAAACTCAAGCACATGCGGGAAGCATCATGGCAAAAAGTTGTGGATGCAATGAATATACAAGGTTTTGGTGGGCAAAAAATATCACTTCTCAGCAACCAATTTATCTTCCATGCGCGTTTATCTTTCTTCGAGCTCTTCTATTAACCCGGGAAAGCCTAGTGGTACCATATGGTGCCAGAAATAAAGGTTTAAAATATTTCAATTTTCTTCGTTATAATGCAAATACTTTGTTTGTTTGTTAGTAGATGGCACCACACAACAGAGTGAAAAATCCTGTCTAGGTAATAATTTAAGTGAGCAATACGTCAGATTTTTACTTTGAGCGGAAGAAATAAGAACATTTTTGGGCTATGACAAAATGACGCATCGGAAAAGTAGGTACAACCGTTCTCTCTTTACTGATACATATAGAAATGAAAGTTTGTTAGAACATGTATCGTTTATGTCTAGATATTACGTGCACAGTGTTTCAAAAAAAATATAACAATATTATGTACATCTTTTTTGCATTTGAATGTTACTGGTACCGTTTGGTACCACTAGGCTTTTACACTATCTTTTCGACACTGCTTAGATTTTTATTGATTTTTGCTCTAGAAAATACAAAAACGGTTTAAAAGTGTATAATTATTTTTTTTATTACAGAAGAGTTAAAAAAAATTTGTGTTTAAAATAATTATACGAAAATTTTGCATAAAAAAAAACTAAAAAAAAAAAAAAAAACAGTATTTCTATTTCTTATTTCATAAAAATAACAAAGCCAAAAGTATAAAATGGGGAAGGAGTTGTAGGTTAAAATACAGTTATGGAATTAAAATGTGTCTTTGAATATATTTTTGAACATATTATTTCTTATGGCAGTTTTTATGTGTATATTTAAATCATGTGTATATTTTATTATTTTGAAATACAGTTTCATTTTTCAGAAATATTTAACACTAGAAGAAGCTCTTCTGCTATTTGATGAATTAAACTTAGAAGATGTCTATATTGAACCTCCTTATGTTGCAGTAGTATCACTTATGAAGACTCGGCAGAAGGAGATGAAGGAGAACTAACAGATAATTTATCTGGTCGTCAGTTACGTGTAAATGTAGAAACGTCACTGAAAAAACCCACAGAAAAGATTATTTAGATTTAGATTCAGAAGAGAGAGGGTCTGGCAAACTCTGCTAACGAAAAAAAGTAGCAAAAAGAATCAAGAAGACTGGAACAAATATATTCAAACGCAGTTCGGTTCAAGATGTACTGCTATAAACTACACTAGTAGAGTTCACACTATGTGCGTAAAATGTGACGTTGGCTTTGTATATTTTTAGACTTTCAATCAAAATAACATTACAAATAGACCATGTAATAAAGTTATTGATTATATTTCATAAAAAAAATGCCAGTATTATAGGTAATATTATTAATATTACCATTTCTCTTGTACTTTCTGGATAGGATATTTTCTTAGGATATTTCTCTTATGATATTTTTTTGACAATTATATATATTCGTCAAAATGTGTTCTTCTATGCCATACATTTGTATTTTTGTATTAATTTCAAATCAAAAACTGGTAAAAATATATTTAAACCGCTTGCGTCAATATCAATAAGAAATTGCATTACTTACAATTTGCTCCCTTAAAACCCTAGCGGTACCATATAGTACCATGCATTTTTGTCAATATTATTGAAATTTTACAGCAAAAAAAGGCTTTTCCTACATAAATAGCATCTTATCAACAATATACTAGAAAGAAATTGATATTGGAAAAAATAATTAATTCAGGCTTTGCCGGGTTAATTGTATAATAACATTTGAATAATGATTATAAGCGCGTTTCAATTTTAGATAGCGTTGCATCGTGAACCGATATCACTGCACACTAACCGCTAACGGTGCTGGGTTCACACTCCCTACTAGTGTGAATTATTTCTTCTCTCACCTTGAAAGTTCTTATTGCAACTGGTTAGTAGCTACTAATGATTAGCACTAAGCTCGTGTAAACAATGATTAACCCTGAAGAGGAGCTGACACATAGCACCAACACGAACTGTTAGGCGATAAACATGGGTACGGAGGACTTTGGGGAATCTGGCCCGTATTTTTGTGTGGTCTTGAAGAAATCAGGAATCTTCAAGCAGCCAACTCGACTTCGGCAATTGGAAGATTCGAACTCGTAGGTAAACGTTTCAATCTGTCAGCTTTGTAAAAGTGACGCTATAAGTAGTTTGGCCACTGATGAGACTTCTGTGAAGCTGTAAATGAACAACTAATTTTCAATTATAAAATTAGGGTGTATGAAAAGATCGTTCACATACTTGATGTCCGTCATTTGTGCACATTATTGTATTTATTGTAAAGTATTTGTACCCTTTAGCACGTGTGGACAGCGTTTGCGGACATACTACATCCCAACGTTGATTAAGGTATCATTTTGTGTTACCTCTTCAAGTAAGGAAAGTTAATTTAATTCAAGAAAGTTTTTAAGTTCAACAGGTAATTGATAATTTTTACTTAACATCGTACTAGAACAACAAAACGGGCTATTGGCGACGGCCCGGGATAAATTCCCTAAGGGAAAAATCCGAAGACAACACCACGTAATTTTGAAACACGGTCAGATGACGAGACAACACTTGATCTGGTACACCACTCTCCGAACTTTTACACCAACCCAACGTGAGGTTTTTTGGCCACGACAAATTTAAGGTGCGCCAGCCGCCTCTACACCATACGCTTACAAACATCCATGCACTTAACCGGATTCGAATCAGGAATCCTTCGATCTAGAGGCTAACACCTTAACCACCAGACCGATCAATCGGCAATTAAGTTCAACAGACTGTATTGTTATTTGAAAATTCGATTTCGATTTTGAGATTTGCCTCTTTCTAGAGGAGCTATGTGTATTTTAAAGAGTTCCCAAGAACAGGCCTTAACTTAATTCCCGCTGCACAGTTGTGTATCAAAACTAAATTTATCTAGAGTTAAAAGTATTATTTGATACATCTTTTTGTTTCATTAATTTTTATTTTACGACCTTAAAACCAATTGTTAGTCTTTAAATTGCTGTATACTAAAAATTATTTGCCAGTTAATGACTTTTCACTCGAAGCCGACGAAGCAACTATTAGTATCCATACACTTTTCAGAATAAAGCTTATCGTGAGAATTGGGTGATCATTCTTCCTAGAGTAATTTAAAACATTTTAACACAGCGGAATCTTTATTAGCAGAGAAATAAACAAATTAGGGTATGCAAATAAATAGTATTCTCAGTGCCGTTTTTTTTTCCTTAGTGAGATTCATTGACTGGGAGTGATTAAAGAAGTTAAATCGAGCACTACTTAAATAGTACAGCATTCAATGAAAAAAGTTTGAAAATAATATCAGTACAAAATGAATAGTTACTTTTTTATAAAAAATACTTAGGAGAGATAAGATGCTATTTTTTGTTAAAATAAACTGCGTCGTATCTCCGTAAATATTTACAGATAGTAAATAGTTACAAACCTTAACTGCCCTTCTGGAACAGTAATCCTTTTATTGCTTTTTGTATATATGGCATTTTCTTGCTGATGCTCGTTTAACCTCAGACACTTCAAAAATTACAGTTTCCACCCCCAGTCTAGATTCCTGACTGCATAATGGTCCATATATACGGCATTTATTACTACTGTCATACTATAAATTGATTCCTTTAACCTAATCTTATAAAAATGAGACTATAGAAATAAAATATTAAGATTAATAAAAAAATATATATAACAATGTTTTGCTAATTTTTATTCTCATCCATCCCCAAAAGTGGTAATACATCATCGGGGAAGGACAAAGTAGGATACAAGCATAAGCCATTAGTATAAGTCTATATAACTAACTAATACCAACACACACTCCCATTAAATTCCTGAATAGTCAAAAGTCATTTTCAGTCTGTTCTAAGAGCAAAGGAAACACTCTTAGAACAGTCATTATTTCCTCTATTGAGATGAACCCTTCAAACGTATTCCAAAATCCTGATGCCGTAATAATTTTTTTATGGACAAGTGACATATTGCACTTGGTCTATCAGCATCAACAATTTTTACCTTACACATTACATATTTCTTTACTTACAGATTTCTTTAACAAGTAGACTTAAAATATACACAAATGCAGTTAGAAAACTAAAAACTAACTACGTACTAAAATCAACGAAATAGATTTTCTTGATTTGTAGCATTGTACTCGTGTGAGTTTGGACTGTTTCTTTTCGACGAAGAGGGAAGGAAAATTGCGCTTTCATCTCGCTTGCAATAAAAGAGGTCAAATGCCTCGTCGTTTCATCAATTGTTTAATAAAACTCCCGTTTTCCTCTGGCAAGAGGAAGAAGTAAAACCAATCCGCTGTTATTATATTTAGTGCCGAGATTCAACATGAAATGTAATTTATGGCCGCCTTGAAATGAAATCCAGAACGTGTCAGCTCAAGAACCAGGACAATGAATTCGCATGTAATGAGCACTAAAGCACTTCAAAGGAGAAAATGGCAACTTTTATCGTATGTTTACAAGTTCCATAAAATATGAGAACCAAAAGACATAAAAAGGCTCTGGAATTCTTTCGAGGATGGTTTATCCTTCACTGTGATTTTCAGGCGTCTCAAGGTTGAAAAATTACATAACTTTGTTTTCAACAACATATCTCCTCTTTTCAAAACGAACAAATGAAATGCTCGTTAGAAAGCATATTGAGATATTTTGCAAAATTAACCAACGTAAAAGTGCTTCTAGGCAAATTCCCCAAAGACAATTCGTTGATAAGGAAAAGCAAATCATTTTGTTAGGCTTAGAAAATAAGAGTAGGGAAGTCCGGGGTTAGTTAGCATAAGGGGAAAGTTAGCATTCACCTTGTATTTTCTACCACAGTGATTTCAGAGAAGTGATATCGCCACTTTTTAACTACACGAGTATTTTGCAACATTCACTCTAGTTTCAGTGTGATCAAAGCATCCAGAGAGCGACAAAATACGAATTTGTGTTTTGAATGAAGTCAGTTTGTTTCTTAACTGAAGGTTTTGGTGTTTTATGAAGCCTTAGAATATGATGAGGTGTTTTCAATGATTGTGTCGAATATAGTGAGCTTTAACATCTGTATTCGTGTACTGGAATTGCTTGTAAAACTTACGCGGAAGAGCGAGGCAGCCTTCGTATCTCAAAAGTCCTGGTGGGGCAAGTTGGCATTAGAAAGATAGTAGACATCGACGACAACAAAAGTTTGCGAAATTTAAAGCCACCAATCCAAATGGACGATCGCCCTACTTTTTTTATGGCCATAAAGTGTTAATATTATTTTTTTTAGTTTTCTTATTTTGTATTAAAACATAACTTTAAATTGATTAATCGCATTATTGCTTAGATCTTATCACAATGACAAGGTATGCCAACTTACCCCAGACGTTATGCCAACTTGTTCCGAGTTGGCATAGTTTAAACACTACGTTAACAATATTTAACGAGTAAATTATACTATTTTCCATGATGTTTTCTTCATTAATTTGTACCATTGAATTCCACAGTCAGCAGCATATTTTATATTAGCTGAAAGTATTGCTGCAAAAAAAAAAGTAAAACCAAAATCTATGTTAACTAGCCCCGGTCTCCCCTACTATTTATCTCAAGGTATTGTACTCACAATGAAGCAATGCTTTATATTTGGTAGGTTGGTTGGTATTTTTTTAACGTCGCACTATAGTAATACAACGGGCTATTGGCGACGGTCCTGGATCAAACCCAAAGGTAGAAACCCGAGGACAACACCACGCTATATTGAATCACGGTCTTATGACCAGCTTTATATTTGGAAAAAATACATCTGTTGTTTCTTATGCCTACACTGGCAGACCTGAGGAGAACCAGTCCCGTCGAAGACGGCAAGAGGCGAGGGGGGTGCGCCTTCCATGTTATTGAGCCCCATTGGGAGGAAATCCGTCTTTGCTCGACATACATGACACATCCGTTTTACAGGATGGTCCCTTTCATACATTCATTCACTCACACATATGGTAATTTAGATCCCAATTAGAGGCAGATAACCCCCTGATCAGGTACCCCCAGAGGTATTGATTTGGTATGGGGACTTTGTGACCACGACCTATTTAACGTGCCCCAGTCACCATTAGTGAACACGACGGTCTTTAGCCAGGTCGAAGCGCCGATCTCGCAATCATCAGAATCGCAGGCTCCGCCGAGGACAGAACTCACAACCCTTCTGATGCGAGCCCGACGCTCTACTGACTGAGCTACCGCGGCTCAAAAAAATACGTCTAACATTGGTATGTGTTTTACATGTGAAACCTTACTTAAAAGAAACAATGATTTTGTTTTCTTAATGCTCTTATTTGGTGTAGATTTCCTCTTGATAACATATGTTCCGTTTTCTGTCTTATTCCTGTTTAGTTAAATTTAATTACGGACAAGCCCCAAAACAGACATGCTCCACTAAACTCACACAAAAAGGTAAGACAACGAAATAAATTAAGTATATACAATGGCAGTAAACGTAGTAAAATTAAAGGAAAGACAATTAAGAGAGTCAAAGTTGTTCTTCAATTTATTAGAAAAATGAAATTTAAAAATATTGGAATTTACGACAAATAATGATTTAACAGTCTGATCTAAGTGTAATAAAAGATATACAAAAAGAATATTTACTGACAATACTAATATAATGTAGTATACATAAAAGATTATTCCAGAAAACGATATCAACTAAAGTTAGTTAAATTTTCAAGAAAATTCGATTTAAGACACGGTGTTGAGCATGTGAAGAAAGAATGTAAGTGAATACTTAGTGGATAAAAATATGGAGATTTAAAAAACAATGACATTTAAAAATGCAAAGAAATTTATCTTATTCAAGGTCGGCGGGAATGATACTTTTTATTCGTGTTTACTGAAAATAAATGATTTACTGCATTGGTTAGTTTCTTTTTAATTTGCTTTCCTAGAGCATACTTCCAGTTTCCTTTAAAGTTTTTCATTTTTTTTATAAGAATTGCATCACTTTCCAAGGGAACTATGAAATCTCCCTTTACTCAGGTACTCGAACGACTCGATCATCGTATAAGATAAACAAAATTATTTGTTTACCTTACAAAAAAACATTTTAACTTATATTTAAAATAATTGTGTGTCATTATAATTTTAGTGAATAGGAGCAACGGTGTTAGTTACACATATTTCATGAAACTTGTTGCTGTGTAACATAGAGAACAAAACCTTTGGTGACATAATAGTTCCAGATAAACCGCTAATATTCCGATGCATAAACTCAGAGTCAATCCATAGAGGACTCGTCAATGCATAAAAAACAATAGTGTCAGAATCAATTGTTACAAAGCTAGAAACGTCACATGAGTCACTCTTCCACTCAACGGTACTTTTCGCATGCTGCACGCATTTATTAATAAAATCAAAACTCAGTCAAAAGCAAAAATTACGGCTTATGGCATCGTGAAGGAACTTAGTTGTGATTGACCCTTAGAAAGGGGCACTTGCAGGGGAGGTGCCAGCTCCATTGTGTCAACGGAATGCCAAATATCTTCTGATTGGGTATTGTTTGGCGTCAGCTGCTGCTCTTTCGTCGCACACTTTACAACGACTTGAGAAGAACAGGTGAAGTAGAACGTCTTCGGCAGGTGGTTGTGGCGCTTGGTGTACTGGTGACTAGGACTCACAGAAAAACTCACTTGAAAACGTAACAAGATTTATTAGTACTCTGATACAAGGAGAATTCTAAGCCTCCAAGGATCTGGCCTATCTGCCGCTAACGGCGAAGTCTGCTATGTGTAGGACGGACGTCTTAATTCTGGCCGGTGTGGTCGTCTGGTAGCAAAATCTGTATCTACCGACATATATAAGCCTCCAAGCATCTGGCCTATCTGCCGCTATCGGCGAAGTCTGCTATGGGTAGGACGGACGTCCTAATTCTGGCCGGTGTGGTCGTCTGGTAGCACAATCTGTGTCTACCGAAATATATAGGCCTCCAAGGATCTGGCCTATCTGCCGCTAACGGCGAAGTCTGCTATGGGTAGGACGGACGTCTTAATTCTGGCCGGTGTGGTCGTCTGGTAGCACAATCTGTGTCTACCGAAATATATAGGCCTCCAAGGATCTGGCCTATCTGCCGCTAACGGCGAAGTCTGCTATGGGTAGGACGGACGTCCTAATTCTGGCCGGTCTGGTCGTCTGGTAGCACAATCTGTGTCTACCGAAATTTTAGGCCTCCAAGGATCTGGCATATCTGCCGCTAACGGCGAAGTCTGCTATGTGTAGGAAGGACGTTTTAATTCTGGCCGGTGTGGTCGTCTGGTAGCAAAATCTGTATCTACCGAAATATATAAGCCTCCAAGGATCTGGCCTATCTGCCGCTAACGGTGAAGTCTGCTATGTGTAGGAAGGACGTTTTAATTCTGGCCGGTGTGGTCGTCTGGTAGCACAATCTGTGTCTACCGAAATATATAAGCCTCCAAGGATCTGGCCTATCTGCCGCTAACGGCGAAGTCTGCTATGTGTAGGACGGACGACCTAATTCTGTCCGGTGTGGTCGTCTGGTAGCACAATCTGTGTCTACCGAAATACATAGGACTCCAAGGATCTGGCCTACCTGCCATTATTGGTTATCTAACCTGAATCGTCGTCTGGTAGGTGGCCGCAAAGGATTTACGCCTATCCGATGCTAAAATCGAAGTCTGTCTCGGCTTGAGGCTTTCAGGTTACACATGTCCAAACAGGGCGTTCGGATCAGGTCCGCATTCTTAAAGTTTTTAGAGCCGAATCTCACCATCGATGGTCGTGAAAATCCTCTTTGGCTCGTCTTCGTGTGAGACAAACATGTGCCTACCCCCCCGTCCGATGACACAATGGCACTATCTCCGCTCGAGGTGGTCATCAAGGGCTGTCGAGCCTAGCAGGGGGCTCCACGAAGAGAATCTGGGTGGAGGAATGTCACATGGTGTTCGTCCAGATTATCTCTAATTGGTTTTCGACTTTTGCCGTGGGCTTCTTATTTGGACTGTAGACAGAGAGCCAGAGGTTACCTTGTTGGACTGTTAGGATACATACTTTTATGTATTGGTGTAATGATGTTAATGTGATGATGAAAATACTGTAAATTTTTCTTTTTGTTCTTGGAATAATTAGATCTTAAATATCTTAGCTGTTGGATTTCTTCTCCTTGTGTACGATTCGTACTGTTTTCACGCTACCATTTTGGGTAGACGAAATCTTAACTTGCTTAAAGCTACACAGTATTCGAAGTATGAGATTTTGAAATATATAGTAGGCAAACTTAAATATACTTTTACTTATGAAAAACATAAGCAGGCGTATAAGCCTAAATATACAAAATCAACCGCACAATAGTCACTACAAACAATTCCTTGATAGAAACAAACCCGGAAATGTTTCGTGTGTTTTTCGATTGGAATGGCATTTCCGCATATGCGTACTTAGAACAGACAGATTAAGCATATATTCGGATTCCCACATCATTTGGTTGTTTTATTTTCGTATGTATGTCCCAATTGACTCAGAAATCCAAAAGAATACTCTACTTGGTGTTTTCAGCATAGGAAATATAAGTAGACTAAACATCGAAAAAAGAGTTTCTTAAAGTGTGACCAACATATTGACCTGTTGTCACGTGACTGCTCTGTAAAAAATGACTTGTTTTTTTATCGAGTTGTTTGCGATGCATCTTCTGACAGGATAGATACAATGACGCACCTTATAGTGGTTACAAAAATGGTGATATCGCCGAAGTTCACTATCTCTCGCGTACCAATCAAATCATAATTCAAGTCTTTAACCGTTCATTAAACGATATTCCTTTCCACTCAGCAGACGAAAATTGTCTATGGATCCAATAAAAGGGTTCCCCCATCGCTAACTACTTTCATAATTTATTTATGGTTTCGAGCAATGAAATTTCGAATGACGTCATAAGACTTTGCCCAATCATCCGTTTCCCGTCTAATGGAAAACATACAGGACTTTTTCGGATTGGTTTTCGACAAGGAAATCGGACTTTATTACTTGTGTGCTCGGTACAGTAAATTTATGTTTTTACACCTAAGCTATACTTTTCATAAGAACTGTTGTGCTACAAACCTTTGAACGGCTTTATTTCTACCTTTGAAAGCGAGGTTAAATCTATTTTCATTAACATGAAGCTACTGGTGAAGCGGGTTGAGGAATTTTCAAATGCAAGTAGATTGTTAAATTCAAGATCAGCTAAATCTGCCATCGCTAATTAAGGACTACGAGTTGGTGGCATGTCTCTCTTTCGTCAGTAAAACTTGTTTTGTGTGTTCATATTTGACGTTTCCTTGTGTTTTGTGCAGCTAGTTCAAGTATGACCAGTGCGCTATAAAACTCAAAAACAAACCAAACAACCGAATTAGGGAACTCTTAATACATGTCAAAGACTCCTGGAGTACAGGAATATACTGAAGGACTGGAACTTACAAAATTTTATTGCCTTCCAGAGAATTCTGGCTCTTTATGGTAACAAGCTAGCAGAAAAACTTGGCCATGGGTGTACAAAGAAATTTTAGACTTTTTAAGATATTTCCATTGTCACACATTGTGATTCCTTTGATTGTTCGTAGAGCATAAAATTGTCCTTTTAAATCAAAATAAAGATAAATCTTGGAAATTGTCAGTAATTTTCCTATTATCCAAGAAACGTACTTTGCTTTCCAACTGCATAACTTTGGTATGCTATTATCTTCTTGTGCTTTCTTGGTGAGGATAGCACATTAATGGATGCAGTACAATTAATAACCGATGCCCGGTCGGTATATATAATAGATGTCGTCCACGCTGAAAGGTGCGGGTTCGAATCCCGGTTAAGTCATGGTCGTAAAATTGTGATTTAAATTTTTGACTTTTTATTTGTGTTTATTTGTGTGTAATATATATTTTTCAGTCACACTTTAAATACTGAGTAACTTTAATAAAGCTGTGAATTTTTCTTTTGAGTGAACTTTGTTTTTCTTAATTAACACAAGCTGTGTGTAATAGTTTCTTAACAAATATATGCTGCGAAGTACTTCTGGTATCCTTACTCTATAGAATATTTCCATATTTTTAGCAACACAAGCAAGGAAAAAAGTTTATTGAACCACCCCTTTTCCTGAAGACAAAGAATGTAGTTCCTCCACATTGAAGTTTTGCAACATCTGTTCCCTTGAATTATAATAAAACCTAACAGTCTATTCCTTTTTGAGAAGGAAACTTCTCTTTTATTTTTCTGAAACACTAATCAAGCAAAAAAAATGTATCCAAAATACAGCTACCAGATCAATTTTCAAAATTTCACTTTAGTCTTTCTGTTCTATAGTTTCTCCAAAGGAGTCGTATCAATAACCAATATATTTTTAACAAAGTTGACCCTCGAAGAAGTAGAAAAGAAGTTTCATTCAATGTTGTTTCCTCGAGTTCACTTTACATCTTTTAAAGACCGCAGTTTTTTTCCACTTCTGTTTCTAATTGAGCAACTGGCTCACTCCGCAGAGCTAAATGGAAAAAGCCCCAATAAGGGATGAAAGGAAGGGAACCAAAAAAAAAAAAGGAGAAATCCCAATTCCCTTTCAGCTCTATTTCCTTTCTTCTCCATTCTTTTCAATTTAATGCCGCGCGTTAATACCGCCAGCCTTTTAGTGGTCAACAAAGGCGAAGGAAGCCAGACACATAAAACAAAAAGAAAGAACTCTCACTCGAAACGAACGTTTTCTAATCTGCCGTCGAACGAACGGAGAGGGGGGGGGGTTGCCTTATGAACAAAAAGGGCCCGGATTTAAAGCTTATTCCCCAAGAAAAATAAAACAGTGCGGAGGGCCACTTCGATCACGGATGTCCGGGAAGTTCGCTCGCATCGGGCCGGACTCAGCAATTTTGATCACGGAAGAAATCCAGGGGAAAGATCAACAAGAAATCAGGGAGCGCCGATATTAACCTTTTCACGACGCGACGTAAAAAGGGCCTTTCACGTCCTCACGTGCCACTAATACTCGGTCCTGATAACGAGAGGACGGCAAGGAGAGGGTCTATTGTAGTGTTTTTAACGTTAAAATAAACTATCCTTCATCGGTCGTTTTACAATGTTCCGTGGCTCTGTGAATGGTTACCGCTTGAGACTACACCGTCGGGCTTTCTAAAGCATCCAAACACGTTAAAAATGTCATTTTTGACCAAACATTTCAAAAGAGTGTTTGTTTTTATTTGATAGAGTATTTGTTTGACTTTCCAAAGTATATTTGATTTTTCTCTGAGTTATTTAGTGACAGAGATATTAAGATTTTAATCAATGGTTGAAAACAGAAAGTATGTATGAAAAACACCGGAAATGGCCGTTAAAAAAGTAAAAAACTTGTCAAAATCTAAATTAATTTTTTTTATTTTTTTTCCAAACATAATTTTAGAAAATTTTCTCAAATGTTTAAATGGTTTATCTTTTTATACTATTATGAACATTTTCAATGAGAAGTGAAGAACAAAATTGTTTACTCGAACATTAAAACCAAGAGAGAGCAAACGATACACTTCAAACTATTTTTAACTCTAAATTAATATTTTTTTATGCATTATTTTTTTCTCATTTCAAACGTTATAACACAAAACATTATGGATGGATTTTCGTAAAACTTTAAGAGCTTCTTTTTTATAATGTTGTGAATGGAATAAACTGTAATAATATTCGTTGAGTTGAAAGTTTTTAAATTAGTGCCATTTATTTAAGAAGTAGGACTGTAAGATTATCAAAAATCTTATATTCATGTTTCGATCGATCGTAAAATTTTTGTTTATTGAAATATCCATTTGTGATTCTAATAAATACCCTAGAAAATGCATGTAGTTTATTTTGGTAGCAACATTTTTCAAATTGGTTGAGTAAATTTTCATGTATCACATTTGATGTTTTTGACAAATATCTTTAAAATTGCATACATCATTATCATTTCTAAAAAGTTATTAACATATATTTTAAATTTGTATAGCCCAATGTTATTGTTTAATAACACTAAACATAAAAATATCATTAAAATGTTTCCATCACACCTAAAAAAGAAGGGTCTCGATCGTGTTCGGATACCTTAAATTGGTCTGAAAGGAAAAATTCTTTATTGCTTGCTTTTTCTTCAACACTGAGGTTTCCGATTCGGGATTTAAAAATATGCACGAGATTGTTTATAACTACGGGTCAATGATACTTTTTAATTAACGTCTTACTAGAGCAACACAACGGGCTATTGACGACGGTCCGGGATCAATCCCTTAAGGAAAAGATCCGAGGAAAACAACACGTAATTTTTAAACATCAGAGGACGAAGCAACACCTGAGCTGGCACCCCACTCTCCAAACTTCCACACCAAACCAACGTGAGAACTTTAGGCCACGACAGATTTAAAGTGCACCAGCCACCTCTACACCATACGCTTACAAAGATCCATGCCCGGATCCGGATTTGAACCAGGAACCTTCCGATCTAGACGCTAACACCTTAACCACTATACCGGTTCACGCGAATGGAATTTAAACGATACCTTTTAGAGTATCGTAAAAATTAACGTCTAACATGATTGAAACTCAGACAAGTTAAGTTAGTTCTCAACTGGAAATCTACAATTATCGGACCCTACCCTCGCCAATGATCTGTTGTGTTGATACAGTGTTAATTAACTACTTACTCTTCTATGTGATGCTTCGAATTATCGGAACCTACCCTCGCCAATAATCTGCTGTGTTGATACAGTTAATTAACTACTTACTGATCTATGTGATACCTATAGTTATCGGATTCTACCCTCGCCTATAATCTGCTGTGTGGATACAATGTTAATTAACTGTACTTACATACCTATGTGGTACCTATAATTATCGTAACCACTGTAACCCAGTTTGATGGGCAACGGATTAGCAACAGAAGGCTTGCGAGATCGATACTAGGTTCAGTCAAGGACCATCGTGTAAACAGGGGCTTGTGCATGTTAAATTTGTCGTGGCCTTGAATGTCCTCAGGTTGTCGGAATGTGAAGGTTTGGATAGCGGGGTGCCACTCAGATGTTGACCTCGTCATCTGACAGTGGTTCAAAATTACGAGTTGTTGTCATCGAATCTTTCCCTTCGGGAATAATTCCGAACCATCGTCAAGAGCACCGAGTGGGACGTTGATTAACTACCTACCTATAATTATCGTCAACACATCTTAAATACGCGGAAATGCTACTTGATAATTGTGTGTTCACTTATAATTTCAAGCAAGATCTGTTTAAGCGATTTCGTGTCGTTTTATTAGAAAGTAACATACATGATTTTTAAAAAATTTGCAATGCCACTTTGAAGCAAGCAAAAAGGGTGAGTAATTACTGCAATTTACTTTCAACAAAAACTTTTCCTATTTTTTGTTAAATCGGCAAAAAGTTCAATATATATTTTGGTGTGACGCAGGACTTTAATGGGTAGTTTATGCGTGCCATAAGATGAAAAGGTTGTAATTGCTGCTCTACAGTAATGCACGTCTGGAGACTCGACGCATCGATTTATGTACAAAATGACCAGCTGCCGCGCTATCGAATAATGGTTGTAAAATGTGGATTACGCCTTGGCACATCCGAGTAGAACTCGAGGCAATCATCCTTTTGTGAATGTGTTTTTACCTTTTTTTTCACTCCCACCCCTTAAAGTTTTTACAAGAAGCTTCAATATAAATTATGCACCTCAAAGGCATAGCGCTAATTGTTTTATATTTCGTCAGAAACAACATATCGTTTATGGGGTGTAATAAAAATGGTTTACATATGATAAAACACATATGGTTAAGTGAGAAAAAGCATATTTCAATATGAAAAGTTGCACGCTTCACAGTAGCAAAGTGGCCATCCTATAAATTTTGTCATCACTAAAACACTTTATGATAGAAGTTCCATACAACATACCACATATTTTCATCGAAATGATAACTTTTAACTCATTGTATTTCAAAATGTTTATACATAAATGTTATACAAAATGTTATATATAAATGTTAAAGAATTTAGACAACGGCCGGAACAGCACTTATACCTTGATCGGGTCAAGAAAGAATTTAGACTAAGGCCAGTATAGAAGGTATTCTTATATCCTTGTGAAGCTCGAATCATGTAAACTTTGAAAGTTATAAGAATTGTGCCAATAAATAATTTATGTAACGGTTGGTACTGCAGTTCTACCTTAAAACTTGAAAGACTCACGACAGGAATTTAGACAACAGCTGGTACAGTAGTTGTACCTTTAAAGTAAAAAGTATTGCCCCAAGAAACAATTTTGACAACGGCTGCTTACTTTGATAGCTAAAACAATTGCGCCAATAAAGAATTTAGACTACAGTCAGTACAGCAGTTGTACCTGGAAAGTTAAAACAATCAAGCCAAGAAAGATTTTGGACTGCAGCTGGTACAGCAGTTGTACCTTTTAAGTTAAAATAATCGCGCAAAAAAATAATTTAGACACTACAGTCGGTACAGCACTTGTACATTAAAACTTAAAAGAATAACGCTAAGAAAGAATTCAGAATACGGTTCGTACAGCAGTTGTGCCTTGAAAGTTAAAATAATCGCGCCATAAAAGAATTTAGACAACGGCTGGTACAGCAGCTGTACCTTCAAAGTTAAAAGAATTGAGCAAAGAAAGAATTTAGACTACGGTCGGTTACGAGTTGTACCTTGAAAATTCTAAGAATCGCGCCAAGAAATAATTTAGATAAAGGCTGGTACAGCAGTTCTACCTTAAAAGTTGAAAGAATCATGCCAAGAATATATGCAACGGCTGGTACAGCAGTTTTACCTTTAAAGTTTAAAGAATTGCGCCAAGAAAGAATTTAGACAACGGCTGATACAGTAGTTGAATATTTAAAGATATAAGAATCACGCCAAGAAATAATTCAGACTATGTCTGGTACAGCAGTTGTACCTTGAAGGTATACGACTCGTGCCAAGGAATAATTTATAGTAAGGCCAGAGCAGCAGTTGTACTTTAAAGTTAAAATAATCACGCCAAGAAATAATTCAAACTACGGCCGGTACAGCAGTTGTACCTTGAAAGTTAAAAACATTGCGCTAAGAAAGAATTCAGACTATGGTCAGTACAGCCATTGTACATTGAAAGTTATAAGAAATTTGCCAAGAAGTAATTTAGACAAAGGCTGGTACAGCTGTTGTACCTTTAAAGTTAAAAGAAGCAAGCCAAAAAATAAGTTAGAATACGACTGGTACTGTAGTTGTACCTTTTAAGGTATATGAATCGAGCCAAAAAGTAATTTAGACTACCTCGGGTACAGCAGTTGTACCTTGAAATTTAAATAATCACGCCAAGAAAGGATTTAGAGAGCGGCTGGTACAGCAATTGTACTTTGAAAGTTTAAAAAAATTTCGCCAAGAAAGAATTCAGACTACGTCCGATACGTCTGTTGTACCTTTATAGTTATAAGAATCACGCTAAGAAATAATTCAGACTACAGCCGGTACTAATATTGTACCTTGAAAAGTGTATGAATCGTGCCACTAAATAATTTAGACTACAGCCAGAACAGGAGTTGTACCTTGAAAGTTATAAAAATCCCTCTAAGTAATCATTGCGACTACTGCCGGTAATTCAGTAGTACCTTAAAAGTTAAGAGTATCACGCCAAGAATAAATTAAGACTAGGGCTGGTACTACAGTTGTACCTTTTATTTAAAATATACCTGCCAAGAAAGAATGTACACAACGGCTGCTACAGCAGTTGTATCTAGAAACTTAAAAGAATCGCACCATGAGAGAAATAAGACTACGGTCGGTACAACAGTTATAACTAGAAAGTTAAAAGTATCACACCAAATATAATTTTGATTGCGGCTGGTACAGCAGTTGTACCTTTTAGTTAAAATAATCACACCAAAAAAGAATTTAGACTACGGCTGGTATAGCAGTCGTATCTTGAAAGTTAAATGAATCACGCCAAGAAATAATTTAGACTACCACCGTTACTGCAGTTGTTCCTTGAAAGATATATGAATCATGCCAAGAAATAATTTAGACTACGGCTACTAGTTAAATCTTGAAAGTTAAAATAATCACTCCAAGAGAGATTTTAGACTACGGCTGCTACAGTAGTGGTACCTTTTTGTTAATAACCATTGCACAAAGAACGAATTTAGGCAACGGCTGGTACAGCAGTTGTGCCTTTAAAGTTATCAGAATGACGCCAAGAAATAATTTTTACTACGGCCAGAACATCTCTTAAATCTTGACAGTTAAAATATTTACTCCTAGAAAGAATTTAGGCAACGGCTTGTACAGCAGTTGTTCCTTAAAAGGTATTTGAATCGTGCCAATAAATACTTTAGCCTACGGTCGGAACAGCAGTAAACCCTTGATAGTTAAAAAATCACGCAAAGAGAGAATTTCGATTACGGCTGCTACAGCAGTTGTACCTTTTATTAAAACCATCGCGCTAAAAAATAATTTAGTCAACGGTCGGTACAGCAGTTGTAACTAGAAAGTTATAAGAATCACGCCAAGGAATAATTTAAACTACGGCTGGTACTGTAGTTGTACCTTGACAGGTATATGTATCGTGCCAAAAAATAATTTAGACTACGGTGTGTAGCACTTGTACCTTGAAAGTAAAAAAGAATCACGACAAGAAAGAATTTAGACAACAGCTGGTACAGAAATTGTACCTATAAAGTTATAAGAATAAAGCCAAGAAATAATTCCGACGACGGCCGGTACAGCAGATGTACCTTGAAAGGTATGTAAATAGTGTCAAGATAAAATATAGACTAGGGGCTTTACAGCAGTTGTACCTTGAAAGTTAAAAGAAACGCGCCAAGAAATAATTTAGACAACGGCTGGTGCAGCAGTTGTAAGTAACAAGTTAACAGAATTGCGCAAAGTAAGAATTTTGACAACGGCCAATACAGCAGTTGTCCCTTTAAAGGTATGTTAATTGTTCCAAGTTATAATTTAAACTACGTCCGAAAGAGCAGTTGCACCTTTAAAGTTAAAAAGTACACCCTGAAGTAAGCATATTGACTACGGTCGGTACAGCAGTCGTACCTTGAAAGTTGTAAATATCACGCCAAGAAAGAATTTAGACAACGGCTGGTACAGCAGTTGTACCTTTAAAGTTATAAAAATCACTGGAAGAAATAGTTTAAACTACGTCCGGTACTGTAGTTGTACCTTGAAAGGTATATGAATCGTTCTAAGAAAGAATTTAAACTACGACCGGTACAGCCATTGTACCTTTAAAGTTATAAGAGTCACAGAAAGAAATAATTTAGACTACGGCCGGTGCTGCAATTGTACCTTGGAAGGTATAATAATCTTGCCAAGAAATTATTTAGACTGCGGAAGGTAGAGTAGTTGTCCCTTGAAAGTTTAAAGAATTACGCCAATAAATAATTTTGACTACGGCTGCTACAGCAGTTGTTCCTTAAAAGTTAAAAAAATTGCGCCACGAAAAAAACTAGACTACGGTTGGTTCAGCAGTTGTAAAACAGTCTTACCTTGACAGTTAAACGATTCACGCCAAGAAAAAATTTAGACAACGTCTGGTACAGCAAATGTACATTAAAAGTTATAATAATAACTCAGAGAAAGTATTTAGACTACGGCCGTTACAGCAGTTGTTTTTTGAAAGTTAAAATAATAACGCAAAGAAATAATTTTGACAACGGCTAGTACAGCAGTTCTACCTTTGAAGTTTTAAGAATCACGACGAGAAATAATTTAAACTATGTTGGGGTACTTCAGTTGTACCTTGAAAGGTATATGAATCTTGCCAAGAATTTAGACTTCGGCCGGTACAGAAGTTTTAACTTGAAAGGTATATGTATCGTGCCAAAAAAGAATTTAGACTACGGCTGGTACAACAGTTTTACCTTTTAAATTTAAAAAAAATTGCGCCAAAAAAAGTATTTAGACATAGGCTGGTACAGCAGTTTTTCCTTAAATGTTACAAAAATTGAGTAAAGAAAGAAATTAGGCTTCACTTGGTACAGCATTTGTACCTTGAAAGTTAAAAGAATCAAGCCAAGAAAGAATTTAGACCACGGCTGGTACAGCAAATGTATATTTAAAGTTATGAGAATCACGCTAAGAAATAAGTGAGACAACGGCCTGTTCTGCATTTGTACCTTGAAAGATATATGAATCGTGCTAAGAAAGAATTTAAACTACTTTCGGTACAGCAGTTGTAACTTTAAAGTTAAAAGAATAACGCCAAGGAAGAATGTAGACTACGGCCGGTACAACATTTGTTTTTTGAAAGTTAAAATAACGACGCAAAGTAAGAATTTTGACAACGTCTGATACAGCCGTTGTACCTTTAAAGCTTTAAGAATGACGATAAGAAATAATTTAAAGTACGGCCGGTACTTCAGTTGAAGCTTGAAAGGGATATGAATCTTGCCAAGAAAGAGAGAGAGAGAGAATTTAGACTACGGCCGGTACAACATTTGTACCTTTAAAGGTATGTTAATTGTTCCAAGTTATAATTTAAACTACGGCCGGAACAGCAGTTTTACGTTTAATGTTAAAAGAATCTGCCCAAGTAAGAATATTGACTACGGTCGGTCCAGCAGTTGTACCTTGAAAGTTATAAAAATCACGCTAAGAAATAATTTAGACTACAGCCGGTACTGCAGTTGTACCTAGAAATGTATATGAATCGTTCCAAGATAAAATTTAAATTAAGGTCGGTACAGCAGTTGTACTTAGAAAGTTATTAGAATCATGCCTAGAAAGAATTTAGAATCGTCGGGTACTGCAGTTGTACTTCGTAAGGTACATTAATCTTGCCAAAAAATAATGCAGACTACGACCGGTACAACATTTGTTTTTTGAAAACTAAAATAATGACGCAACGTAAGAATTTAGACAACGGCAGGTACAGGAGTTGTACCTTTAAAGTTATAAAAATCACGCCAAGAAATAATTTAAACTATGGCCGCGGTTCTTCAGTTGTAGCTTGAAAGGTATATGAATCTTGTCAAGAAAGAATTTAGACTAAATCCGGTACGCCATTTGTACCTTTAAAGGCATATTAATCGTTCCAAGTTATAATTTAAACTACGGCCGGAACAGCAGTTGTACCTTGAATGTGAAAAGAATCCCAATAAGAAAGAATATTGACTTCAGCCTGTACAGCAGTTGTACCTTGAAATATAAAAGAATCACGCCAAGGAAGAATTTAGACAACGGCTGGAACAGCAGTTGTACCTTTAAAGTTATAAAAATCTCAAAGAAGAAATTATATAGACTACGGTCGGAACTGCAGTTGTATCTTG
The DNA here is from genome assembly GCA_947359465.1 of Metellina segmentata. NCBI lineage: Eukaryota > Metazoa > Arthropoda > Arachnida > Araneae > Tetragnathidae > Metellina > Metellina segmentata. Next base: position 22,945,050 of record OX375878.1, on the reverse strand, counting down.
AAAGGTATATGGATCATGTCAAGAAATAATTTAGACTACGGCTGGTTCAGCAGTTGTACCATGAAAGCTAAAAGATTCACGCCAAAAAAAAAGAATTTAGACAACTGCTTTTACAGCAGTTGTACCTTTAAAGTTATAAGCATTACGCCACGAAATAATATATACTACTACCGAAACTGCAGTTGCACCTTGAAAGTTATATGAATTGAGACAAAAAATAATTTAGACTAAGGCTGGTACAACAGTTGTACCTTGCAAGTTAAAAGAATCACGCCAAGAAATAATTTAGACTACGACCTGTACTGTAGTTGTACCTTGAAAAATATATGAATCGTTCAAAGGAATAATTTAGACTACAGCCGGTACAGCAGTTATATATTGAAAGGTATATTAATTGTTCTAAGATATAATTTAGACTGCTGCCGGAACAGCATTTGTACCTTGAAAGTTAAAAATCACGCGAAGTAAGAATGTTGACTACGGTCGGTACAGTAGTTTTTACTTAAAAGTTATCAGAATCACGCATAGAAATAATTGAGACTACTACCGACACTGCAGTTGTACCTTGAAAGTATATGAATCGTGCCAAGATATAATTTAGACTAAGGCCTGTACAGCAGTTGTAAATTGCAAGTTAAAAGAATCACGCTAAGAAAGAATTTAGACAACAGCTTGTACAGCTGTCACACCTTTAAAGTTATAAGAATCACGTCAAGAAATAATTTAGACTACGGCCGGTAATGCAGTTGTACCTTGAAAGGTATATGAATCATGCCAAGAAAGAATTTATACTAAGGTTGGTACATCAAATGTACATTTAAAGTTATGATAATCACGCCAAGAAATAATTGAGACTATGGTGGTACTACAGTTATACGTTTAAAGATATATCAATCGTGCCAAGAAATAATTTAAACAACGTCCGTACAGCAATTGTACTACGGCCGGTACAGCAGTTGTTTTTTGAAAGTTAAAATAATGACGCAAAGTAAGAATTTATAAAACGTCTGGTACAGCAGTTGTACCTTTAAAGTTTTAAAAATGACGACAAGAAATAATTTAGACTACGGCCGGTACTGCTTTTGTACCTTGGAAGGTATATAAATATTGCCATGAAATAATTTAGACTACGGCTTGTTCAGCAGTTGTACCTTGAAAGTTAAGAGAAAAACGCCAAGTAAGAATGTTGACTACGGTCGGTGCAGCAGTTGTATCTCGAAAGTTATAATTATCACACCAAGAAATAATTTATACTGTGGCCGTTATTGCAGTTGTACCTTGAAAGATATATGGAAAATGAGTGATTTGCTGGACATTCCCTTATCCCATCCGGTCATAAACTTTCCAGTCACTTCTCAGTAGAATTCGTCATCGACAGCCATCGTATGTTTGAGTGAAATTCTAAGGTCTCTAAAAAGGGAAACCATCACGCTACAGTTGTACTAGTGTTGAAACCCATGTGCGATACCATCTTTAATATAGGGAGCGTTAAAATACCGTTTTACATATCGTAAAACGACCGGATTATCCACAACAGTATGTTATTCCATGGATGACCGAAATGCGTTTGAGCGATAAGGCTCATTTCAACGTCCGATTTCGCCCCGACTGTTTGTCCACACATAACTATCCTTAATCGAAGGATGTGGACACGGGACACCTCCGGAGTGAGCGACGAGTTTTACGCCCCACCGAATCAAATGCTCTGTGGACGTCGATTCGATTTGTCAAAGCGGTATCTTAAATCGGGGTGATGTGGGTTGAATCGTCTCTCGACCACCAGAGATATCCCATCACTTGGCGAGCTTAAGAATCTCTCAGGAATATCTAGAATCTTTCTTTGGGATGATCTGAGAATATGGCCAATGTGGATCTGAAGTGGTCATTTTGGGGAACCGGATTCCTTCCCCTTCTCTACACTTCACAATCGATCTTCTGATTCAATCGGGGAATTATGTATGTGAGCTCCCAGCCTCTCTGAAACGACATTAATGTTTCGAAACCTTCCAATTGCTAATCCGTTACTCTTAAACAGGGCTAACGCGGCCCTCTCCAAATGTAGTAGGTGGTTTGAAAGCTGTTTGGGGGTTTGTGGTGACCCCAGTGATTGGATGGATTTCGCAACCCCTCGTTTGCTAATCCGCGATTCTAGCAACTGCACCGCTACGGTCCTATATAAGATAGAATTGAATACGACAAAAAAATTCGTATTTATTCACCTAGACATGATTGATAGAGAGGAAGTGCCCGAGTTGTCCCGAAATATTTTTAATTTTAAGAAACAGTAAAAAATCGACTCTGAAACTCATTGCGTCAGTGTCAAAAGAAGGTTCGTAATCAATAATGTCCCCAGAAGGTCTATATAACATTTTAGGTTCGATTCTGATTCAGGGTCGATTGGGGTTTATAGAAAAATGTAAAACATTTTTGTATTGGTAATATTTGATTCGGTTAGCTTCGATTAACTCCATCCTGAATAAGAACGCAATTAAGAGTGAGTATAGAATTCCGTTGCAATTTAGGAATCAAACTGATTAATTTTGAACCCAGGATTGCTATTCTATTCAAGAATCACGAAGCACATCCTTCACTTTGACAACATTAGTAGATTGTAGACTAAGTTTTAAAAAATTCAATTTCTAAATTAAATTTTATATTTGATGTTTTCTTTATTCATTCTATATAATATGTAATGTTTAGTAGGACGTCAAAGACAAAAAAGTATCCCGTTGACTTTAAGCCAATACAATAATATATGCTACATCAGGGTTCGAAATACCCGGGTGCACAGGTGCACTATGCACATGAAAATAAAATTGTGCACCTAATTTTTCCCGTCATGTGCACGCAGTGCACCTAACGTTAAAAAAAGGGGGGTATGTTATTTTGATGTTTGAACAAAATATTAGTATCGACCTCTCTCGCTCTAAAGGAACGTAATTAAAATTCCTAAATACACACTATGAAAAAACAAAATCGCTGGATCGTAACGGGTTTATATAGGAGGAAAGTTTACTTGGTGTCACTGCTACCAGTACTTTCCGATGATTGAAACTTTTTCCAGATGGTTCTGTTGGAATTTCAGTATTCTGTATTCCCGCATTTCTGTAAACACTTCGTGTTTCAATAAAGTGTAAAGCAGTAGGAATTCTTGAGAATTATCTAGCCACTGCATATCGTAAACAAATATTTTCATTATTTATCTTTAACCTCGCCGACCAACCGGTACAGTGGTTCAGGTGTTAGCCTATACATTGGAAGGTTCCTGGTTCGAATTCGGGTCCCGGCATGGATGTTTGTAAGCGCATGGTGTAGAGGCGGCTGTTGCACCTTAAATCTGTCGTGGCCGAAAGTACTCACGTTGGGTGGGTGTGGAAGTTTGGAGAGTGGGGTGCCAGCTCAGGTGTTGCTTCGTCAACTGACCGTGGTTCAAAATTACGAGGTGTTGTCCTCAGATCTTTCCCTTAAGGGACTGATCCCGGACCGTCGTCAATAGCACGTTGTGGTGCTCTAGTACGACGTTAACTAAAATTACCATTATCACAGTATTTTAACTGCTTAAAATACTGTGTACTCGTTTATTCTTTACGTGTTTTTTGCCCACCAATGTCAGATGATGACTCAATATTTGTAAGTAATATTTTCGCAGATAAAAAAAAATTGTTTTAATATTGTTATTTACTATCTACTACTAACCTATCTAAACATACCCAACTAAAATAAAGTATTTTATAATAAGTTAATGCTCTTACATTACGTTTCTTTAAATGTGCACCTAAAATATAATCTGTGCACCTAATTTAAAAACTTAGGGGCACAAAGTGCATCTGTATTAAAAAATATATTTCGAGGCCTGTGCTACATTATCCAAACAATATAAACACTGCAAATATAAGATAAACAATCTAACAACGTACCTAAACATCTATTTTGGTTTGAGCTATTATAATTACGTTATTGTAAATAGAGGGGTCGATAAAAAGACAAAAGTCTCTTGAAGGAGTAGACAGTTAAAGATTGATGACCCCTGATCTATCACAGAAATAAAAAGTATGTAGATATGTCTGAAAACAGACTAAAAGTTTAATACGTAATAGTCATTTAATGTATTGTGGCCTTAAAATTGGAATTGAGAACAGAGTGAGAAGATTGGAACCCTTCCAGAATTGTTTTACTATGGGCCTGTCTTCAATAATCCTGCTTCATAAAGCAACTAATTGGGTGGGCCATGGCGATTTTTTTCTGGTGTGCGTATTTGTTAACCTTTAGACTACCTCCGGAACAGCAGTTGTACCATGATGGTGTATAGAAGGTATTTAGACAACGGCCAGTACATGCGTTGTACCTTGAAAGTTATAAGAATCGCGCCTATAAAGAATTTACAACGACTAAATAATTTAGACAACCTTGAACAGTGCTGTAGTCTTAAGAAAATCATAGGGTATTATATCATTGGGGCACGCAGATTTTTTTCCATGGGGAGGCGAAACATGTATTGTACTTAATACACTTTCTAGGGGCACACGCACATACATGTATATATATATATATATATATATATATATACAAATACAAATATTGACGACCAGCTACAGGCTCAAGCCCAACAAGGCTGGTCCTTTGTTTATGAATTCTCCAATTCCCACTAACTATCCAATTGTGTCTTAAATTCGTACACTCCCTTTGAATTAACTATATTTTCTGGCAACACGTTCCAACTGTCTATTACCCTATTAAAGTAGTAGTTTTTCCTTAAATCCCGATTAAAAGGTGTCTTATTCAATTTATACCCATGGCCCCTTGTTCTGTTATCCCTATTGAAATTTAAGCCCTCTGTGTCCCCTTGTTTTACAAACTTGAAAAGCTGAATCAAATCCCCCCTCCTCCTTCTTGTTTCCAGTGTATACATGTTTAGCTTACTTAAACGTTCATTATAGTCGAAATTTGCTAGCCCCTTTATTATTTCTGTAGCTCTGTGCTGAACCCTTTCAATTGATTCTATATCCTTTCTCATATATGGAGCCCAGAATTGTACAACATATTCTAGATGTGGTCTTACTAAACCCTTATATAATGGCAAGATTATATAAGGGAATTAAGATTATATAATGGTAAGATTTTATATATATATATATATATATATATATATATATATAGACTGCCCCCTCCACCGGGCACCCATGGGGTATACTCAAAGGACCAGAGGATATGTTCGAATTAATCGAAAATCAAATCATCGAAGGAAAAAAAGCCTATATTAATTTTATACTACAGGAAAGGAACTGTGGAAGTTCGAAGAATCTTCGACTTAAGCAAAAATTCGTTTTCACAAGGTTCGAGTTATTGGGGGTTTACTGTATTTTTGCAAAGCAAAATACACAGACTAGCATCTATTCTTTCATTGAAATATTTTCCGAACTGCTTGACTAGAGAAATCCGTCTCTCGTGTTTTGTAGCGGACACCCTTGATCTATTGTCTACTGAAGAGCAGTGGGGTTGGCCAACCAAGAATTTACAAATTTTTTCCGGTTGAAAGTGTTCTATAGGTGGTCCATTTGCATTAATAAACATTAGATTGGAGACGTTTGAAATCAATAAAGATGATCTCAAATCTGGTACACTACGTTATTCATTAAACTAAACCCGCGTTCGCACTCGGCCGTGAAACATGGTAATATTTGAATTGTTCTCAAAAGAGGTTTAATTTTTCTGAAACAACTTGGGCGTTTTCATTGATCCCTCAAACAATGATTAGTGCACATTTTATCGATACCAAAATGTCTACAGATCATTTTTACCTCCTTTTCTCCATTGCAAATATTCTCTGTATTTATATTTTCTGAATTAAGCATGGATATATCCTTCAAAAGTTGATAATTTTCTTCATTAACATCAGAAGAAATTCTAGATTTCATTCTATCAACAATACTTTGAATGAATTGTTTTTGATTAATAGTTACGATTTTGGAATTATGCACCAAGGTGATATCTTGAAATAGAAACTTTTATTTTGCTTCTACAGCTATTTGCGTTTCACGTGATGTTTCGCGCGATATTTTCTAGGAAAAGAAAAGCTTGTACATAGTTTTTAAGAATAATCAAAGGGTATACTGAATTTGCTGGAAAAACCAGAGGGTATACGGCGTATACCGCCGTATAACCTCCACTACAGCCCTGACTTTGAAAGTTATAATAATCGTGCCAAGAAAAACAATCACGCGCTTGTTATATCTATAGCTGTAGTCAAAAGGTTAAATGTCTATGTAATGTTAATTCCACAACTGATTTGAATTGTATTACTTCCAGTTGAACATTCTTGAATTACAGAACATGCAAAAAGCTACAGAAGCACGCAATATACTTTGATTATTCCTTTAAATTCATTAAATTGCATAAGGTTTACTTAGATTATTCCTTTAAAATTCATTCAATTGCATGAGATTTACTTAGATTATTCCTTTAAGTTAATTAAATTGCATGAGGGAAATAAATTCCACAAACATTCGTTTAACCGTGCATAAACCTGTCAGCTGGGAAATGTAGCAATGAAAAGCCTAAAAGATATCAGAGTTTGTTACGTCCCAAAATATATTGAAATCAATTCATCTTTAATTATTGCATTGTCTTTGTGAGTGAATGAATCTCCCATCCTGAATGCTTTACCCTTCTTAACTTTCTCGGTGGTTTCTCTTCGCGTTGAAAAAAACCTCTGATGAGAAAACCTTTTTCTTTCACTGTCACAAATTCTAGACAAGGGGCAATACCTTTTTTCTAACTTGGATCTTTATTCTGTTGGTGGAAATGGGAAGTTTTGGCTTTCCTTAGATATCTTACCATTAACAAAATTGACCAGTTCTTAGACGAGAGACATCTGGTTGAAACCATATGGAGGATAAAGAATCATACGACCCCAAGTACACTATCGGATCGTTTAAATGATCATTCATTGATTTAGGTTTGCTCGAACAATCTTGTATCATAATGGATTCCTAGTTCCGTGTATAAGATTCGGACAATATAGCCAATTGTTAAAAATGACACTAGAGCAAAGAACCAAACTTGAAATAAATACCTCAACACTGATCATGACCGAAAGACTTGTATTCAATATGTAGTATTCCTTTTTTTTCTTAATTAAATCATACTGCCATGTCTAGTCATAAAATGAATGTAATGTACAGTTGCGGAAAAAACATCTTCATTCGAGCATTTTTAACAGTAGAGCAAATTCAAAGATGACATTTGACAGGAACTAACGTCCTTCTTTAAATTCAAATTCATGAAATTTGAATAAGGGTATGTCTTCATAATAAATTGAGCACTAACTACATAATTTCCAATAATAACCTATATTTTAACACGCAATTTCGAATCTATATATCAATTTAACTTAACATACCAAATTTCATTCCATTGGGACTTGCCATTTGAAAGTTATGGGGACAAAAAGATTGGAGATCCTAATGTTAAGTAAGTTTCTTTGACTTTTATGGATATCTTCCTAAATAATAATTAATAGCACTGATATTTTGTACGATGTTACTGTTAAACAACCCCAACACAATCCATTTAGTGTTTCATTTATAAAAAAAATTTTAGTATGTGATAATAATCTTTAAATTACTGTTTGAAACAATTATGAATTGGAACTTTATATTATTTTTATGGGAATTGTTTCAGAAGGACTTCTAGTATATAGCCATGGAAATTTTCAGCTCTTTCCGATGATTTGTTTTTGAGCCACATTAAATTTTCCCAATTATATGAATTTTAGGAACAAATCAAAACTTTATAAGACGCCTGACGAACCTCGGATAATAGTTCTCGGATTGTGTGCACTTCCATAGTAAATATAATAATGTAATCCTCAAATCTTTTCCACTTGCATCATAAATGTAATAATTCTCAAACTGCTGAAAAATAGATTGAAAAGGTGTTCAAATTTAAAATTCGGGTATCGATAACTACAATTAATCTCCGATGTACGAATAGTTTCTTTCTAATTGGAGATGATCCCTGAAATTGAAACTAACTTTAACATTGAATATCTCGGTATATATTAATAGTAAAATCATGAAATTTTATATTTAGACTAATTTAGCTATGCAGAATCTGATTATGGCATCAAAACATGGTGTTTCCATTAAAAGTTTTGTTGTTCGTGCGAAATTTTATATGAAGTCGTCCTTTTATGCAAATTTTGGAATTTGAATTTGTAGAGAAAGTTATTCCCTATTGAATGATACCTTTGAATTTGCTCTTGTATGAATAGTGCTCGAAGTGAAGGAGGTGGTTCGAGGTTTTTTCGTGACTGTACATGATGTTGTATTAACCAAATAAGTGACAAAATCTTTTAGAGTCGCATCTAAAATGGAAATGTAACAGAACTTCTTTGTAATTGGGTACCACAGTCATTATTACGACTACTGTCAATTTAAAGCACAAAAGAAGCAGGTAAGTTTGGAGACCATTCCCGGACATTGTACCACTGGGATGCGCTTCGTTTGACCTGCGGAGCTTCCAATTAATATTCGGTCGCTAATGAGGAAGGTATCCGAATCTAACAATTTGGTCCCATCGACGGATTCATATCTCTGTAAACATCGGTCTTCCGTATCCATGCCCATTTATTGCGAAGCCAGTTCTCAAATTAAAGCGACTGGCGATTAATTGGCCAGAAAATACACGACGCGAAGTCTACATCGCTGCCTAATGCGTTTATCTTCGGCTTCGGGAACAGATAATTCATTAGTTTGGTGGATTTTCTTGCTTCTTAGGGAGACAGTAAAATACGTCCTCGTCTGTGATGAATTTCAATCCACGCTTAAGAGGATTATACGCTTATTCGGAAACGTTTTAATCACTTATGAACGTCATTGAATTTAGCTTATTGTGATGGGCGTCTATTTCAATTGCGACCTAATTTATTCTCTTAATATACATTATGTATCTAAAGTAGTCGACTCCTAATTACATCCTCTTATTCGTTAGCCCAAAATCATGGTTTTTCGATCTTTGTAATCATTCTGAGCGTTACGAGATTTCTAAGTAGTATAGTATTGTCTTTACATCTCAGTATATTTAATAACTGTTGCGTGAGTCTTAGGTGTGCTTACTTATTCAATAAATATTTAATAACTAATAAGTAGTTTGTAATGATAATGCTTACATACGTAATAACTGGTGTTGTTAATTAAGCTTACTTATAAATATTTTAACGATGTTAGATTATATATATAATATCTATAAGTTTATTAAAGTATACTAATATTTATAAATGTATTAAAGTAAATTATATTTTTTAATATACTAGCTGAATAACCCGTCGTGTTGCTCGGGTTTCAAATATGACCGCGATAGCTAAAATAACGTGTTTCTTTGTCCATGACTACCTATTGCAGGAAAACAAACTTTAGATTTTAAAATTGGGGCTATGCTAAATGTATATGTATAGGTATAGGTATGTAAAGAAATTTTAATAACAAAAAGCATCTATATATATAATTCTCTTACGTGGCACGCAAAAAAGACGTTATATGTTTTCGCGTTTTGGCAACATTGTACGATTCTTTGTTTATCCCAAAGCCTCGCGCTTCGATTGAATTTGTAGCGTTATCGGATGAAATTTTACTGAAAAACAATGAATTTTAGTCGAACTGTTGCAGTAAATAATAGAAATCAAAGAAAACGGAGGATCTTTTCAGTGTAATTTTAAAAAAAAGGTCCGTTTCGGGGCAAACTATTATAGTTCAACAAGACGCTTGCATTACAACTTTAGACAACAAACTCAATGAAAAAGCATGGGTGGCTCGAGTGCTGGGTAAATGTACACACAACCAACATGCTGGGTTTTCAATTTCCAAATCAACGCTCACATTTCGAGTCAAAATTTGCTCAAAGTTTCCATTTGAATTCTGATTCTAGAGGTACTGTAAATATCTTTTCTGAAAAACAGCATAAAATTTAGATTTGAACAATATTTTTTTGTAATATCATATTTTGTTAACAATTCCTTCTGCTAGGACATATGTCTTCATTGATGCGAGCGAAGCGAGCATAGGTTCGCGCAGCGAACCAATGAGGATTGCGAAGCAATCCTCTGGGGGTTGGCGAGCGTTAGCGAGCAGGGGGCGGGCCCCCTAGTATTTGATATTTCTTACATTCCAAGAAAAATGTACTTTAACATCTTATATCGTAGTTATAAGACGTAAATTATTACTGACATTTATGGTACAAAAGATAACGATGGTCAGAAATTTTTTATTTATCGCTTCTGTATTTAATATTCTAACATTTAAATTGCATTGATAATTTACACTTTCACGTCCTTTCCTTTTCGAATTCAAACCAAGGGATTTTATACTTATTGAGTTTTCTTTGTTATATAATAAATACAACTGAAACATGCTATTAATTTGGCAAATAAACACGGATATTGGGGGAACTAGATCTGGTTTGTTGTATCGCGTTTGTTGATGCTTATTATGACTAACATTTTAAAATTTAGAGACAATTTATTCAGTTGTGATAGGATTTCTAAAAAATGTTCTATAAATTATCTGCCATAATTTATTAAAAAACACTAATACCCTGTTTTGTCCGTACCTTTTAGTTAATAACAATTAGCTTCTTGATAAGAACTTTTACATCCCTGCTCAAAGTTATAATTCTGAAACTAACTGTTTTGTTGTACGGATACAAAAATATACGCGAAAGAATGATCCACTTTGAGCTGAGATAACACGTCATAGCGTTCCTCGCGATCTGCTGCAGTCTCGTAACAATGTAGCTTTAATAAATGTTATTAATTGACATTTAGGACAGAACCTTAATAACGTAACATTAACTTGTGTTAAAGTTAAATGTTATCCGTGGTGTTTCATGTTGGTACCGACAAGGTCTACAGTGGTGACCCGGACGTAATGTGAACGCTCAACCTTCTGATCGTTCCTTTCCTTAGAATAGAAACCTTTGAAAAATTATATCGCTCATTTCCTTGTGAAAGAATCATTTGGAAATATTCTATTGGGTTTTTTTCCTTACAATAGAATCTTCTGGAAAGATTCTATATTAGGAAGGTCCGCACTGGTAAGACGTCATGCGTGTGAACTCCTCACAGGGATGAATCAACGCAATCCACTCCAGGGAAAATAAATCTCCCAAAACTTTGAATCCTCATTACAACAAGGGCTATCCGAGACAGGTTTCTAATGACATTTTATTCATCGGAAAATCAACAGAACCATTAATAAGAAGCAAAACACGGGCATTAGTGCCCCCAGCAAAGACGAAGGCGGGCAATTACCTCGATTAAAGCGTTCTTTTGCGCAAGCAACGATATGCAAACAGATCCGGGGCGAGTACTTCCCGGGTGGGTGAGAAGCGTGATATTTAACTTTCTAATGAGGTTTGCAGAGTGAGAGGGCGTGGGTCAGACCTGTTATTGGCAGACATATTTTGAGAACAGGAGGGTGAACTATCGGCGACCTGTCAGAGCGCAGTGGTCTCGTTTTGACTCTGGCGCGTGTCAGATTAAAGCCGCTCGGTCTCAAGAGTGCATTGCTGACGGGGTCGAGCAAAAATAGGCGCTCGTTTTGAGTTCCCGAAAGAAGTTTGAAGGGCACTGTGCTAAAGGAAAGTGGTATCGACTCATCGCCTTATGATTTTGAGTTTAACAAATATGTGGTAGTTTTAGTTTTTAAAGGGTGAAAAGGACCCATCAGATACCTGCTTGACATCAAAATTTTAAATGAAAGAATATTCATATACCTCAACAGCTCTGTAATACGCCGTACTATGGCAAATGTGTACATGTGGCATTTGGTCATAAGGTGAAATTAACCTTATGACCAAAGTTTTATTAAATCTGTCTGCTCTTGCTTAAATTAAGCAAGAGCAGATTTAATAAAACTTTTTATTTGTATGGACGACACATAAATTCAACTTAAAAATAACACACTCTTACAAGTGGGAATGCGACACGTTGGAAGGCAGAAGATGTCTGCGGTAAAAGAAATTGATGATTTAAAATTCTTCCACTTCTGCGTCAGATGGCATGCCACAATTTCAGCAATGTGATGGGCGCAAACGAATAAATGCGTCCTGTATCTATCCCTGTCCGACTTCTGAACCTTTTAACCTTCGTGACCAGTAGAGACTTTCCTAGAACTCTTTCAATCGATCTATGTTCATGCATGTTTTGTACTAAAATCAAAATACTATTATGTACCAAACCTTAGTACCTAGCATGATTATATACCAAACCTGAGACATCTGGTGTTATACGGTCTCTGAAAGGGTAAAATATATAGGGTTGACAAAATGCCTTCAACGTTGATCTGCAATGTACTACAGTAGAGAAAAATTCACCATTTCCTTCTGTGTTTGCACATCAATGATAGATGACCAAATTCAAAGATTGCACTCGAATATAGAAAAAAACGTCTTCTCTAGGACTCGAAGTCATTAAACGGGCACGAGAAGCAATCTTCATATCCATTTGGACACACTTTCACAGTTTCGTTTATCTGCAATCTACTAGTGGAGAAAAATGCAACATTTCCTTCTGTGTTCGTTCATTGCTAATTCAAAGATTGTTCTCGGATACAGGAAGCACCATCTTCTCTAGAACTCGCATTCATTAAACGGGCACGAGAAGCAATCTTCATATCCATTTGGACACACCTTCACAATTTCGTTTACCTGCAATCTACTACAGTGGAGAAAAATGCATCATTTCTTTCTGTGTTCGTTCATCTCTGATAGAGATTCAAAGACTGTTCTCGGATACAGGAAGCACCATCTTCTCTAGAACTCGCGTTCATTAAACGGGCACAAGAAACGGTCTTCATGTCCATTTAGACACAACTTCATAATTTCGTTTATCTGCAATCTACTACAGTGGAGAAAAATGCAACATTTCCTTCTGTGTTCGTTCATTGCTAATTCAAAGATTGTTCTCGGATACAGGAAGCACCATCTTCTCTAGAACTCGCATTCATTAAACGGGCACAAGAAACTGTCTTCATGTCCATTTAGACACAACTTCATAATTTCGTTTATCTGCAATCTACTACAGTGGAGAAAAATGCAACATTTTCCTTCTGTGTTCGTTCATTGCTAATTCAAAGATTGTTCTCGGATACAGGAAGCACCATCTTCTCTAGAACTCGCATTCATTAAACGGGAACGAGAAGCGGTCTTCTTATCCATTTGGACACAACTAATCATTTTTTAAGAAAAAAAATCAATTTCGAACTTGTATCAAATTAACCTCATACATCAAGTTTTAAATAATTTGTTCCAGTCGTTTTAAGAAATAATTCGTATATTTTCCTATTAACGGACACAAATAGAGACGAAACTCATTGGCAACAAAATTACCAAGAGTAGAGATGAAATTATGTTCTGATACAAAAAGCCTTTTTTGCATCGATTTCCATCAAAATACATCCAGGTTGCATGGATTTTTAAAACTAATCTGTAAACAGGGCACAAAGCTCCACATAAATACGCTTGAGACCCACGTAACTACTATATCCAGGAATCGTAAGTGAAAGATCCTCGATTACTATTGATACATTTATGTTAACTGGGCTTAGGTTAGTATACACTTGTACGTAATCAAAACAGTAAGGATAGTTGAAAGACAGGCGCTCCAACTTAAACATTTCAAGCATTAAATTTTCCGAAATATTTATTTTTTATATGTCTGTTCTTTGTACGTTCTTTTTTGCCGATTGTAATAAAATTCACTTATTGCTTTTTTAATTAATTCTATTGTGGCTCTTTGATGTCTACAATACAAGAAACTACTCTATCTTCCAAATTTAAAAAAGTTGAAATCTTATCTGCAAATAGAAAGATAAAAATATCACTGCGTCGTGAATTATGGGTCACTGAGGGGAAGCAAACAAAATGTCAAGACAAATCCACCAAGCTACCTCCAAAATTGTCACTCGCATAGAGCTTAAGCAATATCAAAAACAATCGTATACCCAAATTATATGACAGCTGTAAATGTACAGGAGCTAGTCGTCAACTTTTTTTGTTTCATGCAGGAGTTTAATGACATTATCTGTCTTGCGAAGGTCCCTTGCCTTGTTGCCACATTTACGGAGCCAGAACTGTTCACCCAAGCTTATTTTCACTGGCTCCATCTTATGGACTAATTCCTTGTTTTTCTATGGAAGAGATGCTTTGTATGCCTTGTTTTGCTATGAAAGAAGAGATCGAGTCCATTTGGTTTTCCTGCACTGGAAAGAACTATTCGAGAAAATTTGACATGATTGTGCAGGTCACAGTTTTTTCGAGTTTAATTCTCATGTTACGACCGTTCCATTTCATGCGAATAGATAACATCATGAAATCTGTGCTAGCAGCTCTATAACAGTAAAAAAAATTGCATAAAAGATACTTTTGAATCTGCATGTTTTGTTCTTAATGTTTGTATATTAAAAAAAACTCATAAAGATTGGGGATATTTTGAGAGGGAAAGTCCGTGGGACTCGGTGTTTTCCCAAAATGATATCGGAATTTGATAAGCTACTAGCAAAATACCCGACCTTACTCGGTTTTAATTGGTTTACTCTAGATTGAAGAGATAATCAAAATATATAATGACTTACGTTTTTTGTAGTATAAAAATTTATTTTAACATCTTTCGCCATCTTTATATTTTCTACAACTTACTTTGGACACAAATCCTACACATGCATATCCATTCATGTAACACATTTCACATACATCGCACAATTGCTGTATGACAAAGCTACAAAATGACGAAAGGTGATACTAAGGTTACTACTATAAAAGACGATTTATATGAAGATTTGGAATTCCCTTTCTTAAGTTCTTTTCATGTTCAACTCAATTAATTAAAATTACGATTTACGGCGAGTGCTCTCGCACTCATAGTCAACAAAACAATATTTTTTTACTTGTGGCACTCTTGCCTCCGGTATGCGACATTGTGAAATTTTGCAATCTTCTAATGTCATTATTACAACGAATTTTTTAATGTTTGAAAAAGTTCCAGTTTGGTTTAATAAACATTATTATTCTTTCAATAAAGGCATTATTCTTTAAATAACGGCATTATTCTTTAAATAACGGCATTATTCTATAAATAACGGCATTATTCTTTCAATAACGGCATTATTCTTTCAATAATGGTATTACACTTAAAATTTACTGAAAATTTATACTGACTTACCTAACATTTTTAAGTCTAATACTTTGTGGTGCTGTTGCGTGTGATGAGAAGGAAAACACATTTATTAAAATAATAAATATTTAAAACAGGAAACAGCGAAGTAAAACAAAATAAAAGATGTCGCAAAAAATTGTTTTAAAGATATTAATTTGTGATTCAATTTTATCTCTTGATCTCGCACAGTTGCCACAACTTACAACTAAAAGTGTACAAAATTTAGAAATGTGAAATTAATTCAGAGCGAAAGAACCAGAAAAAATATCACTGCTCGCGCGATCTTGTTCATTCTCGTTTCATTGAAAAATATCGTCTGTCCCAAATATTCTTAAATCGTTTTCATTGCGCAAAGAATAAAAATAAGACTCAAATAAATGAAGTATCAGAGATGAAATTCCATAAAAAAAAAAAAATTTTGAAGAATAATTACTTTTTCAGCAGTACTGGTAAAGCAATCGAAGTAATCGTAATATTCAATAGACATTCCAATTTTTCCAAAACTACCAAATTATGGTTGATTTGAGTATACTTACTCAGGTGTTTTAGCATGAAACTCAACTAAATATAACAATAAAGAAATGTTTAATATTGCATTCACTAAACTAATAGATAATGTATAAAATAAAATACAATGCAATCAAATATCTGGAATACAATTCATGTGATGTCTACACAAACACACTAACACAAAATCGAGCATAGAACAGAAAGACGGACAGACAGACTTTCGCAACCAATGCCACTCACTAAATGAAGATAAGTACTCACTGTATGCAAATTTTTATGAAAATATCTTAAACCGCGTGGACGTGTATAGGGCACAACATACAGACAGACAGACAGACGGACAGACAGACACCAAACGAAAAAAAGGCGGATTCGGCATCAGAAGGGTCCAAAACGGATAGAAAACTTGAAATGGGTCGAAAATATTGAATGTACAAACAAACACTCCATTCTTATTTATATAGATAAATTTTAACAGAAACCGTAGTTCATTCAGTCATTGGTGAAGTATGCGTCTGAATACACTCATGTTCATAAATTAGGGATAATACAGAATCACACGGAAATCGAACTCTAAAGTAAAAATTTCACCTGTAGAATTATCGCACACATCTTCAAGAATAATATTCAAATTTCAAGAAGCCATCAGATGACGCCGATAGTACGTCACAATAATGATAGTGTACGAGAGATGTATATAAGGAATGGTAGCAAGAAGTAAAATTGTTCACAAGCGTTCTGTAAGCCGCTCAGTGCCACAACCAAATAGTTATGGCACAGATGAAGCATGTCTATGATTTTTTACGTGGTAGAATTATCGGCCGCCTGGAATGTGGGCGTACTTAGACGGAAGTTTCAGTCGAACTTGGAATCGCCCGAAGTGTCATCTCTAGGCTTTGGCAACGATTCTAAAATGATGGAAATGTCAGTAGACGTTACAGTACAGGTCTTCCCCAAGTTACAACGCCGAATGACGACCGGTATTTGGCAGTAACTGCAAAAAGAAGCAGACGGAGCATAGCATCCGACCTTTCTCGTCAGCTATCTTCAGCCACGGGTACGACAGTTTCAAGGCAAACCGTTTACAGACGTTTGGGTCATGTTGGTCTATATGCTCGCATGCCCGTCAGATGTGTTCCGCTCACGTCAATTCACTGTCGCCATCGGTCAGCCTGGAGTAGAAGATTGATGAAGCTTCAATCTAATCAAGAGTTTTTTGGTCGATGATTTCTGAGGTTTGCACTTGGGTAGCCTAGGAACGGTCCTATACGTTTAGCATTCATTACTGTGTGTGTGTTTTCATTTACTTATATTTTTACTTTGTTCTTATCGATTTGTGTAACTTTTAGAACCTAAAGCCGTAAACGCTCAGTTTCTCATGATGCCAGAATGTTTTAAATAAACAACCGGGTCAATAGGAGGGACATAGAAGTACAGATAATCATTTTGGAATGTGGATACGCTGTCGTCTATTGTGTTGACCAAAGAGTTCCTTCCGTTTGGAAGTAAAAATAGTAACAGCTTCCATTGTCACCAATAACTGTATTAAAACACAATGATCGTTTTTCCATTACCAATCTTTCAGACAACTTCATAAATCCCTCCTCTTTGGGGGCAAAGTTTCCTTTTGCAGTCTTCAAAGAATTGAAAGTTTTTTCACAAAGAACATTAATTTTGTTAGGATTGAAATAAAAGGAAATTGCAAGTGCATTTTCTGGTGAATCGGCGAAGATTTAAAAGTTATCAGCCAAGCTGAAAGCTGCACTCCACAGAAGCATGCAGTCTTGCCTTATTGTGATGAAAGATCCTTTCCTGTTGACAAATTCGAAAATATTTTTATCGATTTTCTGTTGGTCTAAGTGTGAACAATCCGTTTGGTTTTCTGAATGAACTCGTAAGATCTATCTTCCAATCCCACCCTATATACACAGCAGCATCTTCTTAAGATGCTCTTAGGGTCACTAATGGTGGAACACTTTTCCTGTCGACATGACTGTAAAGTATCCCATGTTTATCGCCTGTCACAATTTATTTCAAAGATGTTTTGTTGCTCTTAAAAATACCGAACAAACTTTTCGGCCAGCCAAATAGCTCTCTTTTGTCAGGCACAGAAGCTTTGAAAGCACTAAGGATTCCCGTCAAAGTATTTGATTTCATGCTGTATTTTTTTCTTATCTTTTTCAATCATTATACGGCTCTTTTTTTTTCGTATGAAAATCAATGAAGCCATTTGACCTTTAACTCTTCCACTTCCATTGGAAATTGAATTGTTTCTTCCGTTTCCTTTCTCTTTCGATTCGCTTTTGTCGACTTGAGATTTTTCTCCGTTGTTCTTTTCCAAATTGTTGTCATTTGAACTAGATTTTGAAGTGGATTGGTACTATATTTATAAAAAAAAAAATATCTTTTTTTTTCCATTTAACGTTTTACGTAGATTAAAATGTAAAGAAACTTTTTCAGAGTGGAAAGCTATACTAAACATTCCTTTATATAGCCAATTGAAAATCTCTATCCAAAACATTTTCTGAAAGTTGCAGAAATATACACATTTTTGTAATTTCAGACCTTTTAGTTTGCTAAATATGCAGAGCATTTTTGTCATTCGTTTCGGAAAATGTTTCTTCATTTATTGTTTGCATTTTTAGAAATAAAAAATGCGAAATAAAACTTTTGCACTAAAATATTTTTTTATTAAATTATGGCATTGAAAACGCAAAATCACTCAAATTTTAGAAAGCGATTAAAACGTAATAATTTTGGTTGCCAAATTGGACGTATATGTTATACTGCACGCACATAGATACTTCTGAACTGTCATTGGTGGAGTTGAATATTTCTAACTCCACAAGGAAGTAAATGCAAATTGGTTCTCACTGAATTACTCTGCAAACAAGACATACTATTGCACTTGAATCCCAGAAAGCATCAGACAGTTGTTGGCTAATACTAAAATGCAAGTCTACATTTAGGCAATTCGCACACCACTGACAAACTTCTGAATGGGTTTCAGGAAAATGGTTCTTAAATCTTCCAATCCAATAATTCTTCAAGTGGTTTTGATGCGATGCCTTGCCTATTAAGATGATCTTGTCATTTTTCTAATGATGATATATCTCGTCATTAAGATACTGCCGATTTGTTTATGATTGAGAGATCACGGCCTGGACAGCTATTTCTTCAAACGACGAGATACCTCGTCCATCAAGTTCTGGTCAGTTTTGCTTGATAGCTAGATACCTCGGCATTAATAAGCAAAACTTTAGGCCATGAGGGTAAACATCTTGATTAATTTGTGATTGGTTTATTTTGTTTACGACTGATATATACACTATATGGACAAAAGTATTTTGACACTGCAAAAATTCGGAAGAGGATCCGTCTTAGTTTGGGGTTGTTTTCGGGGTTAGGACTTGATCCATTGCTTTATGTACCTGATACCATGAACCCTGACGTATACCTCGACGTTCTGGATAGTTCGGTCCAACAGGTTCGAGCCCCAGGTCATACTGCAAAACGCGTGATGGACTGGTTTCCTGAAAATTTGGTGAATTTGCTTGTCTGACCTGTTTAGAACCCCGATATCAATCGAATCGAGCACTTGTGGGACGAACTAGAGCGACGAGTACGACACCGCCATGCATGCCCATCTTCACAACAATCACTTCTCGCAGCCTTGCAAGAGGCATGGCGAGCTATTCCTGCTTACAGAGAACTTGTGGAACGTATGCCTCGACGTGCCCTAGACGACCCTCAAATAGAATAATAAAGCACTTTTTTTTTGAAAAACATGTAGTTTCCAAATACTTTAGTCCATATTGTGTATAGTCACAACGCAATAAGCTATCATGACAGCGATGTTGTTACTTGAACATCTTAGGATTCTCAATTCGTGAGGAAAACTCATTACAAGGAGTTAGATTGCAAACCCCCTGTTGCGTCAGCTTCCTCATTCGGTTCTATCGGCTTTCCGTAAACAACTCGTGACTGAGTCCCATCCTTGGATTTGGCTTCATTCGAAACCATTCGTCCATGTCTGGGGAAAACAAAACGCATCTCCAATAACTGAACCAGATATACACGGAGGAAAAAACATCCATTACAATTCCATGACAACCATCACTTAGTTATTGGATCCGAAGACGCCAGTCGGAGACCGTTCAAACTGACCAATGGCACCTCGAGCTTTTAACGAGGTGACCAATGAGGTGAGACTGGTAGCTGATGAATCTCTAGAGGAAGATATCATCACTCTGCCGCCATTACGGTAAACAAGGGTGAATGCAACAGACCGCTCATAACTAATACCATTAGTTTCGGTTTCTGGGAATGCCTGGAGAAAAAGTAGCTTTTTATTTCTTGGGAGTTTTTACTGTTCCTTCCTCATCTCAGAACAGCACTGAATAAGAAACCTTTTTTATTCGTTATTTTATTCTTGATTTCATGCTCTTTTATTAATGAGGGATTTAGGCATTTAATGTTTACATTTATCGCATCTTTTCTAGAACAGACAACACAAAATAAAGTTTTTCTTAACCAAATATTTATTCTGTTAATCCCTAGGCATCACGCAATTTTCGAGTCGGTAACCATTCCTTTTACCACACAATACACATAATGACTAAATAACCACATTTTTGGTTGAAGGAACTCATTGGTTGTTCCAATGGCTGTAAATATTTTATTGGTATTTTCCTTAGATACAAGTTCTTTGGAAAGTTTCTATTAGTACTTTTCTCAGATTAAAATACTTCGGACAGATTTTCTATTGTTGTCCTTTCCTTAGAATTATATCCTTTGGAAAGATTATATTACTCCTTTCTTTGGAATAGAATTCTTTGGAATGATTCTAACGGTCGACAAGGTCAAAACTGGTTAAAAGTCATACAGGGAACACTGTAAGCTACCAGATGGAGTTTATGAGATGTAGTTGGAGTTTATGAGTAGGATCATGGTTTTTCGAAGGTAGAGGAGAAGTTTGAACCACTTCAACGGTGTACTCTCTCTCTCTCTCTCTCTCTCTCTCTCTCTCTCTCTCTCTCTCTCTCTCTCTCTCTCTCTCTCTCTCTCTCTCTCTCTCTCTCTCTCTGTAACTACAAAAATAAATTCTGTAAAAACCTTTAAGACACGTCACCAGTGGGACTGTAAAATGATTTGTAGTGAACGTTATCAGCGTTGGCTGGCAAGAACTACACAGCCTTAAAAATATCTGAATTTAATGATGTGCATCACCAAATATAACCATGAGGACTGTGCAACATTCTCTAAAAAATATGGGTTTTAGGAGTCGATGCCCAACTTCAGACCTATGACTAATACTCTATACACAACTATGCAATTCACTTGGGCTCAGAAACACCTCTACGTGGCACTTGATGACAGGAAATGAATAACCAGGTGTGACGAGTTGCGTATTCTAATTTTTTCATATATATGACACCAGTGGATCAGTGGATACATCAGTAGATACATCAGTGGATACATCGGTGGCGAAAACCCCTTGATACCATGGATCATGTATATCAATAGGGTATAGAGGCTGGTGGTGGGGAGAGGGAAAGAGAGACTCCTTAATATAATGGAGTTTGTTTTACGTTGCCATTCAAAAGAATCCCGTCTACCAACGTCTCTGAAAGGCTGTGTGCATCCTTTCTAATGGGTTCAGCTCATTCATTATGTCGTGCGTTCGTTCTGATGGGTTTGCACTCTTTCAACAGTACAATATGTCTCCACAAAAGTCTAAATACATAAATTTATTGATAGAGGAACACTCATCTGAGTCCTACTTACCTAAGTCACCAGATCACAATCTTTACAGATGAACTTACACCTCGGAATACAACAGAATTGTCATGAAATGTCAATGCATGCTTGAGAACTGATGCAAGCTTGGGAAATGCCTGCCCCGTCGTATTTCTGTAATATACTCTCTGGTGGCAGGTCTATTCTACCAAGTGTTCCGTTTTTTCTTGACCTTAAGTTGCATACCAAATGTAGTTAAAAACAGTTTATGCAAAAGCGTGACCAGATGGTGCTTTCAATTCACCACTAATTTCAGCTCCATTACGGCAAATCGAAGGGTTGCGAGTTTTAATTCAACCAAATTCCTTCGTGTACAATGGGGGATTGTGTACGTAAAATCTGTCGTTACCTCAAATGTCCTCAATCTGGCACTGGGGGGAAGTTTAGAGAGAGGAATGAGAGCGCATGTGTGACCTCGTCATCTAAATATGGTTCAAAATTACATGTCATCCTCGGATCTTTCCCTTTGGATTTGTTCCCGAACCGTCGCAAATAATCATTTTTGCTGCTGCAGTACGACGTTAATTCAAGTTCCTGCCTTAATTTAATACAAAATAGAATATTTTCAAAGGATTCTTAGTGGTTCAAAATTACAATGATTGTCCTCGGATCTTTCTCTTAAGGGATTGATCCCGGACCATCGTCACTAGCCCCTTGTGTTGCTCTAGTACGACGTTAATTTAAAATTACCAAATTACAAAAAGGATTCTATTCTTGTAAATAAGCAATATAATCTTTCAAAAGAATCTTATTCTTGGAAATAAGCAATATAATCTTTCAGAAGGATCTTACTCTAAGGATAGAGCAGATAGATTCTATTCCAAGGATGCTATACTCAGAAGGCGTAACAGAATATTTCAATATTATTCTTTTCTGAGAAAAGGAGCAATGGAATTGTTATAAAATATCCACTTCTGAGAAAAAATAAATAAAATCCCTCTAAATGTAGAAATAATCCATCCATGGATTCTTTCATAAAATATGGTTATTTATTCATTGAGTGTGGCAAAAGTAACGTTATTCTACTCGCAAATTTCGCCACACTCAGAGGGGTAACTGGTAACTTTAAATTAACGTCGTGCCAGAGCAACACAACGGGCAATTGACGACGATCCAGGATCAATTCTCTATGTGAGAGATCCGAGGACAACACCACGTAATTTTGAACCACTGTCAGATGACGAGGCAACTCCTGAGCTGGTACCCCACTCTCCAAACTTCCACACCAACCCAAAGTGAGGACTTTCAGCCACGACAGAATTTAGGTGCATCAGCCGCCTCTACACCATATGCTTACAAACATGCATGCATTGACCCGAATTGGACTCAGGAACCATCCGATCTAGAGGTTAACACCTCAACTACCAGACCGGTTGGTCGGGATAGGGTGTGTAAATATTTTAGCTTATACTTAGAATGTTACCTTAATGAATTTTGTCATTTTTAATCAAATTGGTGCAATAGAAGTGGAGTTGTTTATTACTGTGGTGCCTAAAGTAATAAGATGGTAACTTGTTAATTGCTATTTATGTAGACATCACTTCTAAGAAAATAGACATGCTTCCAAGGTGTAGTGAGTTTTCCCGCTGCCTGCGATCTCAGGTTTGGTTTCTGGAACTGCTCTGGATGCATTTCTCGCTTCAGTATCAGCAAGTCTTTTCTTGTGTGTATCCAAAATCCAAACGGGTTGGCGTGGAAGTTTAGTGAGTGGGGTGCCAGCTCAGGTGTTGCTTCGTCATCTGACCGTGGTTCAAAGGCGTTATCCTCGGATCTTTCCCTTAATGGACTGATCCCGGACCGTCGTTAATATACCATTGTGTTGCTCTGTGGTACGACGTTAACTAAAAATTACCATTACCATTTTATTACCAGAATCCAGATGTGGATGAAAGGTCAAATATACTCTGTAACAAAAAATCACCGCACCAAGAAGGAATTGTCCGATTGCGATAAAAATTGGTGGATTTGAAGAACATACATAGAAAAACAAAATATTAAAATTTCAGAACAATTTAATGATATATATCAAAGAATGACCATTACAAAGGGAGGAAGTCTATAAGGTGTTAGTCCACCTTTTGCCTGGATCCAAGCTGTCACCCGACGTGGCATAGACTAAAAAAGTTCCCAGATGGTGTCCTGCGGAATTTCTTGCCGTCTCCATCTGTCGATCTAAATTGTCAACATTCCGGGATGGCTGCAATCGCCTTCCCATAACGTCCCAAGTTTGTTCTATGGGAGAGAGATAAGGAGACTTAGCTGATCAAGGAAGTGCTGGAAAAGCTTGAAGACATTTCATAGCACTATCTTGTTTAAAAAGAAGTCCGGCGTGTAGCAAAACAAACTGTAACACAACCGTTGTCGAAAGACGTAGTATGTCGTTCACGTACCGCTGTGCTGTAAGTTTGCAAGAAAGGAAGACCAAGTGGGTTCGGCTATCAAAGGATATCAGCACACCAGACCTTGTGGAAAAGTGCGGCATGCGTTAGTAAGGGGAGGATCACCACGCTGCAATGGACGTCTCTAAACCCGCCTGCGGTTGTCGTCATGACACAGTTGGAACGAATGACTATACCTTTCCAGACAGATCCGTTCCAAGTTGATCGAGACCGACACAGCTCCTTGACAACTCCTTCTTGGTGCGTCGATTTTTTTTTTTTTGTTATAGAGTGTATCACCTACAAAATCATAACGAGAAAACATTACTTTGCCAGATTTGGCCCCTGAGACACAAAAAAAATCCAACTAACCAACATTTAAGAAAAATTAATACATTCTTCTGTAAAAAGTCTAACTAGCTTTCATATGGACAAAAAAAAAGCGAGAGGGCGACAAATTAAAGCAATCCAACCTACTAAGAGCTAAAATTGTCAAATTTAACTTTCAATTCAAACAATAGCGCAAGTGGCTGTTTAACCTTTAACCTTTTACTGCTATCATGGGTCTGTTCCTGTCCTATTCAGTACCTTCCTACTACGTCCGACTGAAAAAGCATTCCAAGACTGGTTTGGCTGCCCCAACTATTTCGTATTTCACACAGTTTGTATTTCCCGCGTGGTCTCTTAGACCCCTTCACAGCATTTGTGTTACCGTTCTTGTTGAATGAAATCGTCTAAATTTGAGTAGGGAATTTCGGCAGAGAACCTAAATGGCAACAAACTTTACCGAGAAACTACCTGTATATCTTACACAAAAAGAAATTCAGGATATTGTTGATAATGGGTCGGAAATAGAGTACTGGGACAGTGAAATTTCGGATATTATTGAAAGCGAACACGAAACGGATTCGGAAATTTATGAAGATGAAGTGAAGGCATTTCAAGTGCGTCTTCACAAGAAGAATATTTCTACGGAAAAAATAACTTCAAATGGGATGCCTGGGGAGAAACCTAATCGTTGCATTAGAACACCAAAACACAACATAGTTTTACAGTTTCCAGGGTTGAAACGTCCTGCAAAATTAAATCCGAAAGCTGACCCTGAAGAGACATAGAATCTACTTAACTTGTATAGTAAAAAATATATATTTAATGTTAAGAATTGAATTATCTAAATATAAAATGTATGCCGAACAACCGGTCTAGTGGTCAAGGTGTTGGCCTCTGGATCGGATGGTTCCTGGTTCGAATCCGGGTCAGGGCATGGATGTAAATTGTGCTGTCCTTTGTTAGGGACAATGATGGTCCACCTATTGGGTGCCCCTTCACAAGTGACCATCACTTCTGGCCTTGTATACGGCTACAATGACCTGTCAATTCTGTACTGTATTGTATTTCTGTATTGTATCATGTATTGTATTTGTCTTTGCAATCTGTACCCAGCCTTGCCATTGGAAATAAATAAATAAATAAATATATATATATATATATATATATATATATATATATATATATATATATATATATAATGTATATAAAAAATAATTATCTAAATAATCCTTCATTAATATATTATATTAATTACAAGGTCTGAGAGACCCCTCCACACTAGTTACGAGACGGTTTGTGACACAGCTGTTAAGGGTTAACCACTTAATGTAACCTTCGTATTGATTTTACACAATTTTAGTTGAATTTCATTGAAACGAACATGCAATTAAGTTAATGGTTCATCAAATTAATGTATTGCGTGTGGCGTCTATTCAATTCATGGAAGAGCTATCTACTGAAACAAGGAATAGGCACATAAAACAAACGTCAACAAGAAAAAAAAGATTTCATTGGCAACTCGAAGCTCTTGTAAACAACATTTCATTTAACGTCTAAGGCATGTCATTTCAATCCATACTTTTGAGATCGTTTTAGCGATATGTTGGGAAATATGACTGTCATTTTGTTCCCTTTCTCTTGGGTGAGTCGGGTGTACCGAAAATCCGTGTTATCAAGTCCCTAACAATTGCCGTCAAGTTAAACTGGCTTTCGAAAACTTTCATAAATCTCCATCCTTTCTTCTTTAACTACGCAGTATTAGGTTCCCGAGATTGGATCAGATTCTTCTCGGGTGGAGAAAGAGCGCAGAGAATGGTTGGATTTCTTTCCGTTCGAAGAGGGTGAGCCAATTTCGGAAGGCCTTTTTGATGCCAAAACCTCGCATAGAAATATCTTTAACTTATGTCGTTTGCACTGATCTTGTGTGTTTTTATGTTCCTGGGTGGGGAGGAGGGAAGAAGAATGAAATGTGAAAGAAATTCACTTTACTTCGTTGAAGGTGTAATTCTTCATTCTTTCTTCTTAGATTTTTGTCCTTTGGAAGAAAAATGGTCTGCAGGGTGATATATGTCTCCATTTCAAGAGCACAAAGCGTTGGAATTTTTTTCAGGAGTGAATACTCATAAGACGAATTCAATCTTAATGCGAAGCATCAATAGTACCCGTTGTTCCTTCCCACATATTTGAATATTTTCCTAGAAATATGGAGTTGCCGTGGAACCTCAAATCTGTCTGACTTATTTCCATATTTTAAGTAGAAATTACTGGAAACCGCTGGAACAGAGCTGTAGAAATTTCATCTATGTTGCTTTACTTCAGAACTTCCTAAGCTGTTTGCACAATAGAAAAATATACAAAGGCAGCGTATGAATTTTAGCAATATTATATCAAACAAATACATCAGCAGGAGTATTTAGAGTTTCGTCTGAAATAAAGTAATTTAGTTTTTAAATAATATTTCTAATAAATACAGAGATGGCTTTTAGGATGTTTTCATTCTAATCTATTCGCTCGTCTCCAATATCGCAAGTGGAATTAGGTAATTTTTGTTTTTAAATTTCCCTATTTTACACTCACTATTGTAAAATTTATATTTTTTGCAGAGGGAGTTTCTTTTGTAATTTATTCTAAAAAGAGATGTACATTGTAAAAATATTTGTGAAAAGCTATTGTTTGGATACATCATTACATTCATTATTATACCCTTTTATTATTATTACTTCTTGTTTAAGTGCCGTTGTTTGTTCATTGTTTGAAAATGTTGTAATATTTTTACCTACGTTATATTATGTTATCCATGGTTAATAATCGTCCAAGCTGTACCTTAAACGAAACCTAAGCTCCTTGAACTGACTGGGTTATGAATAAATAATACTCTCTTTGCTGCCTTATACGTTACAATCCTTCATAATACCATCTCTGTTGTCCCTTGAACGAATCTTGAGTAGGCTGGGTTATAAAATAATGATGCATCTCATCGCTAATCAGATCATCACGCTTCCTTTATGTCTCACTTCTGTGCCATATACACCAAGTTTCCTCGTTTCATAATCTTGCAATCAAACATTTTAATGGTTAAGTTATTAAAAATAGAAAATAGGTTTATTTGTGAAGTGAGTGCTCATTTTGTTTTAATTTAAATTCTTACAGTGACTTGTGAGTGCAGTATTGAGTTAGAAATGGAATGTCATCTTTCTCAAACACACCGATGGTAGTTATGTCATATAGACTGGCTTAAAATAAATTTTACAAATGCACATTTTTAGTTACCTTTAAGCTTTCAATTCGTTGAGCATCGTTTAGACGAATCAGCACCTGATAATAGTTCAGGACCTCGAGGAAATGCTTTCGGGTCAATTGGGGTTTAATACTCCAAGGCGTTGTCTCTACGAAGTATTTCAAGAAATTTATAATAGCTTGATGAAAAGATAACTCGTCACTAGAATTGATTAAACCTTGATGAACAAGATGATTCACCGAAACCATTGGAGGGTTAAAAAAAGGGGTTTTCTATAACGCAGAGTTATCAGAATCAAATGCCACACATATCAAATTACACGATTCATTTTCAATACCCATCCCGTAAAAAATGTTTGTTTTCCTATCAGCCTTAGCATTTCGAAGATATTCGGGTTGCAAGTTTTATGACGCCGTTCGAAATTTACCGGCTTGAGAATTCCGAAAATTTTCAAACCATAGCGGTTTATTTAATGGAGTTTTTTGCATTCCAGAGAACACTGACCCACAAAAATCTTTAGATGTATCATTATGAAGCTCTGATATTCAAATCGCACGAGGACAAGTCTTAACGAAGTTCACGCATAACGATTCTAGTGCCAGTCTAGTCTCACTCTCTGCCAGTTGAAGTTTCAGGCCAGTAAGGTTCTACTCATGAAAGGAGAACTTTCTCTTGACAATCTTATTTATTTTTTAAGTGCAGGAAAAAGTGTTGCTTAATATTGCAAGCTATTTCAATCAGACTGCGGTCAGAATTTACCATACAGTAATAATATCCCGCGATATGTCGAAAACTAACTCGAAAAGAGTTGTCCGTTTACCCATTGTCCGTAGCATTAATTACATACTATATTCAAGTCGAAACCTCTCTTCAGGTCTTTAAAAATTTCAGCGTCAAAAACATCCAACCCAACTATCTATTGGGAGCCTGTGATTATCGGTACATGAAAGTTAATCTAGGGGGATATAAAGGACGAGATGTACATAAAAATCCGAGATGGGTTCATAAAACAATTCTTCGGGTTGGGTTTATAAAAGTAATAGCTGTGAATGATTGTTGAAGTGGTCGAGATTCTGACCACCGTGTATATTTTTCTAATGTATTACCCAGTCACGTCTGTAGTATGCGATTAGAAATTATTTTTTCGACACTTTGACCACGTTGCCAGCTAACTCAACTTTCCCTTCTTCCGAACAACTTCTATTCTAATAATACGACCCAATATTTAAATGATCGCATTCTAGCAGCATGCGATTTTAACCAACTATTATTTCAAATTTAAATTATGTTGCAACGTAATCGACAGCTCATGAATACTGATGTGAGATTCGTTTGATGCATCGAATTGAACAACCTCGTCATGCTGGAATTTTGAATTCGGTTTGTAAATTCTGGATTATCTAAGAAAATTAGACCGCTCATTACGATGCTTTAGAGCTCAGTTTCTATAATAATCGAATGGCTTATCCAAATAATATGATCACCATGATGAAATGGCCTCTCGAACAACTAACTTAAATTGACATTACGTATCGTGCAATACGGAATTAAGTAAATACTACTTAAACAAATTATGCGCTAGTCTTATACCGGATGGCCATAAAATAACTTTTACTCTGGAAGGATCTGTAGCTGATTCAAATAAACGGAATGAAACCAAAAATGCTATTGAGATTTTAAAGACATAGCGAGACGTATTTTGCAAGAGAACATAATTACCAAAATTCGCCGAGAGGGGGGAAATTCGACACTGTTGGAATCGAAAATTGTCGAACATGTGCATAAACGCAGATAAAATGGGTTATGCGAGGTTAGGTTTCGATTGTGTAAACAACTAAGCAACAACCACGCTGGATTTTAGTGAGTTGCAGTTAAACAAAAACTGGTAATGTGAGCAGAAATTAATAGATTCAACTCACAGGAAACAATCTTTTATTCACCAGAATCAGGTTCTCTTTGACCGCATAGATCAATTTCAGTATGTTGGCCTTTCTCTGCCGTGACTTTCTGCTCTAACCGTCTCATTACCCTCAGCTGTAGCGCAAGCAGCACACAGGATGTATTTTGTTGTACACACATAAGAAAGTTCAACAAAATGAAATTCATCTATGTGGTATAGTCAATACCTGATTCTGGTTAACAAAATATTGTTTCTTGTAAGTTGGATCTCTATATTAATTTGTACCTATTGTCAGTTGTTTAATTGCAACTCGTCACATATCTCGCGGGATTTAGTGGCGTGCTTTTGCTTAGACAGTTGAAATTTTATGATTCATCTTATCTGCTGTAAATACAAATGTTTCGACTGTTTTCTACTCTAACAGTGTCAATTTTCCCAATCGTCAATTTTACGTACTATTTTGGCTTTAGTGAAATATATCTCACTGTGTCTTCAAAAGTCTCGATAACTAATTTGGCTCCTTTCAGTTTTTTTATTTGGCTACAGTTGCCTCCAAAGAGTGATTTATGGTCACGCTGTACTTTTAAGAAGCTTCCAGACTAATAAAAATGATGGCTATTGATCGTTGATCTTTCTAAATGTAACTGTGTTATTAACAATACAAGATTATAGAGAGATTATAGATTTGTAGAGTAATTGATTAAATGTTGAAACAAACATGCATTATGACTACTTTATTTGTATTAACGTTTAACATAAACTTAACTTATGAACGTTTTGTAAATTTGTTCATGTGTAGTGCGTACATCTTATGTACGTTGGGGGTTTATTTTTAATGAGAGCCTTTAGTAAGTATGGGGAAAATAATTCAATTTCTAGTAACCAAGAGCAGTTTGAAATATTTAAACATTTATAGGTACATTGCTTTTAATCCAAGCAGAAATTCTAGAATTAAACATACTTTTTGAAGAATATAAAATTTAAAAAATTCGCTTGCACTTTTGCTTTTAATGCGAATAGATGATCAATGCTTACATCTCTCTTACTAAATTCATTTCAGGATATATTCAAGTTCTATTAATATTCCATGTCTAACGTAAAGCGAGTACACAAAATGGTAAACATAATGGGTCCTTGTGAAATTCATGAGATGTAATTCATAATTACAGCTAGGTGACTATTTGCAGGAAATAATAGACTTTTTCTGTAAATCTAGGTGTCAATAACATTAGATTTACAGAAAAAAATTTAAATCATCTTCATTTAAATTAACAAAAGTGGCAAAGTGTGCTTCTTTTGATCTCGCATTGCGGAACAAGAAACATAATTGTAGTCTTCCGGTGGTTTATTTAGCTACTTACACAGAAAATATCTCTCTTGTAGTTACTTCGAACTTCATAAATTTTTGTCTATTACCGTTTAGTTAGTAGGATTTTGTGAGTTGCAATCATTATTCTGTATTTCAGGAAATTGTTTTGACAAAATCTTGGTGTTTTCATACTAGAGTAAGGTATAATCTTTAGTATTATTTTAACTAACCAAGATAATGATTAAAAATTTGCCTTAATTTTTTAGATCACTGTTATATGATGTAAGTAGTTCTTCTATACCTTTACAACAACCACAACACAGACATTATTATTTCTGTTATACCTTACCCATGGATAGTTCAAAGGATTTTAACTTTCATTCCAAAATACAGCAGAAGCCTGGGAGCGTCCTTCTTACAAGAGAATATGAAAGGACATGTTTTCCCTACCTTTTCACCCAGTTCGTTTTCACATAGAACCGAACCCAAAGCTCTGGAAAGAAGCTTCATATCTTTACTAACAGCTTACTTACTCTTGTGAATTAAATTAATATATAGAGCACAAGTAATATATTCAAAGAACTGGTGCTGAAAATCCGATTTATAATCTGCTGGTTGATAAGCGTTGTCGAAGAACAGTATTTTCATTGTATCGCGGAAGGTTAAAGTATTAAAATACAGATGTGACCCTAGACTAGACTTCCCAAGAACTGCACTCAGTGTCTCAGTATCAGGTTGGATCATTGGCTGCTCATGACACACAAATCTGCATTTCGAGTACTCGATGCTTAAATATTTTATACAAATGTATAGTTTTTTTTACAGTTTTCACCATCTGGGAGAGGAATGCCACGAATAGACTAGACTTCTCAAGAACTGCATTCAGTGTCTCAGTATCAGGTTGGATCATAGGCTGCTCATGACACACCAATCTGCATTTCGAGTACTCGATGTTTAAATATTTTATACAAATGTATAGTTTTTTTACAGTTTTCACCATCTGGGAGAGGAATGCCACGAATAGATCAGTCCTATAACCTGCCCTCTTCCTTAGTTTCAACCTTCTTCCCTAGTTCTAACCATCTATCAACCAATAGATGTAGTTATTTAGTCATTGAGTGTATTGCGGGGCAATGCAACACTACTAGAAAATCGCAAGACACTCAGAAGATTAATATAAATACAGCAAAATTATTTACACCACACTTTTTCACAGAAAAAAGCACTTTTTACATGTTCCTCTGCCCCCTGTTCTCGTGTCCGAGTGCAATGACATCATCGACCCTTCTCCTTCAACCATCGACTCAATCAAATTGCATGACCCCAAACTCACTAACGTATGGACTTCTTAAATCCATAACAGAAATAGAATTTTCAAACCGCATGGGGGGGGGGCACAGCAACCTGTAGTTAATGAAGAGGGAGCAGAGGGGAATCGAACGTGATTCGAGAACAGGCTGTTGTGACAGGACATTCCAGACATCCTCCATCACTCTGCAAATCGATGGCAGCCACGTGATTCTCCTCCTTCTTTTTTATAGAGTTGAGACACTTCTCGAATGATCAGGGGACTTTTTGCCTTTGTACTCCCCGATAAGTTTGACGATCTGAAATAGACGAATATGGATAACCATATCTTGTAGTTTGTGGACCCATAATTGTCGTACGATGACCTTTACCATCCAAGTGGTTTTGACGAGATATCTCGTCTATCGAGATCAGTTCCATTTTTCTAATGACGAGATGTTTTGTCATCAAAAATGCAGATTTAATTCTTAATGATGGAGATATTGTATTTGCTAATGATGAGATACCTCGCGTCAAGATAATCACCAAGAAGGTTAAAGGATCGAGGAGACCGGACCTTGTTGTCATTCACCTTGTATTTTTTACTACAGCGGTGATATCTGTTTAACTACACGTATATGTTGCTTCATCCATTCTAGTTTCAGTGTGATCGAAGCTTCCAGATAGAAAAAAAGTATGGATTTGTGTTTTTTTGCCAAGTGTTTTTTCTTTAATTGAAGGTTTTGGTGTTTTATGAAGTCCTATAATGTGTTCAGGAATTTTCAATGGTTGTGTTGTATAGAGAGAGCAATAAAACAATTGTATTTTTGTACTGAAATTGCTTGTAAAACTTATGTGAAAGAGTGAAGCAGCCATCTTGTCTCAAAACTTCTGGTGAGGCAAGTTGGGATTTAAGTCGTGGGGCATGTTGGCATAGAATAGATAGTGGACATCGACTGTGATGAGTTCTATATTTTCACAATGGTGAAAATATACAAACTTTGGCGATGACCAGAAGTCACGGACACAATCTGGTACAACCGCAATTAAATTTGCAAAAAATTAAAGCCACCAATCCGAGGAAGATCGCCATAATTTTTGGTGGGCATGAAGTGTTAAGATTTCTTTTTTATTTTTGTTTTCTTAGTTCTTATTTAATATTAAACTATAAGTTTTAAAGAGCATTTAATTTCATTAACTCGCATTATTGCTTAGGTCCTATCACAATGACATGCTATGCCATTCTACCCCAGGTGTTATGCCAACCTGCCTCAGGGTTAAGATGGCATAGTTTGAACACTTTCGTAAATATTTAATGAGTAAACTATACTATTTTTAGCAATGTTTTCTTCGTTAATTTGTATCCAAGGAATTCCACTATCAGCAGCATTGATTGTGTTAGCTGAAAGTATTGCTGCAAAAAAAAATCAAAAATCAAAAACTATGCCAACATAAACAATGTCTTCCTTGATTTATATATTTTCTGTTTGAGTCTTTTTGAAATTATAGGCAAGATAAATCTATCATTAAAATATTTTCTCATCTGTTCTCGTGTTTCAATGACAAGGTAGTAACGATCACAGTATTTGTTTACAAAATTTTGTATACCCTTTATGGCTATCCGTTCAAGCATTTGAAAGCCTCAGCGCTGATGTTTTCTACAGTTTTACTGTTATATCTTTATAAATATGAAGTAACTTGATAAATAAGTAAGTGCACACCTTAAAAGAGGACATCACTTTTCAATTTGTGTATCTAGAAACGCTCTGCTTTTCTATTTGCATAATAAACAAAGACAAGATCTTCGCTTGAAAACATAGAAAGTTTTGCCTAGTTCAAAACTTTTGAAAAATACTTCAATTGGGAATCTACTTATTGCATGAAGGACTTATTCAGCTGAAACATCCTTCAATAAAGGTAATGTAACAATCGCGGTTATACACAGACATCTTACAACATTTTATTAATATCTTCCTGCGGGACTTTTTTTCCTATGAACCAGCTATACTGAAGAATGCTGTCTTAAATGGTTTTGATTTTGTAATTATTAAACATCAACTCGAGATTCCAAAAATAAAATACTGTTAGGTGTTGATGATATGCCCATTAGTCAATGTTTGATGTGTTTCGTAAGTAACGTGTTGATAGTGTAGGTAAATATCTAAATTTATTATATACTATCAGAATTATCCGACCATATTCGGGTTAAATTGGTTAATTCTACATTAAAACTCTGACCAGAATAATCCTTTTTTTCTCTTTTGTAAAAGAATGCAACATCATGTGAGTGTTAGGAAAATAATTTTAAAAAATAGGTTGCGACCTTTTTATATAATATTTTCAAAAATTTCCTTTAGAAACAAATCAAGTGCATCAGTCAAATTTTCTACTGTGTTTGCATTTTCCTATCATAGAGAAAAGTAATTTTCGGATAGCTTTCAATCAACGTTTCTAGAATATTCCGAAGAAAATTCCATCTAGAATCTCTATGTGGAACATTCATTTAGAATATTCCATGTAGAATATTCCATGTAGAATATTCCATATAGAATATTCCATGTAGAATATTTCATGTAGAATGTTCCATCCAGAAGATTCCATTGTAACATTGCATGTAACATTGCAGTGTGATTGTTAAAATAAACAGACTTACGAATTTGAGAAAGGAACAGGGAAGAGTAAAACCAAATTTATGAAAACATTGTTCTGATATGACAAATAGAATTCGAGTGTATAAGTGCAGCAAATAGGATGAATCTTTTGGGTAGTCTGTTGTTATTCATTTATATGGCAAACTCGATGTAATTAATTTTTGCACATAGCCTTATATTCCGTTAACAATAAGTTTTGAACCTGATTTTTACAGAAATTTTCATTTATTGTGATTCTTATAACTCAGCAACTTTTTCGTCTGCATGATGAGCGAAAATGCTGGAAATAAACATTTAAGTAATTTAAACGGAGCATCAAATTGATTCAGCTCAACTCTTTCCTCTGGATGAAGAGCGAACTAACAGCTTTGCCGTGATTCAGACGGGGCAGTAAATGGTCCCAGCTCAACAGCTTTTTCATATATATATATATATATATATATATATATATATATATATATATATATATATATATATATATATATATATAGAAAGTAACATTCCCGTAATTCAGAAAGAGCATCAAATTGCCAAGGTTCAACAAATTTTTCATCAGCATGAAGATTATACTTCCAGAAAAGAGACTGCAGTAATTGAGACTGGAGGATTTTCTTTTCAGCTTTTGTTCTTAACACTTTTCTATGTATAAATATTTTGCTTACATTTCCCTAGTATGTCTACCGAACTATATTTATTCTAAAAGCTCTATGTTGGGATTACTAAACACATGTAATAATTCTTGCAGTTAAAAAGACTAGAATTAAAATACCAAATGTTTGGCTTTAAATAGGCCAGCTTTTGATCAAATAGAAATATTAGATTGCAAAGCAACAGAAACGTGTGACTGCCAAATATTACGACATACTTAATGGAAATTTGGTTTGACAGAAACGATTTGTTGCAGTAATCTGATATTCTAAAATATATTAATAAAATAATTCTAAAATAATTCTGGGATATGCTACTTTAAGGAAAACACTACAAGAAAATGTGCGGATGTTTTGATACAGCGAATTGTATTATTGACAGTAAGGGTAGAGCATCTGTCCTTGTACCCAAAATAGCCAAGGAGCTTTTTCTTATATATGTGAAATTCATAGTTGTTTCTTTAAATTATTGTATGCACTTTTCTTTGACTTCAAAGGTTGAACACTTGAAATGATTTCAAGCTTGCTGGAACTTTTTAGAAAAGGAAACAAATGGGTATATGCTAACAATGCATTTTGTGTGCAAGTTAAGAATAACAAATTTCCACATTTTACTGATTAAGTGTTTAAAAAACAACAGCTAAGAGCAAATTAACATAGTACCAAGAAAATTTCCTTCAAATCATTCTAAAATTATTTCTAATTAGTATGCCATTTAATGCCACGAAAAATATTCATTTGGGTTTTTACAAGTCTTTTAATCATTTTAAGTATGGATGATTTGGTATAAATTTAAATCAAACAGAGAAGATTTCAGACCATATGAATGATAGGTGTGGGCTTCCGTTTCAAAGCTTGAATTGCAGTTTCCATAATTCTATACAGAAAAAGGACACTGAAATTTTTAAAGCACATTATGGTATTCATCTTAATATTTTACGAAGAAAACTTTAAGGGGAAAAATAAGTAAATCGACCATGTTTTATTATAGAACGGGTTTCTTGAATAGTTTTTTATGCCTACTCAATTCCCAAATACTCATATTTCCATTCCACTATAAAATGGGATAACCATACCATAGAATACTATACAGAATGGAAAATCAAATTCCAGCTATTGAAGTAGTTAATGATACTGCTAAAAGGGTAAGGGCTATTATTCGAAAATGCAATGCAACAACGAAATGATGGCGAGGCTCATCAATAGTTTAACCAGACGGCAAAAACAAAACTTTGGTTCGAACATTCTTTACCATCATTAATATTTATTACTAAAATAGGGTTTTTGAATTATTTTTTCTTTCAGATCTTTTTTTTTTTTTTTTTTTTTTTTGTTTCAATAAATTTTCGAAAAAAATGTTTTATTTCTCTAAATGTGATATCCTGTGCAGTGTTTTACATGAAAACACGAGAAACTTTGGAGACTGAGCTGTCTCTTAAATTTTTATTTATTATTATTAATTTTTTTTTTCCAAATTTTAAAATACAGAATAATTTTTTTTGGTTTTAGGGAGAGCCTTGTATGGAGGAAAGAAGCATTGCCGTAATTCAGACTGCATTGTACTCGGCATAACAAATTTTTTTTCTGCATACGGGTGTACAGGCAGGAAAACACCATTGCCGTAATTCATGATAAACAAATGTTTTTACTGTATGAATGATGTAAATGCAGGATAGCAGCATTCCTTAATTCAGACGTTGCATCACATTAACTGCTGAACAAATTTTTACTCTTTATGAATGGTGCAAATACAGAAAAACAGTATTGCAGTAATACAGACACGGTAGGTATTTTAATTAGCGCCATACTGGAGCAACACAGTGGTCTATTGACGACGGTCCGGGATTAATCTCAACGGGAAAGATCGAAGACAACACCATGTCATTTTTACCACGGTCAGATGACGAGGCGACACCTGAGTCATGTAGACAAAGCATCCACTTTACACACTTCAACTTTACCTCTGTGAGAAAGATGTTTTGTTAGGATGGGCCGTTCAGATAGGCGAAAAATGCTTTATTCGAATTTCAAGTTTTAATGGAAGGGAAAGGTTGCCTCGTACCTTCAAATATATAAGCCCATGTACTTTTGAATTTTATTTAAGTACTAATTATTTTTCTTATGCTCCTTACCGGTTTCGTATTTTATTATTTTGCTGAAAATCTACGTCGTTGCAAAAAATGCTATTAAGTTCAAAAATATAAAATTGTTTTAAAAGATTAATAATTGATATCTTAACAACTCAGTGAATGCAATAAAAATATTTTCGGTGCAGGTACAGCTTTTACTTTTTATTTGTATAGATGGAATGTTCAAAAATTCTAACATTTTATAGTTTGTGCAATATTATAAAGAATTTAATATATATTTAGGAAAGGTTGAATAAATACATAAACTATGGTACTTTTTAAAGGATCTGGATACAAAGCATAATTTGTGTATAATAGCTAATTTATACTACTTCGCATTTTTTCATTTTTGGAACAATTCGCCGTGATTTTATCTTTGCTCGAAAGAAGCCATTACGTGAGTCGTCCAATAACAGATTGCTTATGCCTGTTGCCAATTTTACGCATCTTTTGACCACCTCTGTGGAAAGGGTATCGAATAAACTGAAATGTTTGTGTAG
Organism: Metellina segmentata; assembly: GCA_947359465.1. Classification (NCBI taxonomy): domain Eukaryota; kingdom Metazoa; phylum Arthropoda; class Arachnida; order Araneae; family Tetragnathidae; genus Metellina; species Metellina segmentata. The sequence continues at coordinate 22,907,164 of OX375878.1, read as the reverse complement.
CTGATGAATTTATACAAGACTCGAGTTCTTCACGAAGCGTTTGTTAAAATAGGATTCAGCTATACTAAATTGATCTCGATAATTAATCAGCTCGGTGAAATCAATCCCATCGAAGTTTATTCTTGTAATTTTAAGAATTATCTTTTTTTTATTATTCCTTCTCTCTCTAGAACTGTAGTCAGTTCCTGTTCTCGAATATGGTAAAATTCATCCCTAATCATTGTATGGAACCTATTCTAGAGGTGAGGGAAATACGCCTTTTGTTGGATGACTGGGCGAATAACTGATTTTAGTTGGTCATTTAAGTAATGAAGATACTTTTAACCTTTTAAAAACATTCAAAGTTCTCTCTTTGCAGGAAGGATGGCGCTTTACCACATACCACATTGTGCATAAATTCTTAAAATAAATTCTGAAATAATTTTTAAGTTTTCTGGCGGAATTCTTAAATGACATATAATGTTTTAGGATGATATTGCTGTTGTCAGACATCGAACTTTTAATAGTTCTTCAGGTTGAAAATTAGCTAAATTAGAATATCTTTTCTTAGGCTATACAGCTTTTCATGTGTTGTAAAAGTATCATTTATCTAAATTTATGTTCTGATGGTAGACCTTGGACGAATCGTTAGAAATTTTCCCATATTGTACCTTAAGTTTTTCTCATTTGGTTCATACTTTCTCTCTGTTGCTCCCGAATAATCTTTAGGACTTTCAGTGACTCCATTAAATGTTGAAATAATAAGTATTCAGAATCAATTTCTTTGTGTATATTGTTTGGCAAGAGTTCGGTTCAGAACACAATATTGATCACACACAAATATTTTAGGGTTTCAATTATTTCTATCAGTCATAACTTCATTTAACTGTCTTTTTTTGCTAATTGCTCTTGTACTTGAATCTTTAGGATCAATCATTTTTGTGTCGAAGTTTTAGGTTCTCTAGTCACTAATTCAGCATTCAGGA